>CM048745.1:310668632-311885507 GCA_026315105.1 Locusta migratoria | reverse complement strand
AATTTGGTGTTACTTTTTAATTTATAATTTCAAGTATAAGAGAAGGAATAGATTTTTTTCATAATTACAAAACCTCGTTACTCGTAATTCACTTTCCTATGTCACCTAATTTTCAACAATTTTCTGGAGGACCACGTCTAAAACGTGAGTCTCTTCTCTTCCGCTCGTCGCACTGCTCACGATTCACTACCATAAAATGCTGTGGTTCAGACATGCATTTTCTGAAATTTTATCGTCAAAACAAGGCCAATTTTAACCAGTAGACTTTTCTTTGCTCTGAATACCCGCTTTGCTTGTGGTAATCTCCTTTTTATGTCCTTCTTGCTATGTCCGACGTGGGTTACTTCCTTCCACTGTAGCATAATTCCTTGAACCGTCTACTTCATGATAAACAGTTTCGATGATAAATTTCAGTCTATCTCGTTTCTGCCACGTCTTATTATTTTTGTGTTTTCACTGTTTACTCTCAATCTATGTACTAATTAGATTATTCATTCCAGTCAAAAATTCCTGTAAATCTTCACTTTCATTGAGGCAGTTCCATTCTACCGTCCTTTACTCTGTTCAGTAGCTATTAAACTGATTGTGTGATTGATTCTCACACTTAACTCCCGTTGCTTTCTCCAGAACTGTGTTAAAGATACATTTCATGGTGCGACGCCAGTCTCGTATACCCTACACACCAACTTGACGCACATTTGGTTGCCACGTCCCGCAGTGATTTTAGAAATTCCGATGATATGTTTTCTATGCCTTCTGCTTTATATGGTCTTAAGTCTGCTAGAGCTTTAATGTTGGATCCGCTTTGCCACCCATATCGAGCCCAATTTCTTCTTCTGTTACGTTACCTTCACTTAGAGACCTTGAATGTACTCCTTCCACATATCTGTCTCTTCTCTGCCTTAATACAGTAATTTTCATTACTGCTTCTTTCGTATGAGCCTACAGTGGACAACGAGTAACCGTTTGGCATTGATTTCCTCCTAAGGGATTTATTCCTACGTCTTTAGAGACTTTTCTTGAAAACTACAGGTATTGTTTAGATTTTGTTTGATATCCTGCCTGTCATCCATGTTACACGGTCTTTCGTGTGTTACCAGATAAGGAATGGGCATTTAGTCAGTCTGGTTTCAGATAATTTTCATACTTGGCTATTGAATTCCACCCTGTTTTTGCCTTGAATAGTGCGAAATTTTCCAAATCTATTCTAGTTCTATCTGATCTCCTTATCGTCCACGTTTCACTCACTCTCGTACAGTGCTACACTCCAGACAAGTGCTTTCAGGGATGTCAATAAATTTAGCTTCTTCAGAAATTGTTTTCTTCCCACAGCCATTCTGCATTATATACCGACCTTCGGCTATCAGAAGCCGTTTTGCTTCCCAGATAACAGAACCTCATATACTGATTTTATTATCTAATTCCTTCAGAATCGACTGAATTTTTAGACTTAATTCCATTACCCTTGTTTTGCTTTTGGTAATGTTCATCTTATTACCTCCTTCAAGACACTGTCCAGTCCATTCAGTTGCTCGTCGAGGTCTTCTGCTGTCTGTGACAAAATTACAGTGTCATTGGCGAATCGCAAAGTTTTTATTTCTTCTCTCTGAACCTTAATTCCTTCTCAATTTCCTCCTTGCATTTCTTCATAGTTTGCTCAATGTACAGGCTGAATAACATTGAGAAAAAGCTACATACTTACTCCATTCCCAACCACTGCGTCACTTTCACTTCCTTCGACTCTTATAACATCTGCCTGATTTTTGTACAAGTTGAATATAACTTTTTGTTCCCTGTATTTTACTCCTGATACCTTCAGAATTTACAAGAGTGTATTCGATAATATTGTCAACAACTTACTCCAAATCTACAAAGATATAAACGTAGGTTTGCCTTTGCTTAACCTATCTTCTAAGATAAGTCGAAAATGTGACTATTGCCTCCCATGTTCCAAAATTTCTCCCAAACCAAACTTATCTTCCCTGAGGTCAGATTTTAATAGTTTTTCCATTCACCTATAAATAATTAGTATTAGTAATTTGCGATCACTATGTATTACACTAATAGTTCTGTAGTTTTCAAATTTGTCTGCACTTGCTTATATTCTTCTTCTTGAAGACTTAGGGTATATATCTTGTATACCAGGTGGAACAATTTCTTCATCATTGGCTCTCCTAACGATATCAGCAGTTCAGACGGAATATCACTACTCCCGGGGCTTTGTTTCGACTCCAATCTTTCAGTGAGCTGTCAAATTCTTCTCGCAGTATCGTATCTCCTTTTTCATATTCCTCTACTTCGTTTTGCATTTCTAGAGTATTGCCTTCAAGTTTATTCCCTTTGTTTAGGCCCTCTAATATTCCTTCCACCTTTCACCTCTCTTTTCCTTACTTAGTACTCCACGGGAGCTATTAATATTCATGCAGCTGCTTTTCTCGTATCCAAACGTCCCTTTTACTTTCCTGTAGGCGACATCTCCATTTATCCTAGTTATACATTCTTCTCCTAGTTATACCTTCGCCACTCCTATGTAGCCATGCTGCACTCCCTGTCACTTATTTTTCAGCCTCCTGTACTCCATTTTGCCTGCTTCACTAGCTGAAATTTTATATTTCCTCCTTTTATCAATTAATTTTAGTTTCTCCTGTGTTATCCAAGAATTTCTATTAGGCCTCTTCCTTGTACCGATACGAACCTCTAAGGCCTCCATTACTGTCTCTCTGAGCTACCTTTTTGCAGTGTCTTTAGTTTTAAGCTACAGTCATTACCAAGAAGTTATCGCCTGCTCTTTTATATATCTAACACTTTAGAAACTGCTTTTGAATTCTTTGTCTTACAATTGTGAATTCAATTTGGTACCTTCCCGTGCCTCCTGGTCTGTTCAATGTATACGACCTTCTTGCATGCTGCTTAAAACAAGTTCTGTGATGATTAAATTGTGATCTGCACAAATGGTAGCAGGTAACCTCCTCTTTCATTCCTTTTTCCCAGTCCATATTCACCTACTATTTTTCCTTCATTTCTTTTTCCTACTACTAATTTCCAGACTCCCATCACAAACAAGTTCACCAGTCCCTAAACTGTCTGAATAGCTTCTTTTTATCTCATCATACATTATTTCAATCTCCTCATAATCAGAAAAGCTAGTTGGCATATAAACTTGTAATACTGTGGCATATAAACTTGTAATACTAATAATGTTTACCTTTGCATGGCCGGATTAAGGGGAGGGGCTAAGGGGGCTGCAGCAGTCCTCACGAAGGATAGGGCCATTCACTCTGATAAAATGCAACTGATTGATAAGATTCGTACGAGAAACAATCAGTCATAGGAAACATAGGAGCCAAAATATGAATTACGTTGTAAGAATCGAAGAAGACAAGAGAGACGCAGTGGTTGAGAAGCGACTAAAACGGGGTTTTAGTCTTTCCTAATGTTATTCAATCTGTACAGTGAGCAAACTGTTAAGGAATGCAAGGAGGAGGAATTAAAATTCAAGGAGAAGAAATAAAAGGTTTGTGGTTTGCCAATGACATTGTAATTCTCCCAGCAGGAAATCTGAACAAGGAATTGAATGGACTGTACAACGTCTTGAAGGTGGTTATAAGATGGACATTAACAGGAGTAAAACGAAGGTAATGGAATTAAGCCTAAGAAAATCAGTAGATACTGAAGAAATTATATTAGGTAATGAGATAATTAAAAAGTGGTAGATGAGTTATGTTATTTGGGTAGCAAATTAAATTAGATAAAGAAGATATAAAATGCAGACTGGCTATGGGAAGAAAAGCATGTCTGCAGAAGTGAAATTTGTTGAAATCCAAAATTAAATGTTAGGAAGTCCTTTCTGAAAGCATTTGTCTGCAGTGTAGTATTGTACGGGAGTTCAGACAGAAAGAAGATAGAAACATTTGAAATGTGGTGGTACAGACGAGTGCTGAATATTAGGTGGGTAGATCGCGTAACTAATGGGGAAGAACTGAACATAGAGAAAATAAATTTCTAACGATCTTGACTAAGAGAAGAGATTGATTAGGGATTCATTGGTGGGACACATTTTGAGACATCAAGGAATCGTCTATTCAGCACTGGGGGGAGGGGGCAGGGAGAAATGTGGGGTAAAACTCACAGAGGGAAACTGACAAGGAAAGTACATGGGCTCGAACAAACATATTTGTATGAACGTTTGGATACAGGATCTCTACGTACACCTCAATGTGCTGGTGGGTGTCGTTTTTCTTTAATGCTCTGCAACCATGCTGTAGATAGCACTGTAGATGTAATTGTAGACGCCACATGTAATGCAGATATCTTATGTAATACACATCGTAAATGTTCTCTAGCGCATTGTTCAAAATGTTCAAATTTTTGTATAGTCTATGGGACTTAACTAAGGGATCATCAGTACCTAAACTTACAAACTACTTATGAACTAACTAAGACGAAGGACGGCACAAATATCCATGCCCGAGGTGGGATTCGAACCCCAGACCGTAGTGGCCGTGCAGACCGTGACTGAAGCGCCTCAGTCCCTGCGGCCACCGCGGCCGGCTAGCGAATTGTCATCAAATGCCGTTATGATAGTTGCAACTTTAACCTTCTTTCCGAAAGACTGTTGGTATTCACTGCCACTGCTTCCATCGCCTCTTCCCGCACTTACCGTAGTACTACCGCTTGCAATGAGTTTTTCGTCATTATCATCTCTATTGTCATTATTATGAGTTTGTAAGAAAAATATCTAACTTATGCTCATATTTTTGTACCATAACAGACACGAGAAAGCAGGCAAATGATTCATCTTCTACACTAATACCATCTTCAAGAAGAAGGGTTCTTCGTAACTTCATCTCAATTAATCGCAATACATTAGCAGGATTGATTAGCAACACAAATAACATCACAAAGCGCAACTTCGGAGGCACACTGCACCGTCCCTAATGGCGAACCGACAGGTCAAAGTGCAATGCGGCATGGCACACGCAGAGGCCTGTAACAGACGACTGCAGAATTTTTCAGATGTGGAAGTATCACTAGCGCAATAAGGGCTCTTTACATTATCTCTCATAGGATTTTGGTGTATATGTGTTTGTTCGAGCCCAAGTACTTTCCTTGTGAGAGACGATTACGGCAAGTAGGTTCGGCTTGCACAGGACAGGGTGGCTTGCAGAACTGCATTAAACCAATCCAAGGACTGAAGACCAAAACAATGAAATCTGAAGTCAACAGTTACTCGACACTCATTCTATCAGAGTCACTGTATCATATTGAGAGTTTTTAAACTGAAAAGCTCTGTTCGAGGCACTAGATAGTGCCGGTTACGTAGGAAAACAGGGAAAAAAGGTATGTCCTATAGATTAATACGAGGCGCGTCCAGAAAGTAAGTTCCATATGGCTTATATAAAACGAACGGGTACAGATACAGAAAAAATATTGATTGTACAAAAATCTACAACTGTTAAACTATTTTTCTACATAGCTTCTGAAATTTTGTAGGCAATTGTCATAGCATGGCACAAGGTTTTGTGTGTTTTTTTCATAGAACGCTGCCGCTTGTGTATTCAACCATGTGGTAACATGTTCTTTTAGCTTGTCATCATCGTTGAAGTGTTGTCCACCATGGACAGATTTTAGGTGTAAGAAGAGGATTACCGTCAAAAGATTTTTTTTCATGATAATGCTTGACATCAAACACCGAATGTGACCAAACAATTCTTATGGAAATTTCAATGGGACCTGTTTGATCATCCTCCATACAGCTCGGACCTCTGTCCTAGCGACTTTCATCTCTTCTTACACCTAAAATCTGTCCTTGGTGGTCAACACGTCAAAGATGATAAAGAGCTGTTACCACATGGTTGAATACACTGGCGGCAACCTTCTGTGAAGGATGCATGCAAAAACTTCTTGCACTCTATGACAAGTGCCTACAAAATTTCAGCAGTTATGTGGAAAAGTAGTTTAAGAGTTGTAGAATTTTGTGCAATAACAATTTCTTCTGTATCTGTGTACAATTTCATTTTATTACCAAACGGAACTTACTTTCTGGACGCGCCTCGTATATGCAGATGTTTTCAGCCATAGTTATTTTGTGTGGTATAGTGAAACGAACGGTCGAGAAAGGTTTGGTTGCGGAACATTTTCGGATCTTTCAGTCTGCTGTTCGCCCTGGACAATGAGTGGACGCGTCAGCTAACGGACAGCATTCCGCGCGCGACTAAACGAGCGCATTCCACTGCAGTTCCAGTGAGTTGTGGGGCGGGCTCTGCGGCGATCCGTCACTGTCACTGCGGCGGCTGCAGGCTCCAGCAGTTATAAGGTCGCGGTTCCAGTTTCCAGGGCTCCAGCGGGCAACAGGTACTCCCCGCGCGCCACCAGCCTCATACATCAGGCTCCTGGTCCCCTAATCCCTTTTCATTAGCGTCCTGACTTCCGGCATGAATCTCTCTCATTCCTCTTTATTCATTTTTTACTCCATATACTTTTTTTCCAGATGACATCATCTCTATAAACTACGTGAGTGATAGCTGCTTGGTAGTATTCCAGAACGCCCGTGCGTTATCACTACTCCCACTGAATTGTTTAATCTTGAATAGGACATCCTCATTTTGTGATGAATAGCTTCCGAAACATTTTTGTAATATAGATTAATACTTGCCATCTGAAGCATCCATCCAAATATTCTACGCGACCTTTTTAGTGGAAAACGAATGTAAGCTAACTGTTGTGTAGGCCCAGCGGGGCGAAAAGTTAATAGTTCCACACGGCCTACACATTATACGAGGGTAAGTCAATTATTATCCGCAAAGTAGTTATAAAAATTTTTTGTAATAAAATACGAGACTAACAAGAACATCATTTTTCGACATAGTCTCCTTCCTTTTTAATGCACTTCGTCCATCTCTCTACAAGCTTCATTATGCCCTCATAAAAGAATGTTTTCGGTTGAGCTGCGAGCCAGGAATGTTCAAATGTTTGTTAAGCTTATGGGACTTAACTACGGGGTCATCAGTCCCTAAACTTACAAACTACTTATCAGCTACCTTATTCGAAGGACGGCACAAATATCCATGCCCGAGGGGAATTCTAACCCCCGACCGTAGTGGCCGTGCAGACCGTGACTGGAGCGCCTCAGTCTCCTCGGCCACCGCGGCCGGCGATCCAGAAATGCACCGCTTCCTTCACTGCTTCGTCCGAGTTAAATCGACGGCCCCTTAATGACTCTTTGAGTGGACCAAACAAGCGATAGTCAGAAAGGGCAAGATCGGGACTATATGGAGGATGATCCAGTACTTCGAATTTGAATTTCTGGAGCGTTTCAGCAGTGTGGACAGCAGTATGCGGACGGGCATTGTCGTGCAGCCGGCCGCGGTGGCCGAGGTGACTGAGGCGCTCTAGTCATGGTCAGCACGGCCACTACGGTCGGGGGTTCGAATCCCCCCCTCGGGCATGGATATTTGTGCCGTCCTAGTTAGTAAGTAGGTCATAAGTAGTTTGTAAGTTTAGGGACTGATGACCCCGTAGTTAAGTCCCATAAGAAAAAAAAAAAAAAAAAAAAAAAAAATGTCGTGCAACAACACAACACCTTCTGACAGCAATCCTCGGCGTTTGCTTTGAATTGCAGACTTTAGCCTGTCAGTAAGCATCTCACTGTAACGTACACTGTTTATTGTTGTGCCCCTTTCACCACAATGTTCCAGTACAGGACCTCGCGCATCCTAAAAAATCGTAAGCATCAGTTTTCCTGCGGACGGTTGGGTCTTTAACTCTTTCTTCCACGGCGAATTTGAATGCTTCCATTCCATACTCTGCCGTTTACTCTCCGGCTCGTATCGATGGATCCATGTTTCGTCACCAGTAATGATTCTGTCTAAGAAGTTGTCCCCTTCGTTACCATAGCGATCCAAATGTTTTTTGCGGATGTCCAGGCGCGTTTGATTATGTAACTGTGTGAGTTGTTTTGGGACCCATCTTGCACAAACTTTACGAAACCCAAGTCTGTTGTGAATAATTTCGTAGGCAGAACCATGACATTTGAAGACGATGAGCCACTTCATCAATAGTTAATCGTCTATCTAAGAGAATCATTTCACGTGATCGCTCAATGGTTTCTTCATTTGTGGCGGTAAACGGTCGTCCGGCTACTTTATCGTGCTTAAACTCGTGCTACGATTTCGAAATTTTTCAGTCCACTCGTACACACTTAGTTGTGGCAAAACACTGCTCCCGTACTGGTACTGAAAGTCTTCTATGAATTTCGGCCCCTGATACACCTTCCGCCCACAAAAAACGTATCACTGAATGTTGCTCTTCTTTGGTGCAAATAGACAGCAGAGCAGCCATGATTAACAGCACGACAGCGACAAAGAAACTAACGCAGCAGCTTGAAAATTGCAAAGATATAACAACAAATAAACAAAGCATGCGTCACCAACGTAAAACGACAGTACTACCAACATAAACAAAAATATAACTAAATTGCGGATAATAATTGACTTACCCTCGTAGTTAGGTGCTAGGAAGAAGGACGTGGTAGCTACTAGGTGGCTTGAAGACACAGCGTTCTGTAAAACCTACATTTACTAGTTCCACGAAAAACAAATGTGATTTTTTTCCTTTATTGTTATTTCACACTCAACATACACATACCAGTAGGCTGACAGCGGCATTAAGTGCTGCTCTTCAGCCGTGAGAACATGAGACATGAGGATGATGATTTAAAACATGAAGTGGAAGTAAAAGAATGGAGATTTAAAATACAGGTAAGATGACAAAACTTGAAGAAAATGCAGAGTTAACAGATGAATAAAACATATGTAGTCAGTTAAAACTATGAGCCACAGTGACGTGAAAACATGGCATCGAAACACATGAAAGACGAAGAGCACTCGGAGACATTGTATAACTTGTCTGGAAACGGCGGACGAAGATAAAACTCACTGAAGCACTTTATATACAACACTGGATGAAGAACTGTTAAAACTGATGTCACAGGACACCACAGGATCGGGAGGGGGAGGGTGGAAGACGTGGGGGAGGGGGCAGGAGAGAGGGCGGAGAGAAAGTAAAGGGACTCTAGGGCAGAAACAGGGATAACCAAGTTGGGGGGGGGGGGGGAGGAAATAGGAGGGAAAGGGGACAGGTGGCGCTTAAAACACGGGGGGGGGGTCAGCATTGGTAGGACGGGTAAATTTCAGGATAGAGGGCGTCACCCAGGAGGGGGAGGTGATGTAAGTTACCCTGAGAAAGGATGTGGAGAGTGTTGAGTTGAAGGGACGGAGGGATGAAGTGTTAAAGGCGTGTCAGACGCCCAGGATTGGTGAGGGTTGTGGGAGTCTATCTTGCAGTTGGTGTATAGTATCCAGATGTGGTGAAGGTATTGGAGGAGATGGGGAAAGGGGATAAGGTCATACAGGATCCGCATAGGGGAGGGAGCCGGATACGGTAGCAAGATGGCGTTCTAGGATGTGGAGGATTTTGTAATACGAAGGGGGAGCGGAAATCCAGGCGGGGGATGAAACTGCAGAGGATGGGACGCATAAGGGAGCAGTAGGTTTACGGGATGGTAGAGGGGTAGAGACCACACGTCTGGCCATTAAGGAGTTTGAGGAGATTGAGGCGGGAGAATGCTTTCTGTCGAGTGATCAATAGTTACGCCGAGGTATTTGAGGCTGGGGGTGTGGCGGATGGGACGGTTATGGAGGGTAAGGTAGGAATCTAGGAGGCAGGGGGTGGTACAACCTATAATGATTGCCTGGGACTTGTCAGGGTTGACGGAAAGTAGCCACCGGTTGCACCATGTGACAAACTTGGTGAGGTGGGATTGGAGCAAAAACTGAGAGCGGGCAAGGGAGGGGGGCAAGGGCGAGGAAGGCACTGTCGTCAGCATATTGTAAGAGATAGACAGCATGCTGGGTTTGGAGCATAACAGAGGAGATAAAGGAGAGGCACCCCAGTGGAGGGGTAGAACAAATGGGAGTTGGTGTTGCAGACAGTGACATAGGAGGAGCGGTCGGTGAGAAAGGATGCGATGAGGCGGACATAATTAATAGGGAGGGCATAGAACTGGAGCTTGAAAAGGCGACCCGAATGTCATACATGATTGTAGGCTTTCTCAAATCCAAGGGATACAAAGAAAGCGAAATCGGCGCGACGGGTATTAACCTGGTTGGAGAGGAGGTGGGTGAGGCGAAGGAGCTGGTCGTCAGCAGAGAAGGATGGACAGAAGCCACACTGGGAGAGCGGGAGGAACTGGTGGCGGCAGAGATGCCGATGGATACATAAACCAGTAGACGTGTTTCAGTGTGTTTTGGTAATTGTATTTTAAAGGCCTGAGTTCTTAAATTTTGGAGCCCCACCTTAGTGTGATTTTCTTGTAACTAAGCTGAACTACTGTCATTTAAATTTCAAGGCTTATTTGTAAATTTTATTTTGTGTTGTTTAATTGCCTTCTGCCTATTGATATCATTGAGTGGGGTTTCCTGCTATCAGCCTTTACTATCGAAGTAAAACTCAGACCTTACTTAAAATTTTGAGCTCGTATTTAGCGTGTTTTGGCAATTGTATTTTTTTAAGGGCTGTGTTCACTTAAATTTTGGAGCACCACTTTAGTGTCATTTTGATAATAAAGCTGAGCTGTTTTCATGTAAATTGCAGGGTTCATTTGTAAATTCTATTGTATTTACAAGGTTCTCGTTTCATTTAAAATGTCCCACTTTCGCTTAAATTGCTGGGCTCATTGTATCTTTTACTGTATTTTAAATGGTTGCTTTTACTACATTTCGAGCCTACCTCCATGATTGTTGGTATTATGAAAAATTGCTTCCAGCCCTCAGATCGTTATAAACTTATCAAGAAATTGGTTCTCTCAAATTGGCCTTTTGCCATATATATATATATATATATATATATATATATATATATATATATATATATATATATATGCTAATAAGTTTCAACAGCTGCATGTGGCAACGCGTACCGTAAACAGTGTTTGTTGGATGGACACTACTAAAAATAAGTGTGATGAATGCTGTTGTCTGTTTCAATGATGGTGTAACTAATAGGACAAAATTAATGAATAATTAGGTATCCAACCAGGAAATAAAATGATAGCCACTCTGACTGCCCCAGATCGTCAGCGACTAGTTGAAGCTGAAAGGGCTGCGGAAGCCACCACTAAAGAATCCCGAGTAAGGAAAAGACTCCTGAAAAACTCTGCAGAGGACAAAGTAGCTGCTGGCTAGCAAGAATGTTCTGAAAGAGGCTTCCGAGAGTCAAAACCACTGAATATTCTTTTCTCATTTTCTCGTAACTACACTCTCAGAACATTAGGGGCATATATCTTCATAATGGTTTTAGCTATGTCCACCAAAATTTTCCCAAATGAAGAGTGCGGCAATACCTTTATATTATGCCTTATACAGTGCAGAAATGATCTGTTTGTCATTCTCTATACAATTTGAACGGTAATTTTTAAACAAAGTACTATTAAAGTGTAATAAGGGTTTTTCTATTTCCTCCGATATACGTCAAACTACTAAACAAGAGGCATAATGTGTTCCTACGAATATTGACAGCAGCCTGCCTAAATGGTACTGGTCTGAGAATGCACCAGAAAACGGTTTCAGAATGCAAACGTGTATTATAAAAACATATATTAGACAAAATATTGTAATTCATCTATATCTATAAATGTGAATGTCTGTTCGGTGCACGTTTATCACGTCAGAACCACAAGACATAAAGAGCTAAAAATTTGTACAGTTACTAATGTCTACCCGGGGAAGGCTTTAAGCACGGTTTTATGGCGATCGGCTGGCCATTTATCTATATATATTAATGTGAATGTCTGTTCGTTGTACGCTTATCACGTCCGAACGGCGAGACGCATAAACGTAAATATTTGTACAGTTACTAATTTATACGTCAGGAAGGTTTTAGGCATGGTTTTATAGCGATCTGATAGATATTTAGTAATTTGAAGAATATAACGCGAAATGCGGAACAATAATTACTCTTTGAAAATTATATGTACTCTTTGAAAATAGTTTTATTGGTTGCATTATTGCTTTAGGATTGATTTTGATAAAAGGGTGGAGTATATTGGGTTGAAAAGTTATCGGTGTATATTAGAGGTCTGCAAATCGCCGATTTCGCTCGCTCGTACTCGGTCGAGTGCGCAACGCTCGGCGGTGGCGCGGCGAGTGTGTTCACTCGCAGCGAGCGTGTTGACACTCGAACGAGGCTGCGTGGGGCGGGGCGGGCAGAGGCCGCACAGCGTAGTGCTGCCGCTGTACTCACAAGGAAACCTACCCAAGTCACTCTCCAATTTTTATGAAATTTGCATATAATACATGAAAAACTATGGGACACGTAATTTTTTTAAGCAGCGGAAAAACATATTTAAGGGTTGAAACGGTCCCTCCAAAATTTGGGCTAAAATAGAAAAATGGCGATAACTTATAGATTGGTGAAATGATTTTAATGATATTTGGTATGAAAGTATCTTTTGATAAAAGACCTCGATTAAATCAAAACTATTTTTTGAGCACAAAAAATTGGTCACTTTAGGGGTAGCTGCCCGCCTAATTGCTACTCCGCCTGCAATGTACCTACGCCGATCTCTTATCCAGCCATTCCGAAAACATGCAGGTCATTCTTTTGGCTGGTGCACTCGGGTGACATTCTTCAGACGGCCCTTAATAAATATAATACAGATATCACTGAAACAGCAGGAAGCACCATAAATTCTTACAGCTGTGTACAGTAAACAATTGGAATAAGAGGATTTAAAACAGGTACAGAATATATGAGCATTAGACCGGCATATGACCCTGACGACGGAAGAAAGCGCGGATCCTATATATTACACAAATGCTTGCATGTGTTCTTTATTATGTAGACGACAGTGGCAATGGGGATATATGAATGTTGCAATTGGTAAAATTACCTTTAAGGACTCACTCGGAAAAGGTAGAGGCGCAGCAACCACGCACAGTGCCAAAATGCTACGGGAATATATATTAACCGGGTGCAACAGAGAGAGATGCACAAACCTAACGGGTGTACATCAATATCGTGTATTTAATATCAATATAAAAGACGGAGAAAGTATTCTAGGACTTGAGAGTGATGAGAGGAATGGATATAAAATACAATCATTTCCTCGTTAAGACGGCAAGCTACGCCTACCACTAAACAGGCACTAACAGTCCACAAAATAGGAACAAGAAAGAAAGAAAGATCATGGATTACTCATTTAGTAAATGATCTTAGTACAGAAACATTATATTAATCACGTATAATAACGTGTATGGTAAATTACAAAATGCGAAACTGAATGGCTAGTTCAACTGGATCCAGAGTACAGCTTTCGAAGCAGCCGGGAAAGGTAACAATTCCAGTCAGGATGTATTCTCTAGCGTCTAGTTTGTCCCCGACACTCGCCTTGGACTCGAGTGGCGCTGCAGTGGGCGACCGAGTGGCGAGCGGGCAGTGTGGACAGTCGGGCCGGTCGAGCGTGCCCCGCTCGAACGAGCGTGGAGGAAGTCGAGCGCAGCCACACGCCTTGTCGCAAGCTGCAGTAGCGACACCTGTCGGACTGTCATAGAACGACATGTATCACGCGATTCGAGCGAGCAATCGAGCGAGGTGCAAACCTCTAGTGTATATAAAACTCTACGTGTGTGTGTGTGTGTGTGTGTGTGTGTGTGTGTGTGTGTGTGTGTGTGTGTAATATTTCGCTCTGCAGCGAAAACTACAGAACGCAAACGAATGGTCTGTGTCTAATTGTTGTCCGAAATCTCTCGTTATACACCATAGCAGTTCCATGCCGATAGCTATAAGGGGATGGAAGATATGGTGATTGAAAGTCGTCAAATTATTAAAAAAATTCGGACTGAAGGACAGCGACTCTATAACAAGGAGATTACATAAAGCGGAATGCCACATACCATATCTTTTGTCTATGCGTGTTACGATGTCTTCACCTCTTTCCCTGTAAGGATAAGCATTCGAATAAGGAAATAGAAGAATAAATCAATAAAGCAGTAAAAAGGAAATTTCTTTTAATACAAATAACGTAGTTTACCAGAATGCCCTAAAATGAAATTTAAATGAATTTGGACATTACTCTCACCATACGTGTTGAGATATTGCAACACAGGCTATAAGGAATAATGTATGTATTATTTATTGTAAATCATTAAGCACTTACATAATTTTATTTTTTTATTTGAATGTTGATTAAAACAGTATGTTTCTAAAGAAGGTATTGTATTTTATTTCATCCTTCAAAAACCAGTCTCATAGCACGCTACTGAAATATAGGTTATCTGTCATAATCAAGAAACAGGCGAGCGGAGCCGCGGGTTAAGCTAGTAAACTATAAGAGATATTTCAAAAAATATCCTGCCGGCCGCAATGACCGAATGGTCTGCAGCACACCAGTCACAGTCTGCACGACCTCTACGGTCGGGAGTTCGAATCCCCCCTCGGGCATGGATGTTTGTGTCGTCTTAAGTATAAGATAGTTCATAAGTTCAAATGTTCAAATGTTTGTAAATCTATCGGACCAAACTGCGTGGTCATCAGTCCGTAGCTTACAAACTACTTAAACCTAGGTAAACTAACCTAAGGACAAACACCCATGCCCCAGGGAGGACTCGAACCTCCACGGCGAGCAACCGCGCGCTTCGCAGCGAGACGCTTTAGACCGCTCGGCTACTCCACCGCGGCAGTTCATAAGTAGTTTGCAAGTTTAGGGACTGATGACCCCTCAGTTAAGTCCCTTAAGCTTAACGAACATTTGAACATTTTAGTAAATTTCCTATTACAGCTTGTAAGAGTACACCTGTTGGTGTATCTTACAGTTTGATTTAATTGTATAATGTGTATATTGTCTAAAATTTGTTTATTTCATGTATTTTTCTTTTGTTGTATGCTAGATATATTTCTTATGTAACGTCATTTTCTATATTGAATCATTTAGTGTAAACCCGCATGAATGCAAGGACATTCTTATGTTGTAAGTTAGCAATGCGCCAGAGACAATGTTGAACCTATATCAAAGACTGTCTTTGATACAGAACTAGTAGCGGTGAGTGTCGCGCTGCTGAAGCAGTCGCGGAGCGGACTCGCTATAGTAAACACATAAATGTTTTGTTGATAGTGCAGAGGCACGGTAGGCGCAGTGTGGCGCGAGTTTAATGCAATTGCAATAAGCCTGAGAGGCGTACTGTTTAATGTATTGAAGGAGGTGCGAAATAAGTTTATTTATACTCGATCAGTGTAATCTTTTTTCATGTGTGCAAGAAAAGTAATTGTTTGGTATCAAGTCTATTGTCACCGAGTGTGATCGTTGTTGTAGTAAGAGTACCTATTGTAATCATATCTGTCTTGTATGGACTTCACGACGAAGACGACGAAAGCAGATGAGTACTTTTGTAACATTTTATTTTGTATGCATGTAAATGTAGTGTCAACCCAATCAGAACTTTGGTTCAATTATACATGACTTATTTTGAAACCAGTCTTAATTTTGTAAGTAGTTGTAGTCACCCCATTATCACCATTATTAGATTATGTTGAATATGCAAGCCTGTACATTGACTAACAAGTTCAATCATTTTCAAGTAATTACGATCAGTTTTAAAGAAAATTGCTAGACGAGTTAAAGAATTGCTAAACGTGTTGCAACCACAGAGACTAGTAATTAAAGTGCAAAAGAGTTTGCAAGTAAAGTAAAGTTGGTTTCATTTATGTAGAAAGTAACCAGGCTAACAGTAGTCAATTTTTTATGAAATACGTTAAATGCCAAACTCTGCTCAGCCAGTTACACGCGTACGCTACTCAGGCCCTGGAGCCAATTAAAAAAAAAAAAAGTTTACGTAAAGTTTTATAAGGAACTTGAATGCTTTAAACAATAATATCAAAATTATTGAGAACTTTGACTGTAGTATTTGTGAAGCTCATTGCACCACGGAGTTTCACTGTATTGAGCTATTATCATTGCAATCAGAGTTTATCTGCTATTACAATTTTGATTATAACACGAACACGCCATCACCACTACATGAATTCTGACACATTTCCTAGTGAAGTTGTGCTGTTCGTGAATCGTAAGCGGTGCTAGTTGGAGGCTGTAGTCAATGCTAAGTCAGATAGGGCCAAGCTTAATTAATTTCTACAGTGACTGTTTTAAGTTAATTAATATCAATTTTTTATTTATTCAAAATTCTAACTTACAATGCGAAAGTGTTGTTGCGACCCATTAGTTGTGATTTGCTACAACATTCAATAACAAAATTATTATTACTAGAGCATATCATTACGCATTCTGAATTTTGAGATTATTTGACGACCTAAAACAGGTAATCTTCTTACAATTGGCGACACTACTGCCAGGATAGTTTGGGCGCCTACGTTTGTAACTGGTTTGGCAAGACATTTGCTAATTAAGTAATAGTAATTAAGTTATCATTAAATTTTGATTTATTATTTTTTTCTATATATTGATTGACTGTTTATTGGATTTGAAATTTGTATATCGTTTGTTGATTTTGAAACATTGTTGAAAAGTTTAAACATGGCACTAGTAGGGCGGCGTCATCGTGACGCAACAATAGAGAAAAGTAGTGTCCTTACTAGGAATGCGATAATGCGTAGAAGCCAGGCATCAACAATGGATTCAAGATTAGAAAAAGTAACCGAAATGGAAAATGTACCAGAAATGGAAAATGTAAATTTGAACGTAGATCGACAAGTAATTACACGTGATCAAAATGAGGTTCGAAGAAGTAGTACAGATTTGAGACACTCAAACGATCGCAGGTTAGCGATAAACGTTGGTCACGTAATTAATGGAGAGAAAATTAACATGGATGAGATCGCGGACAATGTTAGTGATCAGCAAAAGGTAATTGACGAACATCAGAACGAATCGGAGGCTAAATGTTCATCAGATGATCTGTCATCAAGTAGTGAGGAGGAACAGAAAATCGACAGAAATAAAAAGGATAGGCGAAGGACAAAAATGAGGGATGCTGTGCCTCAAGGAAATGCAGACATAAGTGCGTTAATGCAATTCATGCAAAATATGAGCCAGAATTTTGAAAAGTAACAGTTAGAAATGAGCCGGAATCTTGAAAAGTCACAGTTAGAAATGAGCCGGAATCTTGAAAAGTCACAGTTAGAAATGAGGAGGAATCTTGGTCAAAAAATCGAAAAATCACAGTTAGAAATAAAGAAAATAGATCAAAAAATCGAAAAATCACAGTTAGAACTAAGACGGGAACTTGGACAGGACATAAAGAAAATAGATAAAAAAAATCGAAGAAATAAAAAAGGGAAATGAACACGTTAGGAAGCAAATAAGTAAACAGGAAAAAAGGATAGATGATTTAGCCACGCAAACGGAACAACAGATTACGCAGGCGCAAAAAATTTGTGAGGAGCGTCACACCGAGTGCAGTAACGAAGTCACTTTGGTTAAAAAATCGTTAAACAGAACCAAAGACAAAGTCGCGGGACTCGAACAGGGATTAAAACACACTGAGGAAAGAATTGTTCAGATGCAAAGAGAAATCCAGCGTGTTGTGGAACATGAAAACAATACGTGGACCCCGCCTAGTACAGAAGCGCAAGTCACAATGATGACGCAACAGATAATTGTTATCATCTCGTGAGGCAGCCTGCTGCAGGAAACGTCAGCTTTGAAACGACAAAATCTGTCACCGAAACCAGTAACGGGAATTCGCATTACGAAATAAATTTGAACGGAACTGTACCGGAACAAAGAAATGTTGCGCCATTGCCTTGTGTTGACAACAATGAGGAGGCAAGGCGCACCGAATATAATAGACGAATGGAAAAGTATTTGCGTAGTATCAGACCGCCACTATTCAAACCAGATGGCGACATCCATATAATGAAATTTTTGAATCATATCGAACAAACTTTACCGCGAGATTGGTCGGATCGCATGTGTATAAATTATGTTCTGTCCAACGTGCATGAAAGTATTCATAATGACGTTATGGACATGAGTAGCGAGAGCAGATGCTACCGCGAATTTAAGGATCAACTAATACGCAAATATTGGTCAGAAGCAAAGCAGGATGAAGTTTATGAAGATATTCACACAGCACCGATCTTTAACGCAAATAAGTTCAGTACGATGGAGAAATATGTGAAACATTACTGGAATAAGAATAGGTATCTTAGCTATCCAATACCGGAGCGAGCTTTCATTTCAGTAATGTTAGCAAAATTGCCCAGACGTGTGCGAGATCTTTTCATTGTACAACCAGTTTTATCTATAGAAAAATTTATGGAAGTCTTGGAAAGATGTGATCGAAGCTGGGAAAATGGAGACCGTCCCAACCGACAGGACAGAGGGAATAGGAATGGAACAGATGATCGACATTATCGGAGGGACGAAGGTACTCGCCGTGAAGATAACGGATACGGGCACCGACAAGCGGATACACGGGAAGACAGGTCACGAGGAGGTGATACCAATAACGGCCGACAAGATGATCGACGGCAACGTCATCAGAGAGAAGAAGAACCGAGACAAGACCGACAGGAAAGTCGTAATAGAGAGAGGAATAATCGAAATGATTGGCAAAACACCGGAGCTAGGCCCAAAGAATACAATCAGTCACGTAATGTAGACAGAAGAAGAGGAGACGGAAGAACAGTCTATGAGAAACCGGGACCTCGCGACAAACAGGTTTATGCGTTAGAAGCATGCACAGTAGATAATGGAGACACCAACCACGAAATACGTAATCAAAGTACGAACAATCATGAAGAAAACGCACGTTGTTTAAACTAATTGAGCGGCCTGCTTTGCCCCGCGGCGAGGCCGCAAAGCCTTTGAAGGGGACTGAAGGACCGACGAACTCAGACGAAAATGCAAAGAAAGAAGACTCCGATAATGAATGGACAACGACAGATGATGAAGACGAAACTGACGTTATATACAAGACTACGAACGCAATTGAACGTGGCAAGAATGAACGAACAACAACTGTAGAAGCAAAGAAGCTTGAGGGCGTGCAAATAAACAAAGTTATTGACGCATCAGCGCAAATAAATAAGGCAACAGTTGGGCCAGAAACGGAACAAGAATACCATGAAAGAATGTTCGTTGAAGCAATAGATGCGTTACTGGATAACAATGATCAAGATAAGAAAACTTGTGTTCAACTGGAAGAAGATACTGACGTGGAAGAGACGGAAGACAGTGACGAATCGGATACGACAGAAGATGAGCAGGGAGAACCAGACAACAAAGCAGCAGATACCTTAACCACCTGTACGGAAGAAGTATCAGAAAATTATGATTCATTGCAGAATGAGTTTCCTGACATCATCGAGCATATCGAAATATGGAGCCACCACGACGTTGCAACAACAGCACCGCAGATGACACAATGCAATGGCATCCGAAAGTCAGATGAACAACAAAGGTTATCAAAGGAAGAAGAAGATGTGCTTAGAACTGAAATACGAGTATTGAGAGACGCCAGACAGAGCGAAAGCAATACATGTCCGAAACTAAAACTGGTAATCGGAAGCAAGGATTATGAAGCATTAATTGATACTGGGTCGATGATTTCGATTTTGACACGATCGATTTATGAGGATGTTAAGAAAAGCTTGCATAGAATAGAGGAACTTCCAGCAACTAGATTGAAAATATATGGAGCTTTCAATTCTAAATTTGTGGAATCAAAGAAGAAGATTTTCTTGCCGTTTAAAATCAATCAGCTTAACCATTTTACCATGAGTTTGTAGTAGTGGAAGAAATAAATATTCCGTTGATAATTGGAGCTGATTGGCTACAGAAAGTTAAAGCGGTCGTGGATCTGAAAACAAATATTTTGACTGTTGAAGACGAAGGAAACCAGTACACCACCGAATTATTACAGCAAGTGGAACATCCAGTAAAGACATTTAATATCAGGTGCAGCCAGGAAGACATAAAAACAAGTCATGGCAAACAAAGGCAAAGAGAAAGGTTAAAAGAGAAGGACGAACGATTTGAAGATCTCTACGGTATAAGCAACGTGCCGACAACAATGAGGCGTGACGCGCCGCGAGCCGGCACAGAGTACTGGAGAAGACGACGCGTGAAAATGAAACACTCAACTGTAAATGAACCGTCTGACTGTTGTTATGTGAATGAAGAGCATTGCAGCGGACGAAGAAGTGGGGTACAGCAAAATGAAACTTTATTTGGATTGACACACAAAGAAAGGACACATTTTTTACTCGAAGAAGACGACACACAAGAGGACACCGAAATGAACTTGATAATTACCGGATTTGTAGGAGAACGGATTGTTACTGTGACACCGGACACCGGAAGCCAGTACAATGCAATCGAAGAGGATTTGTACTTAATTAGCCGCAAGCAGAAGCTAATTATCAAAGAAGACTCTTGCAATATAAACACATCATCTATTATACCAAAGCAAAGCGTGCAAGTACGGAAACTAGTAATGCTAGAGATTATTGTATGTGAACAGGCGATAGTGGCAGAATTTTTAGTTGTCAGAGGATTAAAGACCGACATCGTGATTGGTGCGGACACGATGCGGAAGTTAGAAATGAAGATTAATTATTATAAAAAATATGTAGAATGGAATGTGGGTGGAATCAAAACGAAATGGAACTTGTTCGAAGAGAAAAAGAAAACACACGCAGAGAAGCAACATTACGTTGACTCTGTGTACCTTAACGAAGAAGAGGAGACTAATTATTATGACGTAAATCATTCTACTGTTGATGAGGAAGAGATAAGACAAAGGATTCGTCAGAAAGTGGTTAATATTGAAAACATTTCCGAGGAGAGGCTAGTCGAACTAGAGCAGCTTCTGTATCAATATCTCGTAGTCTTTAAAGAAAAGGTTGGATGTATTAAAGATTACAAGTACAGTTTCAAGGTGAACAGTCAACAGAAGTTCTACAAGAAACCATATATTATTCCCTTCGCGATGAAAGAGAAAGTAGATAAGGAAATCCAAAGAATGCTTAAGAATAACATTATTGAAAGGAGTACCTCTAACTTTAACAATCCTATCATACCAGTGGTGAAGAGGAACGGCGAGATACGTCTAGTACTGGACGCCAGGAAATTAAACGAAATTATTGAAGCAGAAAATGACCGACCCCTGAGCATAGACGAATTATTATCAAGATTTCATGATAAGAAAATTTTAGCAGGATTAGATCTAATCAGTGCCTTTTGGCAAATAGAATTGAGTAGAGAATGTCGGCAATATACAGCCTTTCTGGTAAATGGCAAATCATACCAATTCTGTCGCTTACCTTTTGGACTAAAAATTAGTACGGCCGCATTTATTCGGGCAATGGATCACGTATTGGGAGAGGAGCTGCTGAACAAAATAATTGTCTACGTTGATGCTGTGGTTATTGGAGCGCAAAATTGGGATAATTACTTTGGATTGTTGGGTGAATTACTGAGCAAATTTAGAAAGTTCGGAATGACTATAAACGTGGAGAAATCACAGTTTTGCAAGTTCGAGTTAAAATTCTTGGGCCACATAATTACGCAGGAAGGAATAAAGCCAGACTTGGAAAAGATCGCGGCTATCAGGGACTGTCCAGCGCCAGTAACGAGGAAGCAATTAAAATCATTTATGGGAGCCGTGGGCTATTATCGTCGATTCGCAACAATTGAGGCACTTGCAGCGCCGAATATGCATGAGCTACTCAAAAAATATAAACCCTGGAAGTGGACCCCCGAATGCCAACAGGAATTCATCAAAAATAAAGAAAGTTTCATTAACGCACCAATACTATGTCATCCTGATATGTCATTAGATTTTTGTTTAGCAATTGACTCTAGTGGCGTTGGAATAGGAGCAGAACTCTACCAAATTAATGAACAGGGAAAACATTGCACAATAGCTTTCGCCAGTAGGGTACTTAGCCCAGCAGAAAAGAGATACACTGTCACAGAACAAGAATGCTTGGCGGCAGTGTGGGCGTTTAAGAAATTTCATCTCTTTCTGGCAGGAAGAAAGACCACAGTGTATACTGATCATCGAGCTCTGCAATTTATGAAACAAAGCAAGCTAATGCCAGGAAGATTAACACGCTGGACGCTATTCTTACAACAATATGATTTCGATATAAAGCACATAGCCGGAAAAGAAAATGTTATAGCTGACTGTTTGTCAAGATTGTCGATACAATTAGTTGTGATTTGCTACAACATTCAATAACAAAATTATTATTACTAGAGCATATCATTACGCATTCTGAATTTTGAGATTATTTGACGACCTAAAACAGGTAATCTTCTTACAAGCTTGAGTTAATGTCATTCAGTGTTGGTTCAAAATCGCAAATTCCACCGCATTGTAGATCAAGAGTACTGTGCACCGAAATCAAGGAATGATAATGCAGCCCGCTCCTCTTCAGGTCCCCTTAAGATATACTCTTTCTTGTTGTGACAGTAATATATATATATATATATATATATTTACTGTATTTTTTCCCAGGACGCTACTTACTTTTCGGATACGACTCGTATAATTTTCATGTTGTTTTCATAATGTGGAATAAGCGCAAAGTTTAATACAGTTAAATGACAGACATCAGGACAGAATATTTGTACTATTGGTGGAATATATGTTTCCTTACTGGTCTCGGTCTGAGTGCTCAGCGTTGTTAGGGAGACGTGAGTTCCTGGCCAGAGGTGCGCAACTCCGCCGCCGCACCTGTCTCGTGAGGTCGGCAGTGAGTTGTGGCAGTAATAATTGTTCCCGTGACCACTAAGCGGCCGCGGCCGCGGCGCCGAACTGCTGGCGCGCTGCTAAGTTTGGCCGCAAGTTGCCGCCCGCTGAGGACTTGGCAACACTTGCTCGCCTCGCCCACCAGACTGCGCTGCCACTCGCCAGAGAGCGGTCCTCTGTTCGCTCACCGCAGCGCTAACGACGAACGCTTCCGCCTATTTCTCGGTAAACGTGAGCGCTGGACAGCTCACCGCATGCAACATAAGTGGACAGTTATACGTATACGACGGTTGGAACTTTAAAAGTGGCAACACTGCTGTGGAGACACTATGCAATGGAATATTCTATTATCGCTGGTAGCATACCTGCCTTGCCACCGAACAAGTGGACTCGCCCGTTGAGGCGGAACGACTCTGATGTACAGCTTGCAACTGAGTATTGAAGCTTTAAATGTGGCCGTGTCGGACTCCGTAATCCTCGAGTCATCCGCTCGTCACCATAAAAATTATTAAGTTTGAAAAAAAAAAAAAAAAAAAAAAATCTTTCCAAGTTCTGAATCTTCTATAACAGGTCCTCACGCGTTGAAAGAAGCATAGTCAGAAGAATTTGTTTTATTTAGACTCTCGCTGCTAATCGGATGTACTTTTTAAATTATTGTCAAGTTGTAACTGTCAAACTGAAGTTTATACAAGTAAACGTCGTGTTGACCACTGAGATTCTATATATCTTCTTGATAATAAATCGATCGATGTAGGCGATCGATTAAGAAAGGACTAAAACATTTTCAAAGTCTTCCTTTGACTTAACTGTCAAACATAAATTGAATTAAAATAAAATATCTTCTCAAAAAATCGCGGAAACTTTAACAGCAAGTAATTCTCAATTCCTGTTAATGTAATATTTCTGGTAGATCTCTTCAAAATAACTAAATGATGTTGGCGAACACGTAGTTAAAGTTTAAATACGACTTTTATTACACTTGACATTTACAAGTCGGAAGTCAAGAATGAACTGACATAATGTATTTGCTCAAATTTTTAGGAGGATTTCGTTGACAATGTAAATAAGGCAACACTTGGTCGCCTCGCCCACCAGACTGCGCTGCCACTCGCCAGAGAGCGGTCCTCTGTTCGCTCACCGCAGCGTCTAACGACGAACGCTTCCGCCTATTTCTCGGTAAACGTGAGCGCTGGACAGCTTACTGCATGCAACATAAGTGGACAGTTCTACATATACGAGGGTTGGTCTGCCGCGATATAATAATGTTCGCTGTCAAATTTTCTGAAGAATAAGTTTAAAGATGCAGGTTCGGAATAATAAAGGACATACAGGCACTAAATTTGGTTTTCTAGATGTCTTTTTCCTATTAACATTGTCAATTTATAACACTTTGAATTTTCAAAACACTCGTCGTAAACTTCTGTCACCAAGGCAATCCAGCGATGGCCTTGCATTTGAATGATCGATCAAGCCCACAATTGTGATGATTATATCTCTGGTTAACGTAACGTAAATACTGCAATAATACTCTGTTAAATCTTTTACCACTTTTAAAACACATAAAGGGTTGGTTTAATACCTCCAAATAACATTCTGTTCATAATAGTACTCTGTAAGACAGTTCACAGACGTAGCTAACTAAAAAATTCACCGTCTTTTGCAAAATCGTTACTCGACTAAATTACTCTGCGACTCATTGTTTCAGTAACATGTACCTTTCATTTATGGTTCTTTAAAATAGTAAATCATCTTCAAAAACTGAAATTTGAAAACTTTCAAGACAATATTTCTTTTAACACCAGTAATTTCAGTATTCACAGATATTATTCTTTTTTTTGCGTTTTATTAATCACACTTCAATAGAAAGTAAATGCAAACAACACACTATATCTGTATGATTTTGTGTGAGACTTGTAATAAGAGCTGACTTTAAATTTTGTGGTAACACCCTCTTTTGGAAGTAATGAACATGCGCCAGTTTGTTACCTGCTTCGGAAGCATATTTTATAATCAATTGTGATTTTATGTAACTCAGTGGTTGTAGAAAATTTTGTCAATTTTAAAGGAGGAAACACCAGTTGTACTTAATTGCTGCACGTTTTCCATTGGTTTAAATTCATGGAGTGGTTTCTTAAAAAGAAGTTATTTTAAGTGATTTATTTACTGTTAATAAAGCTGTGTGCATGAGATCTGTTGAGTTTTCATTTTGCCAATCTGTCCTTATTTTCCTTATTTCCTGAACTTCGTTCAGTGATGCTGTCTCCATCCGCACCATACCAGTGGGAGTTTTGTTACTTGGGCAGTAAAATAACATGCTATGGTGGCAGTACAGAGGATATTAAATGCAGAATGGCAATGGGAAGAAAAGCGGATTTTTGAAAAAGAGTAATCTGTTAACATCGAATATTAATATAAACGTAAGGAAGTCCTATCTGAAGGCATTTGTGTGGAGTGTTGCCTTGTAGGCGAGTGAAACGTGGACGATAAACAGTGCGGACAGGAAGAGGATTGAGGCTTTTGAAATGTGGTGTTACAGAAGAATGCTGAAGATTAGGTGGGTGGATCGCGTAACTAATGAGGAGGTACTGAACAGAATAGGGAAGAAAAGGAATTTCTAACATTCCTTGACTAAAAGAAGGGATCTAGTGGTAGGACACATTCTTAGACATCAAGGAATCGTGAATTTATCGTTGGAGGGAAATGTGTTGGGTAAAACTCGCAGAGGGAGACCAAGAGATGAATACAGTAAGCAGATTCAAATGGATGTATGTTCAGGTCTTGTGAGAAGATGAAGAGGCTTGTTCAGGATAGAACAGGATGGAGAGCTGCATCAAATCAGACTGAAGACCACAACAGCAACATGAATATACTCACCGGCGTTCTAACCACTCTTCGGTGAAATAATAAGTAATTTTGAGTTGAGATTAAATGGCATATTCAGTACTACACACTCTATCTGGAGGAGGAGTTTGGCCTCTGGCTGTTGGTGTGTGTGTTGTGAAACAGTATAGGGTACCAGGCGCCTGTCGAGCTGGTTGCCTGCAGCGCCGTGCCGTTAGTGGGGTAGTCTATACGTCGGGCGTCGAGTCCCGTGGATATACCAGAAACGTGTCGCACACCGTTCGACGATGGAGTCAAGCGGAAAATCGTAATGTATTACGTAGTGCGAGGGGCTTGTGTAAAGTTTTCAAGGTATTGAATTTGTATAAAATTGAGAAAATGGTGTTTTGGTAGCATAGTAAATCGTATGGTGGATGCGTTCACATATTAACTTTGATAATCGTTTGTTGATATTTGCTAAATACGTTATCGAGAAAGAGCATACTGTCCTGAAACTTATATCATTCTCGTCCGCAATGACTCTATTTCTCATTTCATAGCATTTAGATAATTCCTTTTTGCCTTAGAGTTGATTTCGTTTGGCATTACCTGTTACTACCATACTTAACCAAATGGTGTAAGCGTTAACTGCGCATAGAATAAACATTGGATTGAAATAATCAAAGTCATTGGGAATAAAGGTAGAAAAAAAACTGTACAGGAATGTCTGTATTAACTGGAATATTCCGTGGACCTGATGGTTGAGAAAACTGACTCATCAGATTAGAGATAAATTTGATTGCTGTATATTCAGGCAGATTGCTGCTGACCTGGAGCGAAAATACTTAATGGGTGGTCATCCCCAACAAGCTCTGTATGCCCATTCACGGGTGTCATGGATTCTCCCTCAGAGGGAGAACTGAAATCTTCTAGTGAAATTTCAAACAGATAGCTACTGCAAAATTCGTATTATGTCATGGTCCCAAGGGCACAAACAGGATCTGTATCTTCTCTCTACATCTGGCAAAACAAGAAATATATTGTTTAGAAGTTAATAGTGTATACTGGCACTACAACATGGAGTAAATATCAGACTAATTTAGAAAAACATTAAGTGTAATTGCATTTCAGAATACGATCACCGATTAATGAAGTTATTCGGTAATGTGTACTATCTTCAAGGATTCACTACATATATAACCCTACAATCGAAATTCTTTCGCGCCACGATGGTTTCCATTGAAACCACGAACTTAAACGTATGTATACTTTAGTAAATGTTGTGCGTACTTAACATTAGCTATTTTTTGGAAAGTGACATTATTGCTGATTATATAAAATACGAAAAATCTTACCTTACGAACGAATACACGCGATTATTGCAAAAAACCATAGCAATGGAACACCATACATTTTTTATTGTCTTGCAGTTGTTTCAAGTAGCGCTGCATCCATATAGAGCGCGCAGTTACCGTTTTGTCACTGAAACGACGACAAGATGTACTCACCAAGAAACCACGCTTCCAGTAGGCACAAAGCGAAAATATTACGGTGGTGTCACTACGAAACCAATAGGCTGAAAGGGTTAAACGGGAACACATTGTCTTATGTGCTCCAACAAGAATATTTTTCAACTGTTTATGTTCCGGTTGGTCTCTTCGATAGATCTGAGGGAATATTGTCTACACTAGAGGCTTATTTGGACATAGCTGTGTGATATTCTTTTCTCAGTATCGCATCTCATATTTCACCTTCAACTACGTCTTCTAACATTTTCACAGTATTGTCTTAGGTTCATTTCTATTGTGTACCACTTCATATACCTAATCTATATTTCCGGTTTTCCTTCTTCGCATTGTAATGGTTCTCCATGTCAGTCATTCAGGTCAAAAATGATACGATGGTAAAGCCAGTTGCTCCTTCGACGATATTCGTGCATAATCCACTGATGTATTAGAAACATAACAATTCAAGGAAACTGTAGCGAAATGGATGAAGGCACTTTAGTGACTGGCAGCTGACTATCATTGTAAATCAACATAGCGTAATCCAGTAATCTCACATCTCCAAGGTGGTTTACTACTGCGCTACAAATATTCAAATGTTTGTATAGCTTATTGGACTTAATTACGGGGTCATCAGTCCATAAACTTACAAACTACTTATGAACTAGCGAACACTAAGGACGATACAAATATCCATGCCCGAGGGGGGATTAGAACCCCGGACCGTAGTGGCAGTGCAGACCGTGACTGGAGCACCTCAGTCCCCTCGGCCACCGCGGCCGGCTACTGCGGTACATCTCTTGGTTAGCAATCCAGTTGCAGGAGTATTTTCGCGTTTGTAGATCAATGTGGCCTGAACGAAACGTTTTATAACTCGAAAATTTACAGAAATACTTGGGAATCGAACCTCATACGATCATTTAAAGTAATTTCAAGTGTATGTTACTAATAACTCAGGAAGATATAATGTCAGTGTTATACAAAACATATGTTCCAATGAAAAATTGGACTGTAACATTAGCTTTCATGTAATTAAAAAGTATTAATTGTAATGAAACAATTACGTGAATGTAATTGCTGATGGTATTGTCAAGGAATATATAGAACCAAGTGACTGATGTGCGGTGAGTTCGAGTTCAAGTTAGTTCTGGTTGAAGTGAGTTGAAGTTAGTTGATCTTACTTTATGTTAGTCAGTTAGATGGAGCTAAATTTGAAAAAAAAAATCAATAAATTGAAATAAATGGTCTTTCATTTGTATTCTACTCCTACAAAACTTACGTTAGAATCTTGGTGAATGATTTGTGTGTGGTAGAGAAATTATTTTTTAACTAGCTTAAGCTATCGTGGTGGTTGATTGTGATAGATAAGCTATCTTTCAGTAGTGTGCTATGAGACGTTTTGAAGGATGAAATGAAATACAATACCTTCTTTAGAAACAAACATTTTTAATCAACATTCAAATCAAAAAATAAATTTTCCTTATTCGTATGCTTATCCTTACAGGGAAAGAGCTGAAGACATTGTAGCATGTATAGACCAAAGATAAGGTCTGTGGCATCACATTTCCCTGTATTAACCTTCTTGCTATAGAGTCACAAACGTAATCGCTGGCTTTCAGCCCGAATTTTTTTTATAATTTGACGACTTTCAGCCACCATATTTTCCACCCCCTTCCAGCTGTCTGCATGGAACTGCTATGGTGTACAACGGGAGGCATCGGACAACAATTACACACAGCCCATTTGTTTGCGTTCTGTAGTTTTCGCTGCAGAGCGAAATATTCACACACACACACATGTAGAATTTTATATACACCGATAACTTTCCATCCCAATATACTCCGCCCTTTCATCATTGTCAACCCTCAAGTAACAATGCAACCAATAAAACCGTTTTCAAAGAGTAAATATAATTTTGAAAGAGTAATTATTGTTCCGTATTTCACGTTGTATTCTTCAAATTACTAAATATCTATCAGATCGCTATAAAGCCGTGCCTAAAACCTTCCTCAGGTATAAATTAGTAACTGTACAAATATTTAAGTCTCTGCGTCTTGTCGTTCGAACGTGATAAGCGTACACCGAAGAGACATCCACATTAATATATATATAGATAAATAGCTATCCGATCGCCATAAAACCGTGCCTAAAACCTTCCCCGGGTAGACATTAGTAACTGTACAAATCTTTAGCTCTATATGTCTTGTGGATCAGACGTGATAAACGTACACCGAACAGACATTCACATTTATAGATATAGATTACACAAATAAGCGATTATATTGTAATGTTCCAATAATTAACCAAAGTACCGGGACACTCCAACGTGAACATCTGCACACCACGTAGCAACAGGTTGTCACATGGTCACGGCAGCCGTGGCAGATCGCGCAGCTACCGCAGCACAGACAAGAGGCTTTGTGAACCCACAAGTGTCGACACGAACTGTTAGAGACTCCACGCGCGCACACCCCTAGTCTGCATTCCACTCGAGCGACAACATGTACGTGCACGACCCAACTGGTGCTGTCAGAGGATCACTTCAAGTCTTGAATGGCAGGCCATGGTCTCTAGCGATGAAAGGAGGTCACCTGCACGCCAGTGACGGTCGTTTGAGTGTACGCTGTGGTTGTTTAGTAGACTGAAATCGTCAAAGATACACAGGTCTCACTCTTATAGTCTAGTACGGAGCGATACATCTTACAGAAAGTGGCATATATATATATATATATATATATATATATATATATATATATATATATATATATATATATATATGTTGTTGTTATGGTCTTCAGTCCGGAGACTGGTTTGATGCAGCTCTCCACCCTACTCTATCTCTATCCTGAGCAAGCCTTTTCATCTCCTCATAAGAACGGCAACCCACATCCACTTGAATCTGCTTACTATACGCGTCTCTTGGTCTCCCTCTGCGATTTTTACCCCACACACTTCCATCCAATGCTAAATTTACGATTCCTCGATGTCTAAGAATGTGTCCTACCAAGCGATCCCTCCTTTTAGCCAGGGTATGCCAAAAATTTCTTTTCTCACCAATTCTGTTCAGTACTTCTTCATTGGTTATGCGATCTACCCACCTAATCTTCAGCATTCTTCTGTAGCACCACATTTCAAAAGCCTCTATTCTCTTCCTGTCCGCACTGCTTATCGTCCATGTTTCACTCCCGTACAAGGCAACACTCCACACAAATGCCTTCAGAAAAGACTTCCTTACACTTACATTAATGTTCGATGTTAGCAAATTTCTCTTTTTCAAAAATGCTTTTCTTCCCATTGCCATTCTGCATTTTATATCCTCTGTACTGCGACCATCACATGTTATTTTACTACCCAAGTAACAAAACTCATCTACCACCTTCATTGTTTCGTTACCTAATCTAATTCCTTCAGCATCGCCCGATTTTCTAAGACCGCATTCCATTATTTTTGTTTTGCTCTTGTTAATGTTCATTTTATACGCTCTCTTCAACACACTGTCCATTCCATTCAACTGCTCTTCCAGGTCCTTTGCTGTCTCTGACAGAATTACAATGTCATCAGCAAAACGCAATGTTTTTATTTCTTCCCCCTGAACTTTAATCCCTATTCCAAATTTTTCCTTGCTTTCCTTCACCGCCTGCTCGATGTACAAATTGAATAACATCGGTGAAAGGCTACAACCCTGTCTTACTCCCTTCCCAACTGATGCTTCCCTTTCATGCCCTTCGAGTCTAATAACTGCGGTCTGGCTTTTGTACAAGTTATAAATAACTCTCCTTTCCCTATATTTTACCCCTGCTGACTTCAGAATTTGAAACAGTGTATTCCAGTCAACATTGTCAAATGCTTTCTCCAAATCTACAAAAGCTAAAAATATATATATATATATATATATATATATATATATATATATATATATATATATTCAATGAACAAATAGAAATATTAAATGCTTCTGAGTGGGACAATGCACAAATTGTTTAAATCACACATAACTGTAAGAGTGCAGAAAGTTGAAATACGGAGATCACATCAATCACAATTGATTCCTCTAACTGGGGAGTTATCAAAAATTGGGTCCCACAAGGTTCGGTCTCGGCTCCTTTACTGTTCTTAATATACAGGGCGTTTCACTAAGTGTGTTTGCCTTTGTAACTTATAAAATAATAGGTGACGGGAAATTTTAATGCGGTAGGTCAACACAAGAAATGATGGATGTTATGGCGGTGGGAAGTTGATTTACATGAGATGTTCAAATGTGTGTCCATGTTCCTCAATGCATAATGCAATGCGCCGTCGAAAGGATCTCCGGACGAGACGTAACATCGCCGGTGTGACGGAGCGAAATGCGTCCTCGATGCGCCGTTTTAGATCATCTGGGGATGTGGGCTCAGTGACATAAACACGATGCTTTAGATATCCCCACAAAAAGAAATCTACTGGTGTTAAATCGGGCGACCTTGCGGGCCATGAATGAGGACCATGGCGTCCCAACCCCACCACACAACCATGTATTATGTACAGCGTGTGGTATCTGCCCCTGAAGCTTTGAAGGGTTGTAGCTCCCAAACTAACAGTGATAGGAATGTAGTTTAAATTGATTTGGACGCAGATAGTTTCAACGAATCCAATGCACGATAGAAAAAACTATTGTTCCGTTTAAAAATTATAACTTTGTGCTGTAACTCTTTGGAAAATGATACAATAAACTATGTTCATAGCTCCGCAGAAAGTGTAACATTTCTTGTGTTGACCTACCGCATTAAAATTTCCCGTCACCTATTATTTTATAAGTTACAGAGGCAAACACACTTAGTGAAACACCCTGTATATTAATGACCTGCAGTTCTATATCCACGAAGATGCTAAGCTGGTTCTTTTTCTGACGATACCAATATAGCTAACCCTGAACGTTTTGACAATATGGACCAGCGCACTAGCTATCAATTTCGCGAAATAAAAGAACAGTCGAAACAGGTGGCCGAACAAATGAAAGAGCAATCAAAACAGGTCACTGAACAAATGAGAGAGCAGTCGCGAAGATTGATGAGCGGCTCGACGAAAGGAAAGATCAGTCGATAGAGGTCATCGACCAATTAAAACAACAGGTCGTGACTCAAGGGCCGTGCGTATTACGTGAAATGGCTAGCGACCACGAGCAAGTGTCTGAGGGAGTGAGTCGGAATGTTTTCGTGTGGCTCGGCAGCAAGAGGTGCCAGTGTGCAGTAACAGCCGCGCTGCACACGGCACATGCAGCAGCCGCGACGGAAGCGCAAGCCGTGAGTCAGATTCTGGTTTTGAGGACAAGGGTGAGCGTCCCCGTACTCAAAACAGGACCACGTGTTGTAATCAGGACCCAGCAACGGGCTTCGATTACAGCCACCTTCTAACGATGCACAAATTGCAAGTATTCCTGAATGCGCCCAGTGGAATACATCTGCAGGCGTGGATAGACCAGTTTGACTTCTTGCTTCTGCCAAACTTGCTCGAAGGCCATAAAATTGAGTTCGTGCAGGAACATCTCGAAGGCAAACCCACAACGTGGATGAGGTCGTTCCCGCAGTATGACGAAAGCTACGAGAGCTTCCGCCAATACTTCTTAGCTTCGTACTGGTGAGAGAATCAGCAGGACTATGTGCGCCACAACATACAAATGATGCTGCCCTTCAGACAGTCAAACTTTGCCAGTCCGGCCGAGTTTTTTCAGGACATGTTACATAAGGACTATTATTTAACCAACCCCTATCCGGTGGCTGAACTCATTAGAATTTGTTTGGGTAAGCGGCTGTGGCGGCTGCGCAACACTCTCTTAGCAGGGAGATGAAAAGGCCACGTGGAGCAGTTTCAAGCCCTCCAAGAGTTTCTACATTTTGATTACGACCCCCTGCAGAATAACTTTCCAGTCAAGCAAGGAAAGAGGAATAATAATCAAAATCAGGTTCCGGAGAAGGAACAAAATAATGGTTCTAATTAGCAGCGGCGGCTGGTGATAATGTGCTACTGTGCTGCAGCACACTGTAAATATATTACTAAAATTATGCCATTTCTCTTCGAATGCAAGCGAGAAATCGCTGTAAAATTACATCCTTTCTCTTGGAATGCGAGCACAATAAAATTATGCCAATTCCCTTCCAATGCGTATTAGAATAGTAATAAGGATGAAAACGCATTTTGGAGCGCTCTCGCCGCGATAGCTGGAAACCAGCTCCGTGTGCTGGAATGGGATTCAGCCGCGTTGGTACGTGCGCAGAGTGGCGGCGCAGTCGTCTGTTCGCTAGTGCGCATGCGCAGACGTGACGTGTCAGGCCTGGCGACTCATGTGTACTGAGACCGACTACAGCATCAGATCAACATTTCTCTTCGCGCTGTGTGTAACGGTTGCGGAAGAATAGTATATTACGAATATTGCGGCATACAGAGTCAAATAGCATGCTGGCTCAGGCGTCTTGCGCGTTGTCTCTCAAACCTACTTGTGTGAGGCTCGTATTCAAATACCTCTGAGTCTAAATTTTTTAATTTCTGTAAATAAAATAAATATTTTAAACGTTATATTTACTACCTGCGGTGGATACATGCAGTTGGCAACGCTGTTATAGATTCCCCTGAAGGTCTTATTATCAAAAGTATTAATTGATATTTAATTGAAGGCAGTCATACAAAGGTTGACGTGTTTGAGATAAAACTTCAATCACAAACAACATTCGTAATGTTTATCCAACATGCGAGTGAAACTGCACTTTTCAGCCAAGCAGTTTCACTAGTCACTTGTGTAGAACGCAGATGACGTGGTGGAGATATTGCTAAGTTCCGTTATTTCCATTGTCAGTCACGCTTTGTATGTTCGCTGAAGAAGCGTTTCGTGGTGTATTTCTTCGTGAAAGTGCGCGTTACGTATTGTGCGAGCAACATTGCGAATTTTGTAATTTTGTCGATGACCTGCTACAGAGACCATTTTCCAGTAGACCTTTGTAAGAGAAACTGAAAGTGAAAGAGTTAGGTAGACCTACTCCAGTTTTAAATCTCATTCAAAAAGCTATAGGAAGTGTCAAGAAAAGTGAGTACACGAGGAAAGTGTATGAAAAAAAAAGGAAATTATAAACATATAAATAACATACTTGATCTTAGTGCATTAGGTAAAGCTAATATCGCAACAATTTTAAGTCGTGTTTATCATGACGAATTAGTGAAACATAATCAGCAGCTTGAGAAAAAGAGGTATGTGATATCTAGGATTATTGATTGTATAAAATTCTGTGGTGCTTCCGAATTGGCTTTGAGATTTTTGATATTGATAATGCAGTAAAAGTACATGTACAAGGTAATCAAATTTTTAGGGGTATTTCAAAATCCATTCAAAATGAGTTGCTCGATTGTATGCTAGAAATTTGCTGTGAAGTTATTTCGAAAGAAATAAAGCAGGCTGAGTTTGCTGCTATAATGGCAGATGAAACAACTGATGTTTTCGAAAAGATACAGTTAGTATTAGTGCTGCGCTATGAAAAGAATGGTGTGCCATATGAAAGGTTCTGTTCTTTTTTTTCCAATTCTGAAGGACATAATGCTGATACTCTAGCTACTTGTATTTTGAATGTCATAGAACCTTCCTTCAAAGGTGCACCGCATAAAATTATCGCTCAAACATACGATGGTGCATCTGTCATGAGTGGTTGCAAAGGCGATATGCAGGCAAAAATTAAAGCAGTCTATCCTAATGCACATTATGTGCATTGCTATGCTCACCAGCTAAATTTAACTATGGAACACGCTACTTCACAAAATCAGTCAGCTAGAATGTTCTTTTTAAATGTATCAGACTTCTCAGCTTTCTTTTCAAGGTCATCAGAACTAGTTTCCGCCTTAGAGAAATTGGCAGCAAGAAGGATTCCTAGTGGGCCAGCTACTAGGTGGAATTTCAAATCAGGCACCATAAATGTGGTCCATGAAAATAAATACTTGCTGCTGGAATGCTTATCAAGGCTGGAAAAATCGCCTTCCGACCAAACTTGTTGCCAAGCAGTTGGACTCCGTCGAAATCTACAGGATGAAGAATTCCTCTTTTGGCTGCCATTCTTCCACAAAGTGATGCCTCATGTAGATATCATGTACAACCAGTTGCAGGCAAGATCGATCGATGCTGTAATAATAAAAGCTTCAGTATCCCGTTTTATACAGGCCATTAATAACATAAGAGCTTCAATCGACGACATTGATGCGGCAGCCACAGCAGCAGCTACCTCTCAGAGCAAGGCGCCAGAAGGTAAGTTTTGTCGACATTCTGATGCACGAGAAGTCTGCGACAGGATTACCACAGAGGCCAGTGATCGTTTCCAAGCCCTAGATCATCTAGATGCAGCAAAGCTGCTAGACTCTTCAAAGTTTGAAGAATACTCAAGACGCTTCCCAGACAGAGAACTTATACCATGTTGGAGAAACCCAGGTTAATGACGGAGCTCTCGGTATTCTACGAACGACCAGACTTCAGAAATATTGCAGGAGCTGTACCATTACTACAGTTCACTTCTAACAACAATCTGCATGACACCTTCTATCAGATATAAAAACTTCTGAAAATAATAGTAACCACACCGATAACAACTGTTGAGCCTAAAAGATGTTTTTCTTCTCTGAAGAGGATCAAGACTTTTCTTCGGAATACCATGTCAGAACAACGACTTAATGCCCTTGCAGTGCTCTCCATTCAGAAGTTTTGTGTCCCAGCCTCGTCGCCGCTTTTGTGTCTCGTTTCCGTCGTAGGTGTCGGCAGCCGAGTAGAAAGACCGACACAGGAATAAAGGATGCACGCTTGTGCAGGTACGGAGGTGACCAGCCAGTGGGACAGCAGAAACTAGAAACACTAAATTAGAACGAAATATATATTTCTTAGAGACTTAGTAATACTTAACTTTTACATAGCTCAGTACTGCAGAATGCTGATACATAGTTGAGCTAGAGGCCTGCGTAGTGCCTATCCGATAGCCAAGTCTTAACTGGTGCCTATCTGATTTCGAAGTGTTAACTGGTTCCTATCTCAGTCCCAAGTGAACGATGTCGTTCAATGATGGCCACGAGCGGAGTTGTAGCAGAGGGCGCTCGTGGCTGACGTCGTAAGAACGCCGCGTCGTGCGTGCATGGCGGCGCGCGGCGAAAGTAGGTGGCGCGCACTTTAGACTTGTGCGACACCACAATAAGAATATGGTAAGCAACATTGAGAGCTTCAACACGAAAGTTATCGGCAAATTCTGCAGCAGAAAACAACGACGTATGGACTTCATTTTTCGACACTGAGTTAGCAGTACTTTTTATTTTAGTTTATTCTCTTTCCTGTTTTTTTTTTTTTTTTTTTTTTTATTTTTATATATATTTTTTTTTTTTTTTTTTTTTTTTTTTTTTTTTTTTTTTGTAGCACACTGGTCAAATTTTGTACGAGCCGCCACTGCTAATTGGCAGTCCCAGGGAAACGGCCAGCGAACCTAGGAAAATGGTTAATTGGTTAATGGCACAGTCAAAATTAAAACGGGTACAAGGGTGACTTCCGCAGGAAGAAAAAGCGAAAGTGGGGGAACGGCAACAACCGGCACGCGGACAATAAAGAGGAAAATTCCACGCGCGTTCACTGGGAATGGCTGAACTCGCCACCACAGGGTGTCGAAGTGCGTTCGCCCGACTAGCAGCATAACAGAAAGTTCGACGCGCAACATGGACCCTCGACGTCAAAACAGTGATGTATTTACTAGCTTTCTCGCTGCTCACGGTATGACAATGAACAGGAGACCGAACACGACAGGCGGTAAAAGTTTGATGACGTAACGGAAGTTCTCTTCAAGAAGGATTCCATGTGTACTTATTTTTCTTGAGTATTTATTATAGGTTACAGGTTCCATGTTTTATAGTGTACTAGCTTAAGCCCGCGGCTCCGCTCGCGTGTTGGTTGTTTATGATAGAATATGAGCGAAACTTCAAATCAATTTTTTAAAGAGATGTATTAAAAGAAATTTCCTTTTTACTGCTTTATTTATTTATTCTTATATTTCCTTATTCGTATGATTATCCTTACAGACAAAGAGCTGAAGACATTGTAGTATGCATAGACCAAATATATGGTCTGTGGCATCACGTTTCGCTGTATGTAACCTCCTTGCTATAGAGTGGCAAACGTCATCGCTGGCCTTCAGTCCGAATTTTTTTATAATTTGACGACTATCCACCACCATATCTTCCACCCCCCTTACAGCTATCGGCATGGAACTGCTATGGTGTACAACGGGAGACTTCAGACAACAATTACACACAGACCATTCGTTTGGGTTCTGTAGTTTTTGCTGCAGAGCGAAATATTAACACACACATACACACACACGCGCGCACACACACACACACACACACGCACGTAGAATTTTATATACACCGATAACTTTCCATCCCAATATACTCCACCCTTTTATCATTATCAACCCTCAAGCAACAATGCATTTAATAAAACCATTTTCAAAGAGTAATTATAATTTTCAAAGAGTAGTTATTGTTCCGCATTTCGCGTTATGTTCTTCAAATAACTAAATATCTATCAGATCGCTATAAATCGTGCCTAAAACCTTTCTCAGGTATAAATTACTAACTGTACAAATATTTAAGTCTCTGCGTCTTGTGGCTCAGACGTGATAAACGTACACCGAACAGACATTCACATTTATAGATATAGATAAATAGCTATCCGATCGCCATAAAACCGTGCCTAAAGCCTTCCCCCGTTAGACATTAGTAACTGTACAAATTTTTAGCACTTAATGTCTTGTGGTTCAGACGTGATAAACGTACACCGAACAGACATTCACATTTATAGATATAGATTTTTGTATGTGTTTTTTTCCACTGTGTTATGGCGTTAAAGAACGCGCCGAGAACGTGCCGCATAGAAGTTGCGTTTACAATTGTGTATTTTGTATCTGTTTTCCACTGTTTTATGGCGTCAAAGAACGCGCCGACAATGAGTCGCATAGAGGACGCATTTGTAATACTTGTTATCCTGCATATGAGTATATGCAGAGCTGGGTGTTCTGTACAATCAGCTGACCCATAAGGCATGCTTATTCAGTGCGTGCACTTAAATGTTGTGGGTCCGTCAGTAATGTCAGCTCCGCTAAATAGCAGTTTGATTGCCACTTGACAGTGGAGCGCCTGTGTAGTAGGTAAATTAAGTTTAAATTTCAGTCGTTCGTGCGCGTTGTTCAACTGCTGCACCAGATACGCGATATAAATACAATTTGTATCAAAACAAAGTGTAATATCTTAGGGTGTACCTTTCGTTTCAGCTGTGCTACGTAAATTTGATGTTCAAGGTTGTATTGATGTCCAGTACCGTCAGTGAACGAATGGGAAAAGCACGTTCCTCCAGAGCGAGGAGCACGGTAATTAGTACTGCCACAGCCAGTATGTGTGCGCCCTGAGTCCTTGAAATTGCCAAAGTGTTGCAATATAATAAATGAGAAGGCAGTGGTGGCCCAGCGGTCTGCGGCGCGCCAATCACAGTCTGCACGGCCGCTACTGTCGGGGGTTCGAATCCCCTCTTGTGCATGGGTGTTTGTGTCGTCTTTAGTATAAGGTAGTTCATACGTTGTTTGTAAGTAAGTCCCTTAAGCTTAAAAAACATTTGAACATTTTTGAAGAATCTACCTTACCAGCCCACTTGAATTTTGTAGGCGAGAAGAAGTACGCAGCCTAGTGAGCCCATGATTAATGCGACCAAAGTGCACGATGAATGTCCGAATTTGGAAAACTACGAGCAGTACAACTTAGGAATATGTACTCAATAATCACTCTCTTTTCTAAATTTTTGCTGGAACCTAGGCAACATGTTTAATTTTTATGATACTCATTCTTTTTTTTATGATGAACCTTGAACTAGAGCATATAATGACTGCTGTGTGTGTTTATGTTTTCAAGCAATTCGTAATTTATATGACTGACTTAAAAACTGTGTTTTATTTTCTTTACTGTTACAGGTGTTTATGTATTTTTTATGTATTGTTTTAGTGCTTCTCTGATTATAGGATTGGGATATCAATTAACCAATTTCTCAACTGTGTTATATTTTCCTAATTGTTGCAGGTGTTTATATATTTTCTATCTATATAAATGATCTGGTAGATAGAGTAAGTTATAATTTGCGGCTGTTTGCTGATGATTCTGTGGTGTATGGGAGGGTGTCGTCTGTAACTGACTGTAATAGCATACAGAATGACTTAGACAAAATTTCTAGTTGGTGCGAAGAATGTCAACTAGCTCTCAATGTAGAAAAATGTAAGGTGATGCGCATGAGTAGAGAAAACAATCCTATAATGTGATGCTGTCACGTCGTTCAAATATCTAGGCGTAACATTGCAGAGCGATATGAAATGGAACGAGCATGTAAGGACAGTTGTAAGGCGGACAGCCGACTTCGGTTTATTGGGAGAATTTTGGGAAGATGTACTTCACCTGTAAAGGAGACCGCGTATAAAACGCTTGTACGACCACGTCTTGAGTATTGCTCAAGTGTTTAGGATCCGCAGCAGATCAGTTTAAAGGAAGACATAGAGGCGGTTCAGAGGCGAGCAGCTAGATTTGTTACCGGTAGATTCGACCAATGTGCGAGTGTCACGGAAATGCTCCGGCAACTCAATTGGGTATCGCTGGAAGAAAGACGACGTTCTTTTCGTGAATATCTGTTAAGTAAATTTAGAGGGCCGGAATTTGAAGCTGAGTGAAGTACGATCTTGCTGCCGCCTAGTTACATTTCGCGTAAAGATCACAAAGACAAGATAAGAGAAATTAGGGCTCGTACGGAGGCATATAGGCATTCTTGTTTTCCTCGTTCCATTTGGAAGTGGAGTAGGAAAGGAAATTCCTAGTAGTGGTACAGTGTACTCTCCGCCACGCACCTTACGGTGTATTGCGGAATATGTATGTAGATGTAGATGTTTTGTTTTAGTGTTTATGTGATTATAGAATTGGGCAGCAAGCGGGTGGTGTGCTACCAATCACAATAAATTGTCTGTTGGTTATATTAAGATTCTACAGGTACTAACTGGAGGAACAAGACGAATCCAGTGATCTGCAAGGGTCGGGAACTAGACTGTAGGCGGTTGATGTAGTAGTTGGGCCCAGTACGTAGTTTGACACTAGTCTCTGAACGCATTTACGTCGCTTTTAGCGCGCTATATATCTGGTGTATGGTAGGGGGAGGTTTTCCGAGGCCTTAGAGCTGCAGTCTTGAGTCTTCATTCTGGCTCCTTCGACTGTGGAAGGAAGTACTCTGCCGAATCAGGGAAGGCGTGCTATTAGGACTTTGATTTCTTTGTGATCAGGCAGTCTTGGTTTCTCAGTGATAGTTCTCTTGAGTCATTCTTTCGATATGAGAGGCGAACTGTTTCTTAATTTACAGAACTCGAGTAAATTCAGTGTAAATTTATTATTTGCATTTTCATTCCATTGTATCAGGTTGTACTGGAGTTAGAATACACGTGTGTGGCTTTCAGCCTTTGTTTGAATTTCCTTGCTGTTTTTAACTGATTTTTCGCGTCGTTGCTGTATCTGCGAGTATGCTAAATATTTCTCAGATTTTCTGACTTGATTCCATCTTTCCTGTCTTGTATGACCAATTACACCATGTGCTTTCGTAACAGTCGCTACTTCGGGCTTCAGCCATGCTTTATTAATACTAGCCGCGGTGGAGTAGCCGAGCGGTCTAAAGCGTCTCGCTGCGGAGCGCGCGGTTGCTCGCCGTGGAGGTTCGAGTCCTCCCTGGGGCATGGGTGTGTGTGTTGTCCTTAGGTTAGTTTACCTAGGTTTAAGTAGTTTGTAAGATACGGAATGATGACCACACAGTTTGGTCCGATAGATTTACAAACATTTGAACAACATATTAATACTAGCTTTCTTCTATACGAAATCTTGCTTGTGCTTTACTTGCTTACTCTAAATTAATTCCTGCTTGTAAATGTTATGAAATTTGGCGTGGTCACACACCATCTAGTTCTTAAGAATGACCTATTATAAATGTTCAATTTCTTGGGAAGAATTTATTAAAATTTAGTATCTTCGTAGTTTTCTTGATTCGATTCTGTTTCGTGGATTGGTATTAAAACCGTACCGTTTCGGCGTGGTCAACCTGTACAATATGTGGCAACGGTAGCATCCAGGTGGTCTGTTGAGAATAAGATTGTATGTAGATAATCAGTTCAATCTGCGAGGATACATAGTAGTTTCTTTGACAAAGGCCTACATTCTTTGGAGTAATTCTAATATCGCTGGTGTACGCCACCAGTAGTTCAGTAGTTGAGCGACGGGAATCGTGTAAAGTTGTTCAGCTCGGACAGTCGAGGAGTTATATGAGCTGAAGCATTTATGCTGTAAATTTTAATAATTAGTGGCACACAGTTTGGTATTCAATTTTTTTTCTGAAATTTATTTTATATCCTTGTGAAGTTTTCTAAAAATAAATGTGTGATCATGCCAAAGCAAACTGCATTTCTCTGCTTAAAAATACTTAGTCATCTTTGAACGTAAGATATTAGATTATGCGGGGTCTGATAGGGAGTAATAATGAGTTTAGTTGTAGCTTATTAATTACTGCTCTACGAGTAGGGTAGGAGGACTTACAAATCCGTAATCAAAAATCTGTTTTCTCGAGTTGATGTTGAACAATTATTCAAATACAGTTGCAAAAAGTCAGAATTGCGACTGTGTATCATTACTCATGTCCTGTAGTCCCTGACATGCGTGTCGTTTGAAGGCATGGAGTTAGGAAGAAACTTGCTGGAATTCCTTTCTTGGCGGCTCATAATGGCTGGTATGCGGGAACCAGCGGCTATCGGTGGCGTGAAGGAATTTTATTACCACACACGCCCACACGTACCAACGCTTCTCCGGAAGAAATTCTCCCGTTCTCATACTCTACTCCTTCCAAAGGGCCCTAATGACGTTTAAGAGAAATATCAATTTATTCTCTAATTTTGGAAGACAGAAAAGACATTAATGCGTATGCTGCTTTATCTATGTGAAAGAAGAATTTTTCACCCGTTGTTCCGAACAGGTCACATTCAGGAGTACACCGAGTGAGATGGTAAACACGCTGGGCTAGTGTCCGGAAGCAGTTATGCTTAAATCCCGCTCTGCTAGAGGTTTGTGAGTTTATATGATTTTCCTAAAGAACGTCTTGGTTTGCCTGAAACAATTTTCTGCTTATGCTTATTCAAACTTTAATACTCTTTCCTTTCTGAAAACATGCTTTCGCCTAAAGCCGTATGAGAGGGTAGGTTGTGGGAGCAGTGGCTAGTTTGGTGGGTGAAGTTAAGCAAGCGTAGACAGTTCAGGTCCCAAGAAAATTTTTTGATAAGTTAATAAGGCTCCAAATTTAGTTAAAACAACTCTTTAAAATACAATAAAAGATTCAATGAGCCCAGCAATTTAAGCGAAAGTGGAAAATTTTAAATGAAAAGCAAGCCCTGTAAATACAATATTATTTACAAATGACCTTGTAATATTGCGTTTTCTTTCTTCCGATCAGGTGTTGGAGTAGTGCCGGCCGCGGTGGCCGAGGAGACTGAGGCGCTCCAGTCACGATCTGCACGACCACTACGGTCGGGGGTTCGAATCCCCCCTCGGGCATGGATATTTGTGCCGTCCTAGTTCGTAAGTAGTTCATAAGTAGTTTGTAAGTTTAGGGACTGATGACCCCGTAGTTAAGTCCCATAAACTATACAAACATTTGAACATTTGGGACTGATAACCCCGCAGTTAAGTCCCATAGACTATACAAACTTTTTTTGTTGGAGTAGTAGTTATTGTTCGTAACCGCTATTAAAGTTCACTAACGGTACAATAATACAAGAAAATAATTTGGTGGATCTGACACATTTAGAAGACTCAGAAAAGGAATCCTAACCTGACTTTAAAGTTTAACGGCAGTAGTAATTTGGAATGAAAGTAACACCTGAGCACAATATTACACAAAGAAACTAGCAGATTCCGCGATGACGTTTCTTACCGTGATGATTATGTTAAGTTGACTGGATGTAGCAGATGAAGCTGCATTGTGTAAAATGATGCTTGGTTGGCTTGGAGCAGATTGTACTAACTGAATGAACCTTTAAAAAAATGGTAAGTTAACTTTTGTGACAAAAGGCGCTTTAAATCGATCGGACTCGTTTAATTCCGAAGATTTCTTTGCAGGCATTACTAGAAAGTCACATTCATGAAAATTACAAATAATGAGATCTCGAAGTACATCTAGTAAATTATAGATACAAGTCTAACAATGGCTCCAAGCATCATGTTACATAATCAAGATTACTGCTGGAAAACTAGAAACACTTCATGAATTATTAAAGGTGGGTCATTTGAAATAAGTAAAAGATTTTAATTGTACCAACTATATTTTCATATTTGTAGAGGAAAACGAACTCACACACTTACATTTGGTAGTAAGGAAGTCCCTGACGTACGTCTAACCTTGACGAAGGGTACAACATAAAAGACGAAATGCACAAATGCTTTCTGGGCAGCTCGTAAAAGACAGATGAAAAACAGAAATACATGAATAACGTAAGTTGCTGCATGAGAAAGCTGTGGTCAGCGATAAGGATCGTAAACAAATTATTTATCGAATGAAAATTTTTAATGTAATACTACAACCTCTGCCATTTAAATGAAACAACTGAGCTTAACTATCAAAATCACACTAAAGTGGGGCACCAAAATTTAAGTTAACACAGTCCTTCAAAAATACAATTACCAAACACACTAAAGACGAGCTCGTAAATTTAAGTAAAGTCTGAGTTTTATTATGGAGGATGGTAGCAGGAAACTGCGCTCAATGATATCAATAGGCAGAAGGCCAGTAAAATATCACAGAATAAAATTTACAAATGAAGGAAGGAAGCTTGGAGTTTAACGTCCCGTCGACAGCGTGGTCATTAGAGACGGCGTTACAAATGAGCCCTGCAATTTAAATGAAAACAGCCCAGCTTACTTCTCAAAATCAGTCTAAAGTAGGGCTCCAAAAAAGTCAACACAGACCTTTAAAAATAGAATTACCAAAACACACTAAAGACGAGCTCAAAAATGTAACTAAAGTCTGACGCTGGCAGCAGGAAACTGTAATCAATGACATCAATAGGCAGAAAGCCAACAAAACAACACACAATAAAATTTACAAATGACCCCTGCCATTTAAATCAAAACAGCTCAGCTCAAAATCACACTAAGGATGGGCGAGCTGGATACTCGTTAATTTAATACACCCACTCAGGTAAAACACATGAGCTGACTCAAAGCAGGAAGGAGAGGAATAAGATGCCCAGCGGTCAACAAGAACTGCAGCTGTGACATGAAGGGGCGTACACAAACGGGTAGGACGCCAAATTACAACCGCAGCGGGGCGACGCTTCACGGAGGGAAAAATTTCTGCAACGAGAAGATAAAAAAAGGAAAACAAAGCTATACAACTACCGCCCGTGCAGATGCGAGCCAGCAGAGGGGCACAAACCAGATAAATTCCCCAGTTACCTTAACCAAATCAATGTATATACAGTACTTGCTACTCAGAGCAAAGAGAAAAGAATAATTCAATTGAACCGAACTAAAAGTGCGTTATAACACATGAAAAAACAACTAACGACGTAGACACAGGCAACGACAGCCCTTTGGGAACGACCACAGATCCTGACGAATTCACTCACATAAATTTCGGGAGCAGGACTGCATCAGTCACTTATTTCTTGAATGAAACTTTCACTCTGCAGCGGAGTGTGCGCTGATATGAAACTTCCTGGCAGATTAAAATTGTGTGCCGGAACCGGGACTCGCACCTGGGACCTTTGCCTTTCGCGGGCAAGCGCTCTACCGACTGAGCTACCCCGACACGACTCACGATGCCGCCTCACAACTTTACTTCCGCCAGTACCTCGTCCACCAGTACCTTGCCCGCTAAAGGCAAAGGTCCCAGGTTCGAGTCCCGGTTCCAGCACACAATTTTAATCTGCCAGGAAGTTTTACTTATTTTTTAGTCGACGACAGGTGCAGGCAACCTCGCGATGGTGTAGGAGGAGGGTGTCAACCAACGCCCGGAAACGTGTCATACATCCCAGATGAAGATCGGCTGGAACAACACAAGGCGCAGCCGGGGCTGAGTGCGGAGTACTCTGCCAGTTGTTGACAGCTCCGACGCTTGGCGAGGGACGAACGCGGAGTCGCACGGTCGCTAGGAACGCGACCACACAGCAGGAAGACGAGGTAAACAGCCCGCGCCGAGGTGCCGTTAGAACTAGACAGAAATGCCTCTCAGGACCAACCTCTTCAACTCAAGGCTCCCCACGGACAGACAGAGTGCCACCCAGAACAACTTCGATGCAAACGCCGGGCCCGTCCACGAACGGCCCCTTAATCAAAATCACTCGACCCTGGCGATGCCATGCATTGTATCGAACTCGCCTGTCTGCTCTCCAACTGCCTCGGCGCGCAATCGTCCCACCACACGCGACAAGGAAAACACCAGTCAGAAGACAATCGACGCGCGATAGATCAAACAGCGGCATGAGTGGTGCAAGCACAGACAGATCAATGGTACTTGCGCCAGTAATTAAATCGAGGACAGGGTCAGCGTTAATGACAGTAGTGTTAAGAAAAATTTCAGTAATAACGGTATTAAGTATTTTAAAATGGAATGGGAATCGCGTGATACATCAGATAACACCAACATTTTCCGTCAAGTAAATTCTTACAAACAGATTAGCAGCAGCAGTTGTGGTTCAAAAGTTACTGTACATTTTGGGTGGAGTCACAGGCTGGACTGTTACTACGCGTCTCTCGGAGAACACACATTTGAAGGCGCTGAGTCCAATCGTCATGCACTCGCAGAACCCCGCGGGGAAGGCCGTGAGTTCTAACTCTAAGACTCCTTGCTGTGGAGTGCGTGACTGCTCACCGTCGGAGGTTCGAATCCTCACTCGTGCATATATGTGTGTGCTGTCCTTATCATAATTTAGTTTGTTTCTAAGTCTAGGGACTTCACTGCAATTTGGTCCTATAGCTTAACAAACATATGAACATTTGCACTGATGGAAAAAAAAAATGTTTGTAAAGCTATTGGGCCAAACTGGGAGGTCTCCTCAGCGCGTGTCAGGCGGCGTAAGACTTTCCGGGGGACCGAAGTGGAGGGCTCCCCGGTTAGTCTTGCCAACAGATTCGAGGCGCTGTCTGTGGCAGAGGATGTTCCTGACGCAGATGATGTCGCTTGTCCCGTACTCGCCCCTCTGCCTTCAAGATCCGGGCACTCACAGAGGGTGGGTTTGTTAGTAGTTGGGAGCTCCAACGTTAGGCGGGTAATGGAGCCCCTTAGGAAAATGGCTGCTAGGGAGGGGAAGAAGTCCAATGTGCAATCCGTGTGCAGACCGGGGGGAGTCATTCCAGATGTGGAACGGGTCCTTCCGGATGCCATGAAGAACACAGGGTGCGGCCAGCTGCAGGTGGTGGCTCATGTCGGGATCAATGATGTGTGTGGCTTTGGATCGGAAGAGATCCTCTCTGGTTTTGAGCGGCTATCAGAAGTGGTAAAGACTGCCAGTCTCGCTTGTAAGATGAAAGCGGAGCTCACCATCTGCAGCATTGTCGACAGGACTGACTGCGGACCTATGGTTCAGAGCCGAGTGGAGGGTCTGAATCAGAGGCTTAGACGGTTCTGCGAGCGTGTGGGCTGCAGATTCCTCGACTTGGGCAAAGGGTGGTGGGTTTTCGGATTGCGCTAAATAGGCCATGGAGTCCACTATACTCAGGAAGCTACACGGGTAGCGGGAGCTGTGTGGCGTGGACTGGGCGGTTTTTTAGGTTAGAGGGCCTCGGGAATACACAAAATGGGTTTCAGTCTCAAAGGGGGCAGGTCAGACACAGGAAGAAAGCAGACCTAGAAACCATTGGTATAACAGTTCTAAATTGTCGTAACTGTATTGAGAAAGTTCCAGAGCTGATTAAAAATTCCTGAGACACAAATCGTTATAGGTTCTGAGAGCTGGCTGACGCCTGAGATAAGTTGGGCCGAAATTTTTGCAAAGGGCCAAATGGTCATCAGAAAGGATAGACTAAATAAAAAAGGGGGTGACGTGTTTATTACTGTTACAAACGGTTTATCCTGCAGCGAAATTGAGACAGATACTTCCTGTGAGTTGGTCTGGGTAGAGGTTATACCTGACAACGGGAATGAATCAATAACTGGATATTTTTATCGGCCCCCTGACGCAGACGATGCGGTTGCAGAAATGTTCAAAGAAAGCTTGAATCACATTTCAAATAGGTATCCGAAGCATACTGTTATAATCGGTGGCGACTTTAATTTACCCTCGATATGTTGGCATAATTACGTATTCAAAACCGGGGGCAAATATAAAACATCGTCCGAACTAGTTCTGAATGCTTTTTCTGAGAACTACTTCGAACAGTTAGTTCATGAACCCACTAAAATAGTAAGTGGTTTCGAAATACCCTTGATCTCCTAGCAACAAATAATCCGGAGATTGTAAAGAGCATCAAAACAGATACAGGGATTAGCGAACATCGAGTTGTAGTAGCGAGACTGAATGTCGAAATTACCAAATGCACCAAAAATAAAAGAAAAATATATCTATTCAATAAAGCAGATAAGAATTCGCTTAACGCTTTCCTGAGTGATAGTCTCCAGTCTTTCAAAACTAAAAATGCGGGTGTAGATCAGTTGTGGCTTACACCAAAGACATAATATCAGTAGCAATCGAGAGATTTATACCAAATAAATTAATAAAAGAGGGAGCTGACCCCCCGTAGTACACAAAACAGGTCAGATCACTGTTGTAGAAACAAAGAAAAACGCATGCAAAATTTAGAAAGATACAGAATCCGCAAGACTGGCTATCTTTTACTGAAACTCGCAACCTATCGCGGACTTCAATGCGAGAATCATATAGTAGTTACCACAAAGAAATCCTGTCTCGTAATCTTCCAGAAAATCCAAAGAAATTCTGGTCATATGTGAAGTACACTAGCGGCAAAACATAAACAATACCTTCACTACGCGATAGCAACGGTAATACTACCGATGACAGTACTGCTAAGCACAGCTTTCCGAAATTCGTTTACCAAAGAAGACAAAGTGAACACTCCAGTATTTAATCCAAGAACTGCTGCCAGCATGTGAAACTTAGATGTTCCTGGAGTAGTAAAACAACTTAAGTCACTAAACAAAAACAAATCTTCCGGGCCAGATTGTATACCAACTAGATTCCTCTCAGAGTATGCTGATGCAATAGCTCCGAACTTAGCTATCATTTACAACCGATCATTCAGCGAAAGATCCGTACCTAAAGACTGGAAAGTTGCCCAAGTTACTCCAGTATTCGACAAAGGCAATAGGAGTGATCCCCAAAATTACAGGCCAATCTAATTGACGTCGATTTGCAGTAAGATTTGGGAACATATACTTTGTTCGAATATTATGAACTACCTCGAAGAGAACGACCTATTAACCAATAGTCAATACGGATTCAGAAAGTATCGCTCTTGCGAAACACAGCTTGCCCTTTATTCACATGAAGTGTTAAGTACCATCGACAAGGGATCTCAAAACGATTCCATATTTCTGGATTTCCGGAAGGCTTTTGCCACTGTACCCCACAATCGGCTTCTAATGAAATTGCGTGCTTATGGAATATCTCTACAATTGTGCGATTGGATTCACGATTTCCTATCAGAAAGGATACAGTTCGTTATAATTGACGGTAAGTCATCGAGTAAACCAGAAGTGATATCTGGTGTTCCACAGGGAAGCGTTTAGTTCCCCTACTCTTCCTCGTGTTTATAAAGGATTTAGGAGACAATCTGTATAGCTCCCTTAGACTGTTCGCGGATGATGCTGTCGTTTATCGGTTAGTGAAGTCAACAGAGCATCAAAAGCAACTGCAAAGCGATTTAGACAAAATTTCTACATGGTGCTAAAATTGGCAATTGACACTAAATAAAGAAAAGTGTGAAGTAATACACATGACCACTAAAAGAAATCCGCTGAACTTCAATTACGCGATAAATCAGTCAAACCTTAAGGCCGTAAATACTACCAAATACCTGGGAGTTACAATTACGAACAACTTAGACCGGAGAGATCACATAGAAAATATTGTGGGAAAGGTGAACCAAAGGTTACGTTTCATTGGCAGAACGCTTCGCTGATGCAACAGCTCCACCAAAGAGACTACCTACATCACACTTGTGCGTCCTCTCCTGGAGTACTGTTGCCCCTTGTGGGACCCTCACCAGGTGGGACTGACGGAAGATATTGAGAAGGTTCAGAGAAGGGCAGCTCGTTTTGTTTTATCACGTTTCGGTGGAGAAAGTGTCACAGAAATGTTGCACGAATTCGGGTAGAAATCATTAAAAGAAAGACGTTATTCATTGCGGCGTGATCTGTTTACGAAGTTTCAATCACCGACTTTTTCTTCTGAATGTGAAAATATTTTGCTAGCAGCCACCTACTTAGGGAGACATGACCGTCCCAATAAAATAAGAGAAATCAGATCGAAAACGGAACGATTTGGGTGTTATTTCTTCTCGCGCGCTATTAGAGAATGGAACGGTAGAGAAAAAGTTATGAAAGTGGTTAATGAACCCTCTGCCAGGTCCTCAGTCCTTAGACTTACGAGGTACTTAATCTAAATTCCACACACACATTCCCCAGGGAGAACTGAAGCCTCCGCGGCGAGCCACTGCGGGCTACCCCAGCCCGTCAGAAATGCTGGCACATGCTTCTTCAATGGGTTGCTCGAGATGTTGTCTGTTTCCTATTTTCTCTGCATATACCAACAGATGTGGCCTTTCCGCGGAATCACGTCGGACCAGAATGAAACTTTCACTCTGCAACGGAGTATGCGCTATAAGAAACTTCCTGGCAGATTAAAATTGTGTGGCGGAACCGAGACTCGAACCTGGGACCTTTGCCTTTTCGACACCTGAAGCTCAAACAACAGAGATATTACGTAACTGCTGAAGGTGACGCAAAAATAGATTTACATAAATTGAAGCTCTGAATAACCAACAAAAAGGATTATAAGATAATGTTCAGAAGAGATTCACTCATGAAATATTTTTTTATAAATAGAGTTTATTACTCTTTTTGGAGATGAAAATGCGGAGGTGGTCCTACTTCATACATTGGTAAATAACTGAACATTTCTCCAACTATTGTTCATGAGAGGCACAATAAGTATCACACGCACTCGAGAGTAAAAGCTCCAAATTATCACTCGTAAATTACTGAAATCCATCGAACATTGCAGTTGGAAATTAATCTGCGATTAATTGCAGTATTTTTTATAAAACACAGTTTTTCATCACGCAAGTACATGATTGCTGAATTATCACAGTTCCACAGCCCTTCTACCATTCACAGTTTACCACTTTTTCACCAGAGACTAAGTTCTACAGTCACAATCCCTATATTTTCTAAGTCCACACATGCCTCTCTCTCCAACAAGTTCGTAAAGCGGCTTCAGACCGCCCAGCGTCACAACCTTTCACCACCGCCTCCAAGTTACGAGTCCCCTCTTAACCGTTTGAAAGCGTGCTCTACCTACTCCCAAAATTGCATCCTTCCGCCCGTCCTAACGTCTCATCTTTAAAATGCATGCATTTTTTCTATTCACAGTCACCGGCATAAATCGACTCCTGATGGGCTGCTCTGCCGTTCCTAACCAAGCGAGCGCGAGCGCTACCCGATGACGCATAAAATTCAGTTTTAGGCTGGCTGACTGTAGGGGCGTTCTCCCTCTTCCTGCTCGCCACTCTGCCCCACAAGACGCCCGTCGGAGGGGGCATGGATGCGGTGAGGGTGCCCGCGCCCCCGGGGCGGTTTGAGCCATGCCTGTGGTAGAGGGAGGAAATGAATTGATCCGAAGCCAGTGGAAGAAATGGTCATAGCAATGCAGATGTCGAGTGGTGGTTTGGAAACGTGTAGTGCCTGCAGAATTGTCCGAAAGCTGGACAAACCTGTGAGCACGGTGCGTAATTACTACGAAACACCTAGCCGCGGTGGAGTGGCCGAGCGCTAGAAGGCGCATTGCTGCGAACGGCTCAGTTGGGCTTGTGCCTGCGTGTTGTCCTTAGTATAAATTAGTTGAAGCACTTTGTAAGCCTAGAGCCTTATACCGCAGCAGTTAAGTCCCTTATATTTACAAACATTTGAACATTTAGACCACGCGGCCACTCAGTGCTGTAGTGGAGAACCAGTTGCCTCTGTCGTATTTCCGCCTTAATCAGGAAAAAAATTGCTTTTTTATTTACTGAAAGAGAAAAGCAGAAAGTTGCGGTGGCATTTAAAAAGAAAAATTAACGGCGATAGCAGCATGTGGGTGGAGATAATACATAATAAGCTTTGGAGGGCTGGCTCATCCAGACTGACGAACTTTAACAAGAAAATTTTTGTTCTCTTCTCTATATACCAAAGCGTTAACGACCAATTCATCCGGAAGGATATCTGTACAGAGAAGACAATGCTGACTGTGGAGAGAGTCAGCAGTGAGAAAGTAGGAAACAGGGATAAGGTGAGAGAAATAATGGATCATAGACAATGAAAGAGAGACAGTGTTAGTGCTAAGGAAGATCGAGAGTCAGGGATGAAGGTGGTGACATGGGAGAGACAGACAGGAGAAAAAGGGAATGGGAAGAAAAGGAGACAGAGTGAGGAATATATAGAGGGTGGGAATGAAATGGAGGACTTCTTCTTTCAAAATGAAATACAATTCCCTTTTTCTGATTCAACAGGAAATTTTTTTCTTGTGGCAAAATATTGACTCTGCAGTCATTGCGAACATCACACCAGTTAATGTGGCGGGGGGGGGGGGGCACGTTATTTACATGCGAGAATTGATTCCTCATCCAGAAATATTACGGTAGTGACACTAAGAGCGGGCCTTTCCAATCGTCTTTTGATAGCTCGAAATTTAGATGAAAATCACGGCTTTACCGTTCATCTGACACGAAGATTGAATAAACGAGTTTGTACATGAGAAAATTCTCTACAACTTTGGTCTCTCATATTTTTTTCATATAACGCATCGTTTCAGAGATATTTGCAAAAATATTTGTGTCGGTCTATGACGTGTTCCCACTTTTTAGATCGCGCCGTCCAACCGATAGACTCAAATTTTGGAGACTTAACTGTTGGCCTCCAGCTACCACAGTCTCCCTTTTCAAATATTTCGGACCAAAAATAGCGTAGTAACACTAAAAATAGTCCATTTGTGATGCCCTTTTGACAGTAGGAGATTTAATTGCAAATAACGCATCATTTTTTTTAAACGAAAATTTAATAAATGCATTTGCAGAGGACAATTTTTTTTCAACAGGTTTGCTCTCTTGTGCTTTTGTCCATATCTCAGACCATCTCAGATATATTTGCAAAAATAACGTTGATTTGACACTGTCACTTGACTTTAGGTAAACCAGTAAAGGCAAAGAAATAATCTAGAGAAAGAGGACAAACTACCACAGCAAGACAGATGATGATATTTCAAAGAAAAAGATTGTGGAAATATGGGAGGCCTATTTATCAAATAACTTTGTTTGTAAAAGTATGTCCAGAGAGAATGTTACGTGTTGACTGTATAGATATTATTAGAATAGTAGAGTCATAATCGTATTGTACATAATTTTTAGTTATTATTATTGGCGAATTCTCCCCAGAAATGGGATCGACTTTTCATTGACTTCTTTCAAAAGGCTTTTATTTGTGAACTTCCTATCGGTACTCACCAACGAGAGTTGGGCAATACATGACTCTGGGTAGTAAAAGGTGTATGGCTCGTTCTCTCCGTTCATAGGGGTGAGTTATGTATGTCAGCTTCTATGCCCTAAACAGCTGCCCAATCTGTTTAAACAAGATCAATAATTAATCTGCAGTTTAGCGAGTCTATCAATCTGCAAATGATGACATGAAAATATATTTAAACAAACATAAATTAAAGCTCTGAATAACCAACAAAATGGGTTATAAGATAATGTTCAGAAGAGATTCACTCACGAAATAATTTTTTAATAAATAGAGTTTATTACTCTTTTTCTTTTTGGACATGAAAATGCAGAGGTGGTCCTACTTCATACATCGGTAACTAACTGAATATTTCCCCAACTATTGTTGATGAGAGGCACAATAAGTATCAGTCGCACTCGAAAGTAAAAGTTCCAAATTATCACTCGTAAATTAATGAAATCGATCGAACATTGCAATTCCAAATTAATCCACGATTAATTTCAGTATTTGTTATAAAACACAGTTTGTCATCACGCAAGTACACGACTACTGAATTATCACAGTTCCACAGCCCTACCACCGTCCACAGTTTACCACTTTTCAACCAGAGACTAAGTTCTGCAGTCACAGTACCGTAAATTTTCTAAGTCCACACATGTCTATCTCTTCAAATCACAAGATCGTAACGCGGCTTCAGACCGCCCAGAGTGACAATATATCACCACCGCCTCCAAGTTACGAGTCCCCTCTTAAGCGTTCGAAAGCGTGCTCTACCTGCTCCCAAAATTATATCTTTCCGTCCATCCAAACGTCTCATCTTTAAAATGCAATTTCCCTCCCAAAATATTATACATTTTAATATCACAGAATTAAATGCTTTGACCACCTCCCCACAAATGTTGTATAGATTTTACAAATATATATTTAACAATACTAAAATCGGCTGAGACTGAAGCTCTTTGCTGAGGTAGCTATTAGGCGTGGCGTCTCACTGTTCAAAGATGCTATCGCCGTTGAAATACAGTTACACAATTAATCTTTAATTTATCATGGCTTTTTATGCAAATATTTTCAGTTCTTGTCCACAAATACATATAATTTTTTATTTATAATTTATCTGCTGCATATATACTATTTTTACTCGGCATGAGATATTTAGGAGGCAGTCTACAACATAAAACGATCGTTACTAAGAATAATAATAAATATAATAAAATACATTTATAAATGTTATGTGCTTTGCTGGGCTCATGTTTTGTATTTCTGTTCAAATGTTTGTATAGGCTATGGGACTTAACTACGGGGTCATCAGTCCCTAAACTTACAAACTACTTATTAACTACTTACGAACTAGGACGGCACAAATATCCATGCCCGAGGGGGGATTCGAACCCCCGACCGTAGTGGCCGTGCAGACCGTGACTGGAGCGCCTTAGTCTCCTCGGCCACCGCGGCCGGCTGTATTTCTGTGGTGGAATCTATGTTCTGATATAAGAATATTACTACCTCAACGAAAAGGTAGTAAAACAAAGTTTATTGAAAGAATACGGTAATATCGTGGTGCATCTTATAAGATAGGAAGCGTGGTGCAATGCTGCCCATTTGCTTCTTAAACTGTTACTGATAAACAAAGCGTATCAATAACTGTAAATATAAGTATTATAATACTATTGTTGTAGTACTGAAATTTATCGGCTGTTTATGTATAAGGGATTTGAAATTGTAATTACGGCATTTGATTCTTCCAAGGGTCCTGAATCCATTCACATAATTATATTTGCCGTATGATCATTCCCTGATTTCATACGGATTTTTAGAATAATGTGTGTGGCTATATTGTATTTCAATTGCAATCTGGGATAGCCGCCCTCGCTAATCCAAGAGCGTCAGTTCCTGTTTCCGAGCAGATTAGGGTTTTCCAACAGACCTGTATTCCATTCACTACGTCAAAACTGTTTCGGTCTGTACTGTTGGCCCACTTAAGGTTACGGTAGTAATACTAAAAGTGAGCCTTTGAGGTCGTCTTTTGACAGCTAGAAATTTAAATGAAAATAAGGGCTTAACCATTCATCTGACACGAAAATTGAATAACCGAATTTTTAGAGCAGAAAATTCTCTACAACTTTGCTTTCTTGTGTTTCTTCATATCTCGTATCGTTTCAGAGATATTTCCAAAAATAACAGCGATTTTGGGATTTCTGTCTGTCTGTCCGTAACGTGTTCCCTGTTTTTAAGACGAACCGCTCAACCGAGCAGCACCGAATTTTACAGACATAATTGTAGGCCACCAGAGACCAGAACCTCACTTTTTCAAATTCCCCACAACATCGCCCTATTAAGTTTTTTTTTCATATCTTGCATTGTTGCAGAGATATTTGCAAAACTAACGGCGATTTGACGATGTGTGTCTGACTGTAACGTGTTCCCACTTTTTAGGTCGAACCGTTCAACCGATCGGCACCAAATTTTACAGACATAATTGTTGGCTACCAGAGACCAGAACCTCGCTTTTTGAAATATTTCGGACGAGAAATACGTTAGTAATACCAAAAAAAGCCGTTTGTAATGTAAATTGCAAATAAACCGTTCATCTGTCGCGAAAATTGAATAAACGAATTTGTAGAGGAGAAAATTCTCTACAACCTTGTTCCTTTATGTTTTTTTCATATCTCGTGTCGTTTGAGAGATATTTGCAAAAATACAGGACTTTTGACACCCTCCATTGAATTAACGAAAACCAGCCGTTCGCAGCTGTCACGTGACATTCCTCGCCCAGAACTCTGTGGCATACGCCATCTTGCGTTGCGTATTTGATGATTTTCTTGTAACTTACACGTTGTCATTTCAAAGCAATGGCGTACTGAATAATTAACAAAAACACGTCGTTCTTCGTACGATAAATGATAATCTAGTGTATACAAATGCCATGTTAGCATCAGTTAACAACGGCTATCAATAGTATCAAGTAACAGCCGGCCGCGGTGGCCGAGGGGACTGAGGCGCTCCAGTCACGGTCTGCACGGCCACTACGGTTGAGGGTTCGAATACCCCCTCGGGCATGGATATTTGTGCCGTCCTTAGTATTAGCTAGTTCGTAAGTAGTTTGTAAGTTTAGGGACTGATGACCCCGTAGTTAAGTCCCATAAGCTATACGAACATTTGAACATTAAAGAACACAACTCATAACTGTTAGCTGTAGTATAGTGGACAATGTGTAGGACTGTGATGCTGAAGGTCAGTGGTTTGGAACCCGCCACTACCAAAATTTTTTTTCCTAAAAGGGTTTCAGACACTCTTATTAATTAATTTTTTATTATTTAGATTATTATTTTGGTTCAAAATGTTTGCAAAAACGCATAAAACTACAAATCTAAAGTGGGCCGTAAAACACGTCAGTGCAATTTTTTTTCTTATGGTTGCTCTGATATAACTTCCCATTTGTCTACTTTGTGTCTGAAGGTGTCTCTTTCTAGAATGTCGGCTGGTCATATGTTTGCATTATTTAGGTCCTTCCGAATTTCATCTAGCCAAGGTGTGGAATTCTTAAGTGAGGTTACATAATCTATTACTCTCTTCGTCAATTGTTTGTTCTGGTAGTCGCTTGAGGTGACCGAAGAATTTCGTTCGACTTTTCCTAATGCCAGTTTCGATGTTTGAAAACTTTTCTGTTGTTTCAATTGATTGTAGCCTATACCTGTTTTGTGTATGTCTTCGTCCTAGAATTTTCATTATAAACTTCTTGATGTCTTCGAGTTGTTGTTTCCTCTTAAGGGTTAGTGTTTCACTTGCGTAGAGGATTGCTGGTTTTATGACAGTATTATAATTTCGAATTTTTTTCGCTGTTGACATTATTTTTTGTTGTAGAAGTTTTGTGTTAACCCTAATCTTTTTTTAATTTTCGGAGGCGATGCTGCCGTGAGATTTTTGTGGTACCTGTTTATTCGTTGAATTCTCCAGGGTATTTAAAGTATGGGACCCTTGTTAATTTTAGCAAATTTTGTTTTCAAGCTTGCAATTTCTGACTCTCAGCAAAAGAATTCAGTTTTCTCAAATGAAATTGGTAAACCCACTATTTCTACACAGTATTTGAGTATTTACAGCTGTTTAACTGCAGTCTGCTCATCCTCTGTCAGTATCGCCAGGGCGTTCGCAAATGCTAGATATGGTATGTAGAGGTTATTTTGGCGGCACCCAGTCGGATTGGCTTTCCAAACTCCCACATTTTTTGATTTGTTTCCCCCATTCTTCCATAAATTTGTCTAGAACTATGTTGAACAGAACAGGACAGAGTGCACCACCTTGTCTCACCTCTGAAATATCACCCGTAAATTTTACTTTAGATTTTGTGCCAGTTAGTGTTTGTTCTGATTTCTCTTGTTTCGGGAACCGATACCTGTCTTCTAAAATTTGGAATAGAGAGGGCCTGTCTATTGAATGATATGCTTTTTTTGAAATCTACAAATGTGCATACTACAGGTTTTTGCCTAAGAGCTCGCATTTTGAGTATGGTTTTGAGGTTGAAAATTTGCTTCGGACATGATCTGTTCGGTCTGAATCCTGCTGATATTCTGCTAAGCTATTTTGTGTTCTAAATACACAAGAGACATAAGTTATTATTATTTATATATTTATTATTTCTGCTCACAATGTTTGCAAAAATTCATAAAGCTACAGGAAAACCCAAAGTCGGCCGTAAAACACACCAGTGCAGTTTTTTCCCTTTCCGTGTAGGCCAGAAATATTAGGATTCTGCCTTCTAAAAATTACTGGAAATCTGGAAATTGTTTTAATCACTCAAGTAGGCCTCTGGTATGAATAAGCTGAGTTTGCCCCGATTTCTCAATGGACCTTCGACTGTGATGAAATGAAAACCACCAAAATTTCGGACTTTTTCTGGTTTTTTATTTTCAAATTCCTTGAAAACTAAGCGTTTAATCGAAAAAAGCTAAGGTTACAAGAAATGTAGAGCATTAAATTCCACATCGATTGAGTACCAAAACGTAGCTATGTGATGAAATTTTAGCATTGACAATTTTTCACACTTACCGAAAAACACTAACATCGACGGTATAAGACCTGCAGCATTTGTGAATTGGTTTGTTTGAGTCAAAATTTTATAGGATATAAATTATAGAGCATCAAATTTTGTTTTTCTAATGCCAATGGAATTGACGAAACACTTTACTGATCAGTGAACATAGCCATTATTCAATTACATCTAATATGAATGACAAACTTAAGCTTTCTAACATGTTAACTGATTCTTCCGTCGGTCCTTGATAGAAAAAATTCATTATGAAAAATTAAAATACACAATTTTGTGTTTGTTCTGCAGGTTTGTTTATTTTGCTAATAGATTTTCGGCCTCTTAGGCCATCATCATGTAACGTCCTACCAATTTCTACCGAAATCGACGACTAAAAAATTTAGTGGTACCACCAATATAGAAGCATCATGTAACAAAAGGTGTCTGTGTATACACTCGTTACAAATATTAATTATTTTAATGTGTGTTATTATCGTTGTGCAATTAAAATATATAAATGTATGTAATGTTAAAAAAGTAATCTTGTTGTATCTGGTTATAACTTGTCTCTTGTCTGCTCTGATCGTGACGAGATTGTTTTGGATGAAACTGAAGGAAGCACTGTAATGATGATTGTAAATGTGTTTGAACATTAAAAAAAAATTAAAATATATGTATTAAATGAAATAAGTGTACGAACTTTACTTAGTTAGAAATACCCTGATCATTTATATGAAATGCTAAAGGACGCCATTAGCATTTATTTCAGAAAGAGGCTAACGACATAGATTGCATCACCCGCCGCCATTACATGGCAAATATAGAATTCCTATCTGATGAAGCAAGGACAGGTGGAAAATAAGGCTTAATAAAAAATAATTATTTTCTATTTCAGCTCTGCAAAACCAAATTGGACTTATGTAAAAATTAGGCCATCTTTTGTGGTAATGTATAGTAAAATGTGGCATCATACAAGGATGTATACATTTCGAAGTGCATAATTATTCAAAGTGACAATTATTATTATTCTGAGTGAGAAGTGAATAATATTTCATTAAATAATTTCCTGATACCCAGATATTAAAAAGTTAAAAGATAGTTTTCATTTAGCTTCAGTGAATTCAGACTTTCCGATTTTACTTCAAGTTGGACATTCAATTAAAGTTTCAATGATATATGCAACTGAGAATAATATTCAGATTTTGATTATATAGGATAGGTTCCACAATGACTTCAATAGGAAATATTAATAACAATTGCATTTGAACATTATTTCTATAGCATTTAATAAGGGACTACTTTGTAAGAATACTCGCACCAGTTGAAGACCTTCAACTAAAATTTAGCCTGAATAATCACGTCCCTGAGAATGATCGTGATTCATCCATTTACTGAACTAGCTAGAAAACTAACTAAATAAAAAAAATATAAAAACAATATTTTAGCATATATTCTTACAAACCTGGCGACTTTAAAAATATATTATTTAAGAGTATTCTTCCTATTACACATTTACTGAAGTTTAGTCAAAGAACTTTCGTTCTCAACAAACCAGAAGAAATGTTACATGCAGGAAAATGAATGTAACATCTCTTCTGGTTTGTTGAAAACGCAAGTTCTTTGCCTAAACTTCAGTAAATGTCCAATGATGGCCTAAAAAGCCGGAAATCGAATAACAAAATAATCAAACTGTAGTGCAAACACAAAATTGTGTATTTTAAATTTTCATTCAGTTTTCTACTTTACATTCAGGGGATTTTTGTAATATTCACACTTACATTTATTTGAAAAAATAAATAAATAAATAAAATAAAAATCCGACATTTTGGTGGTTTTCTCTTTATGATAGCTGAATCTCCATTCAGAAATAGGGGCAAACTCAGTTTATTCCTACCAGAGGCCTACTTTAGTTACATAGTCGGGTTTGGAGGCGATCTGATCGTTTTATAGTTTTCAAAATGAAATGCCAAGATCGCACATTAATAATTTATCCACTGACGATTTGTTTTTAAGCAATAACTGACTTCTGTGAAACCAGCTTACACACAGTATCCAGCTATAGTGCTGCCACCTTGCGCCAAAATGCAAATTAATATCCTCAAAGCTGTCAGTATTTTGTACGCTGTCATACTTTTAACATGTGTATTTTTTTAAATATCTACATCTACATATATACTCTGCAAATAACATTTAAGTGCCTGGCAGAGGGTTCATTAACCTCTTTCATAACTTTTCTCTACCGTTCCATTCTCTAATAGCGCGCGGGAAGAAAGAACACCTAAATCGTTCCGTTTTCGATCTGATTTCGGGCCTCACTATTGATCGCACCCTCCTGGACTCCCCATTTACGCGCTATCCAAGAAAAAGCCCGCTCCCGCCTCCGCCTCCTCAAACTCCTTGTTGGCCGAACATGAGGCCTCAACCCTTCTACCATCCTCTATACCTACAAATCCCTCATCCGCCCAGTCCCGCCTGGATCTTCGCTCCCCCATCCTTCTACAAATCTCTGGAGATACTGGAACGCCATGCCATCCGCCTCGCCTTCCGTATCCCACTTTATCCCCCCTCCCCCACGCGGATCCTCTATGATCTCATTCCTTTCCCCAGACTCGTTCTCTTTATTGAAAATCTCCGCCTCCGTTACATACCCCGCAAATCAGATCCGCCTAATCCTCTAGTCCATCCCCTCCTCTCTGCACCTGGTACATTGCCGCACCTCCACCACTGTATTCCCCCTGCTCTCCACTTGTCCACCCTCCGGATCCTTTCTAGTGGCAACTTCCATACCCTCCCCCTCCCGGATGATGCCCTCCGACCTGACATCTACCCTTCATTCCAGCTTGGATCCTTCTCCCTGCCCCCTCTCCCCCTTCTCTCCCTGAGGGCCTGAGGGCCCCGACTATCCCTCCCTTCCTGTCCCTTCTCCCCTCCTCCGCCCCCCGTCCCTCCGGATCCTCCTCTTACCGCCCTCCCCTATCCTTCTTCCTGGGACGTCATCCCCCCCATCCCTTCCCTACCGGCTCTGTGGCTCCTCCCCACCCTCTCCATCTCCTTTCATCCCTTTTCCCCCCACACCACATCTTCAATGCTGTCAGTGCCCCACCATCTACGGAACCTCCTTTGTGCTTCGACAAGTGTGGTGTGTTTTAGTTACATTGTTTTATTTTACAACAGTAGACGGCCAACCCGCAGCCGACACCGTCAGTTTTAACTTGTGTATTTCTCCGTGTGTGTGTGTTGTGTTTCTTTGTTTTAACTCCAAATAGCGGACGGTCTTACCATGGCCGCCGCCCTACGCTCATTTTAATCGTGTGTGTGCCACTGACATTCGAACAACTGTTTTTATTCACCAATTTCGCCGTTCCAAGTGTTTTATGTCACCACCGTTTTCCTCCATTTTATGTACTTTATTTTATCTCCATTTTAAATCTCCGTTTTATGTCTGTGTTACCTCCAAAATTTTATCTCCTTTGTGTTTTTATGTTCTCCGCTGACAAATTTTATTTCTGTAGGCCGAAGAGCGCCAGTGAGCGCTGCCGGCCCGCCCCTTTTTAGGGGAATTGAAACCACAATAAATAAAAAAAAAAGATCTGATTTCTCTTACTTTATTGGGATGGTCATGTCTCCCTAAGTAAGTGGGTGCTACCAAAATATTTTCACATTCAGAAGTAAAAGTCGGTGATTGATATTTCGCAAACAGATCACGCCGCAAAGAATAACATCTTTCTTTTAATGATTTCCACACCAATTCGTGCAACATTTCCGTGACGCTTTCCCCTCGTAACATGGTAAAACAAAACGAGCTGCTCTTTTCTGAAGCTTCTCAGTATGTTCCGTCAGTCCCGCCTGGCGAGGGTTCCACAAGGGGCAAAAGTACTCCAGGAGAGGACGCACAAGTGTGATGTAGGCAGTCTCTTTGGTGGAGGTTGGTGCTTTTTCGAAGCGTTCTGCCAATGAAACGTAACTTTTGGTTCGCCTTTCCCACAACATTTTCTATGTGATCTCTGCAGTCTAAGTTGTTCGTAATTGTAACTCCTAGGTATTTGGTAGAATTTACGACCTTAAGGTTTCAGTGATTTAGCGCGTAATTGAAGTTCAGCGGATTTTTTTAAGTGGTCATGTGTATTACTTGACACTTTTCTTTATTTAGTGTCAATTGCCAATTTTCGCAGCATGTAGAAATTTTGTCTAAATCGCTTTGCAGTTGCTTTTGATCCTCTGTTGACTTCAGTAACCGATAAACGATAGCATCATCCGCGAACAATCTAAGTGAGCTTTTCAGATTGTCTCCTAAATCGTTTATAAACACAAGGAAGAGTAGTTGACCTATAACGCTTCCTTGGGGAACGCCAGATACCACTTCTGTTTTACTCGATGACTTACCGTCAATTACAACGAACTGTGTCCTTTCTGATGGGAAATCGTGAATCCAATCGCACTAATGCAATGTGCAATGTTGCACTCGATGACTCACTGTCAATTACAACGAACTTTGTCCTTTCTGATAGGAAATGGTGAATCCAATCGCACTAATGCAATGTTGCGCTTGTTATTTTATACCCAATATTTTAACAAGGTAGGATAAGTGCCTCTTAATCCCAAATGTATGTTATTTTTATGTTTTTACGTTATTTCTTGCATGTCTATCATATTTTTGACAGATGACCAGCTTGTAATATGTATGTGACCAGATGATGGCGACACATCACCGAAACCGGTCGTCAGTGAGATTAATGTGCGATCTTGGCATTTCATTGTGAAAACTATAAAACGATCAGATTGCCTCCAAACCCAACTATGTTAGGTAATCTTAACTAAAGTAGGCCTCTGGTACGAATAAACTGATTTTGCCCCGATCTCTCAATGTAGCTTCTGCTGTGATGAAAAGATAACCACCAAAATTTCCGGCTTTGATTTTATTTTATTTTTATTTATTTATTTAAAAATAAATATAAGTGTGAATATTACAAAACTCCACTGAATGCAAAGTAGAAAGCTGAATGAAAATTTAAAATACACAATTTTGTGTTTGCACTACAGGTTTGTTAATTTTGTTATTCGATTTTCGGCTTTTTAGGCCATCATAATTTACTGAAGTTTAGGCAAAGAACTTGCGTTTTCGGCAAACCAATCAAAAAAATTCAAATGTTTGTAGAACTTATGGGAATTAACTACTGGGTCATCAGTCCCTAAGCTTACTAACTACTTATGAACTAGCTAAGACTAAGGACGGCACAAATATCCATGCCCGAGGGGGGGATTCGAATCCCCGACCGTAGTGGCCGTGCAGACCGTGACTGGAGTGCCTCAGTCCCCTCGGTCACCGCGGCCGGCTTTCGGCAAACCAGAAGAGATGTTACATTCATTTTTCTGCATTATCTCTTATAGTTTGTTGACAACGCAAGTTCTTTGACTAATCCTCAGTAAATGTCTAATTATACGAATACTCAAAAATAAAAATAAAAAATAAAATAAAAAAATAAAAGAAAAGAAAAAGAAAAAAGGTTTGAAAACAGAAAAAAAATATTTTGAAAGTCGCCACGTTTGTAAGAATATATCCTAAAACATTTTCTTTATATTTTATATTATTTATTTAGTAAATGGATGAAACACGAACCTTCTCAGGGACGTGATTATTCAGGCTACATTTTAGTAGAAGGTCTTCAACTGGTGCGAGTATTCTTACAAAGTAGTCCCTTATTAAATGCTATAGAAATAATGTTCAAATGCAAATGTATTTCCTATTGAAGTGAATGTTTTTACGTTATTTCTTGCATGTCTATCATATTTTTGACAGATAACCGGCTTGTAATATGTATGTGACCAGATGATGGTGATACAGTTCACCGAAACCGGTCAGTGAATAAATTATTAATATGTGATCTTGGCATTTCATTTTGCCTACTTTTGTGATTTGAATAATTGTTCTCATACTACCTATTTGGGCATCACTTTTGAGAGAACCCTGACATATAAGAAACATATTGAAAAAACAAAAGCTAAGGTACAAACACGGAGTTTGTGACACTTGCGGGGAGTGACACTTGCGCGGAAAGGAAATGTGTAGACACTTGCGCGGAGACCCGGACGCTGCAGGTAGTGAACAGGGTGTTCCAGAAGTAGGGATACACCACCCCTACTCCTCGCCCTCCAGCCGCTACCTGTGCCGTATTCAGGGAAAGGCCCACCGAGCGAGGTGGAGTAGTAGTAACGGCCCGGGGTGATAACACGTCATACAAATATCACTCGATTTACAATACAGCACCATGTGAAGAGGAATGTGATGAAATCGGAATTGAGCGCAACCGTTGCTAACTACAATTTCGGATTTACTGCATTTTGAGTCAGAATTCGCATCTATATTCGCATTTATCGCAAATGCGAATTTTTCCTGTCCCTAGTAATACCTCTAAAAATAAACAGCTGATCAAGGCACTAAAAGCAAGGGCAGATCTTTGGATGTATTACTACAAATAACTAAAACACAATTTGATCGTGGAATTATATACAATCTCATTATAAAGGTTTTTTGTAGGTGGTTTTGAGCAGCTTTTAAATATGTTAGGAATAGCATTATGAAATATAGACAGCTACACCTTATGTTTATTATGAGATATCGATTTCGGCTAATTTCAGGTCATCTTCAAGTCTCAAACAACAGGTGTTACTTATGCATTTTTCCAGTGGCACTCATAACCTTTAAGAGTTTACACACGCCGGCCGCGGTGGCCGAGGAGACTAAGGCGCTCCAGTCACGGTCTGCACGGCAACTACGGTCGGGGGTTCGAATCCCCCCTCGGGCATGGATATTTGTGCCGTCCTAGTTCGTAAGTAGTTCATAAGTAGTTTGTAAGTTTAGGGACTGATGACCCCGTAGTTAAGTCCCATAGACTATACAAACATTTGAACATTTTGTTTTCACACAAGTTCTAACGTTGTTAATCGCGTTAGCGATGAAAACAGAACCCAGAATCTTTGCGTCTAAATGATACATATATTGGTGTGATGTCTTATTTCGAAAGAACAGACATCACACCAATACATATATAGCTCTCGGTAAAGTGGAACGGTACGATGTCGTTACGTAGCACAGCACAGCCGACTGGAAACGCAGGAGAAGTGCAAACAACGTTCTCTCCTCAGAGGTATGATTAGGTTCGACGTAGACTTCTACAACATACAGTCTACACGGCGAAGATTACACCAAAAAATTTAACGTTTCGTCTACTTTGGCGATAGCAACCAAATTTTAACATCGTGTTTACTATGTAAAGATGTAGCAACACAAAACGCTTCAAGTCCAATACTTCACTGATTTTCGAGTTCTGAATTTTTAATGTGTTTTTAATGTTATTACAGAAAAAACATATTTGGGACTCACACTACAATTTTCATATGGCAGAATTTGTAGGTACATGCACAAGACATAAGTGTGCATTCATCTTATGAGAAATATCAATCATTTGTTTTCAGTGTTTACTTCAAATTTCTCTTTTAAGTTTCTTTAATTATTAGTACTTAAATGTGGTTATGAAATAAATAAATTACGTGCATATGTGTAGTCTTATGCGGCCAAACTACTTAGATCATTGGTCGCTAGACTTACACACTACTTAATCTTACTTAAAATAACTTAGGCAAAGTACAAACAAACATACCTATGTCCGAGGAAGGACTCGAACCTCCGACCGGACCGGCCGCGCAACTTGTGACACAAATTACATGTTTGATAATATTAATGCATAGAAGTATGAAATCACGTCAAGACTACTTCCTGCAAAAATTTCGACAAAAAAAAGTTGGCACTGAGTTTAGAAAAACAAAATTCTGGTATATTGGATTTTAACATTTTATCAAAAATTAAATGTTACTACAAGAGATACAGCCATTCAAATTTACGGGCACCATAACGTTTTCCCTTCCTGTGTAAATTAGCTGCTTCTTATAGGTTCAACACTTTTTTCTTGAATGTTCTGAATATAAATCTTCACACAGACTTCTCGAGAAGGAGAGTGATACGGATATCTGATTGTAAACCACTGCCTATTACCTTAGACCTTTTTGACTGTACTGAACAGTAGTTCCGCGTATTCCGTAATTTATATTTATACAGTTAACAGGCAATGTAATTTATAACCAACTATTGGCTGCCAATTTCGCTTCATTTTTCCTGGAAGTCTTGCAACTTGTTTCTCCCTGTTGGTTTATGCCAAGTTCGGAGTAAAAATGGTTCTATATGACGGTGATGGAAGGGACGCACAGGACACCGTGCCGAAGGGTGCGGTTCCTGTAGGGGGATGCTTGTCCACTGCTGGTTCGAGCTGATCTCTACGAGATTACGAGAGTAACTCGGGCGTCCAATCTTTGATTGTCGTGAGTGCATTCGTGCCTCTCGATAAATCCATTTTTAGTCCCAATCCCCCGGTTCCGACCAAGGTTTTCGGGAGGTTTTCCTTGGTTGTAAGGCGTATGCCGGAACTGGTAAGCCCCTCCCACTTATTCCCAATTGGGATTCCCCCTTTGCCCCAATATCAGAATAGAACCGCGACTCTTTATGGGCCGGATCTCAAACAACCCGCTCCACTCCTCGGAGTGGAGAATGAAAAGAATAAGGTTTTTTTTTTTTTTTTTTTTTTTTTTTTTTTTTTTTTTTTTTTTTTTTACGGTGATGGAAAATAGAATTTATCTTTAGCATTTTTCGGTGTGTGACATTCCCTAACACATTCCGTATTTCATATAAGTCTTAGAAGTATTTATAATTCGAACACAGCCAAATCGTTTTGGGGTCTACGAATAAACGCTTTAAGTATGTAAAATACTCATTGATTTATTATTAACGTTTTTTAATTGAAGGTTTGAGGTTGCGTCTCCCATTAAAAAGCATAGTAGCTATTTTTAAAGAGATGGAAGTTGCGTGATAGTGTGGTTAACTACATAGCGGTCAATTACATCAACGTATCTGTGCAGGATGCCTAATATATTTATTGCTTGCGCAGGTGTCTTGATATACTTAGTGTTCTGAATAATATGCTTTTAGGAGGTATTACTGTGGAAAGTCATCGTCTTGTAGTAGCAGAGCCTGTCTTAATAACTCTCCAAACATTATCACTATTAAAATACCTTTTTGTTTTCAGGAGGAACACTCAACGAATTAACATGTAGTTAGAACAAGTTACAATATTGCTCTTCAGCTTTGAAAGGGTTGTGCAATTTCACTGAGTTTCGTGTTATGTTGACAGTGTGGAAACTTGACAACAGCAGTGCTAGACTTGTTGGTGTGCCTGTACCCAGGAAAAGGCATTAGCCGCCCCAAGGGCCCCGGGTTCCCCGCAAGTGTCACTCCGCGCAAGTGTCACTCCGCGCAAGTGTTCCAACGCCCAAACACGTAATGGCATACTGAACATCTGGAAAGTGGGGTGCCAACGCAAAAGTGCTTCGTTCAACAGCCCTAGCCACATGCTTTTCGGTCGCTGAATATAGATGCCCAGATTGGGAAAGATCTCACCACACTAAAAAACTAATGTGTCCTAAACAACACCTGCAGGAAGATAACTGGCTGCCTGACACCTACTAGAGTGGACTACTTATATTCCTTATTGGGTATCGCCCCACCAAATATTAGAAGATCTTTCTTGAGCTCGATAGAAAGGAATAAACAAACGAACGACCATCGTCACCTACTGTACAAAAACCAAACTATGCCCAAAAGGCTACAATCTAGACGAAGCTTCATGTACTCAGTGGAACCCGCCGCAGCTTCCATAAAATCACTGTTCACTGTGGCAAGAACGATATCCTGAAGCCCTTATCACAGAGGAAGCCTTACCCCAGGGCTACCACCTAGACTGGCAACACTGGAAAACGCTGAACAGACTTCGTGTGGGCGTGGGACGGTCAAAACAACTTGTGGGGGTACACAGACAGTATCGAGTGTGTGTGTGTGTGTGTGTGTGTGTGTGTGTGTGTGTGTGTATGTGTGGGGTACAATACAGACGTTGGAACACCTCCTAAAAGGCCCTTTAGTGGACGCATCTAGAGAGTGCACTCAAGAGGACCTCATGAAATACACTGGGACAGCCGCAGCTTAGACTGATTTCTGGACGAGCAAAATATGATTCAATTGTACTATATGTTGTATTTGTCTATCTCTGTTTTTATAGTTTTAAATCTGTACTTTATATTTTATCTCTGTATTTGACTACTGTTTTTTGTAAAAGCACTTAAAAAAAGTTCAAATGTTTGTAAAGCTTAACTACGGGATCATCAGCACCCTAAACTTACAAACTACTTATCAACTACCTTATACTAAGGACGGCACAAATATCCATGCCCGAGGGGGGATTCGAATCCCCGACCGTAGTGGCCGTGCAGACCGTTACTGGAGCACCTCTGTCCCCTCGGCCACCGCGGCCGGCGAAGCACTTAATTCTGTACTTTATATTTTATCTCTGTATTTGATTACTGCTTTCTGTAAAAGCACTTACTTTGTAGTTTAAATTATGTGCTGGCTTCTTTCAGTTACATTTGTGATGTAGTTCGTACACGAATAAATAAGTGATTAAAACAGTTTCCAGATTTCCACTAAATTTTGAAAAGCAACCCCGTTTTTGGAGCTAATTTTCCTGGCCTAGTGTGCCGACTGCGGGTTGGCAGAGACGAATGTAATTCGGCGGCAGACAGCTCGGCAGCAGGGTGTCGGCCTTCTTTCGGGACGTGAGGGTGGCTGGGAGACCTGCCCGGGTGGTTGCTCTGCCGCGTCAGCTGCGGGGACACGGCGGTGCGGAGGAGAGGGAGCCAGCTAGCACCACCTGCGACGGCAAGTCTATCTCCGGCGGCGGCGGCGCTGCATCTCGCGAATTAGCCGCGCCGTCCGCCTCACGCCTCCATCCTCACCCCCTGCCCCCTGGCTTCTTGCCTCTGGAGGGTGGTAGGGGTGAGGGGTGAGGCGAATATCCCGGCAGTTTGCTCCGCGTCACGGGCAGGCGCGCCCGCCAGCCCAGACAAAAGGGTCTCCCGGCGCCTCGAGGGACGCCCGCGCCTCTACCTCAGCCCAGGGCGTCTGCTGCCAGCGCACAGATTCACACCTTACCTCCGGTGTGAGCGCCGCACAGTAGCTAGGCGAGGCACTTAGCCCCGGCTGCAGTAAAGCTACCGAGCGACGTAGCGACGTAGCGCCTAACTACGTCCGGCTTTATTACCTCCAAAATAGATATCCTTGAGATCGGGAATAAAAACATTGCGGTTGATGACATAGTAAAGGAGGGTTGACACGATCATGTTTACGTGCGCCAATGGACTTCAACTTGCGCAAGTGATCGTTCACATGCCCGCGGAAGTTTTCAGTCCAAGCAAGTCCAGTGTAGCTTTCTAAAATGGCGTCAAATGATTTGATACGTGCGAGTATCCGCGTTGTTGCCTTAATTGCAATACAAAAAAAAAAAAAAAAAAAAAAAAAAAAAAAAAAATCATCGAATGCTTTGATCGGAGGAAGAGAAGACGCAGATATTGGGTGCGAAAGTGGATCGCGAGGAGAAATGAGTTTGGAGCTTCCACAGTTCTGATTAGGGAGTTAGAAAATGAGGACGAAGCATCATTCGAAAATCGTTTTAGAATGAACTTGACCAAGTTTCGGCATTTATTGAGTCTGCTGGGCCCAACTATTCAGAGGAGAAATTGTTTCTCTTGCCGCCACAATATTATTTAAAAACCGATCAGCAATGTTAAACCACGGCAATGTAGGTACATAAATTTCCCTTTTTAATGAGACACTTTTCATAGAATTTCTAACTTTGCTCTTCTGTATGAAGTAAGTGTTCCTTAAACTCCTCATTTTTGCCTTCACCGCATTCTGATCTATCTGTGGCACATTTTCTCGTATTCCGTTGATGATTGATTTCTTTGCGTCCTCTTTCATGTTTCTATCTTTATAAATTCGAAGATGAATGTTCCATAAACACGGACGTTCTTCGTAGAGCTCCAGAAACTGAATTGTAAAGTGCAACGGCCACTTTCTTGTAACTGACATTACGTTTCACAATAAAAAAAGAAAAAAAAAATAGAGATCAAAACCAACAGGCAAACGTAAAAACAGAGACTACATATGTTATTCGACACCAGCGGCCATCTTGCGGAAACGATGAAAAAGTAGTGGGGGAAAGCCAACTTGCGCAAGTAAGTTGACTCGACCTCAACTTGCGCAAGTTGCGAATTTGGGTGTTCACACGTACATTTCGACGTGCGCAAGTCAACGTGCGCCTACGATACATGTCCGTGTCAACCCCCCTTAATGCTGTCAGAGACCGCAAAAGACAAAAATAACTTCTTTGAGGAAATGCATACTGTAAACCATCAGCTGTTTGTTATTATTCCAAACATCTACCGGTTTCGGTTATAAACCATCTTCATGGAAGAGGACTAGACAGACTGATTAAACAGGTGCATTATATGCCTCCTTATGCATACTGGCTTGCATGTCACACAAAAAAAAAATTAATAAGACATCACTAGGCATCAAGTCTTGTTGGTTAAAAACATAAAAGCAATGCCAGGCTATGTGATGGTGAACCAAGGTCTATTACAAGAGAATCTAACACAATTATTGAACACATAAATGTGTTAGGTTCTCTTGTAATAGACCTTGGTTCACCATCACATAGCTTGGCATTGCTTTTATGTTTTTAAGCAAGACTTCATGCCTAGTGATGTCTTACTTATTTTTATTGTGCGGCAAATCTTTCTCTACCGTTCCATTGTCTAATAGCTCGCGGGAAGAGAGAACACCTAAATCGTTCCGTTTTCGATCTGATTTCTCTTATTTTATTGCGATGGTCATGTATCCCTAAGTAGGTGGGTGCTAGCAAAATATTTTCACATTCAGAACTAAAAGTCGGTGATTGAAACTTCGCAAACAGATCACGCCGCAATGAATAACGTCCTTCTTTTAATGATTTCCACCCCAATTCTTGCAACATTTCCGTGACGCTTTCCCCCCGTAACGTGATAGAACAAAACGAGCTGCCTTTCTCTGAACCTTCTCAATGTCTTCCGTCAGTCCCACCTAGTGAGGGTCCCACAAGGGGCAACAGTACTAAAAACGTTCAAATGTTTGTACAGTCTATGGGACTTAACTACGGGGTCATCAGTCCCTAAACTTACAAACTACTTATGAACTACCTAATCCTAAGGACGGCACATATATCCATGCCCGAGGGGGGATTCAAACCCCCGACCGTAGTGGCCGTGCAGACCGTGACTGGAGCGCCTCAGTCCCCTCGGCCATCGCGGCCGGCTAACACTACTCCAGGAGAGGACACACAAGTGTGATGTAGGCAGTCTCTTTGGTGGAGCTGGTGCATCTTCGAAGCGTTCTGCCGATGAAACGTAACCTTTGGTTCGCCTTCCCCACAATATTTTCTATGTGTTCTCTCCAAAGTTGTTCGTAATTGTAACTCCTAGGTATTTGGTAGAATCTACGACCTTAAGGTGTGACTGATTTATCGCGTAATTGAAGTTCAGCGGATTTCTTTTTCACATTTTTCTTTATTTAGTGTCGATTGCCAATTTTCGCACCATGCAGAAATTTTGTCTAAATCGCTTTGCAGTTGCTTTTGATCCTCTGTTGACTTCACTAACCGATAAACGACAGTATCATCCGCGAACAGTCTAAGGGAGCTATTCAGATTGTCTGCTAAATCGTTTATAAACACAAGGAAGAGTTGATTTGTGGTTCATGACATAGTAATGCTGTCAGTGACCGCAAAAGACAAAATAACTTCTGATGGCTGAAGTAAAGAAGATATAAAATACAGAATGGCTATGGGAAGAAAAGCGTTTCTAAAGAAGCGAAACTTGTTAACATCCAATCTAATATATAAAGCAGAGTGTCCGTATGTTTGTACGTGTTGCATACAAATCTACAGTTCCAATCTTTTTGAAATTTTGTACACGTAAGCTTCAATCCATCAGGATGGTCGCCGTAAGTGTAAGAATCACATACGATATATAGTTCACGAGATATGACGTCATAAACAATGAGATGCGCGAAAAACTGCTGCATTTTGCGACAATGCTGCTCATTTTCTCCTAAGCCATTGGACCGATTTCAACCAAATTTGGTACACACATTCCTTACCGTGAGGTAACAATTGCTGTGTGGTTAAGAATCACACATGGTTCAAAATATATTACGTCATAACCAATAGAAATCTCAAAAAATGCCATATAATGCGGCGAGACTTTCGAAATACACTGTATCAGAATGATAGTACTTAGAGACTTGCAACAAACTTTAAACATAATTTCAAACCTTTATTAAACTTTTCCTCGATGGCAACCATAGTAAAATGATGAAAGGAAAAAAAGTGTCTCGCTTACTACTTTTCCGCTGTTTATGAGTAAAACTACGGCTCTCGGTATGACGTTACAATTTATAATTTGAACACTACAAATTGTACCGACAGCAAATTTTACAGACAGTATACACATATATAGTTGAAAGTAGCTTATAAATTGTATCACATTCTGACACGTATTTCATGAGATATGAGCACATAAACATCAAGCACCAAGTTTTAATCTATTACTTCTTTACTACTAATTGTATTCTCAAGGGATTTTAAAATTATACATCCCTCATACAAAAGAATGTATACCTGGGAAATGGCAGGAATAAATATATAAATACCCGGGCAACGCCGGGTTTTCAGATAGTCTAATATATAAAGGAGAGTGTCGGTATATTTGTACGTGTTGCATACAAATCTACAGTTTTGTTCCAATCTTTATGAAATTTTGTACACGTAAGATTCAATCCATGAGGACGGTCGACAGATTTGAACCAAATTTGGTACACATATTCCTTACGTGAGATAACAATTGCTGTACGAGTACGACCCAAATACGACACATGGTTCAGGAGATATAACGTCGTAAACAATAGAATCGCATAAAACTGCCACATAATGCGGCGAGACTTTATAAATACGCTATATGAGAATAAGAGTACTTAACGACTTGAAACAAACTTTAAACATAATTTCAAACCTTTATTAAACTTTTTCTCGCTGGCAACCATAGTAAAATGATGAAAGGAAAAAAGTTTCTCCCTTACTACTTTTCCGCTGTTTATGGAGTAAAACTACGGCTCTCGGTATGATGTTACAATTTATAATTTTAACACTATAATGGTAAAATATAGATTCCGGAATCAGGTTATAAACTGCAAGACATACCCAGGGGCAGATATAGACTCTGACCATAACTTGTTAGTCATGAACTGTAGGCTGAAACTGAAAAAACTGCAGAAAGGTAGGAAAATAAGGAGATGGGACCTAGATAAATTGAAGGAACGTGAAGTTCTGGTGAATTTCAGAGGGAGATTTAGGCAACAATTGACAGAAACAGGGGGAAATAAAACAGTAGAAGAGGAATGGGTAGCATTGAGAGATGAAATAGTGAAGGCAGCAGAGGACAAAATAGGTAGAAAGGCAAGACCTGCAAAAAATCCTTGGATAACACAGGAGATACTAAATTTAATTGATGAAAGGAGAAAATATAAAAATGCAGTAAATGAAACAGGCAAAATGGAGTACAGACGACTAATAAATCAGATTGATAGGAAGTGCAAAATGGCTAAGCAGGAGTGGCTAGAAGCCAAATGCAAATCTGTAGAAGAATGTATAAGAAGGGGAAAAGTAGATACCGCCTACAGGAAAATCAAAGAGACATTTGGGGACAAGAAAAGCAATTCTACGAATATCAAGGACTCAGATGGGAAACCAGTTCTCAGCAAAGAAGGGAAAGCTGAAAGGTGGAAAGAGTACATAGAGCAGCTCTACAAAGGAAATGAACTTAGAGACGATGTTGTAGGAAGGGAAGAGGAAGTAGATCAAGATGAAATAGGAGATACTATACTCAGAGATGAATTTGACAGAGCCTTGAAAGACCTAGGCCGGAACAAGGCCCCAGGAGTAGATGATATACCCTCAAAGCTATTAAAGTCTCTGGGAGAGCCAGCCATGACAAGACTATTTGAACTGGTGTGTAGGATATATGAAACAGGCGAAATGCCCTCAGACTTTAAAAAAAATGTAATAATCCCCATTCCAAAGAAATCAGGTGCAGACAGGTGTGAAAATTACAGAACCATCAGTTTGATAAGTCATGGTTGCAAAATTTTAACACGAATTATCTACAGGAGAATGGAAAAGCTGGTAGAAGCTGACCTAGGGGAAGATCAGTTTGGATTCAGGAGGAACGTAGGAACCCGGGAGGCAATACTCACTTTACGTCTTATCTTAGAAGATAGATTAAGGAAAGGCAAATCTACATTTTTAGCCTTTGTAGATTTGGAGAAAGCGTTTGACAATGTTGACTGGACTACACTCTTTCAAATTCTGAAGTCAGCAGGGGTACAATACAGGGAAAGGAGAGTTATCTACAACCTCTACAAAAGCCAGACCGCAGTTATTAGACTCGAAGGGCATGAAAGGGAAGCATCAGTTGGGAAGGGAGTAAGACAGGGTTGTAGCCTTTCTCCGATGTTATTCAATTTGTACATTGAGCAGGCGATGAAGGAAAGCAAGGAAAATTTTGGAATAGGGATTAAAGTTCAGGGGGGAGAAATAAAAACATTGCGTTTTGCTGATGACATTGTAATTCTGTCAGAGACAGCGAACGACCTGGAAGAGCAGTTGAATGGAATGGACAGTGTGTTGAAGAGAGCGTACAAAATGAACATTAACAAGAGCAAAACAAAAATAATGGAATGCGGTCTTAGAAAATCGGGCGATGCTGAAGGAATTAGATTAGGTAACGAAACAATGAAGGTGGTAGATCAGTTTTGTTACTTAGGTAGTAAAATAACATGCGATGGTCGCAGTACAGAGGATATAAAATGCAGAATGGCAATGGGAAGAAAAGCATTTTTGAAAAAGAGAAATTTGCTATCATCGAATGTTAATTTAAGTGTAAGGAAGTCTTTTCTGAAGGCATTTGTGTGGAGTGTTGCCTTGTATGGGAGTGAGACATGGACGATAAACAGTGCGGACAGGAAGAGAATAGAGGCTTTTGAAATGTGGTGCTACAGAAGAATGCTGAAGATTAGGTGGGTAGATCGCATAACTAATGAAGAGGTACTGAACAGAATTGGTGAGAAAAGGAATTTTTGGCATACCCTAACTAAAAGAAGGGATCGCTTGGTAGGACACATTCTTAGACATCGAGGAGTCGTAAATTTAGCATTGGAGGGAAGTGTGTGGGGTAAAAATCGCAGAGGGAGGCCAAGAGACGCGTATAGTAAGCAGATTCAAGTGGATATGGGTTGCCGTTCTTATGAGGAGATGAAAAGGCTTGCTCAGGATAGAGTAGGGTGGAGAGCTGCATCAAACCAGTCTCTGGACTGAAGACCATAACAACAACAACAAATTGTAACAACAGGAAATTTTACAGACATTATACACACGTATAGTTGAGTGTACTTTCTAAATTGTATCACAGTATGACACATATTTCATGTGAAATGAACACATAAACTGCAACGTTCATGGAAAACCTCCCCATTACGCACTAAGTTTTAATCAGTACTTCTTTACTACTAATTGTATTCCAAAGAGATTTTACAGGGACACATCCCTTATACAAAGGAATATATACCTGAAAAATGGCTGGAATAAATAAATAAATAACCGGGCAGCGCCGGGTTTTCAGCTAGTATTAATTTAAATGTTAGAAAGTCCTTTCTGAAAGCATTTGTCTGGAGTCTAGCATTGTATGGGAGTGAAACGTGGACGGTAAGGAGTTCACATAAAAAGATGATAGATGCTTTGAAATGTGGTGCTACAGACGAATGATGAAAATTAGATGGGTAGATCACATAACTAATGAGGAGCTGCTTAACCGAATCGGGGAGAAAAGGAATTTCTGGCATATCCTAAGAGAAGGGATGGATTGGTTGGACATTCTGAGACATCAAGGAATTGTCAACTTAGCATTAGAAGGATGCTTGTGGGGTAAAAACAGTAGAGGGAGACCGAGGGACGAATACAGTAAGCAGATTTAAAAGGATGTAGGTTGCTAAACGTATTCTCATATGAAGAGACTTGCACAGGTCAGGGTAGCGTGGAGAGCTGCATAAAACCAGTCTGCGGACTGAAGATCACAACGGCAACAACTCTCTACTTTCAAAGAAATTTTCTATTAATTGCCTTTAGTCTTAAGAAATCTTAGTAGAGCAACTGGCTCTGATTTTGGCCCTAACGGCGAAATAATAACAAACTTGTTTTAAATGGAAGAAATGTTTTTACCAAAAAAAAAAAAAAAAAAAAAAAAAAAAAAAAAAAAAAAAAAAAAATGTTCAGAAAAGTAATCTACCATCTTGCGATTAATGCTTCACACTTTTGGGCCACTGCTGCTCTGTTCTAAGAGATTTGTATGTATTTTTTTAATGATTTGAATTAATTGTTTTGTATTTAAATTTCTGTTACTTGTCTACTAAATCATTGTAAATTAATGATTTTGGTCCTTATGGCAACTTGTTTGTAAAATACTTTAATCATAGGATTATATTTGTGAAAATAAATTTGTATGACAAGACTTGCACTCATTACAAACGGGCTACACTCTCCGTGGCTGCTCCCTCCCTTTCTGTAGCATAACTCACTGTCATCTGCAATTAATAATGGTTCTTTAAGTTTTGTAACATGCCAGTAAGCTAAAAACATTGATACTCAACCTGACACGTTGTTTTCTTCCTTTCTAAAAACTATATCACAGATATATTTGTTGCAAGTAGGTTGATGTGAACTGATATTTTTGTGGAATTTATGTCTGAAGAAATATGGGTACTTACTTTTTGTGGTTTCCTTGAATTCATGTTTTGATCAGTTTGCAGCACTGTTTCTTATTGTGCTGTTTCACTGTGTAATGTTCGCTGTTTATGTGATGTTCGTTTGTTTAGTTATCTTGTTTTAAGTGCTCTGAGCTGTAATTACGAAAACTGCAGTGACATTAGGCTATGAATAGGGCTAGGTTTTGACTTTTTGTTTACATGTGTGTATTATGTTTCTTGGTTTTCTAATAGTTCTTTTAAGGCTGAAAATAAAGTATTGTTGCATTGTACTGTGTATTTAGCGATTGATTGGACGGACATCTGTAACAATATTAACAATTCTACACTTCATTAAGAACGGGACCTGTCTGGTACTACGTTGAAAGTTTCGACATCCTTATACGTGAAAAACTCCACAAAAATCACCTCAAATAATCAACTTTGACATGTCGTAGGAACACTGTCACACGTCAAAAATCTGGAAATGGAGGTAAAAAAAAAAGAAAAAATCAGCCACGATGACCAGAACTGCTGAGAGCGCAATAATAATAATTAGAGATGTCCTCTCGCCGGACTGGCATTTATTTCCGGGAGCAAAAAGCAACAGCTACGCATGAATTACTGGCCATTTCGCTTACTTTATAATGACGAACAAAAATGCTAGTTTAGACGAATATGTACAGTATATACCGGAAGAATACCATACTTTCAGGAAATGCCGAAAATACGGAAAATTGGCAAAAATTTTTGGTGCCACACACATTGCCGTAACGAATTCGTTCAAATGTTTGTTAAGTTATGGGTCCAAAGTGTAGTGGTCATCAGTCCCTAAACTTACAAATTCGTTAAACTAAGATAGCACACACACGTCCGAGTGAGGACTGGAGTCTCCGACGGCGAACGGCCGCGCGCATCCCAATAACGCGCCTTAGTGTGCACGGCTATTCCGCCGCGGCGTAACGAATTGGGTCTTCACTTATTCTTCTAGGTCGAGACAGACGTTAGGAAGAGCTCCTTGCCGTCTTTGGCGTAGCACATTTCCAGCTATTTTAGAGAACGAAAGAAATAGATGAAGTGTAAGAGATCACGAAGAATCCTAACACCGTGATACAGAGTATGAAAACAAAGTGGAAGACATACACTAAGGAACGGTTTTTACGGCAGCGTCTTTAGCGAATGTATCGTCTTTGGAGTTCAACATAATTTCGCTAGTGTAGTATAATTTATTTTTATTATTGTAATGGGCATTTTCTTTCATTTCCCTCAAATTAGGGACAACGGGTTAAGGACCAAATTTGATATATACATTTTTTCCAATTTGCAATTGCCTTTTTACGACTATGTGGATCAAAATCCAGCACTTGGCTCCGGTGACTGCAACGCTCAGGGCTACTAGAATCGAACTGGGGAAAGAGACAGGTAAGAGATGGACCAAAAGTAATGTTTAGGGACTACAGTATGAACATAAATTAACGTGACGACAAGACCCGAGTGAGAACACACTACTGAGAAGCCCACAGAAAGAAAAAAATATGCAAATCGGCACCAATTATATTTACCACTAAGAAGACGCTTCATTTACATTCAGAATATCTTTAAAGGCGACGAAGCCATGCCGATAACTCTGGAGAGCGGCAGAATGGGTTGAAGGGGAGAAAGAAAATCCCTCCCTTTCCCGTGGTCGCCCAAAACACTCTAGGAAAATTCTTGGATGATTCCTTCGAAAGGGCACGGCCGATTTCCTTCCCCATATTTACTCAAAAGTCCATGCCTGAGCTTCTTCTATAATAAGCACGTTGGCGATGAGTCGTTAAATCGTAAGCGAATTTGGAAAACGTTTTAATCTTTAACTGGTGTATGAAACACTTAGAGTCATAAATGATCAGCCGCGGTGGAGTAGCCGAGCGGTCTAAAGCGTCTCGCTGCGGAGCGCGCGGTTGCTTGCCGTGGAGGCTCGAGTCCTCCCTGGGGCATGGGTGTGTGTATTGTCCTTAGGTTAGTTTACCTAGGTTTAAGTAGTTTGTAAGCTACGGACTGATGACCACGCAGTTTGATCCGATAGATTTACAAACATAAATGATCAGGTATGAAATAGAATTATTGAAACATTTAGTCCTTTCCGGTGCACTGACATTAATTCAACGAAAAAGTTGAAAATTTGTGCTGGACCAGGATTCGAACCTGGGTTACCCACTTTGGCCCAGCGGTCGCCTTAACCAATTACGTTCGCTACCGCACCAGCTAAACCAGGTAATCACTGCACATTTCATCATGGACACCTCGAGGACCTGCGAAAAGAAGTCTACACCAGTGACGAGCCAAATATTTGCTCTTTGTGTTCTGCTGGTAGGCCAGACAGAGCTGACGATGAATTTCCTTGGACGCTATTTTTTCTCTGAATTAAGAAATATTATCACTGACAGAACCTCGCAGGCGGCGGGAGAACGAATAAAAAGAGACACCACTTCGTGTCATTGCCGCCATGATACTGTGGAGCGCACGCAGGATAAATTGGCCAGAAGATGTGCATACGGCTGGGCAAGTGTGGGCAGGTGGAAGTGGACTGATGCGGCCTCCCCTTCTGAACGAAGAAATGAACTCGCCCTGCGCTTCGAACGAAAACTTGTCTCTTATCGTGCGCAGACTCTACCTGTACGGCAGACATTTGATTCTGACGTCATAGGTGTGTTGCGCATGCGCACTTTCCCAGCTAAACTTCACGAAACAACAAGAGGGAACTTTCTTTCTGAATGCACCTCGTAAATTACTTACTTTATTCATTGCTAAGCTGTGCTGTTTAGAACAAGAAGGAACGAAGACCCTAGAAAAGTTTTCATAAATTGTTGATGTAGTATATATTATGAGATAACAGTGACTATTTTATGGTTCATTAGGTAATGTTAATAATGTAAATTACACCTAACATGATGATGTGAATGCCGGCCGCGGTGGCCGAGGGGACTGAGGCGCTACAGTCACGGACTGCACGGCCACCACGACCGGGGGTTAGAATTCCCCCTTGGGCATGGATATTTGTGCCGTCCTTAGTACTAGCTAGTTCATCAGTAGTTTGTAAGTTTAGGGACTGATGACCCTGTGGTTAAGTCCCATAAGCTATGCAAACTTTTGATTTTTTTTTTTTTTTTTTTTTTTTTTTTTTTTTTTTTTTTTTTTTTTTTTTTTTTGTTGATGATGTGTATATCCTTATGAAACTGACGATAGTCAGTAGACGGAAACTGGTAATATAAATACAGAATATTATTCGGCGAGTCGGAACAAAATATTTTCTAATTTTTATGGCAGAGGTGAGACTGCTGCTACGATTCTCTTAAAGCTACTGCGAGAACGCCATTCTCTAATACGTTGCTGAGGAAAGCCCAGCTTCTTCGCTACCTGGCTGTCGCAGTAAAAACGAAGGTCTTTTCGCCTGTTCCCTGTCTTCACACGCCGGTAATGCTTGGAGCTTACACTGTAGCCCTAGCGCCGCGAGACGAGAATAATGCTTCTCCGATATTGGTAGGAAATTTTTTTATCCTTATATAAAGTCTGGCCAGCTACGGAACACAAGTAAGGCGAGATAAGCTGTAGGGAAAATACTGCTGTACCCCGGTTATACAGCGGAACAGTTTACGTCTCTCGGGAAGCATATTTTCCAATACACTGCAGTTTATTGATTTACAGTTCTCCCCGACGTACGTAATCTGGATGCCCGGCCAAAACAGTGTACGAAGTATTCAAAAACACACGAACAACGACGAAATGAAGGAACAAGCAGCTAAAAAGAGACATAAAGAAAAAAAGTGTATAGCGGACCCAGTCGAGTACACGCTTTTCTCTGTTCGCTTTCGTTCGTCGTAAACGGTGTGTAGTGCAAAGAAATCGCTTAGACATTGGTCTACTCCACATTCGATCTGTGCCACACTTGACCCCTTTAAAAACTAATATCGATCTATGGTATTCGTTAAAAAGACTTCAAACATCACATTGATGTTCGAATAGATTTATTCTGCTATCCATCTTCAGCAGATATTTAACAAATGCGACAAATTGCAAACAGATAAATTAGAGCACTTAAATATAGCATTATAAATCAATGAAGTAAAATAATAAGTGGGGTTCACCTACAGAAGGTATTCGGACCACAGTTAAGTTAAAGTTTTGAGGTGCTTTAACGATCACATGCATTATAATTTGAAAACAGTAATTAGTAAAGCACTGTGTAATATCTCTGGTTCAAAATTGTCTATTTCCAGTCAACTATTTGTAATTTATTTGATTTCTCTTTATTAAGAAGTAAAAGAACATTTAATATTATTATGCACTTAAAAGCAAAGTAGCGCATTAATAATAAGTATTCTTTGATGTTATAAATACGCCAAGAAAAATATATATCTGGGATATTTTTATTGTCATTATATTGATGGTTTCTAATCTGCGTATTACAAAAAGTTACGAAAGTTTAGATAGTTGTCAGTTTTATAGGTAGATAATTGTAATTACAATAAGAAATAAAAATCATACTGAAAACGAAAAGTAAATTTTCTTCCTTAAAAATTATTCTGCTGTTTATAGAACCGACGTAACTCTATTTCGGTAAAATTAGCTCTCGTGAATTCATAATCTGCCGCAGACAATGTATCCTGGCTTGTATTAAATACCGATTTCAAACTGGTTAGTCGTACGATTCGTTGCAACACAGTGGTGTTCTACATTTGTGGAAATGCATGTTTCTGTTAGAGCGTTAATATGACTGGTGGCGGTGTTTATTCTCAACCCTATATTAGGAACAGTTACGGGTTCAAACACATCCGTCATGGATAAAACACAAGTATTAAAGAATACATAAAAAAAACGCACTGACGTGTTTTACGGTCCACTTTAGATTTGTAGTTTTATAAATTTTTGCAAACATTTTGGACAAAAATAATTAAATAATAAAAAAATAATTAATAAAAGTGTCTGAAACCCTTTAAGGGAAAAAAAACTTTTAGTGAGCAGCAGGTTTCGAACTACTGACCTACAGCATCAAAGTCCAACGCATTGCCCACAACGCTACAGCTGACGGTTACAGTTGTGTTCTCTAATCTTATACTATTGATAGTCGTTGTTAACTGATGCTAATATGGCATTTGAAAACACTTGATTATCATTTATCGTACGAAGGACGACGTGTTTTTGCTAATTCTTCAGTGCGTCATTGCTTTGAAATGACAACGTCTAAGTTACAATAAGAAAATCATAAATACGCAACGCAACATGGCGTATGCCACAGAGAGTTCTGGACGAGGAATGTCACGTGACATCTACGAACGGCTGGTTTTCGTTAATTCAACGGAGGGTGTCAAAACTCCGTTATTTTTGCAAATATCTCTCAAACGATACGAGATATGAAAAAAAAAAAAAAAAAAAAAAAAAAAAACATATGAGAACAAAGTTGTAGAGAATTTTCTCCTCTACAAATTCGTTCATTCAATTTTCGCTTCAGATGGACGGTTTATTTGCAATTAAAATTACATTACAAACGGCTTTTTTTGGTATTACTGACGTATTTCTTGTCCGAAATATTTCAAAAAGCGAGGTTCTGGTCTCTGGTATCCAACAATTATATCTGTAAAATTTGGTGCCGATCGGTTGAACGGTTCAAATGTTTGTAGAGTCTATGGGACTTAAATACGGGGTCATCAGTCCCTAAACTTACAAACTACTTATGAACTACTTACAACTAAGGACGGCAGAAATATCCATGCCCGAGGGGGGATTCGAACCCCCGACCGCAGTGGCCGTGCGGATCGTGACTGGAGCGCCTCAGTCCCCTCGGCCACCGCGGCCGGCTTGAACGGTTCGACCTAAAAAGAAGGAACACGTTACAGCCAGACAGACATCGTCAAATCGCCGCTATTTTTGCAAATATCTCTGTAACGAAGCAAGATATGAAAAAAACTAATAGAACGAAGTTGTAGAGAATTTTCCCCTCTACCAATTAGGTTATTCAATTTTCGTGTCAGATGAACGGTTCGTTTGCAATAACAATTATAATACAAACGGCTTTTTTGATATTACTACCGTACTTTTTGTCCGAAAAATTTGGAAAAGTGAGGTTCTGGTCTCTGGCGGTCTACAATTATGTGTGCAAAATTTTGTGCTGATCGGTTGAACGGTTCGTCTTAAAAACAGGGAATACGTTACGGACAGACAGACAGTCATACAGCCCAAAATCGCCGTTATTTTTGCAAATATCTCTCAAACGATGCGAGATATGAAAAAAAAAAAAACCATAAGAGAGCAAAGTTGTACAGAATTTTTTCCTCTACAAATTCCGTTATTCAATTTTCGTGTCAGATGAATGGTTAAGCCGTTATTTTCATTTAAATTTCGAGCTGTCAAAAAACGATCGCAAAGGCCCGTAACCTAAAGTGGGAAAAAAGGGGCCAGCAGAATAGTAATGACGAGGTCATCAAAGGAAAATGTGTTCACAAAAGTGTGTAAAAAGTGATTTAGATACCATATTGAATGTAAGTAAACGGTGTTTTTTGTTCATGTTATCTCGCTACCTGCAATTGGTTTCGCTATAATTTGTCTTATTAGACAGTGAACTCCAACAAAATGCTACACATATAAAATTCTAAATGTTTCAAGCACCTGAAGAAGGGCACAAGCGAGAAACCAGTCGTGTCATAAATGATCTTCAATATGGTTAGTAGACAGTGGTGGACTAAGAGGGGTGGCGGAGTGGGCAGTTCTGCCCTGGGCCTCTAGTGTTGGGGACCCTCCAAATAAATACCCCGAAAAGTTTTTCTTTTTAAAATCAACCTTCGCCTCTCGTCCCGTGGTCTCCGAATCTGGAAAGCTATTTTTTGTACACTGGCCCGTATCTCTCGTCCTAGGAGGGCCTCCAAAAGTTACTTTTTTATAGTAATACCTGTATTTCCAAGTCGGTGGGGGGCCTCATTTTATTTTGCCATCGCCCCGAGAATCGCTTTAGTGTGCCACTGCTGGTAGCGGTTTTTATTCTCAACCCTATATTAGGAACAGTCTCGGAGTTCAAACACATCTGTCATGGATAAAACACAGGTAATAATGAATGTTGTTGTTGTTGTGGTCTTCAGTCCGGAGACTGGTTTGAAGCAGCTCTCCACAATACCCTATCCTGAGCAAGCCTCTTCATCTCTACATCAGAACGGCAACCTGCATCTGTCTGAATCTGCTTACTGTATCCATCTCTTGGTCTTCCTATGCGATTTTTACCCCACACACTTCCCTCTAATGCTAAATTCACAATTCCTTGATGTCTAAGAATGTGTCCCACCAATCTATCTCTTCTTTTAGTCAAGGTATGCCAGAAATTTCTTTTCTCCCCAATTCTGTTCAGTACCTCCTCATTAGTTACGCGATCCACCCACCTAATCTTCAGCATTCTTCTGTAGCACAATATTTCAAAAGCCTCAATCCTCTTCCTGTCCGCACTGTTTATCGTCCATGTCTCACTCCCATACAAGGCAACACTCCATACAAATGCCCCCAGAAAGGACTTCCTTAGGCTTAAATCAATATTCGATGTTAACAAATTTCTCTTTTTCAAAAACGCTTTTCTACCCATTGCCATTCTGCATTTTATATCCTCTGTACTGCGACCATCATTTGTTATTTTACTGGCCAAGTAACAAAACTCATCTACCTCCTTTATTGCTTTGTTTCCCAATCTAATTCCTTCAGCATCACCTGATTTTCTTACACTGCACTCCATTACCCTAGTTTTGCTCTTGTTAATGTTCATCTTATATGCACCTTTCAGCACACTGTCCATTCCGTTCAATTGCTCTTCCAGGTCTTTTGCTGTATCTGACAGAAGTAATATGTCGTCGGCAAAACGCAATGTTTTTAATTCTTCCCTCTGAACTTTTATTCCTTCACCAAATTTCTCCTTGCTTTCATTTATAGCTTGTTCAATGTACAAATTGAATAACAATGGAGAAAGGCTACAACCCTGTCTCACTCCCTTCCCAACCACTGCATCCCTTTCATGCCCTTCAACTCTGACAACCGCTGTCTGATTTTTGTACAAGTTGTAAATAACCTTACGCTCCCTATATTTTACTCCTGCTTGCTTCAGAACTTGAAAGAGTTTATTCCAATCAACATTGTCAAAAGCCTTCTCCAAATCTACAAAAGCAAGAAATGTATGTTTGCCTTTTCTTAATCTATCTTCTAGGATAAGACGTAAATTGAGTATTGCCTCCTGTGTTCCTACATTTCTCCTGAACCCAAACTGATCTTCCCCGAGGTCGGCTTCTACCAGTTTTTCCATCCTTCTGTATAATGTAATAATGAATATATATATATATATATATATATATATATATATATATATATATATATATATATATATATATATGAACAGGAAGCAGGGAAGTTGACAAACAAGTGTAATGGTGCACAGGGGCGTTGGAAGTGGCAGTGTGGGCTGAGGTGCAGTGGCGGCTACTCCTTGAGGACTCTGGGGCGGCGCCCTCCCAAAAATATCCAACACGGAATACGTACCAATCGTTAATCACAAATCTAATTGAATAATTTTCGTGTAGCAGCAGCCCGTGTAAGTGAATGACCAATGTTTTTAGTCTAGGTAGTCTGCCAGCCAGGCTCACCGAATGTTTTCAGAATGGACTGACTGTCGGACTCTACGCGATCCGTCCGCGCCTTGTAAAGGCTGGCAACGGGCGCCGGAGTGAGTGGGGGTAGTGGGGGTTGGGCGGGGGTAGTGTGCTGAACCGGGCCGCTTAGGACGGCGTCCGCGCCAAGAGCGCGAAATACAAAGGCGCACCGCCACCGGTCAGGCAGTTTCTAACAGGTGCCCTGCGTGTGAAGGTGCGTGTTATTCCCTAACTGTTTTTCTAGTTCCCTATTTAGAATGAATAATATAAATAGCGTTAACTACATTTTAACATTTGGTAGTGAAAAATTGACTTTTGAAGGAAAGTTGGAATTAAAAAGTTTAGGACCACGCGAGACCTAATTTGAACAGTGTACAGACACAAAATGCGTGCAAAAGCAAAAGTAGTTTCACTAGGAAATTTAATCCTGCTTTATATAAACACACCAATATATAAGCATACCAATGGTATTACTATATTTGTTGGTGACAGTCTTCTAATTTTAGTAACATATGTTTGTCGCTGACGAAGCATTTGTGTTCTCTGAACACTTACTTATATAGTTACACACACAACGAATTTACTTCTTACTTTATATTATTTTAAGGTACAGTTTTGGGTCTGTTGTGAAATCTAATATAATGGAGTTAAAAGGTTTTCATTGCCTGAAGAAAATATTAAAAACGACATATTTGTGCGTAAATTTGTTCGTATTTTGGTATAGGAGGAAAAAGTCGTGTTAGATGAAGGGTTAAATTACGTAACTAGCTAATAAAATTAATGCTATATTCTGCCAAGAAATGTTCTGAAGGGACAAAATGTCGTGTACAATTGAAGACACATGCCGCCCCTCCTAATAAACAGCCCACCAGCCGCCACTGCTGAGGTGGAGCCCGGCCGCCGTCAGAGGCTCAGCGGCGCGCGCGTGGCGCTTGCTGTTGCCCGCTTCTCGCCGGCTGACGGCGCCGCCGCCGACGTCGGCTCGGCTCCCACGCGACAACAAAAGCTGCCAGGCGGTGGCGGCCGCCTCTCATTTCGCCCCCCCACCCCCATCACCCCTCTGGCTGTCGCCTCGTGTGCCTGGCCCGGCCCCAGTCGCGGGTAATCGCTCTCGCTCTCAGGCAGCGCGCCAGCCTGCCGGCAGGAAAGCCGTTTACGCTGCTCGGCGTCAGACGAGAATGACGGCGCCAGCGCCACCGCCGCCTGCCGCCTTAACCGGGGAAATCTCCTTTGTGCCGCCAAACAGATGACTCCCATCGAGGGCCCTCTCCTCCCTTAGCTCCTTAATATATATGCCGAGGAATTCGCTGAGGCAAAGTGCCATTGCGACGCTACGCCGCTGCGATGCATTAATTGTTGCTGTTGTACTATTTTTTTGTGCAGTTGGTGGGCGCAAATATTCTTCGCTCTAACAGTCACGAGACATTACGGAAAATCGTCCTATCACAGTACAACAAACGACGATTGTTGTTATTTATCTTATGGCATTAGACACATTAGCTTTACAGTCACTGCGTGTGTTGTTGTTGTTGTGGTCTTCAGTACGGAGACCAGTTTGATGCAGCTCTCCACAATACCCTATCCTGAGCAAGCGTCTTCAACTCCTAATGAAAACGGCAACCTACATCTGTCTGAATCTGCTTACTGTATGAAGCCCTCTGCGATTTTTACCCCACAAACTTCCCTCCGGCGCTAAATTTACAATTCCCTTGATGTCTAAGAATGTGTCCTACCATACTCTGTGGTCCTACCACAGACAAATATATACAGACGGGAAACCTCCGTAAAGCATCTCTCACACGGAGCAAGATTTGAGGGCAGCATGCCGCGCAGCACACAGGGCGGGCATGCGGACGGCCCTGCGGTCTGTTGGAGGGCTGTTTGCTGCAGGATTCTGGAAATAGCGCGTGTCCTATTATTCTCGCATGTTTTCGGAATGTTACCTGCGCTGGCCAATCAGAAGTCGCGTATGGCGTGTGACCTTGCGGCCAGCAAGGCGGGAACTCGAAGAGAGCACTCCAGGCGGAATGCAGTGCCACGCGCCCGCCAGCGAAGTGCGGCCTTTCTCAATCGATTACAAAGAAACTATTCGGTAAAAAAAAATGTGATTCTCGCACAACTTATAGATGCATTCTTCTGCTTCATGATGAAATGAATATTATTTTGTTAGTGGTCATAGTTCTTGTGATATTTACGTATTTAGTACAGTACTACAAGGAATCCGAAAATTTTACATTGAAAAATAGAGGTCGCTATGAATTTGCGTTTGGTACACGTTAGGTCATATGTTGCTGCGGATGAAATGTAGCTGAAATATTGAATTATTCTTCGAAGTTGGAAGAATGTCGCTATCTATCACCAATCTCGAGATAATGGGTTGTATGTGAAGCACTTGTTCCCGATCGCGTGCGTCAGCGAAGAAAACGGGACGAAATTTTCATATAATCCCTTATATCTCATTAATGATTGGAGGTATCGAAGCAAGATTTTATGAAATGATAATACGCGAAGTGAAGTTTATTTTGTCACTTTATTAATTTACGAAACTTGCATATGAAGCGCGTTATTCGAGCAACTACAGATTTTATTCAATGAAGTAATGGACTTTTAAGGAGTCACGGATACCTGGTAAAACTAAATTTGTTTTGTCTTTACTTTTAAAACGTCAGTGAACAATTTGTTTAATTTTATACCGCTTATGATTATTTTCATATACTACTAACTTGTCTTGCTCTCAGTATTACTAAATACAGTTTAATATTATGTGGTAACCGCAAATGCATAAAAACGTTAGTGGGAGGAATATTTGTAAACGCTATTGTTTTGACAAAAGAAGCGTATTTTAGCGTTACAACGAAAGTGTCTGCATATTAACGAAATCTCATCACTGAAATATTACTCTGAAAAAAAAGGAAAAAAAGTAGTGTTGTGAAATAAATAGCTTCTTGATTTGAAATTACAGAGGAATTCGATAGCGCAGTATGTTTTTATATGATATAGAACAAACTGATGAGATGATTTTATATGTATACATTCAAAATTCTGAGAAACAAGGAAAATCATTTAGAATAGCGATGTGTTTTTTTATCGCAAACATCATTCAGCTTGTCAAAAGAATTCAATTTAGACCATCGTGGCTGGTTTACAGGATTCCAGTAAGTTAAACGTTTTTGAATTTCTAAGATTGAGATACAAAAAACAGATTTTTTCGCCTGTTTTCACACACAATTTTCATCATTAAAATATACTAGGGTAGCGGATTCGACTTGAGTTCCAATATATACATATTTCGTATACGAGCTACAAACAGTATAAAATAAAACACTTTCACTGATTTCCCACTAAGTTTCACTATAACTACACATTTATGTGCCCTACCAGACTTTTCTTCTTCTTCTGACAAACGTATTTTCACATCCTGTCCCTGACAACGTAACTTCCCTTGTTCCGATGTTAAAATCCGTTTCTTTTGCCAAAACATAGCAGACCTAACAAATATTATTTTCACTAACATTTTTAAGCAGCTAAAATAGTAACAGAACATTGAGTGTTCCGATTTGTAAGGGGACTAAACGGCAGGGTAATCAGACGTCCAGAATATTTAAACTAATAATACTGAGGACAAGATAGTTTGTACTTCATGAAACTGTCCATTCTAAAATTAAATGAGTAGCTTCTTCACTTACATAGAAAAACAGCAATTTTCGTTTCACTAGCTATTGATGGCCCTTAAAAATCCCAGTTCATTCATTAATATCTGTACTTTGTTAAATATTGGGATTCATCTGAAAGTTTCGTAAATTGATCATATGAAAAAATAATCTCCCCTTTGCGTGCTATCGTTTGATAAAATCTTGCTTTGATACCTCCAATCATTTAAAATATATAAGGGATTTTATGAAAATTTCTTTCAGTTTTTTTCGCTGACGCGCGTGATATGGAACAAGGGCCTTACATACAACCCATTATCTCGAGATTGGTGATAGATAGCGACATCCTTCCAACTTCAAAGAATAATTCAATATTTTAGCTACATTTCATCCGCAGCAACATATGACCTAACTTGCACCAAACGCAAATTCATAGCGACCTCTATTTTTCAATGCAAAATTTTCGGATTTCTTGCAGTACTATACTGAATCCGTTAATATGACAAGAACTATAACCACAAACAAAATAGTAGATAGATCTTCATGAAGCTGAAGAATGCAGCTATAAGATGTGCGAGAATCAAATTTTTTTACCGAATAGTTTCTTCACATTCGCTTGATAAATAAAGTAGCTCGGCCGTGCTGTGCGTCTTGGCGTCCACCCAGCGAAGCCGGCCTGTACGCTTCCGCACCCTATCTTGCACCGTGTGGGAGAGACGCAGTGGTTTTCAGCCGCTTTCGTACTGCGCAGCCGACTGACGTGCGCCCCATCTAGGAAACCTCTCGCGAACCATGCTCCGTGTGAGACGGGCTTAAGGGCCCGGTCCTACGATCAGGGGTGCGGGGTGGGGAGTGCTGAAGCAGTTCCGTAAGATGTCCCATGATGGCGCTGCGGTCAGAAGCAGCCCTTTAAACTGGCCAGAGCAAGCGGCAGGTAGCGGCTGCCCCCACCACCACCTCCCCTCAAACGCTGGCACGCCGGACACAGCTGTGGCCTCGTGGCAGGCGGCACGAGCTCTCCCCTCAGCCTCCCCTCCACGCTGCCCTCAGAAGCGCCTCTAGTGTCGTCTACCGGTACTAAGCCAAGGAACCGCCTGACACCTGCTTGCTTCTTACGGAACTATGAGGGGAGCGTTGGACAGTGGTTTAGAGGGGGCTGCTTTTCTGTATATGTTACTCTGTGGTCCTACCAATCGATCCCTTCTTTTAGTCAAGGAGTGCCAGAAATTCCTTTTCTCCCCAATTCTGTTCAGTACCTCCTCATTAGTTACGCGATGCACCCACATAATCTTCAGCATTCTTCTGTAGCACCACATTTCAAAAGCCTCTATCCTCTTCCTGTCCCAACTGTTTATCGTCCCTGTTTCGCCGGCCGCGGTGGCCGAGGGGAGCCGGGCGCCGTGGCTCAGCGCGCCCGGTCAGAGAGCTGAACGCCCTCTGCAATAAAAAAGCTGAGCCAAGAACACAACGAACAAAAACGAACATACATGATCAGCGTCCGCAACGAACAGAACTACCCATAGAGCCAAAAAAAAAAAAAAAAAAAAAAAAAAAAAAAAAAGGGGACTGAGGCGCCCCAGTCAAGGTCTGCACGACCACTACGGTCGGGGGTTCGAATCCCCCCTCGAGCATGGATATTTGTGCCGTTCTTAGTGTTAGCTAGTTCGTAAGTAGTTTGTAAGTTTAGGGACTGATAACCCCGTAGTTAAGTCCCATAAGCTATACAAACATTTGAACTTTTTATTTCATGTTTCACTCCCGTACAAGGCAACAGTCCACACAAATGCCTTCAGAAAGAACTTCATTAGGCTTAAATTAATAAGTGAAACTTTACCAAAATCATTACACAAAAACATCAACATGAAAAATGGCGTACGATCATAATTATACGTCGAGGCCAATTACATTTACATAATTCAAAGGGCGCTTTGCCATAGATGCGTGCAAAAAGAAAACCATGTGTATACGTAGCTATTAAGAGAGGAATAAGGAAGCTGATGTTTTCATATCTATCTCCTCAGCAATATGTTGGGGAAGTTGGTTAACAACTTTTGAAGTACTGGTAGCGTTGCACTACCTTACCGTCATCAAGCTTGTTGTTTCTTAGTGTGAAGCTTTTCCGTTGGTTCTATGCTGCCCTGCTTCGTGGGCTTGTTTGTACTAGTTTCAATGGTCTTTATATTTTGGCAGTTGTTGATAAAAATGCGACACTAAAGTAACAACTTTTCATGGAAAGGCATTTTAGGTACGTTCATGTTTAATGGTTAATTTTCAGTAAAATCGATCGTGATATTAGCAGTTGAAATCAAAACACTATAGAAACGAATTCTGAACAAAACGGTCATTTAATTTTATGTAACAGTAACTTTGTGATAATTTCCAGCAGATAACACATAATTTGAAGCAATTCTTTAATTCTTAATTTCTTCATTTTTATACGATACGGGTATAGTGATGGAGGAGGAGATGAAAGATGGATAGAAGGAAAGGGAGTGATGAACAGATGATTAGGTAGAGGGAGGATGAAGAGCTGGATAGAGGGAAAGCAGGAGACATAGCGAATAGGATATAGATGAAAAGAATCTAGAAAACACTAGTTTTTTTACTAAGGTGAATTATACGTCACATGGCCCGGAGTCGGTAAACTGATGTGTGTGTTTGTGAAGTAAAGAACAACAAAAATGTAATCTATCTTATGGATTTAAAATACTGAGTATTTGCGAAACTATATTTTCTTTATATCTTTCGTTTTACACAGCTACCATAGCCCAACAAACGATATTGATTTGATTGAAGCATTCTCTCGGTGATTCTAAGTTCACATGAATTTCATGTGGCAAAGCGTGGCCGGGTTTAGCTAGTTTCTTATAACAGTAGTCCCAGAATTTAATTAAGAAAGTAAGAAACGCTGTAGACGTATGTCGATACGTACGTAATTTTGTCCCTTTAGACTCATGATAGCCGGCCGCGGTGGCCGAGGAGACTGAGGCGCTTCAGTCACGGTCTGCACGTGACGTCACTTCTGATGCTGTAGTTGTTATTGTTTTCTGCACGGCCACTACGGTCGGGGGTTCGAATCCCCCCTCGGGCATGGATATTTGTGCCGTCCTAGTTCGTAAGTAGTTCATAAGTAGTTTGTAAGTTTAGGGACTGATGACCCCGTAGTTAAGTCCCATAAGCTTTACAAACATTTGAACATTTGAGACTCATGATAATATGACATCATTCCAGCGTCATGTTTTCTATCACCATCTATTCCCCCCCCCTCCCCAAATCCTCCGAACCCGCCCTCTCCCACTACCACCTGGAACATCCTGAAAACAAAATGTACCCTTCAGTGCTGTTCTACTGTACTTAAATGAGGTATAGGTTTTTAATATTTGGTTTTAATCCTCTTCATTTAACAATAAACATTAATTTTATACCATTAAATGATTGCTTTCATAAATTGTCATTCTTTCACCCCTTGTAAGGAGAAAACTATTGATCATAGAGAAAAATGTGTAAGACATTTTATGTAGGAAATTTAACGTACTTTAATTTTGTACTGGAAAATAATTTCACTAGAAGCCATGGTTTTTGAGTTATTTCAGAAAAACGTGAAAAAGTGACTTTGAAACGCCCCTCCCCACCCCAACGCTCACACCCTGCAGGTCAGGATTTTTAGTATGTTGTTCATGATACTTCCCACTACCACAGTAAAAAAAAAAAAAAAAAAAAAAAAAAAAAAAAAAAAATGCGACTACACTAGTTTTTCCTCCCTAACTTTCCTTCTTTAACCGGGCTATAAATGCAATATCCTTTAACATTTACTGCACGAAGAAAATGTTTTTTTACGCCCGCTGTTGCATCACTTTCGCAACGACACAGTAACTATTATGTGGACAGTTTGAAAGATTTATGTTGAAATAAAAAAATTAAAATAAAATATAAGTTCTTGATAGGGATCAGAAACTTGAGTGTGTTTGTGTGCAGATGCAACAGTGCCTGTCTAAACTGGTACAGCACTGTGAATGTAAAAACTGATCTAAATGTCTGTAGTTAAAGTACAAGTAAATATTATAAATAATCAGCATACCATCGACTGATTGCAATGAGTATGGCCATGTTAGTGCGCTTAACTATCCAGAACACGAGTATGGCTAAACAATGAACGACACGTCCGGTTGTAGCTCAAGGTCCGATTCGTTAATCACACTGACAAATAGTTCATTAATTAAATTAAAAACTGACGAATGTTTGACACAAATATGATGTCTAAAATAAATGTGATCATGGTTGGAGTAACTGACAATTTGTAACAGTGATTGATATCAGCCGAATAACATGTAAGAGCATGGCACAGTGAAAACGCTAAAGTTGACAATTACGTATCCATTAATTAATTAAAGATGAAAGTTTAGATTAATACTGTGACACACTGAGCAAGACATCTATTGCAACCTTAGTAAAGCTTGTTATATGTAACGTCACGTGCTGACGGTAACATCTACCTCATTAACAAACGAAATGTTGTAATGTCAAAAATAGTTCGTTAGCTAATTTCGGTGCAAACCAAGTTAATATAGAGTGTAAATGTGATCAGGCATGGAATGACAGACAAATTATAATATTAGCTGATAGGAACAAAGGAACCTGTACAATCTATCATAGTGTAGAAACGTCTAAGTCGATAACTGTGTAATTAACTGTATTTAAAGTAAAAATTAAAGTTTAGTTTATTAAATGCCAAAACTGACTAAGTATGGATTCGGTTTCGAGCTTAGTAATAAATATTATGTGTACCAACACGTGATTTAATGTTCTTAACAAACTAATTATTATGTTGTCAGCAAGTGGTGTGATTAATATTTGTTTGGAAAGGTGCGTCACACGATAGACAAGAAATGCTGGTAGCTACCTGATAAACTAGTTGGTTACTTCTACAATTGAATGTGAATGACATAACAAAGGTGTACAAGAAGCATGTGGTATAATTAATTTGGCGCGATTGGCAAGAAATACTGGTATCTACCTGATAAACTTGTTGCTTACGATTCTTGTATAAAAATGTAAGTGCATAACAAATTGAGGTACCAGGTATGTGCAAAATGTTTAACAGATACACAACAATCTGCCTCCCTACTCGAAATACGAATCGTAAATAAATTTAAATTCACTCACTTCTTTACCGTATACAGCAGTTTGGTCTCTTGCAGTACATTAATGATGAAATGTAAATAAAGTTAAAATTTGTATCTATCCTGTCGTTAGTTTGAAACTCACAATATAAGCTGCTAATAATGCTGAGTTTTAAAGAAAATGGAGAATGAAGCTAAGTTGTAAGTGAAACCAAATTATGAGTCTTATTATTATAACTTTTTAAACATCACAATTACAGTAAAAAATACATAGTAAAAATCAAAGTTATCAACAATCCTAACAGCTTACAACAAATCTCTCACGCTATTGCTCTCCACCAACACTAACTCCGTTTGCCCCCTTCCACTCTCACAAGGAGATCACACTGGTATCAGATTTTAGAATGTCTTTATATTTATGGTATGTGATGTTCAGAATTTCAGTAACAATCAGCCAAATCCATTCGACGTAACTCTCAAAAATTCTAGAGAAAATCGACTTGAAATTCTGCAAAGTGCATGTAAGTACCAGTAATTAAAACGGGCCGGCCGCAGTGGCAGAGCGGTCTGCGGAGTGTCAGTCACGGTCTGCACGGCCACTACGGTCGGGGGTTCGAATTTCCCCTCAGGCATGGATGTTTGTGACTTCTTTAGTATAAGCTAGTTCATAAATAGTTTGTAAGTTTAGGGACTGATGACCCGTAGTTAAGTCCCATAAGCTCTACAAACATTTTTGAATTAAAACGGTTGCAGCATCTGTCGGTATACCTCGGGTAGTAGTGTACTGGCGACGTAACCATAGAGTCGGAAGTTCGAATTCCACTAAGCCATATATTTTAGTTTTCCCATTCAGTTATGTAAAACATTTTGGGATCTTTAATTCCACTTGTTGTATAAGTTGTTGTTTATGTGTATGTAGACGAGTTGAAATCCTTGTCGTCATGTAAAACGATGGTTGAGCAGGGTAACTTCTTGGAAAGCCATTAGTAGCTAGGGAGATGACTTTCAAAATACAGTGTTGTAGCTATTCACAAACTGAACAATCAAAGACTACCGTCGTCAAGTAATAGTGAAGCCAATGCTGTAAAAAATGTAACTTACGTTTTTTGATTCATTATCGTTATTAACAACATTCCATAAAATATAGAAAATAACGAATAAACAAAGTTACGTGCACTTTTCGAGTGCGTTCAGAGCATAGTGTCTACCAACCCTCTCTACCTGAGGAAGATAATACCCTCGGCTCCCAGGGAGGTCTCTTGTCACCTCTTTCGTCCATGATTAGGTTGGAACCACACTAAGAACAAGGCCACTTCGCCATCTTGCCAAGTAAGCTTGTCTCTGGCCAGCCAGCAGACGCTAGCGCAGACGACAAACGAAGCCACGCCATCAATTGGATGAGGCCCTAAAGCACGAGGCGGCCACTGTAAGCAATAGCGCGGCAGTCAGTCAATATTGAAAACAGCCTTCCACATTCACATGAACAAACAAGTTCAATCACACGGGTGGAAACATATATAAACATGGGGCATTGATCATTAATAAACAGAAATAAAAATAATTAACATACTAATAGACAATATTTTCGGTTAATGAATACTCACAAATGGAACACGACCACACATTCAGCGGACGTGTTTTAAGGAATCCAATCACCGGCCCCAGGGTTGGAAGGCCAGAACGCTACCATCTGAGCTACACCAACATATGCGCCTACTTATTGGTACTTTGCAAAACTTTAAAATCGATTATCTCGAAAATTTTTGAGGGTTGCGTGGAATGGCTTTGGCTGGTTGTTATTTTAAGTTATGAACTTCACGTACCATAAATATAAAGAAATTCTACAATGAGATGCCCATGTGGTCTCCTTGTCACACTCTTTCTGCCTTACACTCGCTACCACCTCACAGCAACCAACCTCTCTGACCATGATAGTGACAATGACATAACCACAGTCTAATATACACAGTCACGACACTCACTGCTCTGAAAGTTGCTACCGTTTGAAAACTGGAGCGAAACTAGCGCCTCAAGCGGCTAGCCATGTGAGACTCATTGACGTCGTATGGATAATGTTTGCTTTCGTCCCTTTTTTACGCGATTTACGAAATATTTAAAGTCTTTCACTTATCTCCATAGGTTGGTGTAAAACTAGAAGAAATGTGTGATTCTGAAATAAAAGGGAATATGACTGCAACTTGATAATGCACTTTTACCTACAACATATTTACATCGTTGGGTCAAACTGCTACCTACCACATTGACACCGAAAAAGTATAAACATACGCATATACACACGTTAACACCACTGACATGTACGTTCAAGATCAAAAGGGATCGTAAACTACTATGTTTAAGTCATTAGCGTCAGACAAACAACTTACAAATAATGACAGAAATATGATGAAATCATCATTTTAATTCGTTGATTACACTACGTTCACCTAAATGCAAATATTTAAATAACATAGCCTACTTTTCAGAATATCTGTCAGTGAAACAGTTTCACAACATAGCAATGTCATCACCAGAAGGAAGCAAGAAACATTGAGTGACTAGCAATAGAAGTGAATTGAGTACATAGCAAACAAATCAGCAGCTTAAATGTGCAAATTTCTTAAGCTTCTTGATTTCTCATTATTGGGAACTAAGTCTTGGTTCAGAAACTTAATCCTGTAAAACAGCCTGATTTTGACAAACAGTCTTATTAACAGTGTTTAGCTTGAGCACAGCACCCAGCAGAAAAATTTGAAATCCCCTTCAACATGTCCAGAAATAATGCACCACAATTTTTCTTGTAAGCTTCTTGTTCAAACACTGAAGCCATCTGCATTGTTAATGGTTAATACATGTTTTTGGATGACATCCGGTCGATAAAATTCAGTAATACTATGTTACATACCTCTCAAGGTCCTTTGGAAACCTAAAAACGATAAATGCGGAGTATTTTGCTTGTCATTAACACAGTTTATTGCGCCACAGAACTTCGTGGCGTCATTGAAGGCGTCTTGCCTGACAGCCCAAGGCGTCAGCGTCAGCGAGAAGTGTTATAAGTGTTATGCCACCGAAGCACACAGCACACCGTCCGCAGAAGCGTGACCAGAACTAGCTTCGGAAGATCCTGACACCATGTGCATTGAGAAGCAATAAAACCATTTAATATTCACACAATATATGACAACAACTGCGATTGGGCAAAGCTGAAAATGTGTACCCAGCCGGGATTCGAAGCCGGGTCTCCTGCTTTCTAGGCAGTTGCGCTGACCCCTACACCACTGGGGACACAGTGATCACCGCACCTGCAAGGACTACCTAAGCACGCCTCCCGTCAGATACAAATTCCCAGCTTCGCCCTGCCCACAGTACTCAAACTCGTAGTTATGAAACTAATTCCCGTAAGAGTAAGGGCTTCAAACTTGCCCACCCCTCCCCACTAACTCTGGGTCGGATTCTCTCTATACTGCCAGAATCCATTTGCGACCACTTTAGTATATACCAGGTGATCCAAAAGTCAGTATACATTTGAAAACTTAATAAATCACCGAATAATGTAGATGGAGAGGTAAAAATTGACACACATGCTTGGAATGACATGAGTTTTTATTAGAACCGAAAAAAGAAACAAAAGTTCAAAAATGTCCGATAGCTGGTGCTTCATCCGATCAGAAAAGCAATCATAAGCATAACAAATTAAGACAAAGCAAAGATGATGTTCTTTACAGGAAATGCTCAATATGTTCACTATCATTCTTCAACAATAGCTGAAGTCGAGGAATAATGTTGTGAACAGCACTGTAAAGCTTGCCCGGAGTTATGGTGAGATGTCGATCGATCTCGATATAGTTGCAACTTCAGGTAACCCCAAAGCCAATAATCGCAGGGACTGAGGTCTGGCGACCTGGGAGGCCAAGCATGACGAAATTGACGGCTGAGCACACAATCATCACCAAAATACACGCGCAAGAGATCAAAATGTTCAAATGTTTGTTAAGCTTAAGGGACTTACCTACGGGGTCATCAGTCCCTAAACTTATGAACTACTTACAACTAAGGACGGCACAAATATCCATGCCCGAGGGGGGGGGGGGGGGATTCGAACCCCCGACCGTAGTAGCCGTGCAGACCGTGACTGTAGCGCCTCAGTCCCCTCGGCCACCGCGGCCCGCGCGAGAGATCTTTCACGCGTCTAGCGATATGGGGTGGAGCGCCATCCTGCATAAAAATCGTACGTACCAGCAGGTGTTTATCAGCCAGGCTGGGGATGATGCGATTCTGTAACATATCGGCGTACCTCTCAACCGTCACGGTAGCAGTTACAAAACCAGAATCAAGCAGTTCCTCGAAGGAACAAGGCCCGATAACGGTACATGTGGTTCTAATAAAACCCCATGTCATTCCAAGCATGTGTGTCAATTTTTGCCTCTCTATCTACATTATTCCGTGATTTATTAACTTTTCAAATTTATACTGACTGTTTGAGCTCGCGGCATTAGACTGTGGTATACTGTTGCCATATTTCAGGGTTAAAGAGGTGGGAAGAAGTGTCCAGACGTAGAAGGAGATAATGATAAAAATGAAAATAAAAATAATTTAAAAAAATCAAATGTTCAAATGTTTGTAGAACGTATGGGACTTAACTACGGGGTAATCAGTCCCTAAGCTTACAAATACTTATGAACTAGCTAAGACTAAGGACGGCACAAATATCCATGCCCGAGGGGGATTCGAACCACCGACCGTAGTGGCCGTGCAGACAGTGACTGGAGCGTCTCAGTCCCCTCGGCCACCGCGGCCGGCTAATTTTTTTTTTTTTTCTTTTTAATAGGAAACAAACATGTCGTACACTTTTGTTGGGTCTGAAACTTTTACAGAATAGCCTCGCGCAACGCAAAGAAGCTACTGCGCCGAAACAGACAAAGTTAAGAGCTAAATTCGCTTCGTTACTGCGTGACGTCGTCGTACTTCCTGAGAACGGCAGAAGCGCCGCAGGGGACGCCGTGACAAGGGCGAGGGGTGGGCGGGAGACTAACGTCAACTGGATTTCCGCCGTGGCCGCCAGGGCCGGCACAGAATGTAACTGTGCGCGCGTCTTCAGCGCCCGGTGCGGCCCGGTGGCTGCGACGCTTGCGGCAGCGGCAGCGGCAGCGGGTGGCCGTGGCCGCGGCTGTGGCCAGGGCAGGCAGCGCCAAGCGTCAGCCGCAGCTCTAATTAAATCGGCCGCCGGCTGCGGTGGCAGCTGCCGCAGACGCCTGTCGCAGGACGCGCCGCGACAGCCGCACACAGCATGCGGCCAGCGACGGCGGGAGCGGACCGTCCGGTTTTTTAATAAACACCGCCGCGGGGGAGTCAAGAATTCGGCGACGCTGTGCGACTGTTTCCGCGGCGGAGCCACCGGCGCCCGCAACGGAGAATAACACACGGTACCGACGCGTCGCGGGGTGTAGGAACAGAGCAGAACAAGTGCGGAACGCTCGAGGGGAGATTGGTTTCCGACGCTAACAGTGTATTATACACACACATCACTTCCAACTTCAGGCTAGTAAAAGTACAGACATCACCTCGGTTCCAGATTCTCCTGAACACTAACGTTGAATGTTTATATAAAAATGTTCAAATGTTTGTAAATCTATCGGACCAAACTGCGTGGTCATCAGTCCGTAGCTTACAAACTACTTAAACTAACCTAACACACACCAATGCCCCAGGGAGAACTCGAACCTCCGACGGCAGGCAACCTCGCGCTCCGCAGCGAAGCTCTTTAGACCACTCGGCTACTCCACCGCGGCTGAATGTTTATATTACATCAAGAACACAGTTTCTTATTTGAAATCTACATACATACTCCGCAATCCACAGTAAGTTGCGTGGCGGAGGATACAATGCACCACTACTAGGCATTTCCTTTCCTATTCCACTCCCAAATAGAATGAGGGAAAAAAAAAAGAAAGCCTATATGCATCCGTAGGAGCCCTAATTTCTCTTATCTTGTCTTTGTGATCATTGAGCGATATATAAGTAGGCGGCAGTCCTCTAAATTTCCTCAACGGAGTTTTCTCGAAAAGAACGTCTTTCCTCCAGCGACCCCATTTGAGTTCTCGGACCATTTAAAAAACGTTCAATGTTTGTACAGCTTATGGGACTTAACTAAGGGGTCATCAGTTCCTAAACTTACAAACTACTTATGAACTAACTAATACTAAGGACGGCACGAATATCCATGCCCGACGGGAGATTAGAACCCCCGACCGTAGTGGCCGTGCAGACTGTGAATGGAGCGCCTCAATCCCCTCAACCACCGCGGCCGGCTCGGAGCATTTCCGTTCAAATGTTTGTAAATCTATCGGACTCAACTGCGTGGTTATTAGTCCGTAGCTTACAAACTAAGGTAAAATAACCTAAGGACAACACAACCACCCATACCCCGACGGCGATCAACCGCGCGCTCTGCAGCGTGGCGCTTTAAATCGCTCGGCTACTCCACCGCGGCAGTATTTCCGTGACACTAGCGCCTTGGTCGAACCTATCAGTAACGAACCTAGCGGCTCGCCTCTGAACTGCTTCTATGTCTTTCTTTAACCCTTTGTGTTACAAGGAACCAAACTGATTTGTGAAACAATTTCTTTTTGTATAATTACATTACAAATTACATATAAAATATATGAAGTGAGAAAAGTAATAGAGTGTTTACAATTTTTTTTAGAACATATAGTTACGTAATGAAACCAATGGTCAACTACATAAAGTTCTGCAAGACATGAATCAGACTAAAATATTAGTCTACAATGCATAACCTTTCGCAACTTACCAGAACTATGCCAAATCCGAAGGTAATACAGTGGAAACACAATCCTCAGCAACACCCCGTCATACACTACGCAGCAGAATGTTTATGCCGCTTTCCCGCGAAAAGGTATTCCCAAGCCGGTAGCGAGATGAATATCTTGACGACAGAGGGTAGTATACTCCAGTCCCGTGGTGGTTTTCAGCCACTGAGCCGCCTTTGAGACATTAAATTACAGGTGGTCTCACTGCGAAACCAGTTGTACGCAAAGGGTTGAACTAATCTACTGCTGCTCCCAAACAAAACAAAAATGTTGAAATGTTTGTAAAGATTAAGGTACTTAACTGCGGGGTCATCAGTCCATAAACTTACAAACTATTTATACTATAGACAGCACAAACATCCATGCCCTAGGAGGGATTCGAACCCCCGACAGGGAAGGTCCCAAACACTTGACCAACACTCAAGACGTGGTCGTACAAGCCTTTTATATGCAGTCTCCTTTACGGATGATGTACATCTTCCCAAAATTCTCCCAATAAACCGAAGTCGGCTGTCCGCCTTACTCACAACCGTCTTTAAATGTTCTTTTCATTTGATATGTTGTTGTTGTTGTTGTTGGTTTTAAGGGGACTAAACAGCTAGGTCATCAGTCCCCATTTGATATCGCTCTGCAATGTTGCGCCTAGATATTTGAACGACGCGACTGCATCCGCCAGTGCTTGTCAGTGACGCAGACGCTATTGTTGGGATCGGAAGCATTCAGACCTTACTGAGCAGATCTCGCTCTTACTGTAGCGTACAGAGGTTCCTTTCATTGTTTGAACTGACAGCATTTTTCGAAATTTAACAGCGGTGACTGCCATATCATAGTGATCTGTGGAAGTTTTATTAACATTTAAGCAGTGACAATGTTTCTCGAAACTCAAACTTTCTTCAAATTGAAACTTTCACTCTGCAGCGGAGTGTGCGCTGATATGAAACTTCCTGGCAGATTAAAATTGTGTGCCGGAACCGGGACTCGAACCTGGGACCTTTGCCTTTCGCGGGCAAGCGCTCTACCGACTGAGCTACCCCGACACGACTCACGATGTCGCCTCACAACTTTACTTCCGCCAGTACCTCGCCTCCTACTTTCCAAACTTCACAGAAGCTCTCTTGCAAACACGCAAGACTAGCGCTCCTGGAAGAAAGGATATGGTGGAGACATGGCTTAGCCACAGCCTAAGGCATGTTTCCAGAATGAAACTTTCACTCTGCAGCGGAGTGTGCGCTGATATGAAACTTCCTGGAAGGACGTTTTGGTGGGGGAGAGAGATTTGAAGCTATAGCTGTGATTGGCTATTGAGAAAACGGTCTGCAGAGATTTGTGACTTGCTGAAAAGTAAGTTGAGGATTCGGCTAGCTGTGCTCGTGGTGCTAGGATGCAGGTAGTCAGCTGCTGGCAAAGCGTTCAGTGACTTAGCTCACAATTAGTTGCAAGTGAAGACTGCATTGCTTGAATTATTCGTAATTGTTTCTCTGTGAGCAGAGGAACAAAATTATAACTTCAGTGCATTTCGAAGCACTCACTTACAAGCTTACAATTGAGCTTTATTTCTGTTTCTGGCCAATGAGGCAAGCAGTTTGCGAGAACCTCTTGTTCACCTTTGATACTTGAGTGACTTCAACTTAGGAGTTTTTTTGAACGAAGTAGTTCGTTCACTGTGTAACCATCGTCTCACAGCTTCAGCTTCATGTCGAACCAACCCAGCCACGGTGGCCAGCAGCCGTTCATCTTATCAGAGCAGTATTGGGAACTGGTGACATATGCACATTGCATTTGCTATAGCGCAGTTAAAGATAAATTTACCTTACAGTAGTTGGCTGTGTTCTTAAGCCTCTGGTTGTGTTCTCCACTGCGTTGGATAGCGATTTTTAATTTCTTTTAAAACAGTTAACACGTCCTCAGTATCAACCACTTTTCATACCATGCAAAGGTTGTGCCATACTAGTTAGAGATTCATTACATTTGTATCATGATTCATTCCTAGATTTGTGCACCGTCCTTTTTTATAATTAAATTACCATATCTAACATTGAATCCTCCCATTTGTTATTTATTAAGATTAGGAATCCCAGCTATCACTAGTGATAAGAAAGTATCTAAGAATGAAACCAAATGTTGTTGTGTCGATAATTGCCTAATTGAAAGGAGTCATTCATATTTATTTTCGTTATGATACCGTAAGGCTGATGAACCACATGCAAATTAGCGATAGGGCCATTCTGTCAAATTCACCATCTGCAGTACAATCATTACAAGTTACAGTTAAAGCAATTTTTACATCAATATTTATGTAATTGAAAACTTTCAATTTTATTAACTTTCAACTCAACCTGCATAAAGATGAATAAGACCATGCATGAGCGTTGCTGATCAGACGGAGTAGGTAAGACGGTCAATCACTTCTAGTTATAACACAAGGATGTAACATTTAAATGACAGGAACAGGAAGGCTTATGTACTAAACAATGGTTTACCACAAGGATGAGTTCTTGCTACACTACTGTTCAGCATCTATACTGCAGATCTTCCAGAAACTACTCCCAGGAAATTTATATATGCAGCTGACATAGCTTTGGCTGCCCAAAACAGAAACTACACTCACAAATGATCTCCATAACCTAAACAAATATTTCAACACATGGCGACTTCAACCTAACTTAAACAAAACTGATCTAAGCTGCTTCCATCTAGACAACCAAAACTCCAACGATGTACCTCAAGTCAAATTCAATGACCAACAACTGAAGCATAACCATATCCAAAGCATCTGTGCATCACAACGGATCGGGCACCACTCTCCTGCAACCAAATCTTGGTATCAGCTTACCGAGAACGGAGTGGACAGAAGCAGTACAAACAATGGAAGATGTACATTCTGTCTTCGCAACACCAATTCTGCGGATGTGATAATGTGCCTCAGACCTTCCAGCTCGTTGTTATGGACTGCCAAAACGACGATTCAATGTATCTATTCAAGAACGACATAGCGCCTATAAAGAAGCAGTGGACTGGCTGAAAAGTCTGGACATTAATTTCAAGTAAAATTTCCGAGCTGATGGGCCGTGGTCCAGATGTAAAACTTCCTCCCGACGTTTTGTCTCCAACTGCGGTAGACATCTTCAAGAGTCTTCCGACAGCCGGAAGACCCTTGAAGATGTCTACCGCAGTTGGAGACAAAACGTCGGGAGGAAGTTTTACATCTGGACCACGGCCCATCAGCTCGAAAATTTGACCTGAAGACAACGCCGGAATTGAAAGTTTACATTGTATGATCTGGACATTAAGTTTTGCAATTTGACCTGTAAATAAGTAGTGGCAACATTGCTGTTGAGAGACTATGCAATGGAATCTACTATTGTCACTTGTAGCACACGTAACCGTCGAGCAAATGGACTCGCCTGACCCCCGTCACCGGCAAGCGCACATCACTTGTGAGCGAGCGGTGTCACTATGTATTCGAAACAGGAGCAACTGAGTCAGATCAATATTGAATATGCCAGTGGTCGTACAGCACGACAGTCTCATCGAGGTCTTCAGAAGGCATGCGGGGAATTGGCATTGCCGTACAGAACAGTCGCACGTTGGGTAAAAGCCTTCAACGAATATCGGCAAACTGTGGCAGACATGCATCGCGTTGGACGTCCTAACGTCTCTGAAGAAGAAGTTTATACTGTTGCCGCGTTAGTCGACAGTGATCTACGTCAGTCGATACGTGAGCTCGCCCACGAAACCAGATTAGCGCATACGACTGTGCTTCTCATCCTTAAGGAACGCCTGGGCATGCGAAAAATTCTATCATGATGGGTTCCGCATTCACTGACGAAAATGCAGAAATGGATGAGTTACAACGGTGTCCAGAAGCACTTGTGCGGTTTGAGTGCGAAGGAGAGTCTTTCTTACGCACTATAGTATTACTGGATGAGACAAGGGTCACATCGTACGAGCCAAAACTGAAACTCTAATCAAACGAATGAGTTCATTCGTGCTGTACGACCTCTGGCACATTCAATCTTGATCCAAGTCCGTTGTTCCTGTTTCGAAAACACAGTGACATCGTTACGTTAGACCGCTCGCTCAAAAGTGACTGTTTTTCCCTGGATTGTGCGCAAGCCTTGTCGTGGGACGGTCGAGTTCATTTGCTTGGTGGTAAGGTAGGTATGTCAACAACGTGTGCTATCAGCGAAAATAAAAGATTCCATTGCATAATATCTCCGCAGCAGTGTTGACACTGTTTAAGTTCCATCCCTTATGTTTAAAGGGTTTGAGGCCGATTTTCTATTTAAAAACAGTTGTCCTTCTGTTGTGTTATTTGACTTGGTACTCTATTAATAGTTTTTTGCTTTATTGGAAGCCTTATGGTCGTTGTTGTTTGAAGTTAGTTTTTTAATTTTATATTCATTTATGCGATTAGTGTGTACCATTGAAAGAATTTAACTATTATTTTGCTACTGAAATAAGGTTTATAATTTACCATAATTGCGTGTTGCGTTTTCATTGCATTATTTGTGGGTCTTAATTAATGTTTAGTCTTGTATTTATTTATTTATTTATTGAAGAAATATTAACTGAAAGATTTAGTATGCTGGATTCCAGTCCGTCTCTCGTTGAATTTGAGGTTGATTTTCTATCAGTACTAGTAATGCATGTGGTAGAAATTCGAGCTATTATGTTTACAAAGCAATGAAACTAGTTTTTTTTTTTTTAATATACATCATCACTTAGTTGTCTGCCGTGCGGCAGGTATAGACTGCATAGCCCTCCATGCTTCTCTTCTTTTGCAAATATCTTCATTCTTTGGTACACTCGTAGTGGCTTGCTGACGTCATCCGGCGTCTTGTACCTTCTTCTGCCCCTCCCTCTCTTTCCCGGAATGCAACCTTCAATTGCCTCTACCAGAAGGCAATCTCGTCTTAAACGGTGGCCTAGCCAGTTTAGTTTTCTGTTCCTTGCCGTCAGCAAAATCCTTCGTCCCTCTCGAACACTACTCAGTACTTCTTCATTTCTGGCTATCGATCCAGCTGATCTTCTCCATCCTACGTATCGATCCAGCTGATCTTCTCCATCGTACGTCAGATCCATATCTCACAAACTTCAATTTTCTTCTCATCTTGCTTTCCCTATATCCACGTTTCTGCTCCATACGAGGCCACACTCCATATTAGACACTTCACCAGTCTCTTCCTTAATTCTTTGTTTAAAGCACTGGTTAGGAGTCTTGTTTCTGAAAAGCTTCTTTCGCCAGACTCATTCACACTTTGATGTCCTGTTGGCAATTCATATCTTCCTTAATCCAGCTTCTCAAATACTTGACTCCAACTTAATTTTCACTTCCTTTTCTTTAAACCAATGACCATGGTTTTGGTTTTCTTTTTATTAATTTTCATGCCATATTCTGTACAGGCTTTACTCAGGTCATTTAGAATTTGAGTTAGTGTATGTTTATTTTCTGCAAGAAGGACCATGTCGTCAGCTAATCTTATACATTCAGTTTTCCGCCCACCTATCCTTACGCCTCTGGTCCCATCCAAACACATTTCTTGTACTTCTTCCAGGTAAATCTCTGTATATAAAAATGTTGTGTTCATTTGTGTGTGTTTGAAAATCTCAGAAAGTTCTTCACTGAGTGACCTCCAAATTTTTCACAACGTTGCACTATAACACAGGAAGGTTGTAAGACACCAATTTATTTAATATATTACAGACACACACACACACACACACACACACACACATATAATAACACTTTTGCGATTTTTGGCAACTACTTTTCCACACTGTAAAATTTATATAAATTCGTACATGTTATATATTTAAAAATAGGTATGTAATAACATGCGAGTAATGCAGTAGTACGTTGTACCAATGTGTAAAAGCATTCGGTCAAGAACTTTCGGAAAAAATAAGATTTTGAACGTAGTACGAAACATAGTTCTAAGTTAGATTTCTAAGACGAGACACAGGAAGGGTAGGCAATGACGAAGAGGGGGAGGGGAGATAACGTACTTTTTTAATTGTAGCCAAGACTCCAAATGCCAAATTTTTGTAGTTCAGGCTTCAAAATTAACTTGATAGCAGTATTTCTCAAAAGTAGTTTCATCCCCTATTTCACCCCTTAATGACTGATTTTTAGAAACAGCAGAAAGACGCCTTTTTAAAATTATAACCAAGAATCCATATACCATTTTACGTAGGTCTAGCTTCAAATTTGACTGGATAACAGCGTATTTTCAAGAAAGTGTTCATCCCTTATTTCACCCTCTTAGGGACAGAATATCGAAAAATCGCTTCTTAAACGACGCCAACGGTGTACCATTTTACGTAGGTCTAGCTTCAAATTTGACTGGATAACAGCGTATTTTCATCCCTTATTTCACCCTGTTAGGGACAGAATATCAAAAAATCGCTTCTTAAACGACGCCAACGGTGTAAGATGAACACCATCTGCAAATTTCAAGTTTTTATTATCAGTGGTTTTGGCTAGACGATTATGAGTCATTCATTTAATCAATCTGTCAGTCAGTCACTCGGAACGTATCCTCTTATCTCTCTCTCTCTCTCTCTATATATATATATATATATATATATATACATGTTGTTTTGGTTTGTGTGTGTTTGAAAACCTAAAACATTTCTTCACCTATTGAGCTACAAATTTGTCAAACCAGTTTCCGGACTGAAAACCACAACAACAACAACAACCTAAAACATTTCTTCACCTATTGAGCTACAAATTTGTCAAACCAGTTTCCGGACTGAAAACCACAACAACAACAACAACATTTAATTATAACCAAGACCCCAAATACCAACTTTCGTAGTTCGGGCTTCTAATCTGGTTTAATAGCAGTAGTTTTCAAAAATCTTTTCGTCCCATATTTGATCCCTTTAGTGGCTGATTTTCAGAAAAAGCTGAAAGATGTCTTTTTAAAATTCTAATCAAGAATCCATAAGCTAATTTATGTAGGTCTAGCTTCAAAATAAACTTGATAACAGCTTACTCAAAAAAATAGTAATAATAATAATAAAATAAAATAAAATAGTACTTTTCATCCCATCTTTCTCCCCTTATGGACGGAATATCGAAAAATCGATTCTTAAACGACGCCAACAGTGTAAGATTAATACCCTTTGCAAATTGAGAGTTTTTATCATCTGTGGTTTTGGCTGGGCGATGGTGAGTCATTCATTTAATCAGTCTGTCAGTCACTCGTGTCATATTACGGGTTACAAGATGTTGTGATCTCTGTCGAATGTGGTCTATGCAGTGTGCCCCGTTATATACTATTACCAAGCGGAGCGCAGTGGAGTCACAAAGTCACCAAGTCGGATGACTGGGAGGACGAACCTGCTACTCAACGACTTGTTGCATGATGGACATATCGGCTCCTTGAGTGTAGGAGGAGAAGACTGAAGGTGGATGGAAGGAAAGGTAGTGATTAACAGAGGTCGGGGATTAGGTAGAGGGAGGATGAATGGGTAGAGAGTGGGGAAGAAGGAGACAGACATAGGGGATGGGAAACAGATGGAAATAATGTAGAAAACAATAGCTTTTTACTAAGATAAATTATACGGCACATGGTCCAGAGTCGGTAAACTGATATGTATGTTTGTGGAGAAAACGAAAGACAAAAAATGTAATCTATCTTATGGGTTTAAAATAATGAGTATCTGCGAAGCTATATTTTGTATAACTTTCGTTTCACTTAGCCTAACGAAGGATATTGATATCATTGAAGCATTCTCTCTGTTATTCTAGGTTCACATGTGTTACAATGTGTCGTCGGGTTTAGCTAGTGTTAAATAAAAATGGCGAGAGGCAACGGCCTTGTCTGACACATCTCCCAATCTTGCTGTCTTCAGAGATCCCGTTATCTATTTGTACTCGTGCTTTCTGATTCCGGTACAGACTTGCAATTAATCTTCTTTCCTTCCACTTTACTCCCTTCCTTTTAAGATTTCAAACAGCTTATCCCACTGCACTCTATCAAATCCCTTTTCGATATCTATGAAGACAGCATACACTTCTTTACTCTTTTCAATGTATCTTTCGCTGGTGGTTCTTGGGAGTGCAATTTCATTTCGCGTTCCCTTTCCTCCTCTGAAACCATGTTGTTCCTCTCCAAGTGCTTCTTCCAGCGTTCCATAAAGCCTCCTATTCACAACTCCAAGAAGTACTTTTGCTGCTTTCGATATTAGGCTGATTGTCCTGTGACTTTCACACGTTTTAGCATTATTAGTCTTTGGAATTGGAACTATTGTACTTACGAGAAAGTCACAGATGTAGTTACAAAGAGAGGTCAATTCATTTTCGCCTGTTTTCTATAAACTCTTCAAGATCATCTACATTACATGCTTTGTTGTTTTTAAGTTCTCCAAGTGCCTTATTTACTTCTGAACATGAGATGGTATCTTCATTTTCGACTTAGTTTGCTGATTCTCCCTTCTCAATCGGTAGAATGGAAGGTATTTGAACGGTTTCATAAAGTGTATCGATGTATTCCTTCCATCTATCCTGAACAGCTCGTGGGTCACTTAATAGAGTTCCATCTTTCCCTTCTATTTCAATATTAGTTTTGTTCTTTCTTCCCTGAGATACCAACTCCTTGGCAACTCGATACATCTTTTCGTACTTGCCCTCTTTCTCTAGTGTCTCAATTTCGGAACAGATTTTTCTTGCCCATTTTTCTCTGGCCTGATCATTACTCTTCTCATCACGTCTTCTGTATTGCCTTTTTCCTTCATCAGTTTGTTTTTCTATTTTCTCCTTTCTGCCATTTTTAGAAAATGTACCGTAACTGGAATATATTAGTCCGACGATTCTTAGTTGCTATATGAACGCCACAGATTTATGAGAATTATCTCTACGCTGTGAGGATAGTAGTAAGAAAGAACGAAGAGGAAATATAATGAGGATATCGCAGCTGTTCAAAATCATGTAGTTAAAACTTAGGAATTTATTTGAATTCCCTGGTAGCTGCAGCAGATGACCAGTTACTCTTTAAGGGTAATACGCGGAGTAGTGATGCCAAGAATCGAATTAATTTCGTTCCCGCTTAAGTTTGATTTCCAGTACTGTCAACACGCCTGGTTTCGTAGCTCCTCCTATTCTACCTTTGTACGGTTGTTGTACCAGACCTGTACCTTTAGCTCCCTTTACATATGAATATATCTACTTCCTTCAACCATCCGGACGGCGCCGTACACACACGGTATTTTTTTGTGCACACCTATGGCAAAGCCCCTCCTTCATTGGCCTCCTTATATAATCAGTATAGCTTAATTACCGCTTTTTCGCACGCGGAGACTGGATGGTGTGCATTCGTTGTTTCTACTTCTAAATACAAATTTTCATAGATTTCGCTTTAAAAATGCTTTCCTAATCGAGTATTTTGATAAAACTTGCCACCCCCTATTGCACCACTGATGGGATAATTCAAAACATCCCGAAACACTTCCTTTTTAAAAAATTCTAACCATGGTTCCAAATCTGAATTTTCGCATTTCTTGCATCAAAATAGTCTTACTAGCACCCTTAGAAGATTTTCCATTATTTCACCCGCTTGAATTTCCAAAAATATCGAAACACGTGTTTTTAAAATTCCAACCAAAAATCTAAATCCGAAGTTTTGTATTTCTTGCTTCAAAATTGCCTGAATAGCAACGTATTTGCAAAAAACCGTTCATCCCCTATTTCATCCCCTTAGAGATTGTAATATCGAAAAATCCCTGATGCCTATAGTGGAAGACAAACGACGTCTACAAATTTCTAGTTTCTATCGTCTGTAGATTCACTTTTCAGCGCCGTTTTCTTTCTTTTAGAAAGGAATCGACAACGCGAAATGTCTTTCTTCCGCTTTAGCATCTTTCTTGGTAGTTTTACTTTTCAAACTGCAATATGCACTTATTTTTCTTTATTCGTACGCTGTTGCAGAAAAACAACTGAAAAAGTGTACCACGTTTCGCTGTATATAACCTCTTTGCTATTATAGTGTCAAACGTCATCGCTGTTCTTCAGTCGAATTTTATATACGCTGACGACTTTCAACCACTTTATCTTCCACCCTGTTATAGCTATCGACACGGAACTGCTATGGTGTATAACGGGAGACTTTGTACTACAACAAAACAGAGAGGTCGTTCGTCTCCATTGCGTAGTTTTTTCCGAAGAGCAAAATATTGCGTAGAAATTCAAATCTCATATCTTCTACCCCTGATCGTTATCAGTTCTCTACCACCATAGTGCACAATGGGAGACTATTACCTACTACCACATACAAACACTATTTCTTTCCTATGCGTAGGTTTGGCAGCAGAGTGAAATACAGTCACAAAACCTCATTTTTTATATATATTAAGATAAGATTAAAAGTCGGAACTTCAATTTTCGTAAACAGTTTAAAAGTTAGAACGAAGAAAGTATCGTAATGTAGCCTTTCTGCTTGAAAAAAAAAAAAAAAAAAAAAAAAAAAAAAAAAAAAAAAAAAAAAAAAAAAGTAACTGCAACATAATTACGCCCAGTATAAACGGTGTCAACAGTGTGAGTGAATATAAAAAATAGTTGTGGTATGCGTTTTAAATGCTTATGATCAGAGCTATCCAATCATTTTTCATTTGCTCTCCGAAATATCATAGGACTTACACACTATGGTGTGACCTAATAATGCCAGAGGAATGAAAATGTTTATCAGGATTACAAAAATACTTTTGAAGTTTATCGATATTTTTTCATACTTAGATTGAGTGCATTATACATTAGTAGCTCTGTGCTTCTTATAATATTCCATTTGCATTTTTGTTAGCAGTTGCAAGCGTATAACAGACAGTGCGGCACAAAATATGATTCATTTACATATTTATCACGTATTGGCGGTCCGGATTTAAAGCACTACGGAATATTGATGAGTAGTTTGTGGTCGAATGTAATTGCATATGTTGTATTTAGTCATGCAGTTTCAAAATTTATCTCACTCGCGTCTGCTATGCTAATTATTTCTGTGGTAGTGGTACAAGAGATTTACCAGCTGCGGCATTAAAAATACTCACTATTCCAAATGAGGCAATTAGCACAAGGTATTAATATAAAGTGCAGTAAAGAATGCAGGATGCAATATTAAGTGATTTATGTTATGTTCACTGAATTATGTTCGTGCTGTGGCACAGTTACATTCATAACTAATAACGCTACAACGAGATTACCCTTCATGCAGCGTACGTATAGTGCAGAAAGAAACGAGGTACTCAGCTGCAACCACTTTAAACATTGGGTGGTCTCGGATTAACGCGTCCAAATTCAAATAAAAAATAAAAAAAGGAAGAGATTTTTCCTTTGCTTACCATAGCTATATCGTAATCCCGCAAGCAACTACGCATTCTCAAAAATATTGTAAGATGCTGACAGATGTTAAAATATCGCCCACACATGATAATGTATCCCTTTCATTAACATGAACGGAAGGCTAGACAAGCATCTGTACAACTAAAGAAATCACAAGCTAATGAGTGGATCAGAACCACGGTCCGCTATCACTCTCAAAGTGCAGTGATATTGTGGAAGAAGAACTGGACGAATAGATTACAGGCTAGTTCTTGCACACTTCTGTTTTCATAATTATACAAATTTCCATTACATATAACTTTATAATCTCTCCCGTACTTAAAAATGTACCCAAACGTATCCAAATGTATATTTCTTTCATATCCTCAGTAACGGATCTGTATTACAGTCAAACAAGAATTCATTTTTAAATTTCCTCCGTAATGTAGTTCCACAACCAATCTAAACCAGTCACAAAATTTGTAAAGTAATTAAATTTAATATATTTTGTAATAATGATCACAGAATTCAATAATTATCTAATCAGTGAACAGAATAGTTATATATCGTCCTGCAAATAGACAACCTAATATTTACTAAGGAATGCCCATACCACTATAATTTATGTTGTATGAAAGTAATGTGTCACACCACCGTTTTATATTACGTCTAGGTTTCATCAGTGATTTTGGATATTTCCAGAAACTTATGATACAGTGTAAACCAATTATATGCTCAACCAAGCTCAGACAATAATTCAGTTTTACCCAATAAATGCACACAGTTTAACAAATGTATCATCCATCAGGGGGCAGTTCAAGATCTTAAAGTTTTAGCATGCATGTTAGTTCAACAGCTAAATCCACATAATTTAAGAAATATAGGGTTGGTCAAAGAGCAGTTACATACTCTTAGTGTTCAGAATTGTATATCAATTGAGTAATTGAGAGCATAATACTTATTAATTGTTGAATCAGCGTAAATTAATCGAGAATGTACCAAAATCTCAGCAATTATATATTCAAAAAGCTGTGTCAAAGTTTCCGGTAGTCTATCAACACTACTGCCTATAAGTATGATTAACGAACGAAATAGTTATATGCCTAACTGAAATAAACCTGCTTACAATAAGGACGCACATTTTCAATTTTTTCAATTATAACATGGCAGATATATCTTGCCCAAGCATACTTATGTAATTGACACGGTTTGTTAATTTTTTAACCACTCAAAGGGCCCTTATTTAACTTTCCAATTTGGGCCATTATCTGGGCCAGTATAAAATGACACAGCTAAGTAATTCTATAATTATTCGGTTAATAGTTACATGAACTGTAACAGCTACAGGGACATTAAACAAACGGCAAGAAACAGGACACTATGGAGAAATGCTGCAAACTAACCTACAAGAAAAAGAACAGTTAAATTTTCAGACTATTTTTATGTTTAACTAATTCAGTCACATATCTGAATAATTTTACGATCAGTGGAGTACTCGTGTACCCTCTTCAACAATAACAGTGAAAGCTATAGTCTTCTTCCATTCCATTAACCACAGACGTTGCTGAATTTATCTGGCTTGCGTGTATCAACGATGCAGATAGCCGTACCGTAGGTGCAACCACAGCGGAGGGGTATCTGTGGAGAGGCCAGACAAACGTGTGGTTCCTGAAGAGGGGCAGCAGCCTTTTCAGTAGTTACAGGGGCAACAGAATGGATGATTGACTGAGCTGGCCTTGTAACATCAGCTAATGTGGCTTTGCCACACAGCTACTGCGAACGGCTGAAAGCAAGGGGAAACTACAGCCGTTACTTTTCCCGAGGACATGCAGCTCTACTGTATAAACATATGATGATGGCATCCTCTTGGGTAAAATATTCCGGAGGTAAAATAGCCCCCCATTCGGATCTCAAGGCGGGGACTACTCAGGAGGATTTCGTCATCAGGAAAAAAATGTTCAAATGTTTGTTAAGCTTAAGGGACTTACTGCAGGATCATCAGTCCCTAGACTTACAAACTATTTATGAACTACCTTATACTAAAGACGACACAAACATCCATGCCCGAGGGGATATTCGAACCCCCGACCGCAGTGGCCGTGCAGACCGTGACTGACACGCCGCAGACCGATCGGCCACCGCGGCCGGCTAGAGAAATTCGATGACAAAAATTTTACCGTCATGTTCTGTGTGAAAAATTTTCTATGGGCTTTAAAAATATTGTTGTTTGAAAACGATTGTGTAGATACAGTACACGTTTTACCAGCATCAATAACTTCGCGAAGTAAACTTACCGATTCTGGAGTTTCGTCATACGAAACTAATTATTTGTATTTGGCATTTCTCATTCACAAAGTACACTATTAGTAGTGTTTCTAAAGTTCTAATAAGAAATCTGCGTTTTACTGAATGCTTAACAAAACTGAAATTTTACTTGGTAAATTTATTACATAACATGGTGACTCGTCCTGTGAAGCTTCCAACCTTAGTGGCTGACAGTGCCAGAGGAACAAATAGAGGTAGATGTAAATTGAAAGTGCCAGATGGCTGGAAACTCCATGAAACTTTTGTATGTCTGAACTGTTTCACAAGATACAGAGTATCAAGCGGGAATTGAAACTCTTGAACACGATAGGCGTGCCTGTCGCCAACTGGAGTTCATTCACTTGATATTTCTCTAGACAGAACTTAGTTATTCACGGGTCTTCCAGCGAATTATTTAAAGTCACGACTTTGAAAATTAAGCTTTTCTGAAGACATCAGACAAATATGTTTCATGACAGGCAGTTATAAAATTAGAAGTTCCTAGCGAAGACATCCAAACCACCGTTAATTCGTAGTATAAACATAACTAAAAATAATTATTGAAGCCTAATATAAAAGCTTCTGCCTTACGCAGAATTGAACAATAAAGGTGCTACGATTGACCTGATGGTCCTTTAATAATTAAAACCCAAGCTCAACTGTCCATAATGAAATGTTGTAACATACTGGTATACCTTTGTAGTTACGAGCTGTCACTGGTGACGAGTTTGCTATCTTGGTTGCTGACGGAGATTCTCCCTTCATAATGGCAAATAAACAGCTACTGACAACCGTTTCAATAATCATAACAACAAGGATGAGTGCCCTGATGTTTATATAGCCTTTTAGCTAACGTCTGAAAGTATGGTGTTTGTAATTCCAAAACGGTTTAAAGTGTAGCACAGCTCAACGAAAGTTACTAACAGGACGCAATCTGAAGTTCGGTCCTCAATACCTATGGAAGATATAAACATACCTACTTACGTCCCTATTATCACGTCAGGGCGTCTGTAAATGTGTTCAGAATTTTTAGAATATTTGTAAAACTTTGAGTGAAAATTAAATAGTGTAGAATAATTACCAGTTTTCTGTTAGACTCAAGTATTCTATGTAAAACCTTTTTGATACCTGTTCTACCTAAGCAGGTCTGCTGTAACTACAGTACAAAAAAAGCACTGAAGTGCACTGCACTGAAGTTGTTGCCAGTGATTGTTCTTCATCTTAAGTATTACATTCCAAAAAATAACTTCTTCACAGGTCATAGAAACTCTCTGAGAACTCCTTTGCGTGGAGGGAGGAGTGAGGGGGAGGAAGCCGCAAGGGGCACCTTAACTTGTTATGCCGGCCTGGGCCAGTAGGAAACCCCACGATAGGAAACCCCACGACACAATATTCTTGAGAATTTCAGAGGGATATTTAGGCAACAACTGACAGGAACGGAGAAAAAAAGTAGAAGAAAAATGGGCAGCATTGAAAGATGAAATAGTGAAGACAGCAGAGGACCAAATAGGTATAAAGGCAAAACCTCCAAAAAAATTTTCGGCATCACAGGAAATACTAAATTCAATTGATGAAAGGAGAGGATATAAGAATGCAGTAACTGAAGTAGGTAAAATGGCGTAAGGACGACTAAGAAATTAAATTGACAGGAAAATAAAAGAGACATTTGGAGACAAGGAAAATAGCTTTATCAATATCAGAAACTCAGAATACTAGATCGAGGTAAAAAAGCAAAAGTTGAAAGGTTGAAAGAGTATATACAGAGGCTCTACAAAAGCAAGCATAGGAAATGGACTTACAATCTTGTAGGAAGGGAGGAGGAAGCAGACGAAATTGGTGATACTGTACTGAGAGATGAATTTAACAGATCTCTGAAAGACCTACGTCGAAACAAGGCCCTTGGATTTGACGACATTCCCTCAGAGCTACTAAAATCTATGGGAGAACCAGCCATGACAAAACCATTTTACCTGGTGCTTAAGATGTATGAGGCAGGCTATTTACCCTCAGACTTTAAGAAAAAAATGTAATAATCTCCATTCCAAAGAAAGCAGGCACACACAGGTGTGAAAATAACAGAATCATCAGAATTTTAACACGAACTGCTTACAGAAGGCTGATAGGTGCTGATCTCGGGAAAGATCAGTTCGGATTCATGAGAAATGTAGGAACACGGGAGGCAATACTCTCCTTACGACTTATCGTAGAAGATAGATCAAGGAAAGTGAAACCTACATTTCTAGCTTTTGTAAATTCGGAGAAAGCTTTTGACAATGTTGATTCGAATACACTCTTTCCAATTCTGAAGTGAGCTGGAGTAAAATGTATGGAACGGAAGGTTATTTACAGTCCTAGCCATTGAAATTGCTACACCAAGAAGACGACGTGCTACAGATGCGAAATTTAACCGACATGAAGATGCGGTGATACGCAAAGAGCATTCTCACTATGTTGGCGTCGGTGGCGACACATACAACGTGCTGACGTGAGGAAAGTTTCCAACCGATTTCTCATACACAAACAGCAGTTGACCGGCGTTGCCTGGTGAAACGTTGTTGTGATGCCTCATGTAAGGAGGAGAAATGCGTACCATCACATTTCTGACTTTGATAGAGCCTATCGCGATTGCGGTTTATCGTATCGCGACATTGCTGCTCGCGCTGGTCGCGATCCAATGATTGTTAGCAGAATATGGAATCGGTGGGTTCAGGAGGGTAATACGGAACGGCTTGCTGGATCCTGGATCCCAACGGCGTCGTATCACTAGCAGTCGAGTTAACACGCATCTTATCCGCATGGCTGTAGCGGATCGTGCAGCCACGTTTCGATCCCTGAGTCAACACATGGGGACGTTTGCAAGACAACAACCATCTGCACGAACAGTTCGACGACGTTTGCAGCAGCATTGACTATCAGTTCAGAGACCACGTTTGCAGTTATCCTTGACGCTGCATCACAGACAGGAGAGCCTGCGAAGGTGTACGCCACGACGAACCTGGGTGCACGAAAGGCAAAACGTAATTTTTTTGGGTGAATACAGGTTCTGTTTACAGCATCAAGATGGTCGCATCCGTGTTTGGCGACATCGCAATGAACGCTTATTGGAAGCGTGTATTCGTCATCACCCGGCGTTTTGGTATGGGGTGCCATTGATTACACGTGTCGGACACCTCTTGTTCGCATCGAAGGCACTTTGAACAATGGCCGTTATATTTCAGATGTGTTACGACCCGTGGCTCTACCCTTCATTCGATTCCTGCGAAACCCTACATTTCAGCAGGATAATTCACGACTGCATGTTGGAGGTCCTGCACGGGGCTTTCTGGATACGGAAAATGTTCGACTGCTTCCCTGTCCAGCACACTGTCCAGATCTCTCACCAGTCAGTACTCTTGATGAACTGTGGTATCGTGTTGAAGCTGCATGGGCATCTGTACCTGTACACGCCATCCAACCTCTATTTGGATGAATGCGCTGGCGTATCAAAGCCGTTATTACGGCCAGAGGTGGTTGTTCTGGGTATTGATTTCTCAGGACCTATGCCCCCAAATTGCGTGAAAATGTAATCACATGTCAGTTCTAGGATAATATATTTGATCAATGGTGATCCTTTTTTCATCTGCATTTCTTCTTGGTGTAATAATTTTAATGGCCAGTAGTCTATTTACTCTGAAAAACATATTTAAGTGCTTGTCAATTTATCGGACCATTTTCGTCTATTTCTCTATCGTTTTGTCCTCCGATAGCGCGCGGGAAACAGGAACACCTACATGTTCCAATTTTCGATCTGATTTATATTATTCTGTTATGATGTTCTTGTCTTTCCAATAATGTTCATATTCAGAGGAGAAAACTGGTAAAAATATTTCGCAAATAAATCTCGGCGTAACGAATAACGCATTTATTTTAATGATTGCTACCCGATTATAATTGCTGCTAACAGTTACTCACTGATCTGATCTTATCGGTGCCATAGTTGAGTAGTCTACAAGGACATTGCAGACGTGGTGTGCGAAGCTTAGCTCATAACATACGTTCTGTGGACGTGCGGTCTTCTGTTGATGGTTAAATTTTACTTATGATGTTGGCGACCTAGCATGTTGACGTTGGCAACGGGTGAGAATGGCTGGAAATGAAGCGACTAATGACGGAGTAGATGCTGGCAGTCAGTCTGAATTAAGCAGATATTAATTGTTACATGAAAAAGTAATTGTAACAAGAAACAAAAGGACAGACAGTCGCGAAACACTCCAGGGAAAAATTGCAGCGCTCCAAGCGGCTAGTAAGGAGTAACAGAGGAATGACATGATACAATCTGAGAATGCTGTTACTTTCACATTTCCTAGTCACTGAACGATGTTGAGAACTTTCTAGTACAAATATAAGAACATTATTCATACAGCTCACAATAACCTAGTCGTATTCATACCGTCCAAAACTTTTTGAAAGCAGACATGAATTCCAACCAGATGTGCTGAAGTATAAAAGTAACTGATGATTATGTTCGTGAGTGCCTTCCACTGCCTTACCGGCCCCATTGTAAGTGGAGCAAGGTGGAGCACTTTGCCTCCTACTTTTCCATTCCCAACAATCCTCACTTTCACTACTGTCTCTTCCCCGATGTCCATGAACGCAACGACACCACATCACCCTTAGAATTAAACAAGCCCATCACTGCCCATGACATTATTGACACTCTTTGCACTAAATTTAACACCGCCCCCGGTCACGACCGGCTGACCTACAGGCACCTTTGGGCTTGCCCTCCATCTTTCGTTGCTGCTCTGGCCTCCCTCTACAATGTTATCGTTTACATCGGTTTATATCCCGACCTGTGGAAAACCTCCCACATTCTCATGTTCCCCAAACCCGACAAACCCCCATCCAAGGCCTCATACTACAGTCCCATCAATCTTCATGTCCAGCAAGGTCTTGGAAACCATCCTCTCCCACAGCATCCATTTCCACTCCGCCAAGAACAGTTCCCTTCCCTCTCTCAGTATGGCTTCCGATCTTCCTACTCTGCCGATGAGCAGCTCCTTCGCCTCACTTCAGCTAAACTCACATTACTCTGCTATCTTCGTCTCCCTCGATATCTAGAAAGCCTACGACCATATATAGCATTCCGGGCTCCTCTTCAAGCTCCAAGTTCTACACCCTCCCCGTTAATTATGTCCACCTCATTGCTTCCTTCCTCACCGCCGCTCCTATGTCAGTGTCTGCAACTTCAACTCCCATTTGTTCTACCCCTCCACTGGAGTGCCTCAAGGCTCCCTCCTTTTCCCCCTTCTTTATCTACTTCACCAATATGCCCCAACCCCAGCCTCCTCCCACCTCCTGCAATATTCTGACGACACCGCCCTTCCTGGCCCTCGCCCCTCCCTCCCCTGTTCCCAGTTCTTGCTCCAGTCTCACCTCACCCAGTTTACTGCATGGTGCAACCAGTGGCTCCTCTCTCACAATCGTGATAAATCGCAGGCAATCATCATATGTCGTACCCCCCTTCCTTCTGCCTCCACGACTTCTACCTTAACCTACATGATCGCCCTATCCGTCATACCCCCACCCTCAAACACCACGGGCTCGCCCTCGACCGATCCCTCTCCTGGACCCCTTACCTCTGCACGGTTCGCCAGAAGGCAATGACATATCTAAACCTCTTCAAACTCCTCTCTCGCTGGACGTGGGGCCTCAACCCATCCACTGTCCGATATACCTACAGATCCCTCATGTGTCCCGTCCTATGCAGCTTCCATCCCACATGGGTTTCTGCCCCTCCTACCTATATAGAACCCTTCAAACTCTCGAACGCCACGTCCTCCTCCTCGCCTATTGCATCTGCCTCCGCTCCCCCACTCAGATCCTGTACGTCCTCATCCCTTTCCCCCACCTCCTCCAATTTCTCGAACATATCCAGCTGCTGTACTTTACCCGCAAGATAGATTCCCATAACCCCCTGGTATACCGGCCCCGTACCCATCCTGGGCCTCTGCCATGCCTTCACCACTGTATCTGTCCCTTCCTTCACCTTCGCACTCTCCCAGGGTAACTTCCGCCACCTACCCTCCCGGATGACCCCTTCTGATATCCTACCAACCCTGATCCGTCCTCCCGTGGATGAAGAGCCCCCTCTCGCCCCCCTCCCTCTTCCCTCCCTCCGCTTGGTTATCCCTCTTCCTGCCCTGGAGTCCCAACGCTTCCTCTCCGCCCTCTCTCCCACCCCCTGCCCCGCGCTTCCCACCCTTCCCCTCCGTTCGGGGTCCTGTGCCATCAGTTTCAACAGTGCTCCGTCCAGTGTTAATGTACCGAGTGCGTTAGTTTGTGCTTTTAATCTGCGTCCGCTACCTCTAGACAAATGTCAGACACACAACATTTTCAACAGTATCTTCAGTGTTCTTTCTCTCTTCAGTGTTTTAGTGTCAAAATGTATGTTTTTAACACCACTGTGGCTCATTGTTTTCACTGACTACGTGTATTTTTTTCATCTGTCCGATCTGTAATATCATAATTATCGCCTTTTTCATGTTCTATATCTCCACTGTTTCAAACTCCATGCAGGTGTCTTTCAATCTTCTTGTTCATTGTATATTGTCTCTCGGCTGAAGAGCAGCACTTAACGCTGCTTCCAGACTACTGGCATGTATTATGCCGTTGTGAAATTACAATAAAGGGGAAAATGTTCGCGTGCTCGGTGCACACAGACATATTGTACCAGTTTTGTTACAGCGCATTTCGGACATCCTAATATTTTCAAAAGTACACACGATTTTTACATTTTTACGTTGTAAGAGACTATATTCTACATCGCCGTATAAACCCTGTTTTCACCTTGTTTTTGCTTCTATGACTTTCGTGTACTCATAATATTTTTTTAGCTCCTTGACAGGTATCAAACTGAATATCTTCGAGAATGTGACCTGCTAATATTATTTATCTGTAGCTACGTATTCACTTTATTAGTAGGTAACCGCCAAAATATATTAGTATACAGGCTTTCCCGTTCACTAAGCAGATTCTACTGGAATAGTTGATTAACTGCTACTGGAAGCATTGAGACATTGCATTTATATAGCAGTAATATTAGGAAATAGTGGCCCAGTATTTGCGATACTGATTAAGAACAAAAGTTCGGACGTGAATGAATTGTGAAAGACTTACTTCTATGCATAAACGTATAACGAGCCATCGTAAACAAACACTTGTTATTCATAACATTATTCCCTTACTTCTGAGCATCCTTTGCAAATGGGAGATTTCCGAATTTATAGCGCCACAAAAGCTCGTAAATACAAAGGTATTTTGAATGTGCTGCTGCACTCGAAACACACATTTATTACTCATTCGTCTCTGGGTATGTTTATACGACCCAGCCGCTTGGCAGCGCTGTAGTCGCGAAAGTGGAAGAATTCTCTGGCAGCTTCGTGACTCTGACGTTCGATTCTGGTAAGGTTCTCTGTAGAGCGGCTAATGTTGACAACGGAATGTTCTCTTTACGATGATAATTAATTTACTCAGCGGACAGGAGTACCTATCAACCTTAGAGCAGAAACAGCATTATTTATTCAATTTGCGGTCAAGAGATTATACCCCTCATTCTATGACGTAAGTAAAATTTACTTAAGAGGTAATTAGTCCTTTTTGTTGCAATTGAAGTATATGAATAAAACTGTTACTGCTCTAAGGTTGACAAGTTCTTGTATTTACCCTTGTCTGGACAGGAAATTATCATTGTCAAGGGCACATTTCGTTGTCAACATTAACTACAAAATACATTCTTCTATTGCGCGTCAGAAAAAAATAAATGGTATCACGCAACTGGCTGATGACAAACTCCAACAATTCCCGCCATTTTCATCCGCTGCCAACACCAACAAGCTAGGCCGCCAACATCTTAAATAAAATGTGACCTCTGTTGATGACTGACCCGTTTCGCGGGGCAGAAGGGATTCTAGAAGCTGCATAGACCGGACGGAGACAGCCTTACAGTCATGCAGCAGGAGTTCTGTACTCTGTTTATTAATGTTATTGGTACTTAATGGAAGTCGGTGTTGAATGTGTTATCCCACTTTCGAAGCTCTATCACAGACTGTTAAATCTAATTGATTTTAAGGTACCTTTTATATGCATGGATCTATATTGTTTTATATTTTTTTTAATATCTTTTGCTTATGGGCGCTTGTACTCTAAGACCCCTTCCAGGGTTTTATTATTTTATTTAATGAAAGTAGAACTTGATGAAAGAAACTTTATAACCCCTCCTCTGAGTTGTTTTATCGACTGTTCTGATATTGTTTGCTACTTCTGTGCTCTGTCCTCACTCTGTTCACCCGCTGGTTGTGCAGTTTTATCGTGTGGCATCTAAGTTTGTTGCTGTAATTATTCTTGCTCAGCTCCACCAACTTAATTTCTATGTACTATTGTGGTGTTCTGTACTGTCTTCGGCCGCGGTGGCCGAGGGGACTGAGGCGCTCCAGTCACGGTCTGCACGGTTACTACGGTCGGGGGTTCGATTTCCCCCTCGGGCATGGATATTTGTGCCGTCCTTAGTCTTAGTTAGTTCATAAGTAGTTTGTAAGTTTAGGGAGTGATAACCCCGTAGTTAAGTCCCATAGACTATACAAACATTTGAACATTTGTTCTGTACTGATTATTGACGTAGGAATGCCATTTAAAAAATGTGAAAACTGACTTTGCTCTTATTCCATTGATAAACTGATAAAAAATGGTGAAACTGGTGAAAATATGTTCCTCAGTTTTGCCCAGTACTTACACATTACCTTGGCCCGAGTGGCAGCTTCTATCATTAATAAAAGGTGTGTTCGTAAACGAATTTGCCACCTATAGATTATAGAGTTAAGGGGTAAAGTGTTCTGAATAGCCCATGACCTAGTGAGCATTTGTACACATATCAGAAGAATGGCAGCAGTGTAGCTGACCTATACTACAGCGATAAAATTATAAATATTACACACTTCCCGGAGCTCATTCAAATTGGGCAACTGATTGGTTCTTGCACACTACGTGTGGTTTGAGGTGGGCATTATAAGGCTTACAAAAGCACCATTTATTCATGAGAGATTCCTCAGGAAATCACGAAAAACAGTGATTTTTTGGGTACTAAAATCTCGATGTGTTGGGATCGACACTTGGAAATTTTTACCATATGTCTGAAAATGATATTCCCAAAATACTTTTAAAATTATTCTGGAAGATGTCGTTATCAAGAAAAACAAATCAGGCATTCTATGGATCGAAGCGTGGAACGTAGTATCTCTTAATCGGATCAAAAGGGAAGTGGTTATATTAAAATTACCCGGCATGTTATGCAAGTGGAGAACGAGATGAATACGTATAAAAATACGCTTTCTCTAAGGTTATTGAGCCAAGATCGCAATTATTTTATTTATTTGTCATGACCGTTTTCCATGGTATATATCATATTCACAATGTAAAGCCATGCGACATTCTGAATATGATATATATATATAACCGGTAGTGACAAACAAATAACATAACATATTCCATCTTGGCTCAATAACCTCAGAGAAAGTGTATTTTTATATGGATAGATCAAAGTTAGATATGGTATGGGTTAGTGAATTTCGGTGGCAGGATGAACAGGATTTGTGGTCAGGTGAATACAGGGTTATAAATACAAAATCGGTTGATGGTAACACACGAGTAGGTCTGATAAGGAATAAGAAAACAGGAATGTGGATAAGTTACTGTGAACAGTTTAGTGAACCCTTTATCATAGAAAAGATAAACACGAAGCTAACGCCGACCACAGTAGTAAAAGTGTACATGCCACCGATAACGAGGAGATCGAAGAAACGTATGAGGTGATAAAAGAAATTGTTCAGAAATTAAGGGAGAGGAAAACTTAATTGTCATGGGGAAATGGGACTCGGTAGTAGGAAAGGGAAGAGAAGGAAATGTAGTAGGTGAATATGGACTGCGGAAAAGAAATGAAAGAGGAGATCACGAAAGAAGTTTGTATACATCGAACAGATCGGAAGACACAGGAAGGTGCTAGATTTACTTTGTAATGATAAGGCATGTGTTTAGAAACCAAGTTTTAAACTGTAAGACATATCCAGGGGGAGATACAGACCCTGACCATAACTTATTGGTTATGAATTGTAGATTAATACTTGAAGAACTGCAAAAAGGTAGACAATGAAGGAGATGGAACCTGGACAAACTGAAGGAGGTGTTTGAGAGTCTCAGAGGGAGTATTAAGCGAGGAATGGTCGAAAAAGGACAAAGTGATACAGTAGAAGAAGAATGGGTAGCTCTCAGAGTAGTGAAGGCCGCAGAGGATCATATAGGCCGAACGAAAAGACCTAATAACACAGGAGACATAGAACTTAATTGATGAAAGGAAAAAATATAAAAAAGGAAGCAAGGTAAGTAGGCAAAAATGAGTACAGTCGGCTAAATAATGAAGTGGACAGGAAGTGCAGAATGCCTACGCAGGAGCGGATAGGGGATAAATGCAAGGTTGTAGACGAATGTATGATTACGGAGAACATAGATACCGGGAAAATAATAAAGACATTTGGAAACAAGAAAACCAGCTACTCAGATGGAAAAACAGTACTAAGCAAAGAAGGGAGAGATGGAAGGAATATATAGAAGGTCTACCAAGGGAAATAAATTGCAGGCAGTAATGGAAAAGGTAATATAGGACGATGAGATAGGAGATACATACTGCGAGAAGAATTCCATAGAACAGTGAAAGATTTGAGTCAAAACAAGATTCCTGGAGTAGATGATTTTCCGTCTGAACAGCTGGAGAGCCAGCCATGAAGAAGTTGTTCCACTTGGTACGCAAGATGTATGAGACAAGAGAAATAAAATCTTAAACATGGCTGCACGCAGCAACGGTAGGTCAAAGTAGTAAAGTAACAGCCGACCAGTTGCAAATTAAAGTTTTATAAACTTTACCGCGGTTTCGATTAATATAAATCAATCTTCTTCAGACGATACATGGACCTCTAGTGAATAAAAGTTACAATCAAACTATGTACAAACCGTATTAAAAACCATAGAATGTTTATCTAGAAAATTACAAAAATATTTAGTTTACAGGATACAAGTACTTACATTACATTGTTACTCTGGAAAATTTACACTCGTCAATCTGTGTACACATAATGTATCCCTTTAAACCAAGGTACGTCAACATGTAAAATGATAAAATATGCATAACACGGCAGATTGCACGGCGTGCTTACCGCAAGACGCGGACGCCAGGTAAACATGACAAGTAGCGCATGCGCCTAGCGACAAGGATACAGCGTCAGCAGTAAATACATGTTAACACAAATTATAAAAAGGGGAACCCACGGAAGCTTAAAATGAAATAAAAAAGAACTTTTAGGAAATGACACCGCAGAGGTTACAGCTGACTGTTAAAATTTTTTGACAATATTGGTTTATAGCCTTCAAAAAACTGTCTGCACGCAACAAGGATCTGATCATTTAATGTCTTACCATCTCTAGATTGTAAATATTTAAAAATCTCCAACTCCTCCCAAAGATCGAGCTTTCGCCCATTGTCTTCTCTACGTAAAACCAAAGTGTCTTCTAGCTTTTTCGGCGTATGGTTAGCAATAAAAGGTGTTAAGCAAATGTGGAGTTGCGTATATTTTCTCCATTCTTTCCCAATAGATATTCACTATATCTTACCTTCACTACCCTTCCTGTTTGGATAATATAGCCGGCCGCGGTGGCCGAGGAGACTGAGACGCTTCAGTCACGGTCTGCACGGCCACTACGGTCGGGGGTTCGAATCCCCCCTCGGGCATGGATATTTGGGGGTTGGAACACTTGCGCGGAGTGACACTTGCGCGGAGTGACACTTGCGCGGAAGCCGGGACCCTTGGGGCGGCTAATGGCTTTTCCTGGGTACAGGCACACCAAGACGTCTAGCACTGCTGTTGTCAAGTTTCCACACTGTCAACATAACACGAAACTCAGTGAAATTTCACAACCCTCTGCAAGCTGAAGAGCAATATAGTAACTTGTTCTAACTACATATGAATTCGTTGAGTGTTCCTCCTGAAAACAAAAAGGTATTTTAATAGTGATAATGTTTGGAGAGTTATTAAGACATTCTCTGCTACTACAGAACGATGACTTTCCACAGTCATACCTCCTAAAAGCATATTATTCAGAATACTAAGCATATCAAGACACCTGCGCAAGCAATAAATATATTAGGCATCCTGCACAGATACGTTGATGTAATTGACCGCTATGTAGTTAACCCCACTATCACGCAACTTCCATCTCTTTAAAAATAGCTACTATGCTTTTTAATAGGAGATGCAACCTTAAACCCTCAATAAAAAAACGTTAATAAGAAGTCAATGAGTATTTTAATACTTCAAGCGTTTATTCGTAGACCCCAAAACGATTTGGCTGTATTCGAATTAGAAATACATCTAAGAAATGTATGACATACGGAATGTGTAAGGGAATGTCACACACCGAAAAATGCTAAAGATAAATTCTATTTTCCATCACCGTCATATAGAACCATTTTTACTCCGAACTTGGCATAAACCAACAGGGAGAAACAAGTTGCAAGACTTCCAGGAAAAATGAAGCGAAATTGACAGCCAATAGTTGGTTATAAATTACATTGCCTGTTAACTGTATAAATTACGGAATACGCAGAACTCCTGTTCAGTACAGTCAAAAAGGTCTAAGGTAATAGGCAGTGGTTTACAATCAGATATCCGTATCACTCTCCTCCTCAAGAATTCTGTGTGAAGATTTATATTCAGAACATTCAAGAAAAAGGTGTTGAAACTACAAGAAGCAGCTCATTTACTCAGGGAGGGAAAACGTTATGGTGCCCGTAAATTTGAATGGCTGTATCTCTTGTAGTAACATTAATTTTTTGATAAAATGTTAAAATCCAATATACCAGATTTTTGTTTTTCTAAACTCAGTGCCAACTTTTTTTTTTTTTTTTTTTTTTTTTTTTTTTTTTTTTTTTTTTTTTTTGTCAAAATTTTATGCAGGAAGTAGTCTTGACGTGATTTTATACTTCTATGCATTAATATTATCAAACATGTAATTTGTGTCACAAATTGCGCGGCCGGTCCGGTCGGATGTTCGAGTCCTTCCTCGGACATGGGTATGTTTGTTTGTACTTTGCCTACGTTATTTTAAGTAAGATTAAGTAGTGTAAGTCTAGCGACCGATGACCTAAGTAGTTGGGCCGCATAAGACTACACACATACACGTAATTTATTTATTTCATCACCACATTTAATTATTAATAATTAAAGAAACTTAAATGTAGAAATTTGAAATAAACACTGAAAACAAATGGTTGGTATTTCTCATAAAATGAATGCACAGAACTGTTGAATTATGTCTTGTGAATGTACCTACAAAATCTGCCATATGAAAATTGTAGTGTGAGTCCCAAATTTGTTTTTTATGTAATAACATTAAAACATATTAAAAATCGAAAACCAGTGAAGTTATGGACTTGAAGCGTTTTGTGTTGCTAAATCTTTACATAGTAGACACAATTTTAAAATTTGCTTGATATCGCTAAATTAGACGAAACGTTAAATTTTTTGGTGTTATCTTTGCCGTGTAGACTGTATGTTCTAGAAGTCTACCTCGAACCTAAGTAGAATCATACCTCTCAGGAGAGAACGTTGTTTGCACTTCTCCTGCGTTTCCAGTCGCCGTGCTGTGCTACATAACGACATCGTACCGTTCCACCACAGAATAAGGAGTATACAGAAACGAAACTCCCGCTGTAGTCTGTCGTCCAAAATTTAGTGCGCATGCGCGGAATCGGCCATCTTGAAAAGCAGTAAACGAGTGATCACTCCCTACTCTATGGCGTGGTAATACGCCGTCTTTGTTTGTTAACTGTGTATTTTAACAGCCTGAATCGCATAAACGTAAACAAGTATTTGGTACAGTGAAAAGAAAGAAATGTGTGTCAGTAGTTGGAGCTGTTCCGTTTTTATTATGAGCAGCAACAAAAGAAAAGGCGGCTAATAGTGTTCAGCACCTAATTGCCGTAATAATTCGAATACAAATAAGGATATAAGTTTCTTCACCTTCCCAAAAGATGCTGAGCAGTAAATGAACGTCGCTATATGTGTAATGAAAGTTAAATGTTATCAGTTTCGAATGAGAGCAATGTGTGCATAACTATTAAAAGTAGCCTTGCTTCTTCTCTTGACGATAACTCTCGCTGTTGCTGCAGCAGTTCAACAGCATCGAAATGTTGAAGTACATTTATATTTTATAAGTTTAACGTTGCAGCGAATAATATAAAATGAATGACAAAGAATAGTGCTTAAGTAAGCAGGTAAAATTTTACTTACGGCACTGGAGACGTAGTGTGCTAATGTTGGCAACGAATGCTCTTCGGATACTCAAATAGATAAAGGGGAATAATTATTATATGCTGTTCCTGCTCCGTGGTTGACAGATTCCTCTATATCCCCTTCTCCGATCAGTAAATTAATGATACTCCTAAAGCAAATACAACTTTTATATATGCCCAGACGTCATTAGTTCTATGTAATCCCGTTGTGCGAATTTGTGTCAAATAAAACCTGGCAGTTGTAAAGTCACTTTCTTGTTTATAACTAATTTCCCAAACATAACTCCGCGTTATATGGAATTTTTCTAGACATAAGCACCAAATAAAACGATCATCGAATCCACTGTACATTTTCGTAGTTGTATTAAAATTTAGGCCCTTTTTTTTTGTTGGATTACAATTAGGTGCAAGAAGAGGGCGCAAAATAGATGAAAGCATAATGAAAAGCCGTTTCCTTTCGTAAAAGTTGGTGAGATTAGCTGCAGTTCGTAAAAAGTCCGTTTCCAGCCAAGGTACTAAGTTCCGCGTTTACTGCTTTTCAACATGGCGTCTAGCGCAATGCTTGGTAACATACAGATCAAAGGCGCCGCCCCCAGCTTTCCCTTCTGTATACTCCCTATTCTGTGGTTCCACTTTACCGAGAGCTATATATGTATTGGTGTGATGTTTGTTCTTTCGAAATAAGACATCACACCAATATATGTATCATTTAGACGCAAAGATTCTGGGTTCTGTTTTCATTGCTAACGCGACTAACAACGTTAGACCTCGTGTGTAAACAGTTAAAGGTTATGAGTGCCACTGGAAAAATGCATAAGTAACACCTGTTGTTTGAGACTTGAAGATGACCTGAAATTAGCCGAAATCGATATCTCATAATAAACATAAGGTGTATCTGTCTATATTTCATAATGTTATTCGTAACGTATTTAAAAGCTGCTCAAAACCACCTACAAAAAAACCTTTATAATGAGATTGTATATAATTCCACGATCAAATTGTGTTTTAGTTATTTGTAGTAATACACCCAAAGATCTGCCCTTGCTTTTAGTGTCTTGATCAGCTGTTTATTTTTGGAGGTGTTACTAGGGACAGGAAAAATTCGCATTTGCGATAAATGCGAATATAGATGCGAATTCTGACTCAAAATGCAGTAAATCCGAAATTGTAGTTAGCAACGGTTGCGCTCAATTCCGATTTCATCACATTCCTCTTCACATGGTGCTGTATTGTAAATCGAGTGATATTTGTATGACGTGTTATCTCCCTGTTGAATGAGGCTGTGATATCTCCGGGCCGTTACTACAGCTCCACCTCGCTCGGTGGGCCTTTCCCTGAATACGGCACAGGTAGCGGCTGGAGGGCGTGGAATAGGGGTGGTGTATCCCTACTTCTGGAACACCCTGTTCACTACCTGCAGCGTCCGGGTCTCCGCGCAAGTGTCTACAAATTCCCTTTCCGCGCAAGTGTCACTCCCCGCAAGTGTCACAAACTCGGATATTTGTGCTGTCTTTAGTATAAGGTAGTTCATAAGTAGTTTGTAAGTTTAGGGACTGATGACCCCGTAGTTAAGTCCCATAAGCTTAACAAACATTTGAACATTTTTTTTTGATAATATAGTAACAGGGACAGTAGTTACAGATTAATTTATAAACGCCAGAATTAGATAACCTATCTCCAGTGTTTTCGATAGTATGTAGAAGATGTCTTCTCAGATTGTTGTCTTTAGAAAATGAGACATTACAGTTGAAATTCTTTATTAAAAGGCGTCTGACCCTATAGAAAATGTTGCATAAGAATGGAATGGAAATGAATTTAGTATATTTATTACTGAAAGAAAAAGGAACATTGCCTTATTGCATTATTCTAATGCTAAGATTCTTTCCCTCCCTCACTTCCTCATTATTATTATCATTATCATCATCTTCATCTCTCTCTCTCTCTCTCTCTCTCTCTCTCTCTCTCTCCCTTCTCTCTCACTCTCTCTCTGTCTCTCCCTTCTCTCTCACTCTCTCTCTCTCTCTCTCCCTCTCTCATTTTTCAAAAAAAATCAAATGTTTGTAACTCTATCGGACCAAACTGCGTGGTCATCAGTCCGTATCTTACAAACTACTTAAACATAGGTAAACTAACCTAGGACAACACACACACCCATGCCCCAGGGAGGACTCGAACCTCCACGGCGAGCAAACGTGCGCTCCGCAGCGAGACGCTTTAGACCGCTCGGCTACTCCACCGCGGCTCTCATTTTTCGTCGGGCCATCTGGGGGACGGGGCACGTGCCACTGTGCCCCCCCCCCCACACTGAATCCGCCCTTGCAATAATACAGTGACGTAAATGAACAGCACTTGACGAATTCTATTGGTAAAGATCAGGGATACATGTTGTTTTATTTCTTTTTTAAATTACTCCTGAGAAGGAAAGGCGAATTACTTGTGCGTTTCTGCGACCATCCGAGGTGTGAGTCAGAATAAGGAACTTCGTTTGGCCTGCAGCTAATTGCTCGTCCAAAGCGGTGCCCACGACGGCGCAGCGACAAAGGGAGTAATGAAAGAACTTGCCAGGCGTGAAGTTAATTACTGCCCAAGTACCATCAGCGCAGGAGGGTGGCCGACGCGTCATACGCAGTTTGAGTCAAAGTGCTCCGAAACTCCTGTGCCTTTAATGCATCAGCAAAATACTGTAAAGCATACGGTGCACCAATTGTATTGCACACGTACTGATAGAAAAATTACATAGTTGTAATTGCCATATATTGGTACGAAACACAACTTCCTTGGGAAAAACCCAATAAATTTATCATAATCATATGCATTTTCGTGTTGGACATGTTTGCCTGTTCCGAAACCATTTAAACCTGATCGCGCCATCTTGGTTGTGGTCTCCCAATTCTTCATCTACCTTTGAGTCCTGTAGTGTTCGATCTTTTGCACTCTTCCTACAACATGGACTCCTCCTCACTATTTTTCTTATTGTCTTGTAATGTGTATCCTTCTAAAGGTCTTATAAGTCTCATTTATGCTGCTTCAAGTCTCTGTAATTGTTTATTCGTTAAACTTCATTCTTTGGATCCTAATAGTAGTCATATATATATATATATATATATATATATATATATATATATATATATATATATATATATACTCGAGAACTGCTGCATCGATTTGGCTCAATTTAGTCTTGAAATATTCGCGTAAGTTCAGGGAAGGTTTAAACATTGATAAAATATGGAAAAGTTGTCCGGAAAAGAGTAAAATCGTGAAAAACGGAAACAGCTTTTTTCAGTGCGCTATCAATTTCGTTCGTTAAATAGCGATAACATTTTGTACATTTCATGTTGAAAGCAAGAGGAAGGTTCGCATCAAATAACAATTTGGAAGAGCCTCCCGGAAAGTAGGAAAATTTAGGAATATACGAAAGCGATTTTGGTTGAATTCAACACTATAACTGACTATCCGTACGACTGAGAGGGGTAATTTTTTTATTATAGTCTTGGAAAAGTTTTCAGAAAAAAATAGGGACAGTTAAAAAGGAAAGTCGCAAAATTCGAACAAAATTCCTTTTCATTATGTTTCTAAATATACTCAACACTATCAGTTGAGAACCGATCATCCGATTGCAATAAAAGTTTTATCATTTGACGTACAACGAAAGATGAACAATCTTATGAAGTAAAAATTTGGGAAAGTTACCCGGAAAATTGGAAAATTCACGGGGAAACTGAAAGAGCTTTTTTCAAAGGGATATCATTACCATTCGTCTGATTGCGATAAAAATTTGCATATTTGACGTTCAAAGAACGTTCTTATGAAATAAAAATGTGGGAATATTTTTCGAAAAATTGGAAAATTCAGAAAAAATAGAAAAATGTATTTCTATGAAATGTCAATACCATCCATCTGATTGCGATAAAATTTTGCACGTTCGATGTTCAAAGCGAGAGGAAGGTTTGAATGGAGTAAAAGTTTGGAATAGTTGACCAGAAAATAGGAAAATTTGTGAAAAACTGAAAGAGCTCTTTTTTGGGATATCAATAGTATTCGTACTATTGCGACAAAATTTTGCACATTTGATGCTCAAAGCAAGGGTACATCCATAAAGGTTGTCGCATTATGTAGCAGTTTCTTGCATCCCATTTGTTTATGACATTATATCTGCTGAACCACAGCAATTGTTATCTCACGAAAGGAATATGTGTACCAAATTTGGTTGAAATCTGCCCAGTGGTTTAGAAGAAAATGAGCAGCATTGTCGCTTAATGCATCAGGTTTTCGCGCATCTCATTGTTTATGACGTCATATCTCGTAAACTATGTGTTGTACGTGATTCTTACGCTTACAGCGACCGTCTTCATGTATTGAAGTTTACGTGTGCAAATTTTATAAAGATTGGAACAAAACTGTAGATTTGCATTCAACACGTACACACAAACATACGGAACACTGCTTTATATATTAGATTTTTTTTTTTTTTTTTTTTTTTTTTTAATTGAGATTGTCCTCATTACAGAGGTTTCCCTCCAACATACTAATACGCCCAGAAATGAATACACATAGTACGTAAGGTTTTACACTAATTATTCACTATATTTCTCCACGTGTGTCTATCTTGTGTGTCCTCTTCTTCTGCGCCCAGTCTATTCATTGTGAGCTGTACATTTTTGATCCAGGTGGTCACAGGTCGTCCTCTTCTTCTTCTCCCCTCAGGTTGCCACTCCATTACCAGCTTCGGTATTCTGCTGTCCTCCATTCTTCGTACATGTCCGTACCACCGTAATTTCTTCCTGTCCATCACCTCATCTATTCTTTCTATTATTCCCATCCTCTTTATTATTTCGGTGTTTCTTCTTTTTTCTTTCCTGGAAATTCTGGCCGATCTTCTCCAGAAATCCATCTCTACGGCTTGTAGTTTCTTACTGTGCTTCTGGTTTATGGTCCAGGTTTCCGCTCCGTACAGAACTGCACTCTCAAATATAGATTTATATATGATTTTTTTTGTTCTGTTCATCACGTTTCTGCTCCATAGGACTGAGTTGAGCATTCCAATTACCTTTCTTCCGCTGCTAATTCTTTTATTAATCTCTGAGTCGGATTTTCCCTCAGTTTCTAAAATGGACCCCAAATAACAGAAAGTGTTAACTTTTTTTATTTTCTTTCCCTCTATGCGTAGTTCTTGTGGATCATTCGTCAAGTATTCTGTTTTTTGATAATTAATCTTCAGACCCCAATTTTTGTATGCTATTGCTAGTTGATTACACATGTAGTTTGCATCTTCCCCGTCTTGTGCTATGACGACTTGATCGTCAGCAAATAATAAATGATGTAGATAAACTCCATCTCTGATTTCTAGTCCCATACTATTACATTTTTGTGACTATTTTCTCAGACAAATATCTATATAGATTTTGAATAATGTTGGTGACATGGGACAGCCTTGCAACAGACCTTTGCTTGTTCTAAATTTCTGTGAAAGTGTATTACCAATTTTCACTTGGCAAATATTATCTTTATACATCTGTTCTATTATTTTAATTAAAGAAGTATTTATGTTTGCCATATGTAGTGCTCTCCAGAGTAGTTTCCTTGGAACAGTATCATACGCTTTTTCTAGATCTATAAAAATAAGTCCAACATTTTTCGATTTTTCTCTATGTTTCTCCAAAATCTGTCGTAATGTGAAAATATGGTCTACACATGATCTACCAGCTGTGAAACCGCATTGTTCTTGTTGGGTTCTAAAATTTTTTTCCAGTTTATTTTTAATTATTTTCCCAAAAATCCTCATTAGTGTGTTTGTAACACAAATTCCTCGATAGTTCGAGCAAATTTTGCGATCCCCTTTCTTAAATATGGTACTAATATAACCCAGTTTCATCTCCTTAGGTACAGAATCTCCATGTATCATTTTATTGAATAACTGCAAAATCAGTTTTACAATTTTGTCACCACCGTACTTCAGAAACTCCATATTGATATTCCCTGGTCCAGGTGATTTACCATTCTTTCCTGTCCTTAAGACCTGAAGTACTTCACTTTCTGAAATTTGGATCTCATCATCATGATGTTCATTTTCTTCCACTGTTCCTTCCTCTAGATATTCGTCTCTGTCCTCATTCAATAATTTTTTGAAATATTCTTCCCACTCCTTTTGTGTTACCAGTTGAAGATTGGATTTGCCTTTTGTATCTTGTCGAAGCGCTTTTAATACTGACCATGCTTCTTTCGCTCTCCCAAAACCCAGTTTACTATTAACGTTGGCACATGTTCTTTCCCATGCTTCATTCTTTGCTAACATTATTTTCTTTTCCACTTCATTCTTTTTTTCCTTGTATTTAGATATTGTTCCTTCAGATTTATCATTCAACCACTGAACGAATGCATTTCGTTTTTCTTTAACTGATGTTTCTATTTCCTCTGACCACCACTCTGCTGCACGTTTGGGGTTGTTTTCTTTTATGCCCAGCACCTCTGATGCTACGTTTTTCACTTTAGTTTTTATGTATTCGTATATTTCTTCTGTGCTTCCTTCAAATGACTCATCTAGTGTCCTTTCCATTCTGGCCTTAAAGAATGTTCTTATACTTTCGTCTTGTAGGCTGTCAATATTAAAATGTACATTTTGATCTTTCTCACTACAGTTCATTTTATTTATGTTACTTGTGTCGTTCGTTGCATTCTTCCATGGCCAGAAAGATTTCATTTTTACTAGATAATGGTCTGATCCACATTGGGCTCCTCTATAAGATCTGACATCTGCTGCCTTGAAACTACTTGTTTGTCTAATGATAATATAATCTATTATAGAACGAAGTTCCTTAGTGTTCTGTTGCCAAGTATATTTATGAATGTCCTTGTGCTTGAAAAATGTGTTGGTAATTTTTAGATCAAATTGTGCACAAATATCAATCAGTCTTTCTCCATTATCATTATATTCTGCCTCCCCATGTTTTCCTACTATTTTACACGACTCTCTAATTCCTACTCTTCCGTTCATGTCTCCCATGATAATCAGTTCTTTTCTCCTTGGGATTTTTTCAATAGTCTCTCTGAGGGTGTCCCAGAATGCATCTTTCTCCTTATCTTTTGTATCGTTCGTGGGTGCATATACTCCAATAATCACAACTTCCCTGGCAAATAATGTCATTTCAACAGTAATAATACGTTCATTGATAAATGTCCAATTTGTGATTCTTTTTTTCCATTTTTTCTGTATCATAATGGAGACTCCTGCTTTGGCTCTTACAGCTTTCGATACACCACTCCAGATATATACATAATTGTCAAGTTCTTCTTCTCCTTTGCCTTTCCTCTTTGTTTCAGAAAGTACAACAACATCGATGTTGAACATGTCAAGTTCTGCAGGTAGTAAATCTATTTTAGTGGAAATACCTTGCACATTGCAGCATCCAAACATCATTTTCCGTTTTTCATCGCCAGTTCGTCGTCCACAGTTCCAATTTTTCCGAGGCATATTATTAGGTTTTTTAGCATTTTATATTTTTATGTGAGTGAGGAGCTGGCCCACTGCACAACCCCCAACCTGGAGGACCAGGTAATTTCTATTCAAGGTTTTCTTCCTTTAGCCTTTGATAAGCCAATATCATACTACAAGGCAGCAGTTGCTGGTTTTGGTCCACCCCGGGTATTTTATTTCCCCGGTACCCACCATATCTGGTGAGCATTCCTCTATCCGCCACCTGGGGAGGTGCCCGATGGAAGACCAGCAAACTCCACACGGGATATATTAGATTTAATATATATATATAATACACTACCTTGTCAGACCAAATGCACACCAACGCCAATGTGTCTCTTGATAGTGTCAGCATATAGCCTCTGAATTGACCAAATTATATTAGATTTTTATAGGAATAGATTTGTTACATTCCCAATGCGAGTTTTGTAGTCTCGTCACTCCAGCCGTAATTTATTTTACTGTCCAAACAGGAAAAAATCATTTACTGTATTCAGTATGTTACTTCCCAGTTCACTCAGCATCTCCTAATTTAATTTGACTGTGATATTTTATCAGTGTTTCATTTTTGTTGATGTTCGTCCTGACAGAATTTTGCGCATTAAGCCCAACAAATCATCATCCTCCACCTCACAAAATTTCTTTTTCTGATTGGTAAATATACGCAAATTGCTAATTTGGAATACATCCAACAAATAATTGTGTACTTGAAAAATTACAGTAATGTCACGCTGATTTCCGATAGTACATAAATATGTACCACTATTAATTTATTTTATAACTCATGGTTTACAGTTTCTTTCGTTAACTTGGGACTGAGGGAAAATATTCTGATAACAGGATTTGTGTAAAGCCAGAGAAGGAGAGGGAGAGAAAGTATCCTTCCTTTCAGGGGCAACAGGTGAACATCCTCAAAAGTTGCTCATTACTATTGTGTGGCGTTCTAACTTCCACGAAAGCTTACCTGTGGCCAGCGCCCTCCGTGCCAGGTATACCGTGCACTGACCGCCGCCGAAAACTTTTGGTCCGGTTTCTGTCCTATTTTTCTGAATGAGTTCCTGTAGCCCCTCTGTGAATGAGTTACACGCATTTTGCAACATTACCGCCATCACGCTAGCGCTGGCGATGGTGGCATTGTTTGGGCGAGAGCGGTTGGTAAATGCAATCCACTTTTAGGTTTTTTTGCGCTGTTTTACAAGGGAAAAGCTGGGCAAGTTTGTGGAGGACAGTGCCCGAGAATGACCAAATTTGGCACCACCTTTGCGAACATTTGAGAGGTGTCTAGCTGGACTAATTAAGTCACTGGTGCCAGTAAGTCAGGCGACACAAGTTTCAATAAAGCAAGGAATTGGGGTAAGTGTAAAGAATCACTTGCCGGCCACGTTTTTCGCCGGTTCCCTGAGGCCATCCTCCAGCCTATCGGTACCAAACATTATGAAAATTCTGCTGATATTAACAATTTCCACAGTTCTAAAAAGTTCTTACCAGAATATTGTATAATGAGATCTCGTTATGCCCATGAATGCTGTCATACACTCGTGGCCTTTAAAATTGCTACACTACGACGATGATATGCTACAGACGCGAAATGTAACCGACAGGAAGAAGATGCTGTGATATGCAAATGAATATCTTTTCAGAGCATTCACACAAGGCTGGCGCCGGTGGTGACACCTACAAAGTGCTGACATCAGGAAAATTTCCAACAGATTTCTCATACACAAACAGTAGTTGACCGGCATTGTGATGAATTCTGTAAGGAGGAGAAATGCGTACCATCACGTTTCCGATTTTGATAAAGGTAGTATTGTAGTCTGTCGCGATTGCAGTTTATCGTATCGCGACATTCCTGCTCACGTTGGTCGCGATCGAATGACTGTTAGCAGAATATGGAATCTGTGGATTCAAGGGGACAATACGGAACTCCATTCTGGATCCAACGGCCTCGTATCACTAGCAGTCGAGATGACAGGCATCTTATACCCGCATGGCTGTAACGGATCGTGCAGCCACGTCTCGATCCCTGAGTCAGCAGATGGGGACGTTTGCAAGACAACAACCATATGCACGAACAGTTCGACGGCGTTTGCAGCAGCGTGGACTATCAGCTCGGACACCATGGCTGCGGTTACCCTTGACGCAGCATCACAGACAGAAGCGCCTGCGATGGTGTACGCAACGACGAACCATGTTCAGTTTACAGCATCATGATGGTCGAACCCGTGTTTGGCGACACCGCGGTGAACGCACATTGGAAGCGTGTATTCGTCATCGCCATACTGGCGTATCACCCGGCGTGATGGTATGGGTTGCTATTGGTTACACGTCTCGGTCACCTCTTGTTCGCATCAACGACACTTTGAACAGTGGCCGTTACATTTAAGATGTGTTACGACCCGTGGCTCTACCCTTCATTTGATCCCTGTAAAACCCTACATTTCAGCAGGATAAAGCACAACCGCATATTGCAGGTCCTGTAAGAGCCCTTCTGATTACGGAAAATGTTCAACAATTGCCGTGGCCAGCACATTTTCCAGATCTCTCACCAACTGAAAACGTCTGGTCAATGGTGGCCGAACAACTGGCTCATCACAATACGCCAGTCACTACTCTTGATGAACTGTGGTCTCGTGTTGAAGCTGCTTAGGCATCTGTACCTGTACACGCCATCCAAGCGCTGTTTGACTCAACGCCCAGGCATATGAAGGCCGTTATTACGGCCAGGGGTGGTTGTTTTGGGTACTGATTTCACAAGATCTATGCAACCAAATTGTGTGAAAATATAATCCCATGCCAGTTCTAGTATAATACATTTGACAAATGAATACCCGTTTCTCATTTGCATGTCTTCTTGTTGTATCAATTTTAATGGCCAGTAGTGTATAATGCCGCAAAATACCCCACTACAGGAGTGCAATTTTACATTGTGTAAGTGCAAGTCTATATTCGTAGACGAGTTGTACATTATTAATTATTGTGAACAATGGTAAAATTTTATGTGAAATTATATTTGTATTTATATGTGTGTATGTGTGTATTCATGTTTGTCAATCGATAATGTAACTATTAGAATTTGAACCGTTTTTTACGTAGTTTGCTTGTAAAACCGATATTTGACTCGAAGAAAAATCGTCGTATTTATTCCTCGAAAACATGGCATGATCTTAACAGAGGATCTACACCAAACCGTACAAAGAAAAAAAAAACAACTTGATATATGGATTACTTCCAAAAATTATTCACACAGCTGAAACACTCACTTTATATGATACTTCGCTGGGCTGGTATTGACATGTTTACTACGACATTTCTCTGGAATGCAAATTTTTTTACGAGATCAGTGGCAGGAATTTTCCATTCTTTTGTAAATAGCGTCTGTATTTTTCCGCTACGGTTTATTAAAACTGATGGTTCTATAATGTTTATATCTGCTTGCACCTTCCATCCTTGAAACTGGAATTATTACATTGTACTTCAGGTTTGGAGAGGTTTCGCCCTTCTCCTGTATCTCTTACATGAGCTGCAATAACTTTTTCATGGCTGGTTTCTTTAATAGTACCCATAATTCAATGGGCCTTGTTTTCACTCAGTTCCTTAGCGTTCTATCAAAATTTTCTCGCAGTATTGTATCTCCTATTCCATCTTTATTTCCTTTTCGTTCTACAAAATTACTTTCAAGTTCATTCCTCATTTCTACCCAAGTCTTTATATTTGTTTCGGTTTCGTTCTTTGCACTCGCTATTCTACTGGTTAATAGGATAAGTTACTGTCTTTTTCAATGTAAATCGCAAAATTTCTCTCAGACGCGTTTCGCTTTATTTTAAAGCATCTTCACTGGTTACTATAGCGACATAATTGTTTTACAGTTTTATTGATTTTTCGATTTGACCATGAGTAGACTCATGTTTTGACTTTTTATTGTTGTAAGTATTATTAACTATTACCGACACTCAGTTTTGCAGTTTTGCTGTGTACTTTTTCTTATTATTCAATTTTGTGTTGTGAACTTTCTAACGTCCATCACCTCTTTTCGGAATGACTCAAACTGAGCCCTAATATATTCCTGAATCACGGAAATGTTTATTAGTTCTCAGTCTATAACGAAATCATTCCACTGTAGGTGAAGTTGAACTTATCTTATATGCTGGCTGAAGTCCATTGCGTTGTGATTTGTCTTCGGCATTCACTAAAGAATTTGGTTTTACAGGATATTTTCATAAAGTAAATCCATCTTAGTTGATATGGAAACGATTTTTATTTCCACTTAAACATTGCACAATCAAGAAATGCAGCAGCAAGCCAACAGAGCTGCTTACAGGTTTCTGGCCACTCGAATACTCTATCCCAGACTCTATCACCGACTGAACAAACAATGGTTTCTCTCAAACATCTTTCTGCTTAACTGCATAATAAGATTGATGACAAAGTTTTGTAATTCACAATTAAACAGTATTCTTTTGCATTAAATATGCCAAAATACAGAAATTTAAACATTACATTTAAGCTACGACTATTTATGTCAATGTATGTACTTGTTTCATGAATTTTGTATTTAAATGTAGTACACAAATTTAACGTCATCCTTTTGACTAGTGTTTACAGTCGTCAAATTATTTACATTATGTGTGTTTTCGAAATGCACACATATTTGTTTTGTCAATAGTGTGTAGGTGTAATATTATTGTCACATGGAATTTCCATGTGTTTCGGTTTGTGGTCAAATTATTTATTAATACGGATTTGTATATGGTTGTCGTAGTTTTGTTACTTTTGAAGATAGTTTCTTAGTACCAAATGGATTATTAATTTTAGTGCATGAAAAATTATCAGTATTTAATTTAGGATCTAGTGATATATAAAACATGGTCTGCCCTAATTTATTTAAACAAAAGGTATATATGAAATCATGTTGTGCAATAGTTTATAACATGTAGCATTGTTGTTTTTATACAAATTATTATCATATAGGTTCAGCAATTTCCGAAACTAGTGTTTGCAGCTATTATTTACGAAAGTATTAAAAACTGAAAATTACGTAAAAGGTCGGCCAAAGTTATATTTAAATCAACGTACTATTTCTTAAAGGTATTTTACTAATAGTGTTAATAGAATTTCAAACAGAAGGCGAAAATGTGAAATATCACATGTCCGGTAATGAAGTTTTACTTTAGGTGTCAGATATTTCGTGTTTCTATGTTGGCAACTGATTTTTAGGAGTTCGCAACATAGCAGAAACGTTACACACCCCCTACATAGTGTACCTGAAATGTAATGTAAGGTTCACTGTGTACTATCGTTTCAATATGTTGTGATTTAAGTGTACTTGGTGAGTCTATATTAGTTTAGGCTAAAAATAAAAAATGTATGTCGATTGTAGTCTTGCGAATGCTGGTGGTTGTTGATGTTGCATGATGCGCCGACATTGGTGTATCTGCAAACTGCTGTTGGTGATGTAGAGGCTCGCAGCTTCAGCTGACTGTAGTTACAGGCATTCAAGACGGTTCCTACAACATGGTTGTATCTTTCTCAGAACCACATACTATTTTTCCCTAACTACATACATAAATAAGCATACTGTTATCAGGCTATTGGAAAGAGTAATCAATTTTCTCTATACGGTATTTAAAACTAAATCAAATTATGGGTTCAAATTAACCCTTAAACGTTACTGAAAATTAACGAGAAATCTCTCTAATTTACTTTAGTTTGAATAATGAAATAGCAAGCTTTTACAACTTTTTTTTTCTTCAAAGAGCATTGATATTCATATTGTAAACAGTTATGTGTGGTATTAATTCATATAAAAAAGTATTTTACTAGTTTGAATAACTCTTTTTTTTAAGTGTACATGTATGTAAATGCCATTATGTGAGAACTAAGCTCCTAATTCCTCTAGAAAGGGTGTTGTACATTGTAATAACTTCACAATTTATAGTCAATTTACTAAGTGAAATGAATGACATAAATAGTAAAACAATGGATAGAAACAAGCTCTCAGTGAGTACAACAAACATTTATCATTCAAAATTGTGGTATAGTTAAAATGGTTATATAGACAAAATGTAATCTTGGTTTTGAAACTGTGGGTATTGAATATTTCTCATACTGTTTGAGATTAGAATAAGTAGTAGTAAATAGTATAAACAAATTAGATCATAGTATTACATAATATTTTACTTATTAAAAAAAACATGCATTAATAAAGATTCAAAAAAAACCAACCCCCCTGCGAGTAGTTAGCAGTGGCAATGGTTAATCTCATAGCTCAAATCAAGCATGAAAAATAAAGTAATCAGTGTCAGTTCTCAACTGATCCACCAAAGTGTCAAATTTTTCCCAAATCATGGAAGAATTTAAAGAAAAATGAAAAAAGTTTTTGTTTAAACTGCCAAAATACACCCACTCTCAAGGCAGTAATCAAGAGAGGGTGGAAAAATACGCTGCCATTAAATTACGTCCACGGTCAGGGCAGGTAACTGACTCGCAAACGGCTACATAAGCAGAAAAAGACTCTGGTTGCGTTTACTTATATTTTGTTTAACAACTTAAGTGTTCGTAAGGTATTACGATACACCGCTTAGTTTTCATAGCCAAACTTCTAAACGGAATGTTTGTATTAATGGTAACTACCTTACCAAGAGTTACAAGATGCAACTGGCAACTTGACTATTTCCACAGAAGTAAAAAACAGTACATAGTTTTTTGTTCTTCTTTGAACAAACTGCTCCAATCAAACACAACACAGTCCAGAATACCCTATGTTTGTTGAATGGTGAACAGTTACTACCCCCCAATAACTCAAAATCAACATTCAATGTTGTCCAGTAGTGTTTGAAAATGAGTGACAATCATACAGTAAAAGTGAATGTAAATGAGTAACTATCTTAAGTGTTCTGAAAGTCTGTACATGTCTACGTTAACAGTGTAAATCTCATATTTATATAATACACAAAAGTCAAAATTGACATACGGTCTGCCTGATCATTTTCAGATACAGTACCATATCAAAACTAAACACCCTGTAATCAACTACAAATTGATACACAAAGCTACAGCTTGCATGCATGAGCAAGTCAACACGTGTGTCATGAACTAAACATAGGTGTTCCACATGAAAAACACAAATTTATACAAGTTTGGTGATAATAATAATGAGTAATAGGTAGTCTGTAATGGTTCATTAACCTTCATATTTCTGTACAAAAGTATGACCTTATATCATGAGTATGTGCAAGTACACTTGATAAACATTCCAAGTACGTAACTTGTAAAGCATCAATAGTTTCATTGTAAACTTTAAGAATAAAAATGAAAATTAAACCTTGCATCAGCCAAAACTGTGTCATATGTACAACATACTATAATATGGTCATCTTAAACCAGTATTAAATATTTTCCTATTAAGCTGTAAGCTCAAGGATAGAGATTGAATTTTACATTGGTCAACACTTGTGTGGTCTGTGTGTCCTCCCATGCTTTTAGTCACTTTTGTACTAATTGTTAGCAAGTCCCTCTTGACACATCAACGTACAACACAAAAATACTAATGAATGACTAACAAGAGTGAAAAGACTTAAAGAATTTGAATTGTAATGCACTGTGGACGTGATTAATAGAACAATCACAGTACATAACTGAGGTAAGCATTTTCTCATATATACGACGACATTTCAAGCCATAAACAAATAATGAACTCTTCAACATACCTTTGACTATGCATATGAGGTTAATAAATTAATTATTGTGTGCCATATTCATAGATGTTATCAATACTATCAAAAAATACCTTTCTATAGGTTTCAGGGTGAGAGTAAGGTAAACTTCACAAGACAATTAACTTTTCTGTAGGTAGGATTTAAAAGCATTATTCTATCTGAGACCGATCAACTTTATGGATCGTGGATAAACAAAACTATAAGAATACAGCTAAGGGTTTCAGTTAACTTCAAGTAATTCAATGCATATACATTTGGATGAACTTCAACTCGGTTCTTAACAAATGGACTACTAACATAGTGAAATAGTACTTGGTTTTCAGGTTCAGTTACTAGATTTTTTAAACTTCCTCAAAATTATTCATGTTACTAGAATCACAACTTAAGTTGACAAACAGAAGGTATACTTTCATATTTACTTTCACTTATTTCTTTAACATTTCAGTAGATGACTTGACATTTATATCAGGGTTTGGAGCTAACATGTTCAGTACACTTAACACTATCATTTTGAGATTTCCTCAGCAGTATCAAGCAATTCAACATCTTAGACTTCAAGTAAAGCATCTGTTCAGAGAATACACTAATCTTAAATACTACATCATCATCATCATCTTTCATTTAAATATTCATTATTTTCATATTCATTTTCTTTATGCATTAATTCTTTCTTTTCAATATATGAAGCATTTTTTCACTTCCATTTCAGTAACTTAATAACTATTTGTTCAGTACTTTCACTGACAATTCTTAACCTAACTTAAATTTCTCATGAACAGCACTTACAATGTTTCCTAATTTGTTACATCTTTTGATGACTACTCAAAGACTTCCACATTAGCTAGTGGTTTATAAACATCATAACATAAGTCTCCAAAATTCCTGTCAAATACATTAAATAAACCCCCATCATCTACCCATTTTCTTTTTCTGTACTTAAATTCACATAGTATTTTAATTCATAATTCCTTCTCAATATTTGTTATTCATTGTAACTATATTAACTGTAAACATGAATTCACTATTTGGTTCAAACTGTATTTCAGTATATTTACTTTTCTTAAGAATAAAGTCCATTGGCCTATACATTGACATAAGTAAAAAAAATTCATATTGAAAACCCCCCAACTAGTATATCAGATTAGGTACAGTATTAGTATTTGGTATAAAGTTCTTCTGAACTGATGGTTAACATCCACCTACACATTTTTTGTTCATATTTTCTCAAAAATTCCAACTGGTAATAAAGTTTAGGTTTCACATATTTTAAGTTTCAATAAGCATATAGCAAAAATGTACATATCAAAAGGTATGTCTCAGTTGTTTTCATTTGTCAGTGGTAATTAAAAAGTTTTTCAAATAATCATAAATATTTACACTGAAGGAAAACTTAAAGCATAGAATTTATTCTGCACTGTGAAAATGATTAATAGAAGTACACAGCACACGACTGGGGACCTGAACTGGTGTCAGCAGTTTCATAACTAAAGAGTAATTATGCCCCTAAGGTATTACATCAGTATATAGCCTGATGCACCTCATTTTGTCTATCATCAGGTAGAATAGGTAGTAGTACATTATTATTAGGTCCAAAATTAAATGCAAACAGTTGGGTCTGGTTTGCCCAAGAACTTACTTTACACCTTAGACTTTGCTTAAGTAACATAATTTCAGAAGTGTCATTCAAGTCTGAATGAAAACAATCATTGTCCTGTGGCATAAAATAAACAGGGCGAAATTTCTTTTTAGGCCTACCAGGTAACTTCACTACTGGTAAACAAATTACATTAGTACATCTAGGAATACTCAAAGTTTCAGCATGTGACTTTTCTTGCATTTTGTCTACACACTGTGGTAATTCTGTGACTGTACAATTACTTTCGACTTCTAGCTCAGGGTTATCTACAACAACGTTACATTCAGTTTCTACTTTCAAATCAGAATTATCAAGTTTGCTATTACATTCTTCAACATCGCGAATCTTTCCAGTTAACTCTGTTTTAGTATCCTGGCTCTGAGAATTTACATAACTTGAACTGTCATCTATTTTTTCAACATTGTCACTCGTCTGAGAAACTTCTGAAGTAGCAGCTACCACAACAGTTTTTTCTACACTATCGAGTTTTGCACTAAGTTTTGTGTCTAAAATACATTGTTTTAATTCGGTCCCTCCTTGATCGATTTTGTGATCTATGTTTTTCATGTAAGATATCATGGTTTCCATTTTTAATAAAATTTCCAAGATTAATTTTCTTTCTATTTCCATGTTTCCTGCCATATTACTAATCTGTTGGCCAGTCTCTTGTAAATCACTAGAAAATGGGACCTGCTGCTTTCTTGTAATCGGTGTAGAACTCGCGATACCAGAACCTTCTACCCCACTGTCAAAGTCCGAAACTTGAGTACTATCATCTCCCTCCTTTCTTACTGTATCCATTTTAAAATAAGTTTTCAGTCCACATAAAACCCCTATCACACAAACAGTCACTACAAAAGTTACAAAAAAAAAGAAAAAAGTACTTAGCTCGTCACAAGGATGCGGCGATACAGGAATCTAGTAGTTCAAATTACTACCATCTTCCTCCATTAAATTTTGACATCGTAGGTGTGGATAGTATTGTAGTCGAATTCTGCACTTTTATGATGGTTTTACTGCACATCCATCATATACATTATTTTCCTTGTATCATGCCGAAACACATTTTTATATTAGCGAATACTCATTAAAATCGTTTGGTCACGTCACCACTTTTAACACTTTACATTAGTGAATACGCTTTTTAAATCCTGGTCACACGGCACCACATCTAACGTCCATCACCTCTTTTCGGAATGACTCAAACTGAGCCCTAATATATTCCTGAATCACGGAAATGTTTATTAGTTCTCAGTCTATAACGAAATCATTCCACTGTAGGTGAAGTTGAACTTATCTTATATGCTGGCTGAAGTCCATTGCGTTGTGATTTGTCTTCGGCATTCACTAAAGAATTTGGTTTTACAGGATATTTTCATAAAGTAAATCCATCTTAGTTGATATGGAAACGATTTTTATTTCCACTTAAACATTGCACAATCAAGAAATGCAGCAGCAAGCCAACAGAGCTGCTTACAGGTTTCTGGCCACTCGAATACTCTATCCCAGACTCTATCACCGACTGAACAAACAATGGTTTCTCTCAAACATCTTTCTGCTTAACTGCATAATAAGATTGATGACAAAGTTTTGTAATTCACAATTAAACAGTATTCTTTTGCATTAAATATGCCAAAATACAGAAATTTAAACATTACATTTAAGCTACGACTATTTATGTCAATGTATGTACTTGTTTCATGAATTTTGTATTTAAATGTAGTACACAAATTTAACGTCATCCTTTTGACTAGTGTTTACAGTCGTCAAATTATTTACATTATGTGTGTTTTCGAAATGCACACATATTTGTTTTGTCAATAGTGTGTAGGTGTAATATTATTGTCACATGGAATTTCCATGTGTTTCGGTTTGTGGTCAAATTATTTATTAATACGGATTTGTATATGGTTGTCGTAGTTTTGTTACTTTTGAAGATAGTTTCTTAGTACCAAATGGATTATTAATTTTAGTGCATGAAAAATTATCAGTATTTAATTTAGGATCTAGTGATATATAAAACATGGTCTGCCCTAATTTATTTAAACAAAAGGTATATATGAAATCATGTTGTGCAATAGTTTATAACATGTAGCATTGTTGTTTTTATACAAATTATTATCATATAGGTTCAGCAATTTCCGAAACTAGTGTTTGCAGCTATTATTTACGAAAGTATTAAAAACTGAAAATTACGTAAAAGGTCGGCCAAAGTTATATTTAAATCAACGTACTATTTCTTAAAGGTTATTTTACTAATAGTGTTAATAGAATTTCAAACAGAAGGCGAAAATGTGAAATATCACATGTCCAGTAATGAAGTTTTACTTTAGGTGTCAGATATTTCGTGTTTCTATGTTGGCAACTGATTTTTAGGAGTTCGCAACATAGCAGAAACGTTACAACTTGCATTGCACTAAATTCATTATATGATTCTGCTTTGATAACTGCCAGCAAATCGCCATTTAGCGCGTTTTGTTTCTAGGTTGCATGATGCGTTTGCTTTTGTTTATTTTGGTAGTAATGGGACCGTCTGCTAGCAATATGTGTGTGTGTGTGTGTGTGTGTGTGTGTGTGTGTGTGTGTGTGTGTGTTTAATAATGGTTTGGGTGCTTACCGTACTTTTCATTTTGTGTTCTCTGACTCGATATTGTAAGATGAGTTAGTCTTATTGCTTTTGTGTGTTTTCGTGCCAAAGACAGTCTGGAAGCAATCTGTGTGCGTTATTCTGCTTGTATTATGTGCGTTTATTACTGTTCTCGGTTCACCTGAACTGGGCTTCAAACATACGTTACTAATTTTATGCCTCGGTTTGCGCAGTTGCAGTTACATAGATTATATAGGTTAATTAACTGTCTTTTGCAATTGTAAATAGGTTTAATTAAATCAGATTTATGAATTTCTGTCAACTATTTACAACAAGACCTAGAAACTTATAATCAGTTAACAACAGCATCGCCAGAATGGAGCAACTCCCCCGCCCCCCTCCTCCATAGGAATTCAAAGATAATTAATTTTACAAGAATTTACAAAAATATTTCTTTAAATTATTCAAATTGTGAAATTCGTTTATAACATTTGTTGTCGTTAAACAATTTTCGTACTTTATTCAATGTACCGTTCTTTCTAGGATTTCCCATTCTGTTTCTCATCCATCTGCTGATGCTATCAAACATGGAAGAGCCCATGGCAGATACTGTACAGAACTGTATACATTCTGAACCGAGGTGACTGAAATGCAAATATTTTCTTCAAACATACTAATGAATGTATTCTATAAATATGAATGTGCTATCTCTAGTCTTTCAAGTTGATCTATTTTTCCCATTTAGCTGATGAAGTGTACATTAATCTCCTAACTACTATTAGGCCCAAAATGAACATACTAGGAATATATGCTGCCGATATTAAACACAGTTTCACTGCACTAACTACTACAAGGAGCTAGACATATTGATGCAGATAGCAAACTAACAACACCCATCAGTAGCTTCCAAAACAACAATACCATTATTCAACCATAACACATGCAAAAACAACATACATGTTGCTACGCACACACATAGGGAAATAAACTATCACAGATATGAAATACGTAAAAATATCTGGCATTTACCAAATCCAGTGTAACGGTTGTGGTGCTTTTTACTTAAGGCAAACGAGTAGAAGTTTTGGAACTACATACAAATAGAATAATGATTTGAAGAAGACCTCTATCAACATAGACATGAAAATGGTCTGATTTACTGTTACGAAGCTTCTCTTTACTCTTTAAGAGAATTCCAAATTAAGAATGCATTAATAGAAGAGAAGTACATGTATTATGTACAAGTCAACCCCCAAAACCAAAAGGTAATTAAACCATTAATCCATGTACTAAGAAAGGCAAACCTCCTTGTCAAAAAACCACATCATGTGATTACATAAACACACTCACAGCCGCAAAAAATCATATACCATATTGTCATGAAAAAACTTGCATCACGATAAATATCTCACGGACAACAGGAAATGAAATAAATTGACGGAAGATAATATATTGTAAAGGTAATTCACCAAAATAACTACAGCAGCTATTCAGACTATCGCATTACACCTGAAAATGGCGCTCTGCTGAAATGAGCAGCTAATAGTGTAAAATACGCGAATTTTGAAGTTTTCTGGAATATAATTTATTATTATGTCAATGTTATTATTTCATGGTTTCTACTTTTCTTGTCCTCTTCTTGTCCTTCCTATCTCGTATTTTGTATCATCACTACCAGTAGCAGAAAAGTGTTTTCGATCATGCATTGCTATTGCATTGTTATGTGATTTTCAATCGTCTAGGACTGAAGGTGTGTATGCTGCAGCACCTATCACAGTCATGGTGACGTTTGTTGAGAAAACTGAAAGACTAGAGATAATGATGAAAGGAATAGAAAGGTATTGTGCAAATTTTCATGTAAACCACTATTTACAGAGATTTATTTCCTGTAACACACGAATGTTAGTCAGATAAAAAAATAAAATTATACATAAATAAAGAAACTGTTCTGCTAATTATTGAATAAATAATTAGTTAAACAACAACCAGAATAAGTCACATGTTTCTCTAAAAAAATAACAATAAAAATTACTAAAAGTCTCTTCTGAGACACGGTACACACGCTACCTATCAAAAAGCTTCTGGGACCAGGAAAAATTTCCTTTTCAGAATGTCACTCAAGTATTGAGCGATTTTAAAAATTTGAAATGTCGCCATACTCTAGCGATTAAGACATATACTCTTACATAACTTTTAAGAAGATAAGAAAAGTAGTTTCATTATAAACTGCGTATATATCGTGATGCCGACGTCTCACAGCAATAAGACAAGGTTTATAACTTACACGAAAATGATAACACTTGAATTATTACAAGAAACTTGCCAAATAATCTCAATCCTTCATGAAACTTTTACTTCTAGTTAAACCAACAAATAATGAAATACAAAAAGTGTGTGTGTCCTACTGTATTATAGCTGCCAATGTTGTCAAATTCATAATCTGGAATGATATTTTAATTTATTACATTTTAACTTATATCTCTATACAGAACATACTATTCCCTATTTCTGGAGATATGACATGGTAAACACATAGGTACGTCAAAAATTACCTTCACCATATATTACAAAACGTCAGCATCGGTCCTGACGTTTTATTGCTTTTTTATACTGTATTTACCTGGAACAATATATCGTGATACAAACACACACTTCATGAGGTGTGACGCTTTAGACATTGAATCACATGAAAAACCAGATTTGCTTCAAACGGATGTCAAATTATGCTATATCAATTTAGTGTTCGATAATTAGAATATCTGGTAGCTTCGAACAAGCTTTGAATACATATTTAAATCAATATCAAACTTTTTCTCAGTTATTGCGTAAACTAAAATATTTATTACTTTAACTCATTAGCAATGTAACCGGACATTTGAAGGAGTTATGTACATAGAATTGTGGATTTTACTAGAAGAGTATGGTTAACAGATTGAAATGTCCCATACTTGTCAGAATATTGTACAGAATACTAAATGTTGTGTCGCACAACAAGTATAATATCTATGTATTTTGTATTCAGTGAAACTTTGATTCCTTTGAAATATAAAGGTGTTGTTTTTACACATTGTAAAAGAGCAAAATGAAAACGATGTCACTACATTGTAACTACATGTACAATATAGACGTGGAGGTCAAATGGCCGAAGGAGATATTACATCTTGGAATATCTTTCAGATTGTATTAATGTAACTGAGTATAAAACTGTCTGCTGGAAAAATGGATATCATCTAAGTGTCATCTTTGTAGATAAAGTGAGGTCCGTGTCTTCTTACATTTAAATAAAAATTTGCTTTATATTAACTATTTGTTAAATACGTCCCTTAGTTCAGCAAGATTTATTATTTCAGTAACAATTTTCTAACTATAGTTTACGAATATTTGGCCACCATCGTAACAAAACTTACCAGTCAAGTAGTATGCTTAATGAAGAGCTTTATTGATGTGTAGTCAATAATTTAATCGCAAGAAAGCAGTATGTGCAGGAACTGTTAATTTTATGAACTTGTTTTAAATTTTTCTGTTATTAACACCATCCTGGGCAGGTCATCTTACTATGTGGTCTAGTTTACGATGAAATACATTCAGAATCCAGATTCTAATTTAGAATCTTGATTCACAGTTTGAATTTTTATTAATATAGTTCATTGCGTCATAAAGCGCACCACAACTTTCTTCGTGCCCAGTTACATTTAATGGAATCAAACTTCATAGAATTGATAATGTGTCAATATAAGTAATTTTATATAGACTAGATGAGTAATTTTAAGTATCAGTTTTACTCCTCATATTGAGAAGACCATTTGCGCTGAAGCTATTTTTACTTTACTGAGATCAATATTTTTAAATTGTTGACATTAAATAACAAAACTAAAGCTATGAAAAAGTGGCATGAACTTCTCCCCACTAATACCCTACTTCCTTCACCAGTAGAGGGAAGTATGACTGTCTACCACAGCGATGACTTCTCACAACATAGCCTACATTAAAATAATTCCGATACTGTAGATATTTTGTTGCTTTATATTCCTTATTTCCTCCTTATATAGGCCTCTGCTTCCAAGTACTAACGTTACAGATTACAAAGTAGTTGCTAATTTTGTACTGTCTGGGGATGTTTATCTAGACACAGATTTAACAATGAAGTAAATTTACAGAGATGGGAGAACTTTTTTCATCTTTGAACACTTCTTGGTAATCGAGAAACTACATCTCTGGCGCTAGCCAAAATAAATCACAGATATACATTACTAGACTGGCAATGTCGTATGCAGTATTTTTGTTGTCACTGAAGTCTCGCCGCCATATTTCTGTAATACAAATGTGCGAGCAGTAATGTGTGTAATGACAGAAAACGGTATTTAAAATACGGATGAACTGACTGAACTGCGCCATCTTTACAGTTTTAACATATTGGTCAATTTGTATGTTGTATGTGGCTGTAATGTTTCGTACAACGGAAGATACATACAGCAAAAAGTTGGATTGATTTCCTGTTTTTATTCATTTGCTATCAAATTCAGTACTACGGTCATTATGAAAGTGCTATTTGTCGTGGTTAAGGCGTATTTTTATTCTTTTGAATGTTCTTACGAAATCTACATTGTGCTTTGACACATACATTAATGAGGCGCATTAATGTATTACCAGTTTCGATTAACTGCGGCTTTTCTTTTAGTAATATAATGAATACATACATCTTCATTGTTCTGAGTGTTTCTTCGATCTCACGGAAGTGTAACCTTACATGTAGAGCAAGTTTAAACTAACTAGTACAGCTTACGTAATTTCGCGTTAGTATATCATAGCAGTACATATGGAAACTCTTTGATGCATTGGCATATCTAGGACTTGGCTATGGGAGGGGGGGAATAGATCTGCTTGATGAGCAAAATTGTAGTCAGTTTCCAGACAGACTAGCATATACCACTCCCGTTGAAGATTAATTCACTCCCATCCAATGAAAGCTTATGGTAAAACACCCCGAGTTCCCAATCTTCCCAATCTTTACCTTTACGAGACTGCTGTCATACAATTTCTTCCTTTTTTTTTTTAGCGTTCTGGGGGGTGGGTTCCATCCCCCTCATCCCCCGATAGTTACTCCACTGCTTTGATGGAAGGTCAAGCAATATGGCGGCCTCACGCTACAGTTAGAAAAGGACGTTTGCCAGTGTAGTAATGTATGTCTGTGAAATAAACAAACAACAATCGTATTATCTTGATGTACAAATAGCTTTTCATTTACGCACAAAATAGTTAAATGTGATAATAATTACTCTGCTTTCTTTCCTCGTGCTACAAAATCAAATTATTGGTTTGTCTTGTCCGAAAACTTTTTTAAATAATCGGAAGTTTCTGGCGCCAGAGATGAGGGGTAACGCGGATAAGATGGCGAACATGTGGCGCATTCTGGCGGCCGCCCCCTGCCCCCGCCGCAGTGCAGCTGTCGCTGGCGCGGATCGGCTCGTGGGCCGTAAATCTCTGGCCGCTTCTCATATCGGCGCAGCGCCCTGACTAATTCAGATGCAGGCCGGCACCAGCTAGCAGCGTCCCCAACCTGTCTCCCGTGGTGCGGAAGCGCCAGCTGCTCTACCCGCCTCTTATTTGAAGGATTTCGTACTTTCCCGTGAGAGCCTTATTTTACATACAGGGCATTTCTCAAATACTCCGACAGACTTCCAAGGGTTGTAGAGGGGACTTGGTAGATCATGTAAGAAAATATTATCCACAGATGCTATGAGCACTATTCATGTTTCGTAATAAATGTTCAAACATTTATGTGTAAATCACAGTCTCTCTTCATTTTTTTTATTTTATTATCTTTTTTTTCCATGGCGAGTTTTGAGCGTCTACACTCAAATCTTTAGGTGGAACCAGGCTGGGAAAAGTTACTTTTCTACAGTAACTACGTTACAGTCACTTCCCTGAAAGATAACCTAGTTACAGTTACTATAAACCGAAAGTAACAGAATCAGTTACAGGTATTTCCCTGTTAGTTTTAATCGTTGTAACTGTACCACATTTGTAAATCCGTAATACTCTACATACATTCTTTTCTGCCGGACGCGGTGGGCGAGTGGGCTGCGGTGCGCCAGTCACGGTCTGCACGGCCACTACGTTCGGGAGTTCAAATCCCCCCTCGGGCATGGATATTTCTGCCGTCCTTAGTTTTAGCTAGTTCATAAGTAGTTTGTAAGTTTAGGGACTGATGACCGTGTAGTTAAGTCCCATAAGCTACACAAACATTTGAATTTGAACATTCTTTTCTGCTTCATAAAAAGCGCGGTAAAAACAATACGCCGGCAAGTAACGTAACTTGATAACGACTCATTTTCCGAAATAAGATAATGAGTCCTCTTGTTATTGATGCGGTGTTGACAAATAACATACCGCTAGTGACAAACAGTGTAGCAATTTTCTGTAGTGATCCGTGTTTCTTTTTAATTAACTTCAATTAATTAATTTCCACAGACACTCCTATGCCTCTTATTAGGTGACGAATGCGTAAAGTTTAATAAAATGCATCTTAAACCATCAGCTGTTTTAATAAATCCGTAAAATCGACTAGTTTCGGTCCAGGAGCATCATCATAGATGAAAAGGTATTAAAACAGGTCAGTTAACAGCATTAAATAAAATAGATCTGGCTGAAAACAGCAGGAGTCAATTTCAATAAAATTACAAATTTCATACTAGTTTATCCCCACCATTTAAAGTAGGCGCTAGTCAACCGAGGCAGGCGTTGGTGCGCATGCGCGTCTCTTCGCGTTGGGCTCAGCCGTGACTCGTGTCCAGTCTGAAGGCAGCAGCAACAACAACGTCTCTCCTCCCAGCTGTCTCCTCTGGGTAGAACGGTGGGAGAGGGTATTCAAGAAGAGGGGCTTGTCAACAGGGATAGAGTGAATGTTACGGTAGATGAGGGGACTGTGGGAGACATGGGAAAAGGGTTATGGGTGTTCTCTATACAAGGGTAATGTTGTGAGAGAAGGTAGTTTGGGAAGAAGGTGGCGATGGTTTCAAGCTGAAACACGGAGTTGGCAGCTAGAGCAATCTGTTGGAGGGTATGGTGACGCTGTAAAGTGTTGATGTTTTAGAGGACCATGGTGACAAAACGGATGGGACCAGAGGGAATTATTGACGTGGGTAGGAGGATCGATGGGGCTGACGGGGCTTGTCAGTTCAGGGATGACAGGAGTGGGGCGAGCTTGACACTTTTAGGATAGGTCGGTTGCGAACTGTCAAATGTTTTGCAGGTAGTGGGGAGGTTAGGATACTGTTTCAGGAAATGTGCCGACCTCCAGTAGGGGGTTTGAGACAATTCTGGCTCAATAGATCGTTGTAGAAAAGACATTGTCCACAATGACAGGATTTGTGGAGGGGAGCGTACAAGATCCACTTTGTAATGGCGATCATATATAATCGCCCCTTTTGTAAGTAGGTGGTTTATTGAGGATGCGAACTCCATAAAGTTCCGCATCAACAAGCTAGGACCAGTGGTATTCTGGATGCACATGGCAGAGTGCATCTTTATCTGTGGGTGGGAGGTAAGCTGCACCTATTCCTATCGCCAGACTTTGTATGGTGATGGTGGGCAGGTGGTGGGGACGTTGAGGCTAGGAAGAAGAGGAGGAGGTGATGTATAGGGTAGCATGGAGTCCGAAATGGAACCACGGGGAGAAGCGGGAAGAGATCAGTGTGGATGGTGTGGGAACGGGACTTGATAAGGAAGGAGTCCTTACACGGTGTGAGGTGGGAGATTGGGGCAGAGTGCAGGAAGAGGGAGCAGTTATCTAAGAATTTTGTGTCAGGTTTGGGGTGTGGATGTGGGGAGAGGGGTGGCATCATTTGGTGGTGGATTTTTGTGATTTACAGGACGTGGAAGGAGTGGAAAGGTTAGGGAGAGGGTTGGAGGGGGATGTGGCAGGGAGTGACAGTTGTTTTGTGATCTGGGCTAGGTGAGAGCAGTTATTCGGCCACCGTGATGTGGTAGGTGTTGGATGCATGCTGACTACATCTGGGTGAGTTCCTGGGAATAGGAGAGAGGGAGATTGGAAGGGGGAGAGTTGTGGGCGGCGGTGGTAGGAGGTGTTGTGGCAGAGTATGATGAGCAGGGGGATGGGACAAGGAAGAGGCACTCCACCTGATGGTCTTGAATGCTTGTGAGGGGCTGGTGTATAGGATGGTGGTGGTGGTGGTGACTGGAGGAGATTCGAAAAGCGAAGAGCAAAGTAAGACAAGGTAGAAAGAAGAGAAGAAAAGAACGAAGATAAGAAGCAATGTCCTGTGTCTACGCCGACTACGGCGGCGGTGGCGATCCCGGTCCATTAGGAGAACCGGCGACGGCGGCGGAGGCTGTGGCGGCGATGGAGCGCCGAGCGCCGTCGGCGAAGGAGACTGGGCAGCGCCTAGCACGAGCACCGGCGGCCCTTGCGCCGGCAGGAAGGGTAAGGACAGGAGCCTGGCTATGACGGCCCGTCCTGGCCTGGGTGGCGGCTGGGACTGGCGACCGCGGTGGTCCCAACAAGGAGAAGGCGGTCCTGGCGAGCAGGACCCTGCAGCGGCGACAAACTGGAGGCCTGTAACAGAGTCTCGTGTAAGCTTCGACAGTACATGACTGCCTGTTGCCAGGCGGGATGGATGTCGGCAATTTTTTTTTCTTTTATTGTAATTTTCAAGCCACCTGTACTAGTGTCAGGCTGTTAACAGATTAAATTTCACTGATAGAGGTTCTAGCGAATATTGCAGTGACTATATATGGGACTGTGTATAACCAACATTTGCTTATAAACAATGCTAACAAGACAGCTACCTTTCATTACATTGCACTAATCCTAAAAAGAAGTTAAATAACGACCTTCATTGCCTAACGTCCAAGTTACCCACCTCTAACAGTAAGTGGCAGCACTGAGGTCCTAGCTTGTCAACCTTACGGCGGGGCTTCTTCTTAAAAAGATAGGAAGGGTCGGTCTGTAGTTGACAAAGTTCCTAAAACACCTCCTCTCTTTCATGCCTTCCCTCGGCGATGTTACCATCACACTTCGTGCCAGTGCCCTTGTTTGTAAATGGGCAGCACTGCAGACGAGGTGCCGTTTCGACATGCAACTTCAGTGCATGTGTGAATTCACTCTTTTACTAACCTTGTGTCTTCTGTCCCATTGCGCAGGTGAAGCACACAGGTCGCACATCCGTTGTACCTGAAGTGATGCTAAAAGAGGTGTTGAAATGTGGCTAGGAAGTACTGTACTACGAATAACTTTAGCTTTTGTAGGATGCCAGTGCTTGTTTTTGTTGAAGAAATGCCAGTGTATACCCAAGCACAAATATACCGACTGAGTAATGTTACAAACATAAACGTTGCATAAAGTATAAACTTACCCGCACTGAACTGACATGAATGTGCAAGGCATCACGGTCGGCGCTCGACTGACAGCCGCCGCACTTCGCTGCGCGCCACAAGCCACCGTTTTGGCGCCAAGCGAAACTTCTAGACTAACATTGTTCAACTTATTACAAAATATACAAATAATTAAATCTTTGAATTAACCAAAATATAGCTTAGAACAAAAGCCTTACAGAAAGTATACAGATAATTTTTAATAAACATAGGAAAGTTAAATATTAATAAAAGAAGCTTAAAGTTTTGGCGGACAACTAGTATAGGCGGGAGCCAATCAGATCTCAACTTGCAATAGGGGCGGAGCTTTCCCACGGGATACAAGCTCATCTACTGTCTCTCTCACACACCCTTTCTACTATTGCATCACGCGGTTCTCCGTCCAAGAAAACTTCTTTAACACCCAATACATTGAGATGCGAAATAAATGGCTGCATATCAGCCCCCTCACAACCTGTCAACAGGTGCCAGCTATGGCACGCCGTCTTACTCCATTAACAAGCTAAATAACGGCTGAGCTTGTGCAAAATAGGCTAAAAATAAACTGGCAATTTGTTACATTTTATACTTTATTATGAACATAAGTGCTTTCAATTTACGGTTGATTGTTATTTTTATCCGCCTTTTTGTATTGAATTATAAAGCGTCATTTTGATGTGTGTTCATATAATTGTAATCTTTACATAAATTCACACATATAGTGTCAACCGATTGCATGTTGACACTTATACCTTATATTGAAGTAATGTTTTCAAATCTGGCGCCCTATATGTTTTCAATCAACAAATATGTATTGTGTATGTAAGATCACCTCTTCCTTTGAATATTATAATAATCTCTGTTTTTGTTACTACATGTTTTGTTAACTGTTGTCATTATTGTATTGTAATGTTAAAACTCTCTGTCGCACTGGAGTTGTTATAGACAGCAATTTCTGTCCAATCCCCTACATTTCCAGCCCTGATCCTTATTATAGTAACCTCTGTTTTCTATATAATTGTTACTACACAATTTTTAAACTACAGTGCTTCCTGATGCACTGTTTATGTGATTTTTATTCATTAAGTCGCGATGTAACTGACAATTGTTCACTCTATTTGGTAACCTATTACGACATGATCTAAATAGCATTTGTTCACTCTATTTGATAACCCTTTCCCCCTTTCTTACTACTGTATTGGTTAACTTTTAATAGTACCTACCTTATCTTCACTTGGCATGGCGCCACTAGACAATACATTGATATATGGCACGCCATCTGGCGATTAATATCTGTACTCATGTATTGCATCATCTGTATTTACTAAGTCTGCTCTCTAATGTTACATAAACGTCATGTAGCTAATGATACCTGACCACCATGTAACTAATGTGCACTGGTTACTTTCAACGATTGGGTATGTGAGCCTAATTTTATAATCACAAAAGTTGTATACATTGCTTTTGTAATATTTCTATCCAGTTACTCTGTATAGTTATGATTGTTCGTTTGACAGATTATAATGATGGCCCAGGCCAAAACACACAAAATAATGTCATTTTGTAGCCATCTAATGACTTATCAATAGAGCCGGCCGCGGTGGCCGAGGGGACTGAGGCGCTCCAGTCACGGTCTACACGGCCACTACGGTCGGGGGTTCGAATCCCCCCTCGGGCATGAATATTTGTGCCGTCCTTAGGATTAGCTAGTTCATAAGTAGTTTGTAAGTTTAGGGACTGATGACCCTGTAGTTAAGTCCCATAAGCTATACAAACAAACTTATCAATAGAGAGACCTGCACATCTTTTTGCAGACTTCATTCATTTAACATGTTTTTTTATTATTGTCATGGGTATGCTGATTTATTACTGAACGACAGAATTAACGTAGTCAGTATTTTAGGACTTTAAGTATTATAGTTTGGACTCTTTACTGTGGTAAACACTACTCTGTTTACAGTTTTGATTCGTTGTGACCAGAAGGGAGGTACCCAGGGTAACGGATCTGCGCAATGGACTCTAGATCAGGAGCGCAGATATCAGCAGCAGGGCAGCTGAAATAATTTGGTAGGAGGCATGGCTATCTGGAGACTCCACTAAACATTCGCTATCTGATGTCCAGACATCGTTGACTGAGTTGCTCTGGTTGCTCGAATTCATTTACACTCTAAACAGACTCGAGAATTGTGGATCTTTTTTTATAAAGGAAACGATTTTCCTATTTGAGCCAGCGATTGCCATTTCTTGTCAATATGAACAATCCAGTCCATATCGCCAAAAGTTGTCTATTTATAACATCGTCTGATGTTGGCAGATGCCGAAACGACGTTATAAATATAGACAATGTTAGCCAGCATCTGCGTTTATTCATACTGACAGTTTACACATCAGTGAAGAAGTAGAGTGATTTGAAAAGTCTATCAATTCGTTACAGAGAGTCTAGTGGACTGTTTACCAGATCGCACCCAGGCGTTGTTAAGTAAGATTTCAGAACATATGGACAGTGGAAGATATTATGGTAGTCAGATGTAAATTAGGGTCGGAGTGTGCAACACTGACAAGTAGAGCTTACTTATGAACTATTTACGAAGTTGCCTCGTCCCTTCCTGCAACTGTGGCACTCACTGACACTTTGTTTTAGCCCCATGTACGGGCACCTAACGGCAAGTCAATACATTGACGTTAATAACAACGAAAATCCTGCACTGCTCATGCTGAACAACTTTCATATTTAGCAATTTAGTTGAGTGCCTCGAAGGAAATTGTTCTCTGTCTACATCGGATATAGTAGTTAACGTTTCATTGTAGCTGCTGCTGTTTCAAATTTCTTAGATATTGTTTATATCCGATAAAAATAGTAAAGCCCATGATTCCATTAAGACTTAGTATATATTGGCTAACTTGAAATTCCTAATGTACAGCTCGGAATATTCTACACTATTCGCAAACTCGTCACCAATAATCCTATTGGGTTCTTTCCAATGCTCGCATTCTGCTACACATACCACCAACCCTCCACCTACACACCTACTCATTCTGTGCCGGCGAAGTTCCAACCATCTCCCACTTTCGAATAATGAACGCTGCCTGGAGATATACCATTCAACCAAATCCGTAACCTATCCACCTCTTCTTCTCCAGGGCTTCCTCCACACCCTCTTCCCATATCGCACCTTCTCATCTCCCATTTCCTTTCCCACCCTCTCGTTTCCAGATTTATGCATCCTAATCCCCTCTTACGCCTGTAGTTGGCGTAATTCAGGAAGGCACTTCCGCGCATAGAGGCGGAGCGATAGGTGAAGCGTGGAGGGGGGAGCTACAGCCTAGCGCCAGCAGTGGAGCCTGCGGGAGAAACGTTGCGTAACTCGCGGCCAGCCACGCGCCTACCGAATGGACGTTACTGGCTGTCATTGCGGCAATGGAGGGGGATGTACAGAACGGCTGAAAACTGGGCCGCTTTCGTAGTGACCCCGATTTTAACAGACCTTCCTATCCCGTCATCAGTTGGTATCCCTCCTCCTGTCTGTCTCCATAAGCACCTTTCCCTCCATCAAAAATGTTCAAATGTTTGTCAACAATGTTCAAATGTTTGTTAAGCTTATGGGACTTAACTGTGGGGTCATAAGTCCCTAAACAATCAAACTTCTTATAAACTAACTTATACTAACATACATGACCGAGGGGGGATTCGAACACCCGAAGGGGAACGGCCACTCGCATCGGAGCATAGCGCCTCAAAGAACTCGGCCAGTCCGTCACGGTCCCTCGATCAACAACTCCAGAGCAGATCCTTTCAGATTTCATGAAAGTGCTCTGTCTTGTTTTCAGTGTATTGAACACCATGCTCAAGAGAGTTTCTTCTGTGGTCCTGATTTCCTAGAGGCTACTAGTGTTCCAGGTACATTAACTGTGCAGTATGTTTGTATGTATATTTTTATCATTTTTTCAAGTACCGGTTGTGGTGTCGCACAAGTCCAAAGTGCGCGCCACCTACTTTCGCCGCGCGCCGCCATGCACGCACGGCGCGGCGTTCTGACGACGACAGCCACGAGCGCCCTCTGCTGCAACTCCGCTCGTGGCCACCACTGAACGACATCGTTCACTTGGGACTGAGTTAGGAACCAGTAAAGACTTCGGAATCCGATAGGCACCAGTGAAGACTTGGCTATCAGTTAGGCACTAGGCAGGTTTCTACCTCAACTATGTATCAACATTCTGCAGTACTATGTAAAAGTTAAGTATTGTATAAATTCTGTGCAATATATATCTTGTTCTAATATACTCTAGTGTTTCTAGTTTCTGGCTGCTCTACTCCGTACCTGCACCAGCGTGCTATCTTTATTCCTGTGTCGGTCTCATTCCAATCGGCCACCGACACCTACGACGGAACGAGACACAAAAGCGGCGACGAGGCTGGGACACAAAAGTGGCGACGAGGATGGGATACAAAAGTGGCGACGAGGAGCGATAGACGAACCGTGGACCAGCCCACTTACAGCAGCCAGACAGCAGCAGTCGGAGCACGCAAAAATTGCTCCCGCCCACCCACCCTTATTATAACAATTTCGGGGAAAGCTCTTTTGTTACGTGTTTTGTGGACTTTTTTGTTGCAGAGCGTCCTCTTTCATATTGCATTTGTGTTTTGTTATAAGTTACTTGTATACGCGGCGCCTAATCGGTCAGCATGGCCACTACCCCGAACCCAAACTTAATGGAAATTATTCAGTTACAGACGGCGCAAATAACACAACTCCTGCAGGCGGTGGCCCAGCTCACAGCGCAAGCAGCTAACCAACAACAGCCGCCGCTTCAGCAGCCCACACCTGCCGCCGCAACGCTTCCTACGTTTCGCCAGTACAACGAACGTGAGGAAGAATGGAGCGACTACTTCGCACAGTTTCAAGAACTCGTCGCGGCTCATCAAATTACAGGTCAGAAAGTGAAGCATCTGCTATTATCTGTGGTGGGCACCAACACCTTCGTGTTACTGAAAAAACTTTTCCCCGACGTACTCTTCGTGATGTAGACTTTGAACAAATAGTAGAGGCACTAAATGCTCATTATGAGAGAAAAGTTCTCGTAGCTGCGGCACGGTACCGATTTTTCAGACTTAAAAAATTACCTGAGCAGTCACACCAAGAGTGGATTACGGAATTGAAGGGCTTAACCCGCCAATGTAAATTTACTTGCTCTTGTGGACTTCCTTATGGTGACGTTATGTTAAGAGATGCGATTACGCAGAACATTCAGGACCCCAGAATTAGGGCAGCAATTCTAAAACAGTCAGACCCTTCATTAGACAGTGTACTGCAGCTTATAGAAGCGCATGATACTTTTGACTTAGCAGATGTAGAAATGCAAAGCCACAGTGTTAATTCAGTGCGCCACACCGGACGCTTTCCTAGCCGTAGTTCTCATTTTAGCCCTAGTGATTCTTATTTTTCTACCGGCCGTGCTGAAAAGACAGTGAACAGTAGCCAGTGTAAAAGTGCGACACAAAGGTCGCCCCGTCGTGTTAGAAACAGTGATTTGAATAACGGGCGCCAACGCTCATTTCAGAAAAATGTACGTAAATCTTGCCCCCAGTGTGTGTCTCGCCACAAGCGTGCTCATTGCCCTAGTCGCAACGCAACCTGTTATCAATGTGGCAAATCGGGACATGTGCAGTCTGTGTGTATTCAAATTAAAAACTCGAACAGTAACGTTAGAAACAGTGCTTCGCAAAGTGCGAGAGCAGTGCATACAGTCAATGTCATAGACGCTGTGGAACTGAACAGTGCTTTCCTTGGATCTCAATTGCAAGGAAATTCTTCTGCACCTATTGCAAAACTATGTATTGAGCCACGCTGCAAGCGCCGTCGAGCGCGTACGTCGGTGCAACGGAAAAGGGTTCGGGACAAGCAAAGTGACAATGTACAGTGCGATCCTGTAGTGAACCTAGTGCCTTCTGCAACTTCTTATTGTAAAAGTGCCCAGTACTGTGTAGCTAGTGACAGTAGACATCAAGTAGCTGCTCAAGAGTGTAGTGCAGTAGTTAGTGAATCTGTAGTAGCCTCGCATTGCGCGGACGCCGATCCGGCGGTAGTGCCATCTAGTGACAGTGTTGTTAATCCGCTGCGTGCCGAGTCTGCGCCGCTTCCTTCACTACGCGGCCCACGCAAGTGTAGTAAACAAATTCTGTCAGATGTTGCCCACATTCGCGCACCTGTCGAGCGCCGCAAGCAAAAACTTTTTGTGACTCTTTTCATAGACAATAAGACTGTGCAATTTCGGCTTGACACTGGTTCCGCTGTTACATTAATAAATAAAGATACTTATGAACTTCTGGGTTCGCCAAAATTGTCGCCGTCACAGCAAGTGTTAACAGCTTATACAGGTCAAAATATTCCCGTGCTAGGAACGTGTAGCCTGCCCGCCTCTTTTCAAGGTGTAACAAAAACAGTTGCTTTTGTAGTTCTTCAGGCCAAATCGACACAGAACATTTTTGGACTAGATGCTTTTGACTTGTTTGGTTTATCAATTCAAAGAGATGTGCTTCAAATTTCGTCAATAGTGCCTCAGGATAAAATCAATGCATTGTGTGACAAATATAGTGACTTGTTTTCGCCGGAACTAGGTTGTGCAAAAGACTTCGTGGCACATGTAACTTTAAAAGAATCTGCAGTTCCAAAATTTCGGTAAGCTAGACCAGTGCCTATCGCGTGATACAGTTGCCGAAGAACTTAAACGTTGGCAAGATAGTGGGGTGATTTCTCCTGTTTCTGCGAGTCAGTGGGCCTCGCCTATAGTAATTATACCCAAGCCGTCAGGAAAGCTTCGTCTTTGTGCGGACTTCAAATCAACAGTGAACAGTCAAACAATTGTAGACACTTATCCCCTGCCCAGACCTGACGAACTAATGGACAAATTAGGACAGTCTCGTTTCTTTTCTAAGATTGATTTAGCAGAGGCATACTTACAGATTCCACTTGATGACGAGTCAAAAAAGTTTTTCGTCATTAATACTCACATGGGCCTTTTTCAATTTCAACGCCTACCCTTTGGCAGTTCTTCCGCCCCCGCTATTTTTCAGCGCTTTCTGGAACAGCTGACCGTTTCTGTACCGTGTTGCTCGAACTACTTAGATAATATTGTGGTATCCGGACGTACAGTTCACGAACATTTAGCAAACCTGGAGTGCCTTTTCAAAGTTTTGACTGCAGCAGGTCTACGTTGTAATAAAGCAAAGTGTTCGTTTTTTCAAACTGAAATAGAGTACCTAGGCCATGTGATTAATGCCTAAGGAGTTCATCCCTTAGAGCAATCAAAGACTTGCCTCCTCCTAAGAATGTGCATGAATTGCAAGCAGTAATGGGAAAGCTTAACTATTATTTCGGATTTATTCCCAATGCCTCTCAGATTGCAGCTCCACTGCATCACTTACGTAGGAAGAATGTTCCTTTTGTATGGTCCAAAGATTACCAGGTTGCCTTTGACAAATTAAAGTCTGCACTGCTCAGTGATGCATGTTTCATTCCCTTTGACCCAAGAAGCCTGTAGTGTTAGCAGTTTATTCCTCGTCGTACGATCTGGGTGCAGTATTGTCGCATCGTATTGGATGTCACGATCGTCCTATTGCCTTTGCATCCAAGCTACTGACGCCAACGCAACAGAATTACAGATAGCAAAGGAGGCCTTAGCAATCATTTATGGCGTCACAAAGTTTCATCATTATCTCTATGGCAGAAAATTCTATTTGTTGACAGACCACAAGCCTCTCACGTCGTTGTTCTCACCCACAAAGCCAATTCCGCCACGAACGGCACAAAAGCTTCAGAGATGGTCCTTGATATTGTCTAATTATCAGTATGAGATTTTGTACCGACCTACCACTAAACATGCCAACGCGGACACACTTTCCCGACTTCCGGTTGGCCAGGATGTATCATTTGATTCTTCAGAAATGGCATGTTGTCAGATAGACTCCAGAGATGCTTCCGCTGTCGCAGACTTTCCTTTGAACTCTCGTCGGGTTGCACAGGAAACAGCTGCGGATGCAGACCTAGGTGTGGTAGCACGTTTTGTTCGCTCAGGGTGGCCTGCCAGAGCCAAAGACATTGATCGGCCTCTGGTTCGACGTTATTTTGCACAACGTCATGCATTATCTTTAAGTCAGGGTGTACTGTTGTTGCATACCGACAACGACCAAGCAAGAGTGATTGTTCCTCGTTCCCTGCAACGAGAAGTGTTACGCCTCCTGCATCAAGGACATTGGGGCATTGTTAGGACAAAGCAACTGGCCAGACGTCATTGTACCTGGCTTGGTATGGACGCTCAGATAGAGAGCATGACATCACAGTGTACAGTTTGTGCGGAGCATCAGGCGGCTCCTCCACAGCGTTTCTCAGACTGGCCACGCCCCAAGGGACCATGGCAACGTTTACATATTGACTTTGCCGGACCTTTCTGGAATACGCGCTGGTTAATTGTTGTAGACGCTTTCAGCAAGTTTCCTTTTGTGATTGCCATGAACTCAACGACAGCTTCTAGTACAATCAGTGCCTTAACATCAGTGTTTTGCATCGAAGGCTTGCCTGAAACTATCGTCAGTGACAATGGACCTAAGTTTGTTAGTGCGGAATTTCAACAGTTTTGTCGTGTGAATGGCATTCAGCATATTACCACTGCACCTTTTCACCCTCAGTCCAATGGTGAAGCAGAACGTTTCGTTCGAACATTAAAGTCTCACATGGAGAAGATGAAAGGTCAGCACTCCAGGCAGCAAGCTCTTCAAATTTTCCTGTCTACGTATCGATGCATGCCACGTGACGGCCCGTCTCCTGCCGAGCTGCTACACGGCCGCCGTCACCGCACTCTCCTTCACCTGCTGCAGCCTCCCACGCACCGAGTCGGTTCGTATGGCGCTACGCGTTTTCAGGTTTCTACGCCGGTGCTGTACAGGGTGTTTGCTGGAAACAAGAAGACATGGTTGCCGGGCATCATTCAGCGCGTGCTCGGTCGCAATATGTATGTTGTACGTTCTTCCACAGGGTCGGAGCTGCGGCGCCACGCCAACCAATTGCGCTTGCACAGGCCGCGCGATCCTGTCTCCGGTTTCTTGATTCCAGACCCAGTTCACCGCCAGGGAGCACAGCCACATCGTTCGTCCCTGGACTACGAGATCCCGATGGAGGTAGACGCGCCCCCTATGCAGTCGGCCCCTTCGCCTCCGTCGCTGCCTCAGCTTCCAGCGTCAACGAGAGGGACTCCGGGACCGTGCGGGCCCTCCAGCTTGGGCCACGCACCTCAGAAGAAGATGACCTGCTCAATCTGGGCGGAAGCGTGCGCCCTTCCCCTCGTTTTGGCGGGTTTTCCGGGGGATCGCAAGGCGGATGCCGGGGCGCGGACGGCGTCTCGATCCCAGCCTCAGCTACGACGCCCGTCCCACCAGTAACGCCCCCGCCCAGGCCCTCCTCCCAGTGCCGTCGCCGTGGCCCTCAGCCCTACGCCACGACGGCGCGGCAGTTTGGGGGGGGGGGGAGGGGTGTGGTGTCGCACAAGTCCAAAGTGCGCGCCACCTACTTTCGCCGCGCGCCGCCATGCACGCACGGCGCGGCGTTCTGACGACGACAGCCACGAGCGCCCTCTGCTGCAACTCCGCTCGTGGCCACCACTGAACGACATCGTTCACTTGGGACTGAGTTAGGAACCAGTAAAGACTTCGGAATCCGATAGGCACCAGTGAAGACTTGGCTATCAGTTAGGCACTAGGCAGGACTCTACCTCAACTATGTATCAACATTCTGCAGTACTATGTAAAAGTTACGTATTGTATAAATTCTGTGCAATATATATCTCGTTCTAATATACTCTAGTGTTTCTAGTTTCTGGCTGCTCTACTCCGTACCTGCACCAGCGTGCTATCTTTATTCCTGTGTCGGTCTCATTCCAATCGGCCACCGACACCTACGACGGAACGAGACACAAAAGCGGCGACGAGGCTGGGACACAAAAGTGGCGACGAGGATGGGATACAAAACCGGTATGCTCGAAGATAGCTGTATACAGGGTGTTACAAAAAGGTACGGCCAAACTTTCAGGAAACATTCCTCACACACAAAGAAAGAAAATATGTTACGTGAACATGTGTCCGGAAACGCTTAATTTCCATGTTAGAGCTCAATTTATTACTTCTCTTTAAATCACATTAATCATGGAATTGAAACACACATCAACAGAACTTACCAGCATGACTTCAAACACTTTGTTACAGGAAATGTTCAAAATGTCCTACGTCGCATGGAATCCCTGATACGCTGATGCAGCCCTGCAGAATAGCGTATTGTATCTCAGCCGTCCACTATACGAGCACGAAGAGTCTACATTTGGTAGTAGGGTAGCGTAGACAAGAGCTTTCAAATGCCCCCATAAATGAAAGTCAAGAGGGTTGAGGTCAGGAGAGCGTGGAGGCCATGGAATTGGTCCGCCTCTACCAATCCACCGGTCACCGAATCTGTTGTTGAGAAGCGTACGAACACGTCGACTGAAATGTGCAGGAGCTCCATCGTGCAGGAACCACATGTTGTATCGTACTTATAAAGTCACATGTTCTAGCAGCACAGGTAGAGTATCCCGTATAAAATCATGATAACGTGCTCCAGTGAGCGTAGGTGGAAGAACATGAGGCCCAATTAAGACATCACCAACAATTCCTGCCCAAACGTCCATACATCAAATGGACATCTGCCAACTCCGCATTTGCAAAATATTGCAAAACCACGTTCGTGATGAACACTAACCAGTTGATGCTACATACTGATGTGCTTGATGCTAGTACTGTAGAACAATGAGTCGCATGTCAACACAAGCACTGAAGTCAACATTACCTTCCTTCAATTGGGCCAAATGGCGGTGAATCGAGGAAGTGCAGTACATACTAACGAAACAATTGGGTATTTTGACAATTGTCTGCACGAATTATTTCAATTTACATTTAAAGAGAAATACTAAAATGAGCTCTAACATGGAAATTAAGCGTTTTCGGACACATGTCCACATAACATATTTTCTTTCTGTGTGTGTGAGGAATGTTTCCTGAAAGTTTGGCCGTACCTTTTTGGAACACCCTGTATATGTTATAATTTTTAATATTGATTTGTAAATACGTCTCCCGTTTCTGTATGCTATTCTCCATCTTAAGTGTAATGTCTGTTGGCTAAGGAGTGCTAAGCATACGTCTTCCCCTCGCCGTGTATATGGGGCGAGGGTTAATGAAATAACAATAAATGCAAAAAAGTTTGTTTTAACTTACAAATGAGATAATATTTTAACTGTGCACCAACCAGCGCAGCAACGAGAGACCGGAGTTTAGAAGGTGCAGCAACAGCGCCATTACGAAAAGAGACGCAGCCACTCCTATGGCCCCCACGGAGAGCAGCGACTTCTAGGGCACGGGTGTGATACATTGCACTTCCTGGTCGGGCACAGACAGTCGGCCACCGGACCCACGAGCAGCAATCAGAAGAATCTAGCCTAGCTCAGTTTACGTTTGTTACTTGTCAGACTCCCTGTTGCCCTACTTCAAGCCTGAAGCAAGTTAAGTATTTGTTTTTGTTCTGTGAATAAACTATTCTATTAATCAGAATGGCTGTTCTAGTAATGTGCCTGCATCAGCGTTCTTATGTGTGTGCCGGCTGCTATTGCATCCAGTAGTAGTCGACACAATACTGTTTGACTTAAAGTGTGTAATCCACTTGACCCATTTGTTTGAATATTATGCATATATACACGTGGTCTGATACTATGCTTTAATTTTCTTCTTATTGAGACACGTTAGAAGTTTAGCCTGATTCGGAGATTTTCAATCTGAAATGCCACAAAGAGATAATTATAGACATGTGGAAATTAACTGTAAAACTGCTGTTGATACTGCAGTGTCGCAGGTGGTGGCACCAGAGGTCATGACACTACATTCGATTGCAGTCGCCGCCACGGCTACAGGAACGCCGAAAGCTGGCAATTTTCCTCGATTCGCGAGAGAGGTCGCGCATTATGAAGATGTCTGCTCTGATTGGAAAACTAGTTACACTTGTGGCCATTAAAATTGCTAGACCACGAAGATGACGTGCTACAGACGCGAAATTTAACCGACAGGAACTAAATGCTGTGATATGCAACTGATTAGCTTTTCAGAGCATTCACACAAGGTTGGTGCCGGGGCGACACCTACAACGTGCTGACATGGGGAAAGTTTCCAACTGATTTCTGGTACAAAAACAGCAGTGGACCGGCGTTGCCTGGTGAAACGTTGTTGTGATGCCTCGTGTAAAGAGGAGAAATGCGTACCATCACATTTACGACTTTGAAAAGGTCGGATTGTAGCCTATAGCGATTGCGGTTTATCGTATCGCGACATTGCTACTCGCATAGGTAGCGATCCAATGACTGTTAGCAGAATATGAAATCGGGGGGCTCAGGAGGGCAATACGGAACGCCGTGCTGGATCCCAACGGCCCCGTATCACTAACAGTCGAGATGACAGACATCTTCACCGCATGATTGTAACGGATCGTACAGCCACATCTCGATCCCTGTTTCAACAGATGGGGACGTTTGCAAGAATCAAATGTTTAAATGTTTGTATAGCTTAAGGGACTTGACTACGGGGTCATCAGTCCCTAAACTTACAAACTACTTATGAACTACCTAAGGACGGCACAAATATCCATGCCCGAGGGGGGATTCGAACCCCCCGACCATAGTGGCCGTGCAGACCGTGACTGGAGCGCCTCAGTCCCCTCGGCCACCGTGGCCGGCCGTTTGCAAGACAACAACCATCTGCACGAACAGTTCGACGACGTTTGCGACATCATAGACTATCAGCTCGGAGACCATGGCTGCGCTTACCCTTCACGCTGCATCATAGACAGAAGAGACGGCCGCGGTGGCCGAGGAGACTGAGGCGCTCCAGTCACGGTCTGCACTGCCACTACGGTCGGGGGTTTGAATCCCCCCCCCCCCTCGGGCATGGATATTTGTGCCGTTCTTAGTCTTAGTTAGTTCATAAGTAGTTTGTAAGTTTAGGGACTGATGACCCCGTAGTTAAGTCCCATAGACTTAACAAACATTTGAACATTTTGAACAGACAGAAGCGCGGTGTACGCAACGAAGAACGCAACTCAACGACGAACTTCATTTTTTCGGATGAATCCAGGTTCTGTTTACAGTTTCATGACGGTCGCATCCGTGTTTGGCGACATCGCGGTGAACGCACTTTGGAAGCGTGTATTCGTCATTGCCATACTGGCATATCACACAGCCTGATGGTATGGTGTGCCATTGGTTACACGTCTCGGCCACCTCTTGTTCGCATCGACGGCACTTTGAACAGTGGTCGTTACATTTCAGATGTGTTACGACCCGTAGCTCTACCTTTCATTCGATCCCTGCAAAACCCTATATTTCAGCAGGATAATGAACGACAGCATGTTGCAGGACCTGTACGGGCCTTTCTGGATACGAAAAATGTTCGACCGCTGCCCAGGCCAGCACATTCTCCAGATCTCTCACCAACTAAAAACGTCTGGTCAATGGTGGCCGAACAACTGGCTCGTCACAATACGCCAGTCACTATTCTTGATGAACTATGGTATCGTGTTGAAGCTGCATGGGCATCTGTACCTGTACACGCCATCCATTCTCTGTTTGACTCAATGCCCAGGAGTATCAAGGCCGTTATTACGACCAGAAGTGGTTGTTCTAGGTACTGACCTCTCAGGATATCATGGCTCATTCCATTTCATCCATGAGCTCTCAGAGGATCAATGTTTATCCTCTTAATCTGTAAATCATTGTATTATCGACTTGTCCTAAATCGAGTCTATTTCTCGCCCATCGACTGTATTCAGTGAGAAATTATGCATGAAAACTTGTGAGTGTGCTACGTCTAATATATGTGTTTTAATTAATTTGGAAAACATTGTTTCCTTCATTTTGAAGACAATGAACTGGTATAAGGTTTAATATTAAAATATCAGTTGAAACACGTTCACTGAATATCTGGTCGTGTTCCATTTTGAGTTTTGAACTATAAAAAGGTTTACTTTCATTACTCTAAAGTGCTTTTCCACCAGTCTTGCTGCGACCGCCGATGTGAGTATTTCGTCAAATCATGCTGAGGGGATGGCATGCTGTTAGCACTTTATTTGCCATCAGTCGTTCCTGGGTTAATACTGAGAGTTTCTTCTTAAGAAATTCTTTCGCTATTTCTTATTTTTCAAAACTCGAATAATTTAGTGCAAATTTAGTATGTGTATTTTCAATCTGGTAATAATTTTTGTGTCTTGTTTTCTCAAGTTAGAATACACATGTGTGACCTTCAGACTTTGCGTAAACTTAGTATGTTTGAATTCCTTGCTGCTTTCAACTAATGTTTTCGTGTGGTGTCTGTTTCTGCAAGCATGCTGAATTCTCTCTCGAAATTTCTGGATTAATTCCGTCTTTGCTATTTTGTTATGACCGACTGCACAACGTGCTTTTGTAACGGTCATTACTTCGGCCTTCAGCATGCTCTTTATTGATACCAGCTTACTTCTGTTGAATTTCCATGTGTGCTTTCCTTGTTTATTTTTAAATTAATTTCTTTCTGTAAATTCTGTGGAATTCACTGTGTTTGTGCACCATTTGTCACTCTGAATATGAGTTCGTTCGTGCATAGTATACTTTTAAATTGTGCTTGAAGACATTTGCCATCTCGTCAAAATGCCAGCGACACTTCGCTCTGTAATTACCATGAATTATTCCCGACTAAGTGTCGCAAGCATTATGTGTGTGTCTGTGAGTGAATGAGTGTGCTTTGTTTATCCCCTGTGTATTTGCAAATATCTTCCCACGTTCTTTCCATATTCAGAAAGGGCAGAAACCAATTTTATTACGGGCAGTAACTTAATAATTTAATTCACTGTTGTACAAGGTGTGTGCTTCATTGTGCTTATTTGGTCTCCCCACATTTTTACTTGTTTATTTTTTTAATACATAATAATCTAAAGTATTAAACTCCTAGTTTATAAATTCACGCTCCCCATCCCATGTCTATTTATCTATGCCTTTTATGTTTGTCAAAACTCCCTTAAGGAGTAAGCAGTTAGATAATTTTCCGTTGCACACGAACCGTGGCCACCTGCAAAGGAATTTGGAGCAGCAGCGAGCGTTTTAACTTGCCTTTTTCTGATCTCTACCGCCAGAGACTTTGGATTAAAAAATTTAACAAGCTAGTTTCACAGTCTAGTTCACAAAAAAAGTTTTTAATAACGCCCATCGTCTCAGCATGAAGGCGAGACAGATCGGTCTGAGGAAGATCTTAGCATAAGATTGAAACCGGTCACCTTATCATAAAATAAAGTGTAAAACCTATTTTGCAAACTAGACTGGTATTTTCAGAATAAATATGTGAATACTCTTAATATATGATTCAGCCAGCTTCTTTCATTGTCTATAGCTTCTCTTACTGTCCCTTTATCTTAAATAATCGTATACTAGGCAAAGAAACACCTGCTGAAGGAACGAAGTCCAATCGCTAGGGACAGAAGAGCAGCAGATCAGTGATCCGTTAGGGAAAAATGTTAGTCGGTGCTTCTTGAAAGTTAATTCTCCCACATTCTATTAGACTCGGAAATCGAAAGACTGCAGCTACAGTTAGTTCTATCAGCATCCCCAGGCTACACAGAGAGCGGTACAACTCGGTTGAGCTATAGTAATACGTTTCCTTTAAATTCTCATTTAATAAAGCTTTTGTTGTGGGGTCATGGGGTACAAGGGGCGGTGATGGCTAGGTGGGGTAGATACACATTCATAGAAACAGCCGGCCGCGGTGGCCGAGGAGACTGAGGCGCTCCAGTCACGGTCTGCACGGCCACTACGGTCGGGGGTTCGAATCCCCCCTCGGGCATGGATATTTGTGCCGTCTTTAGTATAAGGTAGTTGATAAGTAGTTTGTAAGTTTAGGGACTGATGACCCCGTAGTTAAGTCCCATAAGCTTAAAAATATTTGAACATTTGAATCATAGAAACAATACCTCAACAGTAATGCAAGTCATATTTATTATAACGAGTAAATACTCATATTTGGCTGCTAAAGAAAGTACAGACATTCCAGTATGATGAAGTTAAAGTTCCAGGCACAGCCATCGATGTTTGTAATCGTCTGATGGTAAACAAGCGATGTCAGAGGTCGTTGCCGTGACGCACTGAGGATCATTCTGCTAAGGTGAGGACAACCTTCGGTGAAGCGATGCACTCTGCGCTGAATCAATGCACATTCTGCTGACGTGATGCACACCGTCTTACAGGCCATATGTTCCGGCAATTTACACCACTGAGCATTAAAATTGCTACACCAAGAAGAAATGCAGATGATAAACCGGTATTCATTGGATAAATATATTATACTAGAAATGACATGTGATTACATTTTCACACAAACGGGTCGGACTGAGGTAACTACCACGATTTACAAAACCCGAATCTGGCGGTGTAAATGTAGCGATAGCACCAACACAACCATCACAATAGCGGAGTGTAATACTAGAATAGGTTGTACTAAGATGGTTTTCTGGGCTGTGGGATTCGCCATTGGTGCGTGATGTCGGAGACCAAACAGCAGGAGTTTGTGACACTTGCGAGGAGTGACACTTGCGCGGAAAGGGAATGTGTAGACACTTGCGCGGAGACCCGGACGCTGCAGGTAGTGAACAGGGTGTTCCAGAAGTAGCGATACACCACCCCTACTCCACGCCCTCCAGCCGCTACCTGTGCCGTATTCAGGGAAAGGCCCACCGAGCGAGGTGGAGCAGTAGTAACGGGACGTTCGCTAAAAATAAGGTATATTACAAGATTCACGTCTCTCGCATTCCGGCCCAAAATTAGCATGGGCCTATATTTCCCATTCATTGAAAAATGCGAATTTTTCCGGTACCTACTGTTTACTTTCTACATATTTAAGGGCAGAAAATAAAGTTATCTCCCAATATTTCTGATTAAATAGTGTTTCACTCCAAAATACCATTTATGACAATTTCGGATTTACTGCATTTTGAGTCAGAATTCGCATCTATATTCGAATTTATCGCAAATACGAATTTTTCCTGTCCCTAGAATTACCTCTAAAAATAAACAACTGATCAAGGCACTAAAAGCAAGGGCAGATCTTTAGGTGTATTTCTACAAATAATTAAAACACAATTTGATCGTGGAATTATATACAATCTCATTATAAAGGTTTTTTGTAGGTGGTTTTGAGCAGCTTTTAAATATGTTAGAAATTGCATTATGAAATATAGACAGCTACACCTTATGTTTATTATGAGATATCGATTTCGGCTAATTTGAGGTCATCTTCAAGTCTCAAACAACAGGTGTTACTTATGCATTTTTCCAGTGGCACTCATAACCTTTAACTGTTTACACACAAGGTCTAACGTTGTTAATCGCGTTAGCGATGAAAAGAGAACCCAGAATCTTTGCGTCTAAATGATACATATATTGGTGTGATGTCTTATTTCGAAAGAACAGACATCACACCAATACATATATAGCTCTCGGTGAAATGGAACGGTATGATGTCGTTACGTACCACAGCACGGCCGACTAGAAACGCAGGAGAAGTGCAAACAACGTTCTCTCCTCAGAGGTATGATTATAATTGGGTTCGGCGTAGACTTCTACAACATACAGTCTACACGGCGAAGATTACACCAAAAAATTTAACTTTTCGTCTACTTTGGCGATAGCAACCAAATTTTAGAATCGTGTCTACTATGTAAAGATTTAGCAACACAAAACGCTTCAAGTCCATAACTTCACTGGTTTTCGAGTTCTGAATTTTTAATATGTTTTTAATGTTATTATAGAAAAAACAAATTTGGGACTCTCACTAAAATTTTCATATGGCAGATTTTGTAGGTACATTCACAAGGCATAATTCAACGGTTGTGTGCATTCATCTTATGAGAAATATCAATCATTTGTTTTCAGTGTTTATTTCAAATTTCTACATTTAAGTTTCTTTAATTATTAGTACTTAAATGTGGTTATGAAATAAATAAATTACGTGTATATGTGTAGTCTTATGCGGCCAAACTATTTAGGTCATTGGTCGCTAGAGTTACACACTACTTAATCTTACTTAAAATGACTTAGGCAAAGTACAAACAAACATACCCACGTCCGAGGAAGGACTCGTACCTCCGACCGGACCGGCCGCGCAATTTGTGACACAAATTACATGTTTGATAATATTAATGCATAGAAGTATGAAATCACGTCAAGACTACTTCCTGCAAAGATTTTGACAAAAAAAGTTGGCACTGAGTTTAGAAAAACAAAATTCTAGTATATTGGATTTCAACATTTTATCAAAAAATGAATGTTACTTTTTTTTTACTACAAGAGATACAGCCATTCAAATTTACGGCCACCAGAACGTTTTCCCTTCCTGAGTAAATGAGCTGCTTCTTGTAGTTTCAACACCTTTTTCTTGAATGTTCTGAATATAAATCTTCACACAGACTTCTTGAGGAGGAGAGTGGTACGGATATCTGATTGTAAACCACTGCCTATTACCTTAGACCATTTTGACTGTACTGAACAGTAATTCCGCGTATTCCGTAATTTATATATATACAGTTAACAGGCAATGTAATTTATAACCAACTATTGGCTGCCAATTTCGCTTCATTTTTCCTGGCAGTCTTGCAACTTGTTTCTCCCTGTTGGTTTATGCCGAGTTCGGAGTAAAAATGGTTCTATATGACGGTGATGGAAAATAGAATTTAACTTCAGCATTTTTGGGGTCTACGAATAAACGCTTCAAGTATGTAAAATACTCTTTGACTCGGTCAGGAACCTTTGTGGGTGTAGGGTGAATAGTTCATCAAAGTTCATCAAAGTTTCATTGCAATCGAATGAATGTTTTATGAACACATAGAGGACATATATATATAAAGACGAAAAATTCCTAGCAGCAAAAATTAAATAGAAAAAATAGACGAAGATTACTCACCAGGTGAAGGAGCACAGGTGTAACATCATCACAAATAAATAAATGAATGAATACACACACACACACACACACACACACACACACACACTCACAAACGCTAGCTTTCGCAGCCTAGCTGCTTCATCAGGCAGAAGGGAAGGAGAGGGAAAAGGAAATGATGAGGATTTTAAGGAAGGGGGTAAGGAGCCATTCCAATCCCGGGACAGGAAAGACTTACCGTGGGGGAAAAATGGAGGGTAAACAAATGCACACACACCATTGTTTACCCTCCATTTTTCCCCAAGGTAAGTCTTTCCTGTCCCGGGATTGAAATGGCTCCTTACCCCCTTCCTTAAAATCCTCATCATTTCCTTTTCCCTCTACTTCCCTTCTGCCTGATGAAGCAGCTAGGCTGCGAATGCTAGCGTTTGTGTGTGTGTGTGTGTGTGTGTGTGTATTCATTTATTTATTTGTGATGCTGTTACACCTGTGCTCCTTCGCCTGGTGAGTAATCTTCGTCTATTTTTTATATGTATTGCCAGGTTGGCCCTTAGCTGCGTCTTCCTGTGCATGTAATATTCCGAGTGTGGCCTCTTGTACGTCGGTGGTTGTCCCCTGCCAGTGGCATCTGCGCTGACTCAGGCGTCGGGTGGAACGCGCCACTGCAGCGAGCGGCGGGCCCGATGTCAGAGGACCGCGGCTCAGCTGTGTGCGACCACGGCGTGACGGCGAGCCTCCTGCAGACACGAGGGCCGTGGCGTATGACGTTGAGGCGCATCACGCCTCTGGCGCCGCGCCGTCGCGCTGTCTCGCGGGGCCCGGGTACACAGCACAGACGGCAGTAGAGCTGCCTGAGAGCGCGCGAGCTGTGTCAAGCTGAGTACCAGCGCCTGCCGATACCCTGTAAGCTTCACTTGGGCGAACAATGTATTTTCTTCCATTAATCAGTACTTTCCTTTCACGTAAAGCGGTAATCCGCCTAATGCGTTTCGTCGTCCGTTCGAGTTACAGTTCACAGGTACAGCAGTTGACAGTTTTATACCGAATAAATTAATAAAAGAAGGTGGTGATCCCCCCCCCTCTTGGTACACAAAACAGTTCAGGACACTAATGCAAAAGCAACGGAAACAGCATGCTAAATTTAAACGAACACAAAATCCCCAGGATTGGCGATCCTACACAGAAGCTCGAAATTCAATGGAAGATGCCTACAATACTTATCAGAACGAAACACTTTCTCGAAATTTGACAGAAATCCCAAAGAGATTTTGGTTATATGTCAAATATACTAGGGGCAAAACACAAAAAATACCCTCACTACGTGATAGTAATTGCGATCCTGCCGATGACAGCACTACTAAAGCAGAGTTACTAAACATAGCTTTTAGAAACTTATTCACCAAAGAAGATGGGACCAATATTCCAGATTTCGAATTACGAACAGAGGCCGTAATGAGTAACGTAGAAGTAGATATCATCGGAGTAGTGAAGCAACTAAAATTACTAAAATGTTTGGAAAGTCTATGGGACTTAACTACGGGGTCATCAGTCCCTAAACTTACAAACTACTTATAAACTACTTACGAACTAGGACGGCACAAATATCCATGCCCGAGGGGGGATTCGAACCCCCGACCGTAGTGGCCGTGCAGACCGTGACTGGAGCGCCTTAGTCTCCTCGGCCACCGTGGCCGGCCTAAAATTACTCACCAAGAACAAGTCTTCTGTATACCCATTAGATTTCTATCTGATTATCCTGAAGCAATAGCTCCTTACTTAACAGCCATATACAACCACTCTCTCAAAGATTGGAAAGTTGCACGGGTCACACCTATATTCAAGAAAGGCAGTAGGAGTAACCCACTAAACTACAGGCCTATTTCATTGCCGTCAATTTGCAGCAGGGTTTTGGAACATATCCTGTATTCAAATATTATGATCTCGAACAGAATGATCTATTGACCCAAGGTCAGCAAGAATTTAGAAAATATCGTTCATTCGAAACACAACTAACTCTTTAGTCACACGAAGTGATGGGTGCTATCGACAAGGGTTCGCAAATCGATTCCGTATTTCTTGATTTATGATATATCATACCAAACTTGCGACTGGATAGGGGATTTCCTGTCAGAGAGGACACAGGTTGTAGTAATCGATGACAAGGTATCGACTAAAACAGAGGTGATGTCGGGCGTTCCACAGGGTACTGTTATTGGTCTTCTGCTGTTCCTTATTTACATAAACGATTTAGGGGATAATCTAAGTAGCTCTCTTAGGTTGTTTGCAGATGACGCCGTCATTTACCGTCTAGTAAAATCATCAGAAGATCAAAACCAAAGGCAGAACGATCTGAATAAGCTATAACTATGGTGTAAAATTAGCAATTGAGTCTAAATAATTAGAAGTCTGATGTCGTCCACATGAATACGAAAGGAAATCCGTTACACTTTGTTTACAAGATGAATCAATCAAACTCCACAAAATACCCAGGAATTACTATTACTTCAGACTTAAACTGGAAAGAACACGTAGATAATGTCGTGCGAAAGGCGAACCAAAGACTGCGTTATATTGGCAGAAACCTTAAAAGATGCAACAGAAGTACTAAAGAGGCAGAGGCTTCATACACTACGCTTGTCCGTATTTTTTTTTTTGGTGCTCTTTTGAGCGATTTTAATTGTTTTGTTATCCCTCTATCTTTTATTTCGATATCTGACATACAGAAGGTCTATGCCTTCTGGGTTGGTGACAGTGTGCAGTTTCGTCAAGTGGCCGGGGCTTCTGTTAACGTAGGCAGCTGACACTGCTAGGCGACTGACCGTCTTCTGTCAGCCATTCTGATTGTGGCACTGTGCCGGATACTGGAACAGCTCAATACAGGTTATTTTACGCTAAGTTATTTACACTCTAATCTACACTTTGCGTCATTATTTACTCCACAATCCTTGTAGCACAATACGCCGAAGCTCAATAGATCACGAGTGCATCGCGGCTGGCTGACAGGCTGCTCACAAGGTAATGCGACGCACCTGCTAGTCGATGACGAAAACGGTGTCACGCCGTCCTTCCGAGGTTCTGTCATCTAGAAATTGCAACGGAATGGGCTGGAGAGCCGCTCTCCAGGTTACTTAAAGACATGTCAACCGATTCCTGTGCACTTCCGCAGTATGCGAAAAGGTCCCCGAAGCCAGCCTAACACAGGGAGTAGAATATAGCAGGTACAGGTTCCTGGCTTGAAGATCTGCTGAAACGTTTTAGTTCAGCTACATATGCTATCAGTGTCATTGCAAAATTTGGTGATAAACATCTCAGTAAATTAGCTTACTATGCCTATTTTCATTTATTGCTTTCATATGGGATCTTATTCTGGGGCAATTCAACATTAAGTAAATAATTATTCTTTGCATAAAAGCGTGTAAACAGAATAATTGCTGAGCCCGCCAAAGATCATTCTGCAGACATTTATTTAGAGATCTAAGGATGTTCAGTGTAGCTTCACAATATATAAATGTATTCACTCATGAAATTTGTTATTAACAATCCGATCCTGTCGGCCGCGGTGGCCGAGGAGACTGAGGCGCTTCAGTCACGGTCTGCACGGCCACTACGGTCGGGGGTTTGAATCCCCCCCTCGGGCATTGATATTTGTGCCGTCCGTAGTTGTAGCTAGTTCATAAGTAGTTTGTAAGTTTATGGACTGATGACCCCGTAGTTAAGTCCCATAAGCTTAACAAACATTTGAACATTTTTTTGAATCCGATCCAATTCAAAAGTAATAGCAGTGAACATAGCTATAACACTAGGAGAATGGGTAATGTTCACTATTCAAGGTTAAATCTAACTTTGGCACAGCAAGGCGCGAATTATGCTGCCACAAAAGTCTTCGGTCACTTACCAAGTAGTCTGACAGATAGCCAACTAGTATTTAAAAAGAAATTAAAGGAATTTCTAAATGGCAACTCCTTCTACACTTTAGATGAATTTTTAGATAAAATTAAAAAAAAATAGTAATAATAAAAATGTTTGTAAGTCTATCGGACCAAACTGCGTGGTCATCAGTCCGTAGCATACAAACTACTTAAACTAAGCTAAACTAACCTAAGGACAACACACAAACCCATGCCCGAGGGAGGACTCGAACCTCCACGGCGAGCAACCGCGCGCTCCTCAGCGAGACGCTTTACACCGCTCGGCTACTCCACCGCGGCAAAATAGTAATAATAAAAATGAAAATAATTAAATAAGTAATGAAAATAAAGATATTGATTGTCATGTACAGAAAACATTTACGAAACTGACACATTCCACATCATAACGAAATGTCGTATGGATCGATGGATCAAGTATTAATCTAATACAATCTAAGCCATGTTCCAGCTATCAGGTCGGCTGTCCTAGACTGGCGCGAATTCCCAAACAATGGGCAACTCGTCTCCCTCCGCCATCACTTGCTTCTTGCGTCGGTTTGAAATAACGGCCAGGAAACCGAACTAGATTCCGCCATCTTGGGTGTTTTCGTTGTTAATTAAATGAAAATGGAATGTTGCTCCCTCCAAATGATACTCTTTTATGTAGACACTGAGCCATGTGTAATAGAGCATGTTTTCTCAGTAAGTTCTCAATTTCGTATGAATAAAAGCTTCGTAGCATGTGCGCCGAGCAGGACGTTCATTCTCGCTAGCTCGCCTTCTTCTTTAGTAAGTTCTGGGTGTGTCATGTCCGGCACATTTCTTTAAACTAGCACAATCAGTCAAATTATTCAGTGTACAAATATGGAATAGGACATCTATGGGTTCAGGAAGAACTGTACTATATTTACATATTATTTCGTTGTACAGCAGCATATTACTAAGACTAAATATGGATTTTTTGACGAAAACGAATTCTTCTGACGATGTTACAAAATTTACGTCATGGGAAAAACGCTTTTGTTGCTGAGGTTGGGTTAGCACAATTTACGAAGAATGTTAAGAATCCATCACATTTTCATCTGTTTCATCGTGGAACACTGTCAGAGGTTTCTAACACAAAATACTTTTTGTTAAACATGACACCCAAAGGTCTGCTCATAAGCGATAGGCCGTGCGATTTTGTTACAAGAAACAGACTCCTAGCTATGTAAGACATCAGTTATTAATTTTACTGTCGTGTCTACTAACTTATAACACAACAGAAGTTACGATTACGAGGGCAGAAAAAACATCTTAAATAAGCTAAATGGTTTTGGTAGAATGAACAAGAGCAGTGCAAAAATACTTCAGTACACGGTATTGAAGCAATATTTATTTTGTGTTACAGACTACGCATACAATGGTACTTTGCTGTGTAGCTGTATACAACTGTAAATACGCACTCCAAACAAACGGGTAAAACACGCAGCTGAATCCACTTGTGTCGGTAATGAAAAAAACTACTCTGACATAACACTCGTCAGTATATACAATGCTTGAAGCGTCAAATTTATGATTTTTGTAAAGGAAGCGATTCGTCAGCAAAATGTTTTTATTAGCATAAAGTTTTTAGTTTCTCTCGTATTGCTTCAGAGTAACTATAAAGGAACGTTTTTTGCCGTCTTATCAATCATTTTTATTATAAACCACAGTAAAACGTTAAAAGAAGTTACTCAGATACAGGTATGTTAGAAAGCCCACTCCAGAAAATGGAGATTATTCTCTGGTCGTTAGAAAATTCGCCAGTTTCATTCATAAGAAATCGGTGAATGTTCGCTATTGTGAGCAGCTTCCCCCACCATTTTACTCAATCTAAGAGGATACTCGGTTTAAGTATTTTGACACGCTTTATTCATGCAAACGTGAGCATGTACTCTGGAACCCTGAGTATGAAGTAGACACTTCGTTTTATTCATACCGCCCAATAAATCGGTAGAATGTGTGGACCTTTGAAAATTAATGTAGTTGTCTAAATGACTTAGAAGTTTAACGGTTGATTAATTAATTAATTGGGTTTTCTACCAATGTAATCGAAATTTAATTTGAAATCAAAATCTGTCATCTGAATTACGCTACTGGCCATTAAAATTACTACACCAAGAAGAAATGCAGATGATAAACAGGTATTCAGTGGGTAAATACATGATATATGATTTCATTTTCACGCAATTTGGGTGCATAGATCCTGAGAAATCAGTACCCAGAACAACCACCTCTGGCAGTTCAATGTTCAATGTTCAATGGTTGTTAAGCTTAAGGGACTTAACTACGGGGTCATCAGTCCCTAAACTTACAAACTACTTATGAACTACCTACAACTAAGGACGGCACAAATATCCATGCCCGAGGGGGGGGATTCGAACCTCCGACCGTAGTGGCCGTGCAGACCGTGACTGAAGCGCCTCAGTCCCCTCGGCCACCCCTCTGGCAGTAATAACGGCCTTGATACGCCTGGGCATTGAGTCAAACAGGGCTTGAATGGAGTGTACAGGTACAGATGCCCATGCAACTTCAAGACGATACCACAGTTCATCATGAGTAGTGACTGGCGCATTGTGAATAGCCAGTTGCTCGGATAACATTGACCAGAAGTTTTCAATTGGTGAGAGATCTGGAGAATGTGCTTGCCAGGGCAGCAGTCAGACATTCTCCGTATCCATGCCCGTACAGGACCTGCAACATGCGGTCGTGTATTATCCTGCTGAAATGTATTATTTCGCAGGGATCAAATGAAGAATAGAGCTACGGGTCGTAACACATCTGAAACGTAACGGCCACTGTTCAAAGTGCCGTCATTGCGAACATGAGGTGACAGAGATGTGTAACAAATGGCACCCCATACCATCACGCCGGGTGATAAGACAGTATGACGATGACGAATACACGCTTCCAATGTGCGTTCACCGCGATGTCGCCAAACACGGATACGACTGTCGTGATGCTGTAAACAGAATCTGGATTCGTCCGAAAACATTACGTTTTGCAATTCGTGCACTCAGATACGTCGTGGCATACACCATCGGAGGCGCTCCTGTCTGTGATGCAGCGTCAAGGGTAACTGCAGTCATGCTGTCCCAGTTAATAGTCATTGCTGCTGCAAACGTTGTCGAACGTGCAGATGGTTGTTGTCTTGTAAACGTCCCCATCTATTGACGCAGGTATCGAGACGTCGCTGCACAATCCGTTACAGCCATGCGGATAAGATGGCTGTCATCTCAACTGGTAGTTGGGATCCAGCACTGCGTTCCGTATTGTCTTCCTGAACCCACAGATTCCATATTCTGCTGACAGTCATTGGATCGCGACCAAGACGATCAGCAATATCGATATGCGATAAACCACAATCGCTATAGGCTCCGACCTTCATCAAAGTCGGAAACGTGATGGTATGCATTTCTCCTCCTTACACGAGGCATCACAACAACGTTTCACCAGGCAACGCCGGGCAACTGCTGTTTGTGTATGAGAAATCGGTTGGCAACTTTTCTCATGTCAGTTCGTTGTAGGTGTCGCCACCGGTGCGAACCTTGTGTGAATGCTCTGAAAAGCTAATCATTGCCATATCTCAGCATCCTCTTCCTGTCGGTTAAATTTCGCGTCTGTAGCACGCCGTCTTCGTGGTGCAGCAATTTTAATGGCCACGAGTGTAATATTTGCATAGCTCTCTCTTTCTTTGTCTGAGGACTGGTGTGGACAGACGCTGCATCCACGCCATGTTTTCATGCCTCACGAAGCTACAGCATTGTGTCTGTCACGGGACAGTTATTGTCGTCGTCCACGGCTAGAGGCGGATAAGTAACGCCGGGGCGCACACAGAGAGACGCCACAGTAGAAGCGTCCACCCTGCAATGCTCCACTTAGCCGCTTCTCGCCTCGACGGATAGGCTGCCCTGTCCGCCATTGTTTTTATTCAAAGCGTACTTGAAGCGTTCCTTAGTAGAGCAGGTTACGCGGAACACGTTTATAAGCGCAGAAACATTCTGAAAAATTGTTTTCTGCTAAAAACACTACGCTCCAATTGGCAAATACGGCAGTAATCGGTGGACAGAAAAGCGCGAAATCTGCGCTTCATATGAGACAATACCAACTATGTTCGCGTGTCTGCCTTCTCGTATAGTTTTATCTTGTTAGTTGCAGTGCACAAGGTAGAGTGACCGCCGCCTATGTTGGACGTCAACGTCCGGCAACCAATCGTACACGGCAAGAGGTAGCTATGGTAATTGATCTCGCGTCGGAGGTTCGAGTACTTTTTTTGTTTGGTTTTTGGATGGAAATTTGGGGTCACTTATTGGGCAAGATATGTTTCCTTTATCGTAACTAATGTAATTTTCAAACTGTTTACTACTAATTTAGATATTTGACAATTCAGTTCCGAAATTTTTTAATTACTTTACCTTGATATAATAATTTAAAAGTCTTTCTGCATATCTGCTCCCTGTTTCCTCGAAGTAATTTTGGAATTTCTTGAAGTGTTGTTTACAATATTTGGACAAATGGGTGTATCTGGAGGAACAGATAAAGATGACGTTGCCATACGGCAATACTGGCAGGGGAAGGGTTAGGTAGGCTAAGGACCGATAACCGGAGGAGTTTCGTCCCTTACAATTAGAAACATTGAGATTAAGCCCGCTTTGACTGCTACAAACTTTTATTTAACAAGCGCATCCGGTTTCGCATCTTATAGACACATTTTCAGGCGCTAAAAAGAAGTCTGCAATTTAGCCACTTCCCAGCGTTCACGTCGGATGTTTAAAATATTTTTGAACGCTACCTAACTTTCACGTTCTCGTTAAAACGATAAAACAATGAGCGCTGTTGCGGTGGTCATAGCTGATTTACTGATTGTGGACGGACAAAACCGTGCCACGTGTAAGCGGTGGTTGTGCGGCGCTTGTAGCAGTCAAAGCGAACTTAATCTCACGATGACAACATTTCTCTGCGGATACCCGCATTTCAAGATAACATTTGAATTTGGTAATTCATGTTAAATAAAGCTGGGTTTGGCCGAGGGGGACTGAGGCGCTCCAGTCATGGTCTGCACGGCCACTACGGTCGGGGGTTCGAATCCCCCCTCGGGCATGGATATTTGTGACGTCCTTAGGATAATCTAGTTCATAAGTAGTTTGTAAGTTTAGGGACTGATGACCCCGTAGTTAAGTCCCATAGACTCTACCAACATTTGAACATTTGAACATTTGAAGGATTGGGTGTGAACAGTGCAGTTGTTGCAGTAATGAGGACAGCACTTGGGAGAACCTTTTATAGGGACATCAGGTAACGTGATCTTGGTTCGCCTCCCCTCACTAGAAGCACTGCACGGTTATCGGCCCTTGAACGTCTGTACAGGGCAAGCTTCCTGGCGTATCCCACTGCTGCTTATACAGACACCTCGCTTACACGGCCGCATCAAACTGGATTTCGTAAACAGATTTCCTATTTCCGCTTTTGATTGATAATGTAAACATTCCAAAACCGATTTTGAAAATCCGCTACTGTAAAGCGCTTTCTCCACTTCCACAATGGATTTTCGTGCTCATCTAAACGCAAACGTTTTTTAAACATAAAACGTTTAAACATAAAACGTTTTTTAAACATAAAACATGTGTAGGGCATCCACAGTCGAAATATTCCTTAATTTAAAAAAAAAAAAAATAAATAAAGAGAACGGGTCCGCTGCGACTGTTAAAGTCCTATATTGAAGGACACACACGACCGTTTTCGCTGCTTAAAATTGCATACTCAGGTGTTATCTGTTTACAAATGAACGACAACTGTCAGAATATTAAGCATTGTTAACATCAATGTAAGGGCGTAATAGTCTTTGTCTACTTACATTCAATCATTACAAAGAACTAGCATTTGATTTTGGCCTTCTAATACTTACATGTGGCGATATTTGAAGCCATGAACGATTAGAGTGAGACAATAGCACTAACAGTTAAAAATAAATAAATAAAAAAGCCGGCCGCGGTGGCCGAGGGGACTGCGGCGCGCCAGTCACGGTCTGCACGGCCACTACGGTCGGGAGTTCGAATGCCCCCTCGGGCATGGATATTTGTGCCGTCCTTGGTGTTAGATAGTTCATAAGTAGTTTGTAAGTTTAGGGACTGATGACCCCGTAGTTAAGTCCCACAAGCTCTACAAACATTTGATTTTTTAGTTAAAAAAGCCTTATAAATGTAATAGTTTGATTCTATTTTTCAACTGTGTATTATAAAAATGTACAGCCATTCGCCATCATTTAAATCGAGGCGCTACATGGCCAGTAACGCGACAATGCGCATGCGCCACTTTCCGCGTGTCTTTGCGCTACGGCCCGCGACCAGTGGCCAGGCAGAGGCCGTCAACACCGAGTTCCTCCCCAGATCATCTTCAAAATGTTCAAATGTTTGTTAAGCTTAAGAGACTTAACTACGGGGTCGTCAGTTCCTAAACGTACAAACTACTTATGAACTACCTTATACTAAAGACGATACAAACACCCATGCCCGAGAGGGGATTCCAACCCCTGACAGAAGCGGCCGTGCAGACTGTGACTGGCGCGCCGCAGATCGCTCGGCCACTGCGGCCGGCTCAGATCACCTTCAAAGGACGTAAATACAACTTCCTGATTACGGTCTCAACCCTTCAGACGCGGCTATATTGAGATTATTTAGTTTTATAAAAAATAATATCTACGTAGTTGAACTCCATCCCCTAATTTTTTAATTTGTCTTTCTTACTGCATTTTAGATACGGAAATGGCTTCAAATATCGCCACATATAACCATTAGAAGCCCAAAGTCAAATGATAGGGACTGAGGTTGAGCAGTTCACTGTAACGATTTAATGTAAGTAGACATAGACTATCACGGCCTTACATTGATGTTAACAGTACTTAAAATTCTGACAGTTCTCAATCATTGGTAAACAGATTACACCTGAGGATGCAACTGTAAGTTGCGAAATCAGTTGTGTGTGTCCTTCAGTAAAGGAATCAAACAGACGCAGTGGAACCGTTATTAACCAGAAGAAGAAGAAGAAGAAAAAAAAAAAAAAAAAAAAAAAATAAAATAAAAAGAACACAGACAGAGTGACATTTTCTGCAGTGAGAAAGAAGTATAAATATTAGACTGAGATAACTCTGTCAATTTGGATAAGCCGCGGCGGAGCGGCCGAGCGGATTGAGGCGCTATGCTACGATGCGCGAGGCCGTTCCCCGTTGGCGGTTCGAATCCTCCCTCAGGCATGGATGTTTCTGCCGTCTTTAGTATAAGCTAGTTCATAAGTAATTGTAGGTTTAGGGACTGATGACCCCGTAGTTAAGTCCCCTAAGCTTTACAAACATTTCAACATTTTGAATTTGGGCAAAAGAACCAGCCATTCTGTTGACTACATCAATAACTTGTCTGCGCGAGGAAGGCCGCGTGGCCGCTCGGAGGTTCGAGTCCTCCCTCAGGAATGGGCGTGTTTGTTGCTCTTAGTACGTTAGTTATACGTTAGTTTAAGTAGTTTAAGTAGTTTGTGTAAGTCCAAGTACAGATGTTCAGAGTTGTCTGTAGCCTCAGAATTACAAAGATTTGAACATGTTGAATCAAGGTCTGAAACAGCTGTTCCGGGAAGGGGAGCCGAATATCCGGTTACGGTTACGGTTTCTGCCGCAAATTATGTTTCGGTAGGACCCTAGTTTTCACCAATTTATCTTCAAAAGTTCATCATTAATACCACTTATACACTTCCATACGCATCACAGTTCAAGACAGGCTGTCTTCATCATTAATACCACTTATACACTTCCATACGCATCACAGTCCAAGACATGCTGTCTTCCAGACGCCGTACTTGACTGGGATAACAAATCCGCTTCTGGACTTCACATGCATAAACGACAGCGAAAAGATTTTTACGAAATTCTGTTTTCGTTTTCCGGAAGATGCGTCGTATATTTTGTTTAAGAATCTAAGGATCTTCACAGTAACTTCACAATATATGCATTCACTTATGGAATTTGTTATTAATAACCCAACCCAATTCAAAATTAATAACAGTGTGCATAGGTACAACACTACGAGGAAGAATGAGATTCACTATTCAAGGTTAAATGTAACTTTGGCACAGAAGACAGTCAATTATGCCGCTACAAAAGTCTTTGGTTACTTACCAAATCACGTCAATTGTCTGACAGATAGCCAACCAGCATTTAAAGTCAAATTGAAAGAATTTCTTAATGACAACTCCTAATCAATAGATGAATTTTCACAGATAAATTAGTAATTTTACAAAAAATGAGATGTAATGTTATCTTTTACTAACTGACACGTAGCACATTATTACGAAAACTCGTATTCATGATATGTGGAACAAGCATTAACCTAATCTAATCTGTAAAGTAGTGACTGACCGCTACCCCGTTCCGGTCGCAATTGAACACTTTTAAACGATTTTGAGAAAACTATTCAGAGAAAAATTTCAATTTTTTTTTTTTTTTTTTTTTTTTTTTTTTTTTTTTTTTTTTTTTTTTTTTTTTGCAAATCTTACATTAAATCGGTAAAGGAGTCACTTTTTTTAATTTGTTACTGTGTTGCCTCAAATTAAGTAAACCGTTGCAAAAATTTTTAAAGAGTTTGAAGACGTAAATATGCATTGCGTAGACTTTGCGTATGGTTGAATTTAGCACGTACATAAGAGCGTAAAATAGAGAGCAGAATTGTATATTCAATATCGAAATATAAAATACAATATACGACGGACGGTCGTGCGATTTGCGCATGATTTGGCAGCTACTACAAAATACTTATCGTTCCAGTTTCACAAAACTGTAGAGGAGTATGACCTTCAACCTGACGGTCTCCGATTTTAAACAACAAATACAGAAGCAAATGGAATCAAATGTTCAAATGTTTGTTAAGCTTATGGGACTTAACTACGGGGTCATCAGTCCCTAAACTTACAAACTACTTATGAACTACTTACGAACTAGGACGGCACAAATATCCATGCCCGAGGGGGGATTCGAACCCCCGACCGTAGTGGCCGTGCAGACCGTGACTGGAGCACCTCTGTCCCCTCGGCCACCGCGGCCGGCGCAAATGGAATCAAATAATTTTGGTTGAAAACTGTAATTCATTAAAAATTCAAGATATCAGTTTTTTTTTTGTTTTCGCTGCATGTTTCAATTCAAAAGGAAGCATATAAAGTTTCCCTCGTTTTTGGCTCTGAAAGTACAGTTAACAGCGTAGCACCGTGGCACTACGCAAAGCGAAACGTACGAAAATACGCAACTATTTTTATAACAAACTTGCAACGTATAGGACGAAGATGGCGGAAAATGTATTGTGAGTCGACTTCAGCCAATTACAAACTGCAGTCGGCCGGGGAAAGGATGGCGAAACTTTCATTATACAGAGCTCTAATCAGCTTTTAATCAATCTGTCATCCCGTCTTCTTATTCGATGATTTACAGTCTTCCATATTTGTGTTGGTTTCTGATTACGATTTGGACGTGTATTTCAATTACGTTACTCGTACTCTGCTTTTTTTATATTGGCAATAGTAATATTGGGTGGAGTGAACGTTTCCATATTTGTTTGTATTTCATGTAAAACAGACGCTGCTATCGCAGCATAGTGTTCTGTCAACATATGTTGTTGCCTACCAATGCGTATGTAAACCGCTTTATCTATTAGTTTATTCTCTTTTTCTTTTTGATTACATTATTCGGATTTAAAAGCTCACAATTTACTAATGGATCTGCTAGGTTTTAATCTTTTGTTTTATATGTTATTGCTATGCCAGCATTTTCTATTTGAAAACAATAGAACTAGTGTCATTTCTAGGGACTACAGTTACTGCCTTTTTACGTCCATATGCCTGAGAACTCTACATAGCAATGAAGGTAATCCAGACAGGCGTTACATTTACGATAATTCGCTTCAGATGCATTATTACCATAACATGACTGTCCATGTTACTGTAGAATACTGTATTCGTATTCTATGTACACCGAATGTGCGAATGTGTTCAGATTGCATGTACACGGAATATCTCCTGCCGCTGATATGCGTATATAATAACATTGTCAACTTTTTTTATGTATGAATCCAAATAAAGCCTTTTATCATAGCCGTATATAACAAACTATCACTGGCAGAAATTTATATTGCCAATTATATTTATGGTAAAATTTTCCGTGCACACATTTTTCAGAGAAAGTAACAGGTATCTCAAAGGATTCTAATATACGTTGCAAATCTGAGCTGTATTCAGTGACGATAGTTTGGTCATAAACGCGTCGATGGTGGTATCTTACATCTTATAAAATAGGCTGTATGTGTGTATGTATGTATGTTCCACATCTCCTCCTAAATTACTGGACCTATTTCAACCAAACTTGGTACACATGTTCCTTAATATCAGGCAACAATCGCTGTCTGAGTAAGAATCACCTACGACATATACGTAAGGAGATATGACGTCATAAACAATGAATGCGCGAAAAACTGCTGCGTCAAACGACAATGCTGCACATTTTCTCCTAAACCACTGGACCGATTTCAACCAAATGTGGTACACATATTTCGTACGTGAAGTAACAACTGCTGTAGGAGTACTAATCACGTACGACACATGGTTCAGGAGACATGACGTCATGAACAATACGAATCGCAAAGAAACTGCTAAACAATGCGACGAGACTTTATAAATACACTATACGAGAATGACAGTACTTGGAGGCTTTCAACAAATTTTAAACATGATTTCAATCCTTTATTAAACTTATTCTCGCAGACAACCACATCAAAATAATGAAAGGAAAAAAGTTTCTCGTTTACTACTTTTCCGCTGTTCATGGAGTAGAACTGCGCCATTCGGTATAACGTTACAATTTATAGTTTCTACACTACAAATTGTACTAGTAGGAAATTTTTCAGACGGAATACGCACTTAACGCTGAATGTACGTTCGAAATTGTATCACAGTATGACACGTAGTTCATGAGATATGAGGACGTAAAGAGTAACGTTCATGGGTAACCGCCCCATCAAGCATCACGTTTTAATCTCTTACTTCTTTACCACTAATCATATTCGCAACAGATTTTACCGACATACAGAACTTATACAAATCAATATATTCCTGCAAAATTTTACAATTGTACAACATATCTATACAATTAATAAATCGGTAAATGTAGGCCTGTCGCTGTCGCTTCAATCTTCAAAAACTACTGGACGAATTTTCATGCGGTTTTCACAGGAAACATGAGCGAAGATTGGTTCAGGATCTAAGCATGATTTCATCAAAATAGAATCACGAAGTATTTTCATAGACCGTCGTGTCTGTCGGTTCATCTATTAGAAACCACTTCTCCAAAACTAGTTCATAAATTCGCATGGGGTTTACACAGGTAACTTCAGCGTACTTTGGGACAACATATATACTTACTTTCATAAAAATCGGATCACGAAAAGAACATCACAATTTTACGTTTTTCACCGACAACCGTCATGTCTATCGCTTTCTTTCATCTCCAAACCTAATAGACGAATTTTCAGGGGGTTTTCACAGGAAATGTCAGAGCACCTTGCGGTTACAGAAACGCTTCATTTCACAAAATCGGGTCAGAAAAAGTAAGATATCAAAATTGAAACATTTCTCTGAAAACAATCTGATGTGTCTATTTTTAGAAAGTAATCTCCAAAAGTACTAAATTAAAATTCCTGGGGGTACACAGATAAATAGGGAATATCCCTGAGCAACATGTAGCCTTCATTTCATCAAAATCAGACCAGGAAATTAAAAAAATATCGTAATTTGATGTTTTAGGTGTATTTCATGTTTGCAAAGAACGGCGTAATGCAGCAAAGAACTAACAGATAGCGCTGCGGGTGTTTGTGTGAATTTCGGGGCAGTGATCGGATTATTACCCTTTGAATACTACTTACTCTTTGACTTTTCAAATTTACCAAATTTTTGAAAATCGTGTTCTTGGTTGCTATGTTCTATCTAATATGATTCAACGCAATGAACATAAAATTGATACAATCCTACAATACTGATATCACAGTCTAATGTATATGTACAACTGCTATGGAAGTTTAAGTCTCACGCTTGGAGCGACAAGAGAGAGGCAACCGTAAGAATAATAATTGTTTTCAGTGACATTTCTACTTCATTAAGGTAATACTTATTATATTTCAGCTTTATATGCCTCAGACCATTGACCAAAGATATCAATGATCATGAAATAAATGTTTTAAATGACGAATATAACTGATGTATGAGATTAGCCACATCATATCCATGAAGATGTGCCAATTTCTAACACGTTTCGTAAACGTATTGAAAATCAACTACTGACACATTTTCATGCGGTTTTCACAGGATATTCGAGTTTCGATTGGGGTTACATACAGGCAGGATTTCATAAAAATCAGATCACGGAAAAAAGATACATCGCAATCTTAAGTGTTTTCAGTAACTGTCTGTTCATCTATTAGAAATACTTATTCTCCTAAATTACTTCACGGATTTGCATGGAGCAACTTCGTTTCATAAAAGTGGAATCAGGGAAATTCTTTTAGATGTAGGTTATGCTAGAAGTATGAATTGCGTAGTTCAGCAAACAAGCGATAGAAGCGCTGTAGTGCACCAAAGAACTAATAAAAACCGATGCTGCATAATAAGTATGGGGTAGTACAACAAGGAAGCGAACGGCTGTGACAGATTTAAGCAATCATGTCTACGAATACCAACAAATATTGAACACAGTGTTACTGATTTCGCTTTGTGTATTAAATATTTAACGACATTTCTTTGCTTATTTTGGCACGTTTCACTTTTTGTATCAAAAACTTTATGAAGATACATCGTTTCGGACAATGACTTTTACTTGCATTTAACATCTTGGCTAGGACAACAGCGTTATTGACATAGCGATCCAACAAGGATTCTATTTTTACTGACTGAGGTCCGGAACCTTAAAAAGCCATGATACACACAGGCCCTCTTTCAACAACCGCTGCGAAGCATGGGCGTATAAGCTAGTAATCAATAAATTGAAAATGAATATGCGCGGTGCATTGCTTTCAGCGTTTTATTTGATGCCCTCTGTGTAGCAGTATCGCAATTTTCACAGATACCGAACGTTACATGCTAATGACTTGTTTTGTAATTAGTACGGAGGAGCTGGCAATATAAAACTGGCATCTAGAGGCAATGGCTGGTCATTAATTAGTGTAAATGAACAACCTCACAGCCTGCCGCAGTGACCAAGCGGTCTGGGGCGCGCCAGTTACAATCTGCACGGCCGCTACGGTCGGGGGTTCGAATCCCCCCTCGGACATGGATGTTTGTGTCGTCTTTAGTATGAGCTAGTTCATAAGTAGTTTGTAAGTTTAGGGACTGGATTCTGACTTGAGCTTGTCAGAATTTCGTTAGCAACGCCTATAAACTACAACATAAATTATTAATTTGATTTCTCAAGATCAATAGCCCTATTTAACTAATTCATGCGTGTCGTACACATTCAAGCGGTAACGGATATTCAGAAAAGGTATTGGAACTAACTATATTATTATTATCATCATTTGACATGTAAACGTTGACCACTATACGAAAAAAAAGCTTAATTCTGGTAGGAGGTACCCAGATAAGAGTCTACTGTTGTAAAAAAGCTTAATTTTAGCTTTAAAATTAGCAAAAGGTCCGTGTGAACTACCGGCTACTCCCTGTTGCAAAACCTTGTTCCCTGGTCCAAATTGCGAACTGACTTGGTTCAAATTACTCTAATAACAGAAAGTTAACGATACAGTGGCCAATATACGTAGCAGCTCACACGAAATTACACACAGGCATTAATAAACAAGTCACCACAATTAAAGTTATTTCATAAAAGCGTCTAAAGAAAAATATTTATGGCGCAACAGAACTTAAACATATAAAATTGCATCTGACCTTGTTCTCTGCACTGGTGAAAAACAATATTAAATAAAAGGGGGAAAGTGCTTGAAAACTACAATTTATAGGCAAGTCAAAATTTTACTCAACTTGACTTGTTTATTCAGGTCGAACGCAAGCAAATTGGAAACCAATTTTGTTAATACAATAAAAATGCATCCCATTTACATGATCTATTACTGACGATGCCCAACATTGAATTTAACATAAATTACACAGAACTTAACGCTACTGGGGGTAGGATTTACAAACAACACTCACCCGCTCACGCACACACGCAATGCAACAGCGAAACTCATCAAAGTCGGCGTGCTGAAACGAGGCAGAAGCAGGCGCCGCTCTCGTAGGCGAAATTAAGCTTCCCGGAGGTACCACACAACACAATATACAATAAGATGGCTCTGGTCTGTCGTACCTGATTTGAGATGGTGCGTGAGTATAGCAAAGTTAAGTTGCATTTAGATTAGACCGCGAGCAAACACGCTAACGGCGACACACGGCTACGTTACATGGTCGCACTCCACTGAAGGTTAAGTGGTTAAAAATCGGACTCTTAAGTTGCAATCTGGGAGTAAACTATCTAGGCACTGTTTTTATGAGAAGCGACGTGAATTCATAATTACATAATTACACAAGGAAGCGAATGGAATGCAGCTACATGCGATAGGCAGCGATTACAGATACGGATGAAGTCTAGTCTCAAAAAACAAAAAAGTGAAATAATTACAAAGACGGGAAAGTGAGAATAAAAAATACGACATGCAACCCTTAGAAATGCATACATTTTCATAAGCAAGCCATTGAAGGAGGTTGTACAGGGCTCGGAGAGAATTACTGACAAAGACTGAGTGCATACTACAAGTTCCAAGAAGAAACAGCAAAATTAACATAGGTGGGGAGAGAAGATCTCGAAGTGTTAGTGGAAATCAAAAGATACACGAATAGTTACTTGCCTGATGGGCATGGAACAAACAATGGTGGAAGTTAAAGGCTTTCTTCAAAGAACCAACCACATGGAACACATATCACTTACGGAAGGAAACGATAAGAAAGATTTTAAATGGAGTGTACGAAAATGAACATATCGTCTCTTAGAAACCGGGTCACACAAAGAAGGTCAACTAGAAGGAATTTACACAGAAAAACTTCCAGTCTCATAAGCTGTGGTCGATTTGTTAAACTTTCCCCTAACGTTTCATCTTCGGCTGCGGAAGACATCTTCAGAGGTAGAGTGGCAGTTCGCCACTCTACTTCTAAAGATGTCTTCCGCAGCCGAAGATGAAACGTTAGGGGAAAGTTTTACACATCGACCACGGCTTATAAGCCCGGAAGTTTTAATTGAAGTTGACGCCGGCCGTGAAAGCTTACGTTGTATGATCAATTTACACAGAGTTTGTACACCGCCACATAATTACAAAATGTTTGAACATAACAGGCCGTTATCAAACTGCAACTAGTAACACATACAGCACGTTTATCTGTTGGAAATCACTGGATTGAAAAACTAGACCACTTTTTCATGCAAGATTGGAAAAAAATATTCCGAAAAATGAATGTAAGTTCAAGAATCTAAGTTAAACATGCTAGAAAATGTTCAAACGTTTGTTAAGCTTATGGGACTTAACTATGGGGTCATCAGTCCCTAAACTTACAAACTACTTATGAACTACTTACGAACTAGGACGGCACAAATATCCATGCCCGAGGGGGGATTCGAACCCCCGACCGTAGTGGCCGTGCTGACCGTGACTGGAGCGCCTCAGTCACCTCGGCCACCGCGGCCGGCAAACATGCTAGACAACGAATCGCTACCATGCCCACGGACACAAGAGCAGAACCAAACTTTCCTCACCACGATCCGAGCACAAAGTGAAGACCGAGTGGCCAGGAGGCGCGAAGCTACCGGAAACTGGCAAAACCCACTACAGTGGTGGTGGTGGGGACGCGAGACTCGCCCTGGAGAGGGCTCGTCGACTTGCTTGTAACCAAAGGGTGTAGGAACCTCTTTGGTAGCATCAGCAGTAGAGGTTGGTAACGACTAACTATCGACTCTGAGCCAGAGAGAACCATGCAAAGCGAGCTATTACTACCCACATTCAGACAGCCATTATATTACCTCACATCCACTTTAAAAATAAAACAAGTACACATTCTCGCAGGGACAGTGGCATAGTTGAGAAGCCGTACTTATTGACGCATTCATAAACACAATAATACATTTTTAAAATAACAAAATCCTAGCAATATTAACTAACATTCTAGAAACTAATATTTTAAAACATGAAATAAAAATGCTATTCCTCGTGCCATGAAAAGAGTGGGGTTCTAATTTTAACAAAATGCTAATCTAGCGACATCAAATAAAGTATAATTTAAAAAAAATATATGGAAGACGACAGAGGGTCGTCTTTCACATGCATGGGTGGTTTTCATGTATTACTAGGAATAAATTTATCTGGTAACTGGATTACGCGTTGCGTTTCACAAAAATAGGTAATATACTTTATAGAGGGTCCTCAAAGTAAGTCTCGTTGCCACCATTTCTGGCTAAAACCTCTGATACATTTCTCTGCATTAGTCAAAGAGGCTCTGGACTTTTTTTTTTTGGGGGGGGGGGGGTTGGAGGAGGGATATAGCAGTCCATTCCTCCAGATTCGATACTACAGTATTTACATTTATGTGATCTTTGTACAACATGTTATCTCAGATCTTTCCGCCGATTTTTGATATTACCAAGCGAGATGACGCAGTGGTTCCCATTCGGGACGACGGTGATTCAAATCGGCTTTTGAACATGCATATTAAGGTTTTTTTTCGTGATTTTCCGGAATCTCTCAAGGCAAGCGCCGGGATGGTTCCTTTGAAAGTTTACGACTGACTTCCTTCCCCATCATGCGCACACGTAAACGCACGCGCACGCGCACTTACATGTACTGCTGTACACCTTCTAAAAAACGTCTTCCATAGAGTAACACATGTAATTGATATTAGCAGACCTTTCAGCGAGGAATGGCCTTTTGCTTGTGCTGTTTTGTGTCTTATTATTGTTTCATCTGATGTGTGTTATTTTTCTTGCCAGGTAGCAAGCGAACATAGGTTGTTAGCACCCACCTACATAGGTCGTCATGATCTCCGTAATAAAATAAGAGAAATCAGGTCGAAAACATAAAGATTTAGTTCTTTTTTCTGGCTTATAGTTTCTAAGCTGAAATTTAATCTCACTTTTTTTATTACCATTATTGCTTCATCATAGCTGTTGACAGTAAAGGAGAAAACAATGCATTTCCCTAGTCCATTTTAATGTCGTCACTTTTCTGTTGCCCTCTTGTTCTTGGTTATTGTACATATTCTCTGTAGCTTATATATATATATATATATGAACACTCAGATATACTTTATCACTTTTTCTCGATCCACTAACTTTTCAATAAAATCCCATTTGACAAATGGACCAATATATGCTGCTGAAGGCACTTAAGTGTCGTTTTATAGCGAGAGACAGTATTTTACAGTGATTAATATTAGTAAGAACATGGCTCGGTCGCTACACATTAAGATCTTTACGACTGACGTCAATAACGCACTCATATTAATGGCCCCTATAATGCCGACGTCTGCTGCTTTAATCGTCCGATGTAGTGCCAGACTGAATATTTACGTCTGAATACAAGAGCCCATCAGACCGTTAGGCAAACATGAAACGGCGGAAGACTGAGGGGATTCTTCATTATGATGGCATTACAGTCTCTCCCTTACATTCCATTTGAAACCACATGAGCTGAGTTAATGCCACGATTACTCATAGATGTCAGTCGGTGCATGTGAAACGTGTATGACCTCTTCCATTTCCTCTCAAACTGCTTGTAGGAAGCAGCAAGCTAGAAAAACAAGCACAATCTCGCGGATATGTGTCGACTCTTGGAAACAAATTTTATGTCTTGATTTTATCCATTTGCATATGGATTTCATCGTGAATGAATTTTCACTCTGCAGCAGACTGTGCACTCGTGATGACCCCTACAGTTAAGTCCCTTAAGCTTAACAAACATTTGAACATTTTTGAAAAACCTTACAGAACTACGGAATGACAAGAACCAATCATAACGTACGGCTCGATGGCTGCAATGTGACGCCCCTACGTTAGATCTCAGGAATTTGCTAAATTCGAAGAATGTCGCTGTTTACACAAGGACTAGAGCTCCTACCAATTCTGACTTGAGCTTGTCAGAATTACGTTACCAACGCCTATAAACTGCAACATAAATTATTAATTTGATTTCTCAAGATAAATAGCCTTATTTAACTAATACATGCGTTTCGTACACATTCAAGCGGTAATGGATATTCAGAAAAGGTATTGGAAGTAACTGTATTATTATTATCATCATTTGACATGTAAATACGAAATACGAAATAAAAGCTTACTTCTGGTAGGAGGTACCCAGATAGGAGTTTACAGTTATAAAGAAGCTTAATTTTAGCAGCAAAACTAGCAAAGGGTCCGTGTGGACTACCGGCTACTCCCTGATGCAAAACCTTGTTCCTTGGCCCAAATTGCGAACTGACTTGGTTCAAATTACTCTAATAACAGAAAGTTAACGATACAGTGGCCAAAGGGTCCGAAGGTGACAAACTTAGATTCACAGTCATATACAGCTGCGCGGAATGGCAGCGTGGTCTAAGGCGTCATGCTAAGGAGTGGACAGCCGTTTCCGCTAAGAGTTCCTGTCCCCCGTCGGATATATGTGTGTGTGTGTTGTCCTTAGCGTAAGTTAGTTTAAATATTTTGTAAGTCTAGTGACTGATGACCATTGCAGTTTGGTCCAATAGGCCTACGTTTACAAACATTTGAACATTTAACGTATACAGTGACGATACTCCCACAAATTTTTGATATACGCCACGACAACAGCGCTCCAAGCGGCCGGCAAGGCACAATTCTGTATTAAATATCGGATGACTGAATGGTATCGTTTAAATTGAATTCAACATAGTTATTACAATACGAAGGTATTTAGTGCCATAAAAATCGGCAATAACTACAAAGTACGAGTAACTCATGTCTTTATTAGATTTCCTAAGGACCATTAAAAGGTATAAAACAATACTTTTCAGGACTATTTACGATTCTCTTGAGATCTACGAGTTTTTAATGAAGAATTTAATTTTCTATTAAGAACAAAAGTAGCTAAAAGGTAACAGAAGAGCTGACCTTCTGCAGAAAGAAGTTGGTTTCCTATTCAGAATCTTGAAACTTTGTATCGTTTATGGTTGTATTGAGGTCAAAGGAAAGGATGTAGAGTTCAGAGCCATATGTGAGTTACTTTTATTCAGAACTAGTGCTGCTGTCACGTTTCGGTTAATGAATTAATTGCCCTGCTGTAGACGGTATTTCTCCTGTTCAGTTTTATATTTACCTCTTGTCTGCACTGTTTTCCGTTTGAGGTCAGAGACTAATTATGCACGCTGTGTGAAAAATCATACATATATCATCCGCCTCGAATCTGCCGTTATTAATCCTTATTTTCTTGTCTGTAACAGCGTAATTTATTCATTAAAGGCAATGTGGGAAAAGCACTAGTTCTGAATCAAAATATAATCTAAGTTTATGTTTTACACAACTCGTGTCTTTTTTCTTCTGTTTCTGTTCTGTTTGAAAATTTTTGATCGATTTTTTTACTTATTTATTTTTTAGTTTATATATATATATATATATATATATATATATATATATATATATATATATATATATATATATATATATATTTTTTTTTTTTTTTTTTTTTTTTTGGTCATATGTTTCATGCACAACGCATACGTTTGTATCGATGTATTTCATTACGTAGGATGTTATTTTGCAGATGGTTAACAATGTCAGATCAATAATGCTGGCATAATCTTGGCCACAACACCAAAGACAATTCACTGCTGAAATAAAATAACATGAACCACACTCACGCTCACACTCACAGCCACGTACAGACGTCAACGTAACACAACCTCCAAGACGGACAGATTAATGTCTCGGAAGTGGCTACACTCCGTACCAAGCGGCAAAGCGTACTACAAGCATGTTGTTAATCACCAACAATGCGACTTTAAGAATTGATACATAGAATACGGTATAAATCAGCGTATAATACGTTCATGTCCAGGAACAACATTGGGAATAAAAGGGTTAATTAAATATATCGCATATTTAGTAAATAATATTCAGATTTTTAGAACACGTAGTGCCCACTGTATATGAGTTAGCTTCTACAAAATCAACTAGTAGAAATTTCAGAATGTCTAATTTTTTTTAAGAACATAATACTGACAACTAAGTAGAGCGTGACAATATACATTCATCAACATGACGTCGAGCGTCACGACTTCATAATACGCAGAAATAAATCCAGATTATCTTTCAGCTCACTGGTTGGACTGCGGTTGATTAGTATTATGTGCTCAACCGAAAATCAAATATGGGAGCCTTACATTTTGTAGTCAAGCGCTCTCCGACGAGCCATCGAAACAGGACACAGAACTTACCCTTGAAGCCCGTTTTTCGTTAGTTAAAATGTTTGTATAGCTTTTGGGACTTAACTACGGGGTCATCAGTCCCTAAACTTAAACGGATTGTCTTAAACGGAAAACAGAATAGTTTGCACTGACGCTGGAAGGTGTAAAATACTTTTAATTTGACATTTCTGCAATAGACTGTCGATCTTAAAGGATATGCCACTAATCAATCTTTTGGAAGTCTATTTCTTCTGGCTACTCATGAGATTTAGGTCGTGTTGGTTGAAATGCATTCTGAACAAACATAGAAGTTATGATACAGACCTGGTAGAAGGAATATGTTTGGCAGGAGGAAAATGAGACGTGCTTGGACTTATGAGATAGGGCCTACTCTACCCACAAAAGACAAAGGTTAAAGCTTGGAGTTATAATCAGCCAAATTGTTCGTTTCCTCAGGATGTTTTCATTGCTCTATAGTTAAAGACTCAGCTAAACCGATGCTTCGAAGATACCAAATGATTGCACCTATTAGCTCTACCACCGTTTACAGCTGATGGCTAAATGCCGAGGTGGAGTGGCCGAGCGTTGCAAGGCACCTTGCTACAGAGCGCGCGGTTGTTCGGCGTCGAGGCTTCGAATCCTCCCATGGGCATGGGTGTTTCTGTTGTCCTTAGCATAAGTTACTTTAAGTTGTTTGTTGTCCTAGGGACTGATGATCAACGGAGTTAAGTCCCTTAGATTTACAAACATTGTAACATTTGATGCTTAACCCTTCGTGGTGGGTGAGCGCTGAAAAGGAACCACTTAACCATTGTGTCAAATGCTGGCGATACCCGTTTTCAGCCTATACAGGGTGTTCCATTTTAATCTATCCTAGGCAATATCTCTGAAGGGACACAATTCTGTGGAAAAAAAAAAAAAAAAAAAAACTTTAGTAAAAGTTGGAAAGTGGTCATGGAACAGTTATCTCGAAATGAACTTGAAACCTCTTTCCAATGTCAAATCTAAGTCAAGTTAATTTTTGCAAACGGTAACCATATTCGTTTTCTACGTGAGAAAATACCCATTTTTGTAGAGATCGTGCCGGCCGCGGTGACCGAGGGGACTAAGGCGCTCCAGTCACGGTCTGCACGGCCACTACGGTCGGGGGTTCGAATCCCCCCTCGGGCATGGATATTTGTGCCGTCCTAGTTCGTAAGTAGTTCATAAGTAGTTTGTAAGATTAGGGACTGATGACCCCGTAGTTAGGTCCCATAGACTATACAAACATTTGTAGAGATCGTTATTTTCGAAAAACCATTAGTTTGTCGCTAGGAGGCACTTCATTGTAAGTTTCATAGGTTACCGTTATCTCCAGAAAGAAGCTTGATCGAGAAATATTGTGAATGAAAATCTTGTATGTTTTCTGAACTCTGTTCACTGGTGAAATTTTCGTGGACTTGTGAAATTTTTCTTGATCTGTCTTCGTTCTCGATATAACTGTAACCAGGCAAACTTACAGTAATGTGCCCCCTGGAGAAAGACCATTGATGTTTCGAAAAAAAAAGTTCCTCACAAAAAAGGCTTTTTTCATGTAGAATATGAACAAGGAGTAAGAAATAGGTATTGTCATTTGAAAAAAAAATTGACATCGGTTTTACCTTGATAACAGGGTTCAAGGTATTTAGAGATAATCATTACATGACCCTCTTTAAACGTTACAACTTTTTTTGTAGAGTTGCGGTACTTCAGAGATATCGGCCAGTATAGATTAAAACGGACACCCTGTATAACTTCTTGGCACATGACCTACAATCTCTTGAGATAAGATGGCGAAATATACAAAAATTAGTGCGAAATTTAAACGCACTTTCAAGTTTTCTTTGACTGGAAGTTCAGTTTAAGATACTAAGGTCTTCAATATGCGTGGGTGGAGTATACAATAAAGTTACTGACAGGGGTTATTTGAGCAGTAATGAGAACCAAGTCGTGCTTTACCTATTTTCCTCTCTTACAGCGTCGTTAATCCGTCTCATCCGCCAATGTTAGCGTGACGCCATATGAAGGTCAGCCATAATATCTCGTCTAGACACATAGCGCAACTGCGCATTAAGTGTGACATATTTGGATCTGCTGGGGCGACAGACAAGAGCTGGAGACATATGTACCGGCAAAGTCGATTAAGGATGGAAACGTCTCAACGTGGTATAAATACTAATATTCGAAAAATTCTGAGAAGGCAAAGGCAGTTGCACTCCCTATTCAAATAAAAAGAGCAATGCGTGAAGCTACAATAACTACCACCGTCATACCTTAGCAAAAGATATTGCCGAGAACCCGAAAAAATTCTTGTCCTAGGTGAAATCGGAAAACGGATCAAAAGTCTCTATCCAGTCACGCCTTGATCAATCTGGGGTGGTGATAGAGACAGCAAACTAAAGGCCGTAGTTTTAAATGTAACATTTAAGAAATAATTCACGCAGAACTGTTGTGATAGTCAGAACTGACAATAAATTCAGCACAATTTCAACTGATAATGAAATTCATAATTTGTTCTAATATTATGATGATTCAAAGATCAGCCTTATGATAATTGCCGTTTTAGGACGAAATTTAAATTGACAAGTTTATTTTTCATTGTAATTTTATTTAAATATCAAACTTAAAAAAATAAATAACGGAATATCAATTCATATTGTTTTCCTTTTCATTAAAGAATTAATGTATACCACTTTTCCTGAAATGCTAATACGAAGAAAAGCCCTTAAGATGAAATCTTTCAGTAAGGTGTCACGCAAACCTACCTTCATTTGATGCTCGCACTAACTTTCAAATGTAGGTCATAGTAAAAGGCGTAGCTTGTGTAGACAAGCAACTGAGATAATTAAGAACATACAAGTCCAGATTGGGGTACCAATCCGATTTTACAAAGAGTACTCGGTGGCATTAGCCTCTTACTTAGCCTGAATTTATAGCACATCATTGATCCAGCGGAAAGTACCAAGCGACTGGCAAAAGGCACCGGTAACAACCGTGTATAAGAAAGACAATAGAACGGACCCAAGAAAATACAGACATATATCATTAACATCAGTTTTCTGTAGAGTTCTTGAACATATTCTCAGTTTTAATACAGTAAATTCTATTTACAATCTTCTGGGTCCGCTGCGTCCGTCGTATATGTCACTTAGAGACATTGTAAATTATTAATACCAAAGACGCAGCTTTTAATAAATTATTTATTCCGACAGGCCTGTTGTGGCGTGAATGCCATCGTCAGGTGTACTGTAAAATAGATAGGGGGATATAGTATTTAATTTAACAGGATAATTGTACTTTATACATACATTGATAGCTCTTCTTACCCTTGTCAGATCGATGCTTCTCTTATATATATGGGTTCTTATTTACACATGTAATAGAACTGTCGTTGTTATAGCTCTTTTATATATATATATATATATATATATATATATATATATATATATATATATATATATATATATATATGCGAGTCACCTAATATTACCGCTGGATATATTTCGTAAACCACATCAAATACTGATTCCACATACCGAACGTGAGGAGAGGAGCTAGTGTAATTGGTTAATACAAACCATAAAAAAATGCACGTTTTTTAAATGGAACCCCGTTAGTTTTGTTAGCACATCTGAACATATAAACAAATACGTAATCAGTACCGTTTGTTGCATTGTAAAATGTTTAGTACATCCGGAGATATTGTAACCTAAAGTTGACACTTGAAACCTCCGACGTTCAGTTTCGTGTTGTAACAAACACGGGCCATTGTCGGCGAGCAGCATCTACAGGAACATGTTTACGATGACGACCGTGTTTACGAGTGTGGCTGTAGTGCACTGTTGTGGCTTGATCTAGCTGTCGCAATGTCCACATGTAGCACTTGCTGCTATTGTTATTCTGCATTCGTCTTTTCACGCAGACTAACTGTAGTACACTGTGTTACCAAACGTCTGCCATAGTGTAGTGTTGTAGGAACTGTGACCATGGTGTATTCGAACTCTGAAAAGGCGGAGATGATACTCATCTATGGCGAGTGTCGACAAAATGCAGCTGACGCCTGTAGGGTGTATGCAGAACGGTACCCAGACAGAGAGCATCCAACGTGCCTCACATTTCAAAACATCTCCGCCAACTGTATGCAACACGTATGGTCGTAGCACGCAAACGGGTCCGTAACAGGCCCGTCACAGGAGAAGCGGGTGCAGTTGGTGTGTTAGCTGCTGTTGCCGTGAACCCACACAGGAGTACACAGGACATTGCGAGAGCCGGTGGACTGAGTACCACGCACATACTGCATCGTCACCGGCTTCACCCGTTTCATGTGTCGCTACATCAGCAGTTACATCGTGATTACTTTAATCATCGATTGCAATTGTGTCAATGGGCATTAACAGAGAATGCGTTGCAGTTCTACCTGTTTACCGATGAAGCGGGTTTCATAAACCACGGGGCAGTGAATCTACGGAACAAGCATTACCGGTCCGTGGACAATCCTCGCTGGCTCCGACAGGTAGAGCGACAGCGACCGTGGACTGTAAATGTATGGTGCAGAATCATTGGCGACCACCTCATTGGTCCTCACTTCATTGCAGGGGCCCAAATAGCTGCAACATACATCGGGTTTCTACAGTATGATCTGCCGACGTTGCTCGAAAATGTCCCACTGGAAACGCGTCGACGTATGTGGTATCAACATGATAGTGCACCTGCACATTCCGCAATTAACACTAGGCTGACCCTTGACAGGATGTTCGACGGGCGTTTCAAAGGACGTGGAGGACGTATAAATTGGCCATCCCGTTCTCCTGATCTTACACCTCTGGACTTCTTTCTGTGGGTAACTTTAAAGGAGAAAGTGTACCGTGATGTGCCTACAACCCCAGAGGATATGAAAGAACATTGTAGCAGCCTGCGGCGAAATTACACCAGATGTACTGCGGCGTGTACGACATTCATTACGCCATAGATTGCAATTGTGTGCAGCAAATGATGACCACCACTTTGAACATCTATTGGCCTGACATGTCGGGACACAATCCATTACACTCCGTAATTGAAAACGGAAACCACGTGTGTACGTGTACCTCACCCCTCATGGTAATGTACAAGAGCCTCAGTGAAAAAGAACAATAAAGGTGTTATCATGTGGACATAATGTGCTGTTCTAGTCTCTTTGGAACCTAAGGTACATCACCGTTCCCTTTGGATCCCTACTTAATTCGGTGCTCTCAGATACACACGATCGAACATACTTAAGCGTCAACTTTAGTTTACAATATCTCCGGATGTAATGAACATTTTACAATGCAACAAACGGCATTGATTACGTATTTGTTTATATGTTCAGATGTGCTAATAAAATTAACGGGGTTCCATTAAAAAACGTAGGTTTGTGTTATAAGACATACTTCCGTGCATTTTTTATGGTTTGTATTAACCAATTACGCTAGCCCCTCTCCTCACGTTGGGCCTGTGGATCGGTTCGTCAGTATTTGATGTGGTTTACGAAATATATCCAGCGGTAATGTTAGGTGACTCACCAAAATGTTCAAATGTTTGTTAAGCTTAAGGGACTTAACTACGGGGTCATCAGTCCCTAAACTTACAAACTACTTATGAACTACCTACAACTAAGGACGGCACAAATATCCATGCCCGAGGGGTGATTCGAACCCCCGACCGTAGCGGCTGTGCAGACTGATTGGCGCGCCGCAGTCCGCTCGGCCACTGCGGCCGGCACCTGCAGTGTTCGGGGCGTCGGACAAGAGTCAACAAATTCGTGTCCGGGTGTCACTCCGTGAAACTGTCACAAACACATCGTCAGGGTGCCACAGCAAAGTGTTATAGGGCCGCTATTACTATCTATCTATATAAATGATCTGACAGACAATCTGCGGCTGTTTGCTGGTGATGCTGTGGTGAACAAGAGGGAGTCGTCATTGAATGACTGTAGTGGGATATAGGATTTATAGGTGGCTTGAGGAATGGAAACTAGCGCTAAATGTAGAAAAAAAAGTAAGGTGATGCAGATGAGTAGGAGAAACAATCGCCTAATGTTGGAATACAGCATTATTAGTGTACTGCTTGACAGAATGGTGTCAAATACCTAGGCATAACGATGCACAGCGATTGAAATGGAACGAGCATATGAGGACAGTAGTGGGGAAGGCAAATGGTCGACTTAGATTTATTGGGAGAATTTTGGAAAGGTGTGATTGGTGTGTAAAGGAGACCGCATATAAAACGCTCCGACGACTCCGTCTTGAATATAGCTCAAGTGTTTGGGGGTCCCCACCAGATCGGTTCAAAGGAGGACATGGAGGCAGTTCAGAGGCGGGCGGCAAGGTTTGTAACTGGCAGGTTCGATCAACGCGTGACTCAACTGGGAGGGGAGGTGACGTTCGAGAAACAATGTTGAAGAACTTTAGAGGGCCGGAATTTGAGGTGGACTGCAAAACGATTCTACTGCCCCCAATATACAATTCGCATAAAGACCACAAGGATAAGATTAGAGAGATTAGGGCTCGTACGGATACAGACAAGCCTTAGTTTTTCCCTAGTTCTATATGGAAGTGGAATAAGAAAGCAAGTAACTAGTAGAGGTACTGAGTGCCCTGTGCCATGCACCTTTGGGTGGATTGCGGAGTACGTATGTAGACGTAGATGTAGGGTGGCTGCAGTTGTTGGAGTGTCGAAAAGTGTAATTTCCAGGACCTGCACGCGATTTAAGATAGCAGGAGCCGTTACAAGAGTGCAAGACCTTGTTGAGAAATTCGAATAAAGAGGACGTGGACGATAAGGCCGCTATTTCTTATCGTTCGAATTGTGGAAATTTGTGACGGATGGGAGACGTCTCGGGGTGCCACTTTGATTAAGGTTACCGCCGGCCGGAAACGGAAATCCTGAGTTCGAATACCGGTTCGGCACAAATTTTTTAGTCGTCGTCGTTGAATTGTATCCGTGTTCTGCTGCAACGAGACTAACTCTTTTCCTTCCTCTCCTCTCTTCCTTCCTCTCATAAAAATGCAAAACCAGGGGATTGCCTACGGCTGCCGGGAATATCAGCGGCAATATTAAGTTACTTTCAGAGGTAATTTTATTCATCGAGTGGAAAACGTTAAACGCTCGAATGAGCTACTCCGCGCTGATATATTAATGAGATAAAAATTTATATCGCCTGACGTGAAAGTCATTGAAGCTTAACATTAAAGATGAATGATTTTTATTAGGTGAATTGACGTTAATTGCTGCCGCAAAAAGTACGGCTAATAATTCTTTTTTTTTTCGCAAAAAATCGGCACCATTGTAATACAAAGAGTGTTCATAACAGAAAACACTGCGAATATTTCGTTTTTAGTTGCAAAGGCGTTGATTGCTGTCAAAATACCACAGTTTTTTATCATTTATGTTGTCGTAATTATTTTGATACGATCAAACAATATAACTTTAGAACAAACTCCATTATTTGTTTGTCAGTAGCAATCACAGCTCTGTTATTGTTATTATCAGTACCAGTTGTAGCAGGAGCAATTCCTATATTTTTTATTGTGTGTCTTAACATAGGTCCATTTGGTTTTAGTTTCTCGACAATTTGGATTTCGCTCTCATTGCGTCGTACATGTTTTCTTAGGTGTTGTTATACGTTATGTCAATTTTCTTGATCCTGTCCCCGCCTGATGGCTTGTATTTGGTTTGCGGCATACGCTGTAATGTTTGTTCCTGTCTACTAAATGTGTGAAGTTGGCATTCACTGCAGTTGATGCTAGTTTTTGATGTCGTAAACATGACAATGACAGATATCGCCTCTCTAGAGGTTCATATTACACCAACATTGCGCTCGCTTATTCCCTGACTGCCGGCATTTCAGCTTTGGTGTGTGTTTGTCACGGACCTGATGGGTGTTTATGCGGCACTTGTAAATTGCATTCTTACGGTGCATATTGTGTATTTCCATATGCAACTTGCTTCAGACAACATTTACCTCCATTCTTTTTGGTGTGATTTCAGTGTTTGAGAGGTCGCTTATTTAACTTTATATGGAACTGTTTTTGGCATTTGCAGATCCCAATTTTGCGGGTACTGGTGCTCGGTTCCTATATAAGCCAGGATGATGGGATGAAACGTTTGTCCCGCATCAACGTTCATATGGTAATTAGATTGTCTGTCTTACTGCAGTTACGATACAGTATGGGAGCAAAGTCTGAAGGATGTGCTGAAGATAACGTCCAGACCAATTACGTAATTTTATGAATTCGCCGTCGCAAAAGATATGAATTGGATGAAAATAATACCCAGCTAATGACACAATTTGTAAGAACGCCTTTCGGGTTTTATTCGGATTTTACCTGCAAAAATCTTTTTCTTTGAAGATTTGTGAAACGCGTCGTTTCTAAGGAACCGGTTTAAACGTTGGATAGAGGGAGTTAAATCGGTGAAGTCAATACGTTTTCTTTAAATCGGGTAACCATTATGCGTTGTCTGGATGCCATTGACTAAAATCGAAGCATAATTTGAACGTGCACAGAATTGTTGATCGTCCTAGACCGTGGTTTTATGGTATTTTGTGAGATAATAATAGCTTAGTTGTTTATACGTTAATTGCCGTAACTTTCCAAGCAAGTAGAGTAAAATAATCCAAACTAGGGTATGTATTTAATTTTCTGTAAATAAATTTTTATATGAACTATTTTACAACTCCTTTTGGCTACAACAGCTAATCAATTATAGTTGAATAAAAGCTGGAAACCAGAAAGAAAATGCTCCTATCACAGCAAAACAAGAGGTCAGTATGTCCTGACAGCGGTATATCAATCCAGTCTTCAACCAACAGACATTTAGAACGAATTGGAGATACAAAAAAGAAACACGGAACAGTTTTACAATTTAATATAAAAATATTAAAATAGTTACATGAATGGGAGAAATAAAAAAGGTGTGTGTTACTGCATCAAATAAAAAAGAAAGTGAAAAGATGACATCTGGGAAACAAACAAAATATTTAAACTTTTGTCACATCGGGATGCGGAAGTAGAATGAGGTGGGCAGTACCTAGCAAGGCTGTAGATATGGACCTGCAACTAAAACCATTGATTAGTCGACAAGAACTTTACTAACACAATGAAATAAATAACTTTTGATGTGCTTGTGTTGGTACAATGTATTTCTAACAACAAAACAGTTCTGCAAGGCAATAGTACAATGTTCTGGCTTGTGCTAGGTCTAAGTAATTTGTGTAGTTCGCGAACGAAGTAGTTCGGAAGAGCGCTCCCACAGGCGAAATACGCGAACTAGTTCGCAGATCCCTCGCCTCTTAGTTCGTCCGCTCCTTTTCCGAAGACTGACGGAGCACAGCGAGAGGACGCGAGAGCGCGAAGAATCGCGTGATTCCCTTCTGCCAGTTACCGTCATTTCGAGCTAAGACGCAGCTCAGCTGTAATTTCATAGTTCACTGCCACAAGAAATCTATTTTAAAAATAAAGTACTACGAGTACTGTGTATGCAAAGTAGTTCAATACCATTGTATCGCCCCTTCGTGTAAATAACTGGTTTATTTGCCTAAGTATTTGATGACAAATTGCCCAAAAATACGGGTAATAGCACACGCTTTGGCAACACTGATTCATTATATAAAAAGCTGTCATAAAAAAGAGCACTTTTAGTAGCGGTAGCAAAAGCCAAAAAGAGCGGACGAACTAGGAGCAGCGGAGTAAACGTATCTCGCTTCATAGTTCGTTGGATTCTTTTCCGTAGACCGACGGTTAATAGCGAGAGGGCGCGTAGCAGAATTAAAAATCACTGCTGGTGAGTCATTTCGAGGTGAGCGTCTGCCTGCTAGATTACATAGTTCAGTGCTACAAAATTTCTGTTTTGACGTGTTCTGCACTCTGCAATATCTGACTAATAAATTCCTTAATGCCAAGATATAGAGATAACTCTAAACTAAAACGCGAGAAATTATCCACAAACTGTTTCTTTTGGTTTGCGTGATATCGTTAGCGGCTCAAGCAACAAGCGCATGAAGCAGCTAGGTGGGGGAACTTCTCCCTCCACCTGCACGCGCAGACCACTCCGCTCAGCCGTCATTGGGGGAGGGGGGGGGCGGACGAACTAAAACCACGGACCAGTTCGCAGAGCCGCGAACTAAGGTGAGCGCTCCTAATCACGAACTATTATGCGCAGGTCTAATAAACACCCTGTGTTCAGCTTACACGGAACGCCTTTCATTCCTGAAGGTTTGATGAAGACTGGCGCCAGGCTGGCGGTCGACAGTCTGGACAGCGGGTGGTTTGTGGTATTAAAAAAAAAAAATAAAAAAAAAAAAAAATAAAAAAATAAAAATAAAAAAAAAAATAAAAAGGAAAGATAAAAGAATCCAAGTCAGCCGCGTCAACTGCGATTTCTTTGACGTCGGAGGACCCAGCGTTAGAAGACAAGTCGTGGAAGCGTGGCTCTAACCGCGCAGATGCGAACTAACTAGTTCGCGGCAGAGCCGCGCACTAAAGTGAGCGCTCCCGATCGCGAACTATTATGCGCAAGTCTACTAAGTAACTGCTGGCACTCGCAGATGTTGCTCTTCTGTTGAACTTTCTGGCACTGTCTAACTTTTGGGTCTGCCCCTTACTGACAAACTGGCCCGTAATATCTGTGTGGTGCGGTGGTGCAAAACAGATACAGTTTTACAATACAATGTAAAAATATTAAAATAGTCACATGAATGGGAGAAATAAAAAAGGGCTTTCTTACTGCATCAAATGAAAAAGAAAGTGAAAAGATGACATCTGGGAAACAAACAAAATATTTAAACTTTTGTCACATCGGGATGCGGCAGTAGAATGAGGTGGGCAGTGCCTAGCAAGGCTGTAGATATTGGCATGTAACTAAAACCATTGATTAGTCGGCATATCTAGGCGAACCCCCATCTTCCTACTGGCCGGCGGCGAGGTAAGCGAAGAGGTACCGAGACTGCGGGCGCCCCCGGCGGTCTACGTCGTTAGCGGCGCGGCGACTTGCGTGGACCGCCGGCGTTGTGGCGAATAGCGACGCCACGACATAAACCGTCAATATTTGTGACGAGAATTTGCATTAGCATAGGATCCAAGATCGCTTGTCTCAAATTCCTTTATTGACAGATTTCGGCAAATCTATGTTTTGCCATCTTCAAGCCTATTAATATTTAAATTCCATATCGTAATGATTCGCCAAGTTCATTTCCTGTTCTTGGGTAAGGCTATGTCGAAAATAAAATGTTTTGAGTAATGGGCTTGCAATATGGATGACATTTTTTTTACCATAGAAACAAAGAATATTTTACTTTCGACAAACCCACATCCAAGAACAAAACGTAAACATGACGAAAAATTATCGTACGGTATTTCAATACTAACAGACTTGACGACGATAACATAGATTTGTCGAAACCGGTCAATAAAGGAAACTGAAAAAAAAAAAAAAAAAAAAAAAAAAAAAAAAAAAAAAAAAAAAAAAAAAAAACGATCTTGACTCCTCTGCTTATGCAGCTACCCATTACAAAATATTAAAGAACACTTGAACGGTTCAGGTAGAAGTCTGTCTTGGTTTAAAACGGTATGTTTTTTAAGGCGTTTCGCCATATTTTGGGTATCAGGAATCTTAAAATATTACACTACTGGCCATTAAAATTGCTACACCAAGAAGAAATTCACGAGATAAACGGGTATTCATTGGACAAGTATATTATACTATAACTGACGTGTGATTACATTTTTCACGCAATTTAGGTGCATAGGTCCTGAGAAATCAGTACCCGTAACAAACACCGGTGGCCGTATTAACGGCCTTGATATGCCTGGGCATACCACAGTTCATCAAGAGTAGTGACTGGCGTATTGTGACGAGCCAGTTGCTCGGCCACCATTGACCAGACGTTTTCAGTTGGTGAGAGATCTGGAAAATGTGCTGGCCAGGGCAGCAGACTAACATTTTCCGTATTCAGAAAGGCCCGTACAGGACCTGCACCATTCGGTCGTGCATTATCCTACTGAAATGTACGGTTGCACAGGGATCGAATGAAGAGTAGAGCCACGGGTCGTAACACATCTGAAATGTAACGGCCACTATTGAAAGTGCCGTCGATGCGAATGAGATGTGACCGAGACGTGTAACCAATGGCACCCATGACCGAGGGAGTACTCGAACCTCCGACGGTAGATGTTCCACACTACACACTAGCTGGTCCACGTTTTGTAATTCATTATAGTGCGCAATACGATAAATTCTAGCATGGTGTCTTGTGAAAAATCTTACATTAACGACACTGATACAGTGCAGACTATCGTGTGGTACACCTACGTTAAAAGCACGTGTGCAGTGCGTATTTAGAAAGTGTCAAGTAGGCAAGAAAATTACAGGAAAATTTCATTACAGAAAAATCAGTACCTAGAACAAACACCTGTGGCCATATTAACGGCCTTGATATGCCTGGGCATACCACAGTTCATCAAGAGTACAAGAGTAGTGACTGGCGTATTGTGACGAGTCAGTTACTCGGCCACCATTGACCATGTATTTTAAATATAAATCTTCTCTATAAATATATTGATAAAGTTGAACATGAAGAAACTTAAAGTTAACTTCAGCAAATAGTGTTCGAAATATTTTTGTCTACTCTAGGGCTGCGATACTATAACAGATGCAAGACAAGACCCATGTTCAAAAGCATGAAAAAACCATGTGAATATGGATTTCTATAAATCAGAAACCGGACATAGGTTAAGAAAATAAACATTTTTAGCATACCTGTGGCTGGTTGCTGTTTTGATTATACCTGAAAAAGTTTCAAGTTTACAACCAACGCTCTTCTTTTTTTACTTTACCTGGCGTTTACTTTCAAATCAAATGTTTGTAAACATATAGGATTAAACTGGTATGCTCATTATTTCTTTGTCTTACAAACTACTAAAACTAACTTACACTAAGGACAACACACAAAGCCATGTCCGAGGAGGTCTCGAACCTCCGGCAGTAACGGCTGCACACTACGTAGCATGATGCCGTAGACCACGCAGCCATTCCGTGCGGCTTGCGTTTACTTTCTAAATCTTTTCATTCATACTTTTACTTTTCAAAAGTATGAAATCCATTAATCATGACAGAAGTCTGCGTTTCCGTGCTCCAAGAAAAGCAAATTTTCCAATTTCTGTGGGACCCAGGAGCCGCTTCCGTGACTGCTGGACGGCCGACTTCAAAGCCTGCGTGCATTGATTATTCAACAGACAGAAGGTCCGCGCTGCCAAGCTGTATGATTTCTTTTTCTTTCGTACCCGACCTCTGTTCCCTTCCCCTGCATTTTACATGCCCAGCTGTCGAGTGATGTTTGTACAATCGATTGAACGGTTATGGAACCCCCTCAATAACTCAACAGTTACACCGACGCCTTTTCTTCGATGGTGCAGACGTCTCTCCTCTTCATTTATGCATCGTTCATTTAGAAACCTGAGCCGTACCGACTTGGACGCTTTAATATTTCACACTCGGCAATTTTTTGAGGGCAGAAGATCCAGCTATCCGCTTGGAGAGCAAGTAACGCCAAAAATGTAAGAAATTTTTTAGGAAGATTTTAAGGCTGTTAGCAAGGGTTAGTTAATAAGGGCTGATTATAGCCAGGTGTAAGATTAAGAGTATCCTTTAATATGTGTTCCTCTTTATGTGTTCTCTTTCGAACTGATCTTGTATTAAAGTTTCCTGACATGTAAATGAAGTGGATTTATTCTGTAGGGCATTTATGCTTCATTATTTCCATTCCTAGTGGTAATATTTTAGTATAAAGATCGCCGAAACGCCCTTAATTGCTTCGCTCTCGCTATTACACTTTCATATACCTGCTAAAAGTTCTTCGTGCTTAATCGTTGTGAATACGTGCTCTTGCATCTTACAGTAACAACCATGCGTCTTTTCATGAATTTGGACAACGTTATCCGTAGGAGGGGCAGTGATCTGTGATGAATTGTATCGGCAAAATAGCAGTCAAGATAGAGAAACAATATTCTTTACATCTTCCTCTTTATTTACGAAGTAGAGTGTCCGTGTGTTTGAGGGGTTTGTGTGTTTGCATTACATTCAAATACACGGGTTTGTTCGAATCTTGAATAAAATTGTGCTGACTTGATCATTAAAACAAGAGAAAGTTCACTGTGGGTGTGAGGATCACTTACGAGACATAAATAAGGATTATGACGTCATACATAACGAGATGCATTATTAACCGCCCACTCATACAAAAGGTTTGAGTTTAGAACGTATTTATTACTAAATCTATTCTCAAAACATTTCGCTTGCAGTTTCCTAAAAATGCACTCTACCTCCGTGACACATTGGTTAGGAGAAATGATGTCATTACAGGTGTATAAACTAGTGTCAGTGTGTGAATTTGTATTGCATACAAACATCTAATCTTGATGAAATTTTTAAGGTTCCATCTTCAAAATAAATCAATGCCCACGTAATTTACCATACGATTCATGGCTAAGAGTATCTTCGACACCTTTTAATCGTCCACAACGAAAGTTAACATATATACAATTTTTCATATAAGACATAGGAGACGATGGACTGCGGAGGCGAAGGAAGAGAGAGAGAGAGCGAGAGAGAGAGAGAGAGAGAGAGAGAGAGGAGCAGATCATGGGCTGCCATAGGGGGACCAGGATATGAACTGCGGAGGAAATTATTGCTATTATTATTATTATTTAATTTTTATTTAGCTAACCAGATTAGGGCACTGAGACCCTCTCTTACATGTGCCCAGGTAACAGAACTTACACAAAAGATATAAAAAACACACACAAATGATAATAGTCGACAATAATAATAAAAGTAGTGGTAATTAACACAAATTTACAGGGCATTGAAAATAATATACATTAACACATTTGAAGTAATAATTAGTTTTTGTAAGAAGGGAGAGGGGTAAAAGTGAAGAAGGAGAAAGAAAAGTGAGAGAGGCTAGGAGAATAGAGTGGAAAATAGAGACTTCGGCGACACAGAGGACGGGAAACTTTGAGGTGTAGCAAAAATGTTCAAATGTTTGTAGAGTCTATGGGACTTAACTACGGGGTCATCAGTCCCTAAACTTACAAACTACTTACGAACTAGGACGGCACAAATATCCATGCCCGAGGGGGGATTCGAACCCCCGACCGTAGTGGCCGTGCAGACCGTGACTGGAGCGCCTTAGTCTCCTCGGCCACCGCGGCCGGCGAGGTGTAGCAGGAACTGGCCAGTGTAAGCAGACAGATGACTTTTGTGATATTAGGTGGGCCATTAGTTTCCTTTTTTAAGTTTAGGAGCGATCTGTTTCTTCTGATATTTTGAGGAAGATTGTTCCAAAGTCGGGATCCTGATATAGAAAAAGATTGGAAACAAGGCAGTATTGTGCGATGGTACAGAGAGGATTTTCTTTGCAGTGAACATGTAGTTCTGTTGTGCCACTCAGATAGCAGATTTGACGGTCAATAAGAGGGAGTGTAAATATTAAGAAAACGATAAACATCAGCACGAAGCCATGAGAACTGCTTAGACACTGAAGTGATGTGGTCGAAAACCCGTACGTCCCAAATAAATTGTACACGAGCATTAATCGACAATTCTAGTCTGCGTAACATTCGTCCTTGAAGAATAACATTACCATAGTCGAGTATGTGGAGTATTACTGTCTCCACTAGCTTCTTTTCAAGCTGAAGAGGAAACAATTTTCTGTACCTCTGAATATAAAGGCTAGGTGTTAGTCCATAATTATTCCTGAGAGTGAAAAAAAACAGAGTACTATTTAACAACAACAATTATTTAAATTTAAATAATTAATAAATTGAACCCTCTCAATGACGGAAGCACGGAAAGGCTGGGAGGCTAAACCACACAGTCACTGCTTCAGAATCACACTTTATTTCAGTTATGAATGTAATAAGGAAAGAATGTGTATATATAACATTAACAGTTACATCGGACAAGGTGTACAAGATGAACACTCCCCAAATCAATGAATTTTTCATTCAGAGGCAAGAAACAGTTGTTGGGTATTTAAGCAATTAAACGGACAAAGTTCTTAACATGTTGGAGAAGAATATTAGCCTTATATTATATGCCTATATGCCTATCGGAAAGAAAGTGCCTTACAACAATTTGTCTGGCTGCGTTCAATATTTGATTAATTTGGAAAAGGTAGACCTGCTTATCTATTTAAAAGGTGCACTAGCACAGTTTATAAAGCTGTCCTTAACATTTGAAACCGTTATTTGAATAATGACGCAATCAAGCAGTTGCACAAGTAGCAAACACAAGCTAACGGTCACTAGAATAACCGGTGATATAACAGCAGCTCTGCTTGAAATCAAGAGGGTGGCGATATAATTTATATTACTAAAAGCTCCAGCAAAATTTTAACATAACAGTAGTATTAACAGTTGCATGTGAAGGCAAGGCCTTAATACAAATAAAGATAACAGATAATTCAAGAAATAGGCCAGCTTAAAATTTTAAAGGAAACATACGTGAAATTATAGGAAGGCTTGGGCAAATGTATACAAAAACACTGTTCTTAAGACAGCTGCATCAAAGGGTAATAACAAAGTAATAGAAATGCTAGAATAACAAGTAATTCAACAGTCGGCCTGATCGAGGTTTAAAGGAGACGTTACAAGATGTGCACAACTCGCTTGGCAACACTTAACATAAAAATTATGAGACATAATATGTTATACAGAGCTCAAGTGATTTGTTGAACCAAGCTCGGATGCTAAATCTAACACACTGAGCAACAATAGCAGGCAAGGAAGAAAGGAATCGGAGGAATAGGCTATAGCACAGATTGGACACACAAATTAAAACGAAATTTTTACTGCAATACTACAGCCACGCTACTGGCAGGACGTACTCGCGACCGGAAAAACACACTGACTGCTGGCAGATAACGGACTATGGAGTGGCAGAAAAACCCACAGATTAACAAACCGGATACAATAATGTATTTTAAAACCTGACCTACCACTATTACGACAGGACGCGATAAAATCTGAATTCTAACCAAAATATCCACGGGTGTACTGCCGGTCTATAGTGTCCAACGGGCACAATATTTCGGCGATCGTACATGTCGACATCATCAGGTGAACCTGAACCTCCACGTATTTTCTTTTCAATGACGAATACTACGAACAAACGGACGGAGTCGCCTTGGGTAGCCCATTCTCCCCTGTGGTTGCAAATCTGTACATGGAGAATTTCGAGGAGGAAGCCCTGGCATCGTCTGAATGGAAACCTACTTGCTTTTTCCGTTACGTGGACGACACTTTCGTCATCTGGCCACATGGTATGGATAAACTCCTTGACTTCCTTACACATCTGAACTCCATACACCCCAACATCAAATTCATATGGCGACTGAAAGACAGGGTAAATTGCCGTTCCTTGACGTCTTGGTCAAGAGAAGAGCTGATGCCATCCTGGGTCATAGTGTGTATCGGAAGACAACGCACACTGATCTGTATTTACACGCAGACAGCTGCCACCACCCTTCACAGAGGAATGGGGTACTTAAAACCCTAGTACATAGGGCGCGCACTATCTCTGACGCAGAGAGTCTACCCCTGGAATTGGAAGACCCGAGAACTGTATTTCGAAAAAATGGGTACTCAGAGTGGCAGATTCAGCGGGCTCTCCGCCCAACAAGTACATCACAACCTGTGGAAACGGATGAAAACACGATGGAAAATGTAGGCACTGCGTTCATTCCATATACCGGCGCACTCTCGGGGAAGATTGCCCTCATTTTGAAAAACACCAGGTTGGAACTGTTTTTTGTCCGCCAAATAAAATTCGTGCACTGGTGGGGAGCGCCAAAGATGATCTGGGTTTGAGGAAGGCCGGCGTGTACCAGATTCCGTGTCAGTGTGGAAAGTCATATATTGGACAGACGATGCATACCGTCGAGGATCGATGCGTTGAACAGCAGAAGCACACACGATTGATGTTTCCGAGCAAGTCGGCGGTCGCTGAACATTGCGATGCGATGGAATATGAACGCACTAGAGCATTCTGGTACAGACGTTTAGATACTGGGACTGCGTCGTTAGAGAGGCCATTGAAATTCGCACAAGTGACGACCTCATAAACCGTGACTGTGGCTATAATCTTAGCAAAGCTTGGGAACCAGCGATTGGGTTAATTAAGAGTAAATCTAGCAAACGTAACGAAGTGACGACCACGGCGGACAGAGCCCTCACACCGACGTCATCTCAGACGCCGTCGCAATCGGTTCCACTGCGCGGGCGCGGCGCGGGGCGCGGACCGCGGAGGGGTCGCTTCGCGTGCCGAGGGTATTTAAATGGCCCGCTACCGGGCTAGAACCCAGTTCCCTTCGAGCAACCGTAGCGTGCGGATCCCCGTGCCGGCGCGTTTCCAGGAGCTCAGTCCGTCAGTTCACCTGATGATGGCGACATGTATGATCGCAGAAATATTGTGCCCGTTGGACACTATAGACCGGCAGTACACCCGTGGATATTTTGATTATCAAATACGCCGGGAGAAACTGAAGAATCACATCTGAATTCTAGTTTACTTAAATAAACGTGCTCAGAACAAGAAAATTCATGTACACATACATGACACCATAAATACTACAGATAAAACGAGGACAGCAAGCCTACCACCGTTCGGATTCAATGGTTGGACAATGTACAAATACAGACACAACACAATGAATACAGACAGTAACAAGATGGACAAGCCGTGAGCACTAGGGCAAGGTGGTGGCACCATTTGTAATCAGGTAACGGCACTCAGGCAACCCACAACGGCACTCTTCCATCATCAAGGACGGCACCAAATTGGAGTCGACTCGGGACACTTAACTTCCGTGGAGCACGCACGCAAGAAAATAGTGTTTCAGATGTAATGAGCAGTGGAAGCAAGATCGGGGATGAGTGTAAACTTCAAGATCATATTCATCATGCACTCGGTGACGACTTTCACGTGTTCTCGAAGTGCGAGACAGGTGTTAGTCTCCTAAGCCACAGTCCAGGTTGTGGGACCTGTTCATTGCGTATAAAACTATTTTCAGATTTGGTTGCGAATGTGTCAATAGAATAATGTGTGTCTGCTGTATGGTTGACAGGCTCGAGTGGTGGTATACGCGATAGGTTTGGGCAGGAAAGTAGGCGTGTAAAGTTTCATACAAAAGGACTGTTCGTTACAAAATTTATATTGTTATACCCGTATAGAAGAACACGTTCTTACATTGATTAAATGTACAGAGACAAAAGGGAATGAGAACTAATTCAAGACTGGAAAAAAATAAATACCCGGGCAATAACGGGAATTCAGCTACCCCTTTCAGTCTGCCAATTCGGGAAGGTCGTCTGCCTCTATTGCGGTTGAATTTATCGATCAAACACTGGAGAGCCACGACAATCACATGACTGCTTTATAACATACGTGCAGTCTTTCAGAAGAGTACCGTAATGGAAGAGCGGATACGCGAAAGTAAATTTCTGTTAAGAATGCAAATCACTGGCAGTTAGTACTAACCCCTGTGTGTTTGTTTGAAAAAAAATGTGACGAGCTACTAGGCAGCAATTGACACACCGCAGCCGTATTCCTCTCGACAAAAAGCGGCCTCTTTCTCTGCGTCCACAGATGCGTAGCTTCACTGATGGCTGCCCGCAAACGAGTCGCAGAAGTTTTTTTTTCCCCCTTCACGCAAAGCAATGCGTTCCGCCTCTCATCAAACAGAACAGAGGCGATCGAATTATTGGCAGTTAATTCACATGCGCAAATATGCTTAACCTCCCTTGTATCTTCCCACGAAAGAGAAAAAAACTATTTCACTTCATTTAGCATTAATAACTACTGCGTTTTGTGTAAAAATTTCTATTTATTTTGACTTTCTCCATTTCTATTACAAACTCGCGAATCAATGTTGATACAGAAAAAAGAATTTTAAATTTTCATCACCCGTTTTGTGGAAAAAATTTCACTCTACCTCAGGCTTAGTACATTTGCTTGTCGCAGATGTTCCTGATTCCTTTCTCGATTACTCCTGTTTTAAAAGATAGTTTATTATATCAATAACAGTTCGTTCAAATACCGTGACATTGATTTTACACGGGTTTCACCCTTAATGTCCGTATAATATGTCCTCCTTCTCGGACGAAGTAAATATGAAAACACTACACATTAGACACGACTTTTAGTTGTAAAGCTATCCGTATGTTTCCGAATAATAAAAATAAAATTGGTGTGTAACTACTTACACACGCAAATCATGAGTTAACTCATATAATGCTTCTGAAGTCCCAGATTCAAATGTGACTAACAAGAATAACGTACTAAAACATTGTTTGTTTGTATACACGTGACAAAGATCGACATTTAAGTGAAAGTACATTGTTGGAGAAAGTGTTATGTGTCGAAAGGAAACAATTTACTTTAAATGCTTAAAAAACTAAAAACAATCCTTCTGTAAAGGCGTCAGAATGGTCTGGCTTATTATTTGGCCTCTTTTCAGCTGTAACACTTACAGCCTGTCCTAATTTTTGTACAGTAAATTTCTTTCTTTCAACAGTGAGTTTACTGACGATGAAAACTAATGGAAGACACAAGAATAAAAAATAAGGCAGTACATGGAAATATTCTTTTCAAAGGAACCTTTCAATCGCGTTAATCGGTTCGAGGAAACCATATTAAAGCATAAAGCAGATGAATGGTTTTACACTAATGCACTTTTGAAAAAGAATCCAATGTGTTGACAAGATTTCTTGTCCTCCACACCTCTTGTTAGGCCTGAAAATATGTTCCTGCTTTCAGCAAACAACACTTCTTACTTTTAGTAATCAAATAAATTTCGTAAATGTTTCTCCACCTTCAATAGGTAGTATTTATTATCTTTCAAGGAATTATAAAGAATTTATGTATCATGATACGCAATACTTTTTGAGGCTGTAGTTATTTACAATAATATAAATATTAACAGAAAAAATCCACATTGGTGTTGTTTACGGCCCACTGAAGGCTTTACTCCAGTTTACTATTCGATTTCGCCACCTGGAGTTAACCACTGGCTCCTTACCGTCAACCAAACCGAATCCCAGGCAATCTTCATAGGTCACACCACTCCATCCTTCCGCCATCGGGACCTATACCCTACACTCCATCCTATCCCTCAAACCAAAACACTGAAGTACCTTGGCCTTACCCTTGACCACTCCCTTTCCTGGAAACCACCTCCAGACCATCCGTCAAAAAGCCCTCTCTCGCCTCAACTTCCTCAGGCTCGTATCCAACCTTTCCACTATCCTGTACACCTACTTACATCTACATCGACATTCATACTCCGCAAGCCACCCGATGGTGTGTGGCGGAGGGTACCTTGAGTACCAGTATCGGTTCTCCCTCGTACTCCAGTCCCGTATTGTTCGCGGAAAGAAAGATTGTCGGTATGCCTCTGTGTGGGCTCTAATCTCTCTGATTTTATCTTCATGATTTCTATGCGAGATATACTTAGGAGGGAGCAATATACTGCTAGACTCCTCGGTAAAGGTATGTTCTCGAAACTTCGACAACAGCCCATACCGACCGACAGAGCGTCTCTCCTGCAGTCTTCCACTGGAGTTTATCGATCCTCTCCGTAACGCTTTCACGATTACTAAATGGCCCTGTAACGAAGCGCACTGCTCTCCGTTGGATCTTCTCTACTTCCTCTATCAACCCCACGTGGTACGGATCCCACACCGGTGAGCAGTATTGAAGCTGTGGGCGAAGAAGTATACTGTAACCTACTTCCCTTGTTTTCGGACTGCATTTCCTTAGTATTCTTCCAATGAATCCAAGTCTGAAATCTGCTTTACAGACAATTGATTTTATATGGTCGATCTATTTTAATTCACTCCTTTAATGTGAGCTTTATGTACACTTCTGAAGAAGGCAAAATTACTTTTGCCGAAACGTAGGTAAAGGTTTATACATTTAAACCATTTTAAACAACTGGTCGGCTGAAACTGTGTTGACTTTTGGATTACTCCTAATGCCTACTCCCAGATAGTTTATGAAATTAAATGCTTCCAGTTGCTGACCTGCTATAGTGAAGCTGAATGATACAGGATCTTTCTTTCTGTGTATTCGCAGCACATTACACTTGTCTACATTGAGATTCAGTTGCCATTCCCTGCACCATGCGTCAATTCGATGCAGATCCTCCAACATTTCAGTACAATTTCCCATTGTTACAACCTCTCTATATACTACAGAATCATCTGCAAAAAGCCTCAGTCAGCTACCGATGTTATCTGCGAGGTCATTTATATACATCGTGAACAGCAACGGTCCCACGACACTTCCCTGTGCCACACCTGACATCACTCCTTAATGCATCCTGTCATTTGGTGCTTCCACCCTGCTTAAGTTCCCGCTCCACCTGCCGACTACCAATCCCTGCAGACCCTTGGACGCTACGCCCTCCACCTCGCTTACCGTTTTCACCTCCATTCCCCCACGCGGATCCTATATGACCTCATTCCTTTCCGCCCACCTGGTAAAGTTCCTTGAACACCTCCGCATCGCTACATTTCCCGCAGAATTCAATTCCAAAATCCGCTGGTTTCCCACCTCCTATTGCATCCTGGGCCTCTGTGACGCCATTACCAACTTGTCCCTCCCCCTCTCCACCTCCACATCCTTTCTGAGGGTAACCTCCCTCTCCCAGATGACGCCCTCCATCCCAACATTTAACCTTCTTATCAACCTTTGTCCCTCCCTGTATTTGGACGTCCCCTCTCCTTCCCCCTCCCCCTCCTTCCTCAGCCCCACTTGGCTTTCCCATTCCAACTCTTTCCCAGGAGTCCATACACCCTCCTGCCCCACTTCCCTTGCTCTCTCCGCCTCCCCTCCCCGCCCGTCCGCCCTACCTGCCCTACCCCTGCCTGGGTGGGATCTACACGGGATACTGTGCAAATCACATTTAAGTGCCTGGCAGAGGGTTCGTCGAACCACCATTATACTCTTTATCTCGCATTCCATTCTCGAATAGCGCGCGGGAAGAAAGAACACATGAATCTCTCTGTTCGAGCTCTGATTGCCCGTAATTTTTTTCTGATGATCATTTCTACCTATGTAAGTGGGAGTCAGCAATATATTTTCGCATTCATAGGAAAATGTTGGCCATTGGAGTTTCGTAAGTAGCCCACGCCGCAGCGATGAGCGTCGTTGTTGTAATGATTCCCACTCCAGACCCTGTATCATTTCTGTGGTGTCGCACAAGTACAAAGTGCGCGCCACCTACTTTCGCCGCGCGCCGCCATGCACGCACGGCGCGGCGTTCTTACGACGACTGCCACGAGCGCCCTCTGCGACAACTCCGCTCGTGGCCACCACTGAACGACATCGTTCACTTGGGACTGAGATAGCAACCAGTTAGGACCTTCGTAATCAGATTGGCACCAGTGAAGACTTGGCTATCGTATAGGCACTAGGAAGCAGTACTAGGCAGGCCTCTTGCTCAACTATGTATCTGCAGTACTGAGCAATGTAAAAGTTAAGTATTGTATAAATTCTGTGCAATATATATCTCGTTCTAATTTACTCTAGTGTTTCTAGTTTCTGGCTGCTCCCCTTCGTACCTGCACCAGCGTGTTATCTTTATTCCTGTGTCGGTCTCATTCCACTCGGCCACCGACACCTACGACGGAAACGAGACACAAAAGCGGCGACGAGGCTGGGACACAAAAGTGGCGACGAGGATGGGATACAAAAATTTCCGTAACGCTGTTTCCCCTGTATCGTGACAACACGAAACGAGCTGCCCTTCTATGGATTCTTTCGATATCCTCCGTCAAACGCACCTAATAAGGATCCCACACTGGGCTGCAATACTCCAAAACTGGACGAACTACCGTTGTGCTTCAGTTTTAACAGTGCATCGTGTTTAAGTTCTGTGTATGGATTTAAGACTTCATCAACAGCCGAATAGGCAGAACAAAGTTTTGCCGTGTTTTTCTTTTTCTTCTTTTTTTTATCGTCTTTTCGTTCTAGCCACCATTAACTGTGAGGTCCGAGTTTTAGCCACTGTGGCAGCTTTAATACTAACTGCGTGTGTTGTAAACCCTTCATTTCATTGTTCTTCATTCACCGATTTTATCACCTGTTTTGTAAATTAAGTTCAGCACTTATTTTCTTTTGTTATTAACACATTTGCTATTTTGTAAATTTAAACATGCTCTGGACTGAAGAGCCGTGTACAAGGATGCTGCCAGCCTGCCCCTCAGGGAATTTAAACACACTAGAGAAAAAAGGGAAAAAAAAGTGTAGCTGCGTTGCCTGCCAGTCGACAGCCAGCTCTCGCCCTAGCTCGCCTTCCCTTTGCATTACTTTTCAGCTGCTTTCCGTGCGCTTGTCTGTAGTGTAGAGTGCGTCAAGGGGTGCAGAGGCGGACTGTGTATGCCTGCGCGGACAGCGGCTGAGCAGTCGGCCCCATAGTCAGGTGCAGCGGCGGCACAATTGGCCCGCACACCAGCACAGCGCGATAACGGTTCTGTCTGAACCCACCCCGCCACCAACGTTCCGTCCAAGGTGCGCCTGGATGATGCGGTGAAAGCTTCCACACCTATTCTAGTATATTCGCTGCTACATATACACTCTCATAGTTGTTCAAATGTTTGTTAAGCTTATGGGACTTAACTACGGTGTCATCAGTCCCTAAACTTACAAACTACTTACGAACTAGCTGATACTAAGGACGGCACAAATATCCATGCCCGAGGGGGGACTCGAACCTCCGACCGTAGTGGCCGTGCAGACCGTGACTGGAGCGCCTCAGTCCCCTCGGCTACTGCGGCTGACACCTCTCCACACTACCCTGTCCTGTGCAAACTTCTTCGTCTGAGAATAAGAACAACGACCTACATCCTTTTGTTTCTGCTTACTGTAATCAAAAATGTTCAAATGTTTGTAATTCTATGGCACCAAACTAAATTTGGTTATAAGTCCCTAGACTTACAAACTACGTTTCAAAAATGGTAAAGGCAAAATGACTGGTAAATAATTTTATTTGGATGTCCTTTTCCGATGGTCTCTGTCATCATCATCATCTGATCCAGTATCCTACTATCACTGTTAGTGATATGCAAACTTTTATTACAATGACATAGTTCACCTATGCACTTTAAATTATTTTATACAACAACTGTTCACATTACAAGATGACGGCCATGTAAAACATGTTTTGGACCAGATGATGATGGCAGAGACCATCGAAACCAGCCTCATGCAAATAAAATTATTTACTAGCGATCTTAGCTTTACCATTTTTGAAACGTATAATAATATTCGACCGCCTCCTCACAAGTTAAAGTCAACTTACAAACTAATTAAACCAAGTTAAACTACTGTAAGGACAACACGAGGTTTCGAACCTCTGATGCGGGAGGTCTCGCGCTCCGTAACGTGGCGCTCCAGACAGCTCGACTACTCCTACGCGGCCTTACTGCAATCGACTCCCGGTCTCCCTCGACTATTTTTACCCCACACACCTCTAATGCTACGCTGACAAATCCTTGATGTCTCTGAATGTGTCCCACCAACCTGTCCCAACTCTTACTCAGGATATGCCAGAAACTCCTTTTCACCGACACTGTACATTCCGTTCAATTGCTCTTAAAGGTCTTTTGCTGTTTCTGAAAGAATTACTATGTCATTGGCAAATCGAAAAGTTTCTGTTCCTTCTTCCTGAACTTTAATTTCCTCTCCAAATTTCTCCTTGAATTCCTTCACAGCTTGCTCAATGTACGGATTGAACAACATGGGGGAAAGGCTACAACCCTTACTCCCTTCCCAACCTCTGCGTCCCTGTCACGCCTTTCGATTCTAATAACTGCTGTCTCGTTTTTGTACACCATATTTTACCCCTCGTATCTCCAGAATTCTAAACAGTGTATTCCAGTCATCACCGTCAAAAGCTTTCTCCAGATCTACAAATGCTAAAAACGTAATTTTCCCTTTCCATAAACTGAATGCTAAGATAATTCGTAAATATTGCCTCCCGTGTCCGTAAATTTCTCCTAAATCCAAACTGATCTTCTCCAACGTCGGATTCCACCAGTTTTTTCCATTCGTCTTTAAATAATTCGTGTTAGTATTTTTCATGCATGACTTCTTAAAATGATAGTTCTGTAATTTTCACATTTGTCAGCACTTGCTATCTTTGGAATTGGAATTACTAAATATGAAGTAACGGATCTAAACTAAGGCTTCCGCGGCCGTTGTCATTGTTGATAAAACAAACACGCAGAAGAAGTCCGCTTGCAATAGTGGCCGAAACGGTGATACATTTGATATATTGACGATGCGGCCCAATATCCAGAAGAGTTTTATCAGTAATGAAGTGATGGACTTTATCATGGAAGCCGTATGATAGCGACATTTGATTCTTCATTGGAAAGAACACTTGAGATCCTCCCTACTTCTTTTTACCTATGCCATTAGGTTAACATTCTTAGTAAAGAATGTATTTGTGTAATTTGTTTTACAATAGGTTTTACAAAAAATATTCAAATATTTGTTAAGCTTAAGGGACTTAACTGCGGGGTCATCAGTCCCTAAACTTACAAAATATTTATGAACTACCTTATACTAAAGACGACACAAATATCCATGCCCGAGGGGAGTATCGAACCCCTGACCGTAGCGGCCGTGCAGACTGTGACTGGCACGCCGCAGACCCCTCGGCCACCGCGGCCGGCTATGTTCTACAAGCGGTGTATGAAAATTATACTGATTTTTGTAATACTGAAGGACCAGATACCACCAGCTACCCATGACGTCAACAGCGGGGAAATCCTAAAAAGAGAAAAACAATTGAAAACAACATTCAGGAAAAAAAAATACAATACTTTTCATTAAGCACAAAAAACTTTCCTTTTTTCCCTAAGCAGAAGCGTTCTGTCAAGCCGTTGGTATTACGAATGATCAACATATCAAGTGAATAGAGGTTTTTAACTAAAACATGGGGCTTGGGTAGGTGGATGGGTGAACGTAAATTGAACTTACATTGTAGGCTTTCATGGCACGATTTTTCATAACTTGAAATTTTCGAACTGAGATGCCGCGGTCCATGCGTGAAACTTTCCCTTGACGTTTCGCCTTCGACTGCCTTCCTCGGAGGTGAAGCGCAAACTGCAAGCAGATCTCGAGTCAGCGACGTATATACAGGCCATCCAGAGGGCACCACTCTCAGTCACGTGACAATGTATGCTCTATGGTCTCTGATGTTGCCAACATTCTCGACTGAAAATAATCGATTCTAATATTGTCGCTGCAATGTTGACATCCAAATTTTATCCACAGTATCAACTTTCCAGATAAAATTATTTCGGTGTTAGTATTTCATCTAGGGAGGAATATATAAAGAAATAAAATATCAAAAAGGAGACAGGAGGTTTGAAGAGGGTCGTCTCTAAAATTATAGATAAAAATGTAATATTAAGTAGAATCGTAAGACGTCAACATAAAATGGTTCCCAAAAGAGACTAAATAAAGTAAATACAATAAAACTGTTGCCAAAGGTCAAAGAAAATTTTGATTACAGAAATTATAAAAATAAATTTCCTAGCCTACATTTTCAAATACTTCAAACAAAAGCATAACAAAAGTATAAATAAGATAAATAGTAAATAATGAAATATTAAATTTCATATTATTATTTTATTAAATATTTTGTTGTCGTCTTCAGTCCCAGACTGGTTTCATGCAACTCTCCACGATACCTTGTCCTGTGTAAGTCTCTTCATCTGCGAATAAGAACGGCGACCTACACCCTTTTACCCTTTTGAATCTGTATTCGTCCCTCGGTCTCCCTCTACGACTTTTACCCCACACACTTCCTTCTAATGCTAAGTTGACGATTTCTTGATGTCTCAGAATGTGTCCCACCAACCTATCCCGTATCTTATGCCAAAAACTCCTTTTCTCCACAATACTGTTGATCACCTCATCATTAGTTAAGTGATCTACCCATCTAATCTTGATCATTCGTCTGTAGCACCACATTTCGAAAATTTCTATTAAAATGTTCAAATGTTTGTATAGTCTATGGGACTTAACTACGGGGTCATCAGTCCCTAAACTTATAAACTACTTATGAACTAGGACGGCACAAATATCTGTGCCCGAGGGGGGATTCGAACCCCCGACCGTAGTGGCCGTGCGGACCGTGACTTGAGCGCCTTAGTCCCCTCGGCCACCGCGGCCGGCAAATTTCTATCAACTTTTTCCCTGAACTCCTTATCGTCCACGTTTCACTCCCATACAATGCTACACTCCAGACAAATACTTTCAGAAAGGACTATCAAACATTTAAACTAATATTGGATCTCAACAAATTTCGCTTCTTCAGAAACGCTTTTCTTCCCATAGCCCCTGCATTTTATATCTTCTTTACTTTGGCCATCAGAAGCTATTTTGCTACCTAAATAATAAAACTCATCTATTACTTTTATTGTCTCATTACCTAACCTAATTCCTTCAGCATCGATTGATTTTCTGACACTTCATTCCATTACACTCGTTTTACTCTTGTTACTGTTCATCTTCCCTTCAAGACACTATCCATTCCATATATCTTCTTTTCCACGCCCTTGCTGTCTCTCATAGAATTATACTACTGGCGCCGGCCGCGGTGGCCGAGGAGACTGAGGCGCTTCAGTCACGGTCTGCACGGCCAATACGGTCGGGGGTTCGAATCCCCCCTCTGGCATGAATATTTGTGCCGTCTTTAGTCTTAGGTAGTTCATAAGTAGTTTGCAAGCTTAGGGACTGATGACCCCGTAGTCAAGTCCCATAAGTTCTACAAACATTTGAACATTTTTTATACTACTTGCCACAAAAATTGCTACACCAAGAAGAAATGCAGATGATAAACGGGTATTCCTTGGACAAATATACTAGAACTGACATGTGATTACATTTTCACGCAATTTAGGTGTTGGGATCGAGCAAGCGAGGGGGTGAGGGTTAGGAAGGTCGTGTCGCTAGCAACCTGTAGGAAACGCAGCTCCTCATTCAGCGCAACCCTTAAACTAAAAACTGCAGTTACCATACGCAAGTGTGGAGAAGAGCAGTGGTGTTTGTCCCAACATAACTCTTTTGGTTATACTGGGTTTCTCGAATACAGATTTAACCTTGGAGAAAGATGTGGTTTTCTATTCATAGTGAACTCGGCAATGCTTCGCACTTGCTAAATACACTGCCTGACATACAAAATGCAACACCAAAAAAGGACTGGACATATTACACGCTGAGCAAAATCACAATATTAAAATGTAGCCCCATTGGAAGGGAAGCAGTCTACGAATTTAGTATCGAGTGTTCCCGCCAGTGTTCTTTACAACCGCTGCTACGCACTATTCGGGAATTATAGTTCTCGGTGTCTCAACGTATTGCCAAAGTTGATCTGGTGTACATAAATCGCGTATGACCTCAATCTTCAACTGAAGTACTCGATACCAAATTATGAAGTATAAAATTAAAAACAGTCCAGATCGCAGAATTGTTGTTATTTATTTTGTGATCAGTTCAGTCAATGAAGACTATCTACAGATGACTAACACTGCGAAGCAACTTAGCAGTGCAGGGGACAGCATTAAACATATTATAAGGAGACACGTATAATAATAATACAAATAGAAAAGATTACACCCATGATGACAGGCAGTGGCGGTGGACACGCCAGAACGAACACACGTGAACTGCCGGTGAGAACAGTCCTGGATGCTCCGAACACTGGCCATCATGTGTTGCCACCAAGTGTTAACCAATCAGATATATGGTGCATAAACCGTATTAATTAGAATTAAATACTTGTCATAAAGTCGATAAAATTGTAGCTATCAATTGAAACTGACAGAGTCTACGTAATAGAATGTGTCTACCGAATATACAGTGCCTACATTTATTGTTCTTTTGATATTTTTATACACAATATTATTTTTATCACATATCAACTCGTTGGCTAACCTGCAGAGTTTTATAACAGTTTTAATGCACATTCTCGGCTACTTCGACTGTTTACTAAATGTTCAAATGTTCGTTAAGCTTATGGGACTTAACTACGGGGTCATCAGTCCCTAAACTTACAAACTACTTATGAACTACTTACGAACTAGGTCGGCACAAACATCCATGCCCGAGGGGGGATTCGAACCCCCGACCGTAGTGGCCGTGCAGACCGTGACTGGAGCGCCTTAGTCCCCTCGGCCACCGCGGCCGTCGACTGTTTACTGGCACGCCGTGATGACCAAATATTGGCGCATCTGTGACATCGTCGTCTACCAGCCAACATGACGCCTATCGATTGTTTCACGCCATTGTCATGAAAACCAGCAGCGTCTTCTAGCTTCAGCTTTGAAATAAACACACGACACAAGTTTTCTGTAAACGACTCTGCATCTACCGCTGATTTTAATGGTTACTTTTGTATAAAATGTCGAATAGAATTTAAATGTCCTCACTGACATCCTTTAATTGGTATCTTATTTTCGCGATCAGGAAACTTTGCAAGCATTTTTGTCTACTTTATAACAATTATTTCGTTCTAATTAATACGTTTAATGCACTATGTATCTAATTGATTAATACTCCGCGGTAGGCGGAGCATCTAGTAATTATATAAACTGATAAGTCACCTGTTTTTCTAGACTTGAACACTTTTTGGGGTAATTGCAAAATTTATCCTAATCCATCTGCGGACTGGCACAACCTTTTTAGACAACCTGTTTACACTTATAAACAATTTCAGAAAGCTGCACAAGTAATTTGAATGCATTGTAGTTATAAAATGTATATCAAACACTTTTTAAAAGGTAATATAGTAAATGAGGCAATACGCACCTGTTGAGATCTTGAAATTGATAAAAAACGTTATGTATTAGTTTACTACATCACAAATAATGGATTTATATCGATTCGTATACTAATTTAAGCCATTTCATGAGTTAATTTGATAATTTCTACTTTATTTATTCTTTGAAAACACACCACAAGGCTCAAAACAAACACATTCACGAATTGTCAATTAAGGTATTTCACTGAACACTGCAATGTTTAATTATATGATGGGTAGTCTAGCGAAAAGGTAAGAGCGACACTGTGAGTGTAATGTAAGCCTTTGTTCAAAAGTAATGACCAATGGCATGATGACAACTATCCCACTGTTTAACGACGCGAAGTATTCCCTGTTCCCAGAATTCCTGTGGCTGTGCCAGTCCTCTACTGTGTCATTCAGTTCATCGTCCGAATTGAATCTCTTCCATTTGAATTGTCCGAGCTGTAGGACGGATGCTCAAGCTGCTCTCACTTGAACTTGGCCAGTACACTTTGCGTGACCCTGGAGACACGTGGACACGCGTTATCATGGAGCAGAATCACTCCCTCCGTGAGCAACCCAGGCCGTTTGCTCTTGGTGGTGTTGCGTAGGCTACGGAGAGTACACTTCACTATTAATGGTTTTTCCGTGATTGAGGAATTTGATCAGTATGGGAGGACCTCGACCACGGAGCGAAAAAATAAAAAAAAAAAATAAAAAAGAAAAAAGAAAGAAAGAAAAACGACGGTGCCTGCTGCGGGCACAGCCTTGAAATTTTAGGCGGAACTGGTGACGCATTAAGTTAACCCAAAGCGGCATATTCCAGCCGTCACAAATATACACTGTTGGCCATTAAAATTACTACACCAAGAAGAAATGCAGATGACAAACGTGTATTCATTGGACAAATATCTTATGCTAGAACGGACATGTGATTACATTTTCACGCAATTTGTGTGGTGTCGCACAAGTACAAAGTGCGCACCACCTACTTTCGCCGCGCGCCGCCATGCACGCACGGCGCGACGTTCTTACGACGACAGCCACGAGCGCCCTCTGCTACAACGCCGCTCGTGGCCACCACTGAACGACATCGTGAACTTGGGACTGAGATAGGAACCAGTAAAGACTTCGAACTCAGATAGGCACGAGTGAAGACTTGGCTATCGTACAGGCACTAGGCAGACCTCTAAGAACTATGTATCAGCATTCTGCAGTACTGATCTCTGTAAAAGTTAAGTATTGTATAAATTCTGTGCAATATATATCTCGTTCTAATTTACTCTAGTGTTTCTAGTTTCTGGCTGCTCCCCTCCGTACCTGCACCAGCGTGCTACCTTTATTCCTGTGTCGGTCTCATTCCACTCGGTCACCGACACCTACGACGGAAACGAGACGCAAAAGCGGCGACGAGGCTGGGACACAAAAATTTGGGTCATAGATCCTGAGAAATCAGTACCCAGAACAACCACCTCTTACCGTAACAACGGCCTTGATACGCCTGGTCCAACAGAGCTTGGATGGCGTTTACAGGTACAGATGCCCATGCAGCTTCAACACGATACCACAGTTCATCAAGAGTGGTGACTGGCGTATTGTGACGAGCCAGTTGCTCGGCCGCCATTGAGCAGACGTTTTCATCTGGTGAGAAATCTGGAGAATGTGCTGGCCAGGGCAGCAGCCGAACATTTTCCGTATCCCTAAAGGCCCGTACAGGACCTGCAACATGCGGTCGTGCATTATCCTGCTGAAATGTAGGGTTTCGCAGGGATCGAATGAAGGGTAGAGCCACGGGCCGTAACACATGTGAAAGGTAACGGCCACTATTAGAAGTGGTGTCGATGCGAACAAGAGGTGACCGAGACGTGTAACCAATGACACCCCATAACATTACGCCGGGTAATACGCAAGTATGGCTATGATGAATACACGCTTCCATTGTGCGTTCAGTCGCCTAACCCGATGCGACCATCATGATGCTGAAAAAAGAAACTGAATACATCTTAAAAAATGACGTTTTGCCATTCTTTCACCCATTCTTGCATTCTTACCAGGTTCGTCGTTGCGTACACCATCGCAGGCGCTCCTGTCTGTGATGCAGCGTCAAGGGTGACCGCAGCCATGGTCTCCGAGCTGATAGTCCATGCTGCTGCAGACGTCGTCGAACTGTACATGCAGATGGTTGTTGTCTTGCAAACGTTCCCATCTGTTGACTCAGAGATCGAGACGTGGCTGCACGATCCGTTACAGCCATGCGGATAAGATGCCTGTCATCTCGACTGCTAGTGATACGAGGCCATTGGGATCCAGCACGGCGTTCCGTATTGCCCACCTTAACCCACCGATACCATATTCTGCTGTCATTGGATCGGGACCAACTCGAGCAGCAATGTCGCGATACGATGAACTGCAATCGCGATAGGCTACAATCCGACCTTTATCAAAATCCGAAACATGATGGTACGCATTTCTCCTCCTTACACGAGGCATCACACCAACGTTTCATCAGGCAACGCCGGTCAACTGCTGTTTGTGTGTGAGAAATCGGTTGGAAACCTTTCCTCATCTCAGTACTTTGTGGGTTCGCCACCGGCGCCAACCTTGTGTGAATGCTCTGAAAAGCTAATCATTTGCATACACGGCATCTTCTTCCTTTCGGTTAAATTTCGCGTCTGTAGGACGTCATCTTCGTGGTGTAGCCATTTTAATGGCCAGGAGTGTATCTTCTTATGTCATACAGGTCATTTGAGCTACAAAGGTATAGATCGTAATTTTATGTGCTAATTTAGAAATTGTATAAAATCTTCAATGAAAAATTTTTGATATGAGTTTGTGATTTCTGTAAAAGCGAACGAGCAAAGTTCTAGACAGGCAGTTGGGTTTTCGTGGTGATGCAGTGAAGACGTGCTGTATTTGTAAACAAGCGGTATTTGAGTGCAAAGAACTTGAATTGTGAAAATGTGTTACATGTTCTAAGAAGTTTTGCCAAGATGGCCGCCATGGAAATGTATTGAGTCAACGAATTTCGTAACACATTTTGATGTCAGCATTCACATCTGAGTTCGAGTAGTTTATTTACCAGTTTATTTAAAAACCTGAACCTCTTTAATGTGAGAATTTGTTCCTGTGACAACGAGACCTTCACTGCTGATACGATCTCTAGAACATTGGACTTGTCTTAAACACAAAATGTGACTATTTGTACCAACAGATACCAAATTCAATTTCTCTTATCTTCATGAGTCTCTATGAATAGGGTACAGAAATTGAATACCATTTAAACTGAACTGGGTGACTTGCCGTGTTACAAGTAGCAAGCGGATGGTATAGCCCTTCCTATAGGAAGAACAGGAAGGCCTAGGTAGCAATGCAATACGATGGCCGACTAAGACAGCAATACGTGCCGTGTGCGGTCGCGCATTATCCTGTTCTTGATGTGACTTTCGGTATGTTTCGAAGGTATGGGAGGACAACCGATTCCAACGTCTCACAGTTTCTTGTTAGTATACCGGCAATGCGTTCTAGGGGTGTGTTGTAGTGGAAGCCAATACCGCCGCTAACCATAATATCGCGTGCAATGTGATCTTTGTACAATGTGTTATCTCCCAAATAAATTGTCGTATTTGCAGTCCCTCTTCGTGTTTCAGTTTTCAAGGAAATAGTATATGCATCACAAACACTATCCCTATTCTCTCTCTCTCTCTCTCTCTCTCTCTCTCTCTCTCTCTCTCTCTCTCTCTCTCTCTCTCTCTCTGCCTCTTTCTGCCTTTGTCCATTGTCCATGTCATCCCCCCCCGTTTCTTTAAGCTATTTCCTTGCCTTTGCCCCTTTATTCTATTATCCCGCTTTTTCACCTTGTCCCTTATTACTACTGGTTCCATTGCATTCTGACCTCTGCTGGAGCAACAGGTTATGAAATTCTTGAAAGAATGCAGTTATGATTGCGAAATGTTTTTTTATTTCTTATTATATTTTAGCAACCGCGATTGTATTCTTTCAACAAATTATTGTTACTATTAAAAAAATGTTCAAATGTTTGTATAGTCTATGGGACTTAACTACGGGGTCATCAGTCCCTAAACTTACAAACTACTTATGAACTACTTACGAACTAGGACGGCACAAATATCCATGTCCGAGGGGGGATTCGAACCCCCGACCGTAGTGGCCGTGCAGACCGCGACTGGAGCGCCTTAGTCTCCTCGGCCACCGCGGCCGGAATTGTTACTATTGAAAACGAAATATTGATCAGAAACTGAAATCACTTAAAATTATTGGGTAAATCAGTTATGTTCATTGGTATCGGCTTATAATACAGGCCTCTCCAGGTGCTGAATCTGTTAGGACAGTAGCTTCAATGAAATAATTTCGTATACAAATAGGTAAAAATTATGTATTTTCGGGTATTCCAACTAAGTAGCAGTAATCCTATTTCAACTGGCCCATAAATAATACTTCCCTATTTTCTGTAAAACGAGTTGTTGTTGTTGTTGTTGTTGTCTTCAGTCCACAGTCCACGCTACCCTGTCCTGTGCAAGCTTCTTCATCTGAGAATCCGTACGGCAACCTACATCCTTATGAATCTGCTTACTGTAGCCGTCCCTCGGTGTCCCTTTACATAAGACGAGTACAAAAACGAAGTACCCGTTGTTGTTTTTGTGTCCCAGCCTCGTCGCCGCTTTTGTGTCTCGTTTCCGTCGTAGGTGTCGGTGGCCGAGTGGAATGAGACCGACACAGGAATAAAGATAGCACGCTGGTGCAGGTACGGAGAGGAGCAGCCAGAAACTAGAAACACTAGAGTAAATTAGAACGAGATATATATTGCACAGAATTTATACAATACTTAACTTTTACATAGTACTGCAGAATGTTGATACATAGTTGAGCTAAAGTCCTGCCTAGTGCCTAACTGATAGCCAAGTCTTCACTGGTGCCTATCAGATTCCGAAGTCTTTACTGGTTCCTAACTCAGTCCCAAGTGACGATGTCGTTCAGTAGTGGCCACGAGCGGGGTTGCAGCAGAGGGCGCTCGTGGCTGTCGTCGTAAGAACGTCGCGCCGTGCGTGCATGGCGGCGCGCGGCGAAAGTAGGTGGCGCGCACTTTGGACTTGTGCGACACCACAGTTGTGTATTTAATTTAGTTCCATATGCTGCATATGGAGAAGAAAGAATGTATATGTAAAAACATTAACTGTCACCGTGTACATTCCTTCGTAAGTTCAGTCTAACTGTAAGGTAATAAATGGGAAAATTATTTGTTCAGGACAATTAAATATTGGCAGTTTTAACAGGAAAGCTGAATATTGTAGTTTACCAAAATAGAAGGCCTGGATAAAAACTAGTGAAAACTACTATATTTCTCTCAAATGTCTTTATTGACTGCTGTCTGGCATGGGTAGTGTTATCTCAGGTTTGGTAGAGGATCGATTGCAATGGGTTCTTTCACTTTGGAAATATATCGTAATCTCAGGGACTCATGTCAGTGTGGCTGTTTCTGTAGGGGCCTTCTTACGCCGTTGGCAATGGAAGATTCTGGAACGTCCACCTAACATCGTCCGTCATGACTCCTAGTTATTTCGATCTCTTTGCCACAGTGAAAGAACCACTGCCACGGTTCTCGTACAGCACAAGACATTATGTCTGCCACAGAATGGTCACTAAGGGCCACAAACACGCAGATAGTATACGATACCTTGCCGACATTGTCCAAGGTGACTACATTCTGGGCGAGAAGCTGTAACTACCTAAAACATTTCAGAGAAATTAATAGTTGTCAGTACTTTTTTATTTGAATAAATAAGCCAAGACAGCTGTTCAATAACAGAAATGTTGGCATATATATTTCATAACAAATAACGATTTAGATCGCCACCTTGCTTTGAATAATGTGAAGCATATACATCATTACTATTTATCCAGCCTTTGGATGCAGAGTGAATTTTTTTCACATTGTTCACACACTAATGATTGATCGACGAGAGGGCACGGAGCAAAAGAGGTATAATGAATTCATGGGCCGAAATGCACGGTTTCCATGCTGGAGACAATTTATTCCATCACACTTGTTACAGAGACTGCGGTTTAATATCTACATCTACATAGATACTCTGCAAATAACATTCAAGTTCCTGGCAGAGGGTTCATTAACCACTTACATAACTTTTCTCTACCGTTACATTCTCTAATAGCGCTCGGGAAGAAAGAACACATAAATCGTCCCGTTTTCGATCTGATTTCTCTTATTTTATTGGGATGGTCATGTCTCCCTAAGTAGGTGGGTGCTAGCAAAATATTTTCACATTCAGAGCTAAAAGTCGGTGATTGAAACTTCGCAAACAGATCACGCCGCAATGAATAACGTCTTTCTTTTAATGATTTCCTCCCCAATTCGTGCAACATTTCCGTGACGCTCCCCCCCCCCCCCCCCGTAACGTGATAGAACAAAACGAGCTGCACTTCTCTGAACCTTCTCAATGTCCTCCGTCAGTCCCACCTGGTGAGGGTCCCACGAGGGGCAACAGTACTCCAGGAGAGGACGCACAAGTGTGATGTAGGCAGTCTCTTTGCTAGAGCTGGTGCATCTTCGAAGCGTTCTGCCGATGAAACGTAACCTTCGCTTCGCCTTCCCCACTATATTTTCTATGTGTTCTCTCCAGTCAAAGTTGTTCGTAATTGTAACTCCTAGGTATTTGGTAGAATCTACGACCTTAAGGTTTGACTGATTTATCGCGTAATTGCAGTTCAGCGGATTTAGTGGTCATGTGTATTACTTCACACTTTTCTTTATTTAGTGTCAATTGCCAATTTTCGCACCATGCAAAAATTTTGTCTAAATCGCTTTGCAGTTGCTTTTGATCCTCTGTTGACTTCACTAACCGATAAACGACAGCATCCTCCGCGAACAGTCTAAGGGAGCTATTCACAGTGTCTCCTAAATCGTTTATAAACACGATGAAGAGTTGGGGACCTATAACGCTTCACTGTGGAACGCCAGATGTCACTTCTGGTTTACTCGATGACTTACCGTCAATTACAATGAACTGTGTTCTTTCTGATAATAAGTGCTATACTATGCATTGTTTCGTCCTAGATGGTGGCACTATTCCTCATACTGTGCCATTGATGGGTCTAATGGTTACGTGGCTGCTGCATGATGGTGCTGCAGCACATTTCGCCATTAACGTCCGGATGCAGCCCGATCGTGTCTTCCCTGGTCGATGGAGAAGACGAGGAAGTCCAGTCGCGTGGCGCGATTTCTAGTTATGAGGCTATCTCGAAAGTATCGTGCATGTAGAACCCATTCCAGAGGTGGAGACACTGGAACAGGGCAGTGTATTGATGCAGCGTTGTCACGATTGCGACTTTATCACTCATGTGTCAAAGACAGTAAGAATATGCATTCGTTCAGGCACATGGAAACCAGTTTCAAAACATATTGGCACTTTGGCTGCTTGGTACAACACGTACAAGGCCGCAGTCCATCAATCAGTCGAGTTTGGTTTTGTCTATAAAGAATATATTTTCCTAAAAATTATATTACACAACCAACAAATAACAACTCTTCCTAAATGCTTGAAGCATGGTATGAAACTACAAAGAGAGATGCCAGCTGAATAAGAAAGTCCTGTCGAAGATTGCTGTCCGTCACAACACAGTGGCCAACAATACTTCAGTTCAACAGCAACTCGTTTCCAGCCACCAGGTGCAGCTCCACAGTCTGTCGGGAACACACACTGGCCGGCCTGCTACAGTGCGCGTCCTATACATTGAGGCCGCGCAAGCACGTGATCGGTGCCTCGCGACGACTAACGGCCGCTGTGGGAGGCCATGAATATCGATGGATCGCACGGCGGCTGCGTCGATCTTGCGACGTCAGTGGCGCCAATAAATGGCGATACATCAGTTTCTGAAAAAGTCACTCTGCCGCGCGAGAGTAGCCGAGCGGTGTCCGTATCGAGCGAAAATATGTGAGCAGAAATTGGAGGCATGTATGGAAGAATTTTAGTAATCTCTCTCTGCGATCCGGCGTCAGTTCGGCTTGGTACGACGTGGTCACTGAAGTGATATCCACCGGACAAAAACTGTTCAAAATTAAGTTCGGGCCAACACCACTTGGTACAAAATGTAATCTCGTGGAATCACTACGTCACATATTGCAGCGTAGCGACCAGAATCAAATATGGACTTGGACACGGAAGAAACTGACTCCTATAAACAGAACGACAGAGAATTCCATACAAATACAATACGTACTTCACCCAGATTGGCGGCTCTATCCGGAATTCAAGAATAATATATCTGGTTAATGGGTCAATTTCTATTTTACATGATTACCAACAAAACGCCAACGCTTTATGGTTATCACGTGTGCCTTATTCAGGTGTATCGTGCGATAAAAACATATCGAAAGTTTCTAAAGACGTTTCAGAATGTCCTTGCCATTGCGTTAAACGATGGACGACTTTAAATTATCTCACGTATTACGAAGATTTTATTATAATTTTCATGTTTATTACCATAATTTAATATTCTGGTCGTTCCAAGCCGTTTGATCGATCCATACTCCGTGTGCCAAGTCGACAACTCTGCATGACATATTCAAGTGTCCTTCTGTCTTTCTGTATTTTGGCGAATTCCTTAAAAACTGCGGGAGTTAGGCGTCATTTATTTTTACAGTAATGGACTTTTGTGCTACTTCATTTATTGTGAAGATCATTTTCTTCGGGGAGAATACTTGATGCTTATACTGATGATTCCTCTTCAGTGTATTATTTTCCATTAATTTTCATGTATTATTTATTCATTTCTCCAACGGAGATTGCTACGCGATAGGTAGTAGTTCTCAGCCAATTGGAGGAACGATAGTGACAGACAAATTACACAGTACGGAGCTCTTAGCCAGTTCTTCCCTCAGAGTTAAGAGGAATACGTAAATAAATAAACATTTACTACATTGACCTTCGGGAAACTGAAGCAAATGTTGACAGTCACGACATGGAAAAACATCATATCGAGAAGACGAACTCTGAATCCTGATTCGCTGCGGAGATCAAACGGCAATCTGAAACCAACACTTGTTTGTTTCATGGTAACAGGAAAAAAGATAAACGTTAATTTACATACATGGAAAACACTGATACGGAAAACAAATTATTTCAGAAGGCACTGAAGCCGACGCCGAAGAAGGCGATATTGGAAAGCGTAAGCAAGTTCGTAAGTAGTTTGTAAGTTTAGGGACTGATGACCCCGCATTTCAGTTCGATAAGATTAACAAACATTTGAACATTTAATTCAAAAGTCACTCTCTACAGATATATGTTTATTAGTGTATGCGATTAAAAGTGTAGGTAAATGAGTCAAGAACTGTACTAGATCTTTTTAAACACATTTAAACTAAGTCTTGTCTTTATAAAGTTGTATATATTAGACTGTACATGAGAAAGAAGTAAATTCTGGTGTCATCCCTATAGCAAAGGAAATGTAAATACAGGCCACATGTTGCAATCAAGGCACTGTAACAGACTGATTCGAAATTCAGAAGATGTTGTAGAATGACTAAATAGGTCTACCTTGATTTCTTCCGCCATGATACAGAGTTACTTGTATTTTGAAAATCCTCAACTTATGTGGTAATCGTTGTTTGTTTTTCAGAGTTACTTGTATTTTGAAAATCCTCAACTTATGTGGTAATCGTTGTTTGTTTTTCTTAATTTTCTGTTTTCTCCCACAGCTTGTATTGTTTGTTTTCTCTGGACAACGTAATTTTACCTCTGCCAGGCACCTGAATGTGATTTGCAGAGTATATATGTATATGTAGATGTAGACACAAATGCTGCTAGTTCTAAAAAAGCACACGCCTCGAATGTCTAGTAGTTTTGGTATGTTTCTCCGATTGACGTACAGTTTATATTAATTTAATCAACAGAGACACAGTAGAAGGATAAGAAAGCAGCCCTCGGTCGCAAATTAAAAATTATTTGACTTGGTTTCGGCAATGACTACGATTTCCTTCATCAGAAATTATAAAATAAAACAAGTCACATAATAAAATATACTACTCAGCTGTAAAGCTTACGTCAAAAAATTTAAAAAGAATTTTTTAGAAAAAGCTAGTCACTATGGGCTGCACGCCTATACGAAGGCATCAGACTCAAATAATAAATACTAAAATACTTAATATCAAATCCTTTTCCCACTTAGCATTGCAACCTCTCTCTCGTGGATGTTGGTACACCTTCCCCTTCAGTTAAATGTTAGAAAATCATACGCAACAGAATTCTAGATAACCCGATAAAACATTGATACTAGAGTGATATTTATCTATTAACTTTCTCTCTTCTCACTTTTAGCAAGGCAGATGAGCTACAACAGATATTCATACTGAAAGATATTATCATAGTTTTGATGCATTGATAAACAAGCCCGCAAAAAATAATGGCATAAGGAGCAGTAACTATTGAATGGAAAGATTTTAGTTTATCTGCTTTTAATTTAATTAACAAAGAAACAGATAGTCACACAATGGCAACGAAACAAAATATTTTCAGTGCTGTTATAAAAAATTATTCGGAATTAGAAATTGTTTATTTATTATTTATCGAGGAGGGAAAAACGATAGTATCAGCCTGACAGTCAACGCCGTAACAGAAATTAGACTCGCGTTATACTTTTTATGTGCATTCCAACTAAAAACATAAAAAAAATTGAAAACAAATTTAACATGCATTTTACGACTAAATTTATGTTTAATCAAAGCTGCTCCATAACTGTCGGAATGTAGCACACAACCAATTGGAACTGTGACCCGCGTCATGCCGACAGTGGCTGCTGAGACGATATTGCGGTTCATATGCCACTTTTTGAGCCTGTGTGAACAGAAGCGATTGATTACCAACGGACTCAACGACTAATCTGCACCAAACTGTAATAAGGTATTCCTAAAATCCTTAAGCAAATAATTTATGTTTAAATAAGGATGGCGGTATGCGTATATAGCAGGCAAAACACAATTTACAATTTTTCATCTCTCAGTCAAAGTTAAATTTGAAAGTTATAGTTAACGACATGCAGATGTATGCGTGATCCTGAGTTTGGCTTCTAGATAACCCACACAATGACTGAAACTTTCGTATTAGTATCGGAAAAATCTGAATCCTTCACTAGTTAGATCGCAGAGATACATCGGCACAGGGTTGCACTAAAAAGGAGAAGTTATTTCTGTAAGAATATACACTAAAGTGGGGTCATTCAAGACGTTGTGCAAAGACAGTTTTCCTGTATTTGCAAACGTCAATGAATACGTTGTGGTCTAATTAGACAAGGACCAAGTATTCCGTCTCGTGAACAGTGGAGGGAGTCTCGTCTACCTCGCCTCTGACGACACGGCCAGTAAGAGAATCAGCGCGTTCTTTGCAGAAGCGTTTGCTTCCCCTGTTGATTGAGAAAAAATTGTTTTCCCGATACAAAAATGTGAAGCTTCCTGCCTAAGGCGGGTGTCCGTTTCACTCACCCCGCTCAGTCGATAGCGTCGCTGACTACCACGTGAGGGGCCCGGGTTCGATTACCGGCATGGAACTGGGTGTTGTCTGTTGTCCTACATTATCATCTCATCATCATCGGCACGCAAGTCGCCCAAGCGGCGTCAACTAAAAGAAAGAGTTGCACTATGGAGGCCGAACAATCCAGTATGGGATCTCTCGGCCAGAAATGACATACGCTCAATACCAGTGCAGTGACTTCCACCAATCTTGGCGGCCTTTCTGTAAAGGATGAAGCGGCGTCTTTCCTCTATATGCGCATACTCGCACTGTTTGCGGCGGTGGGCGCCGTCCTGCTTCTCATACCACCACAGAATATCACTGACAAAGTGACGCCTCTTACACCGGAACTGTTCTTACATTTTGCAGTAGCGAATACCATGACTCAAGGCACTCAGGCATTTCTGCTGTTCAGTGCTTTCCAGATCGTACATGGCAGTTCGAAACCAGCTTCATGTTCTTCTCTGGGGCTCTTCCCTGGTCTTTCTGGTTCCAAGTTTCGCCACAGATCCTCTCGTCTTGCTTTAGGCGGCAGGAGAGTTGATTTGGTTGTTTGTAGGAAACTATTCCTTGATTTAAGCCTAGAACGTTGGAGGCTATGACCAAACAGTGGATGCCTGGGATTTGTTTCCTGTTTAAGCTTTTCGCTTTCTGAAGCTGATCTCCTTCGTATGTCTGGAGGGGCTATGCCCAAGAGTTGGTACAGCTGATTTGTGGGAGTTGGGCGGAGACATCCTGTTACGATGCGGCCTGTCTCCTTCAGGGCTATAAAGTATTTACTTGTTCCGCAAGGGTGGATTTCTGCCAGACAGGAGCCGAATAGTCCGCGGCAGAGAAACGTCGCGCTAGAGCTGACGTAAGGAGAACTGTGGCTTGTGCTCCCCATCTACTATTTGTGAGTTTGCGGGTGATGTTGTTCCTGGCACTCACTTCCTGTTTTGTGTCCACACAGTGTTCAAAAAATGTTTGTAAATCTATCGGACCAAACTGCGTGCTCATAAGTCTGTAGCTTACAAACTACTTAAACCTAAGTACAAACACACACCCATGCCGCAGGGAGGACTGGAACCTCCACGGCGAACAACCGCGCGCTCCGCAGCGAGACGCTTTAGACCGCTCGGCTACTCCACCGCGGCTCCACACAGTGTACGTGAGAGCACGGTCGAGTTTAACTCCAAGGTATTTTGGTGTTTCGCAATGAGAGAGGCACTATCACCTCCAGATGTTGAGTTTTAATAATTAAAGAAGACAGTGTAGATTGCAATTTGTTGCGTTTATTACTGGCAACCGGTTTCGGTCCTACAGGACCATCATCAGGCCATTGGCACCTTGTTGGTGGACGATGGCGGTGGCCAGAACATGCGTCAGTTGACGCCTGCTCCGGCCACCACCACCGTTCTCCAAAGGCCTGAAGATGGTTCTGTAGAACTGAAACCCGTTGCCAGTAATAAACGCAATAAATTGCGATCTACACTGTCTTCTTTAATTATTAAAATTTTTAAGATAGCTGTTCAAAAATAAATAAATAAATGCTTTCAAAAATATGCTGAGTTTCCTCCTGGCCTCCCTATTGCGCAGGTGAAAAGCGAAGACCTGGGTTTTTGCTGGATTTGGCTTGAGGTGGTTATTTTCATAACAGGCTGCTAGGTTCTCTAGCGCTAATGTTAATTTTCTTTCCACCTCTTCAAAAGTTCGAAACCATAATTAATCTTTACTTTTGTTTCTAAATTTATGGGACTTAACTACTGTAGTTATCAGTCCCTATGCTTACAAACTACTTACACTAATCTAACCTAAGGACAAGACATATACACACCAAAATCCGAGGGATGACTCGAACCTACGACGGCGAACGGCCGCGCGCACCACATCAAGGCGCCTTGGCACACGCGGCTACTCCGCCGCGGCCCATAATTAATCATGCGTAACTAAAGAGGAATGTATACTCAAGAACTAAGTCTCTCACAAAAGAAAAATTGTCTGTTTCCTCAGTCTATTCTTCATCAATTCTACATCAATATTGTATTTTGATTGAGAAACGATATGAAAGGGGTCACGAAACAGAGTGACGTCTTTCAACGTTACACTTCCAATACATAAAAAATAATGTTTATTTTTTTGTCCTTTTGTTCGTATTTTTGCACGCCCATACCGTACATTCTATTGCGATAAATGTCAACTCATTGATTGCAATCGCGCAAAGGTTATAGGCATACTAAAATTCGTACGGTATCACGCTGAAATGGCTGGACGGATATGAACTAAATTTGGACTGGAGATAGCTTATACCTGCATTAATTTATGGGCTCCTAACGTAAGTCATCGTATGGTACGTCGTGGAGGGTGGAATGGGTTACTGCGTTTGTTTCTCTCCACGCTGAAAAAATTGATAGAGTTAAATGAAATTTGAAATGAAGTAAGCTTATACCCTGAATTAACGCATGAGCCGCCTTTAGGAAGCTACCGTACGGTGCATGGCGGAGAGTACGTTACAGTGAGTTAACACGTTTGTTACTCTTCACGCTGAAACGGCTGCACAGAACTGAATGAAATACGGCAAGAAGATAGCTTATAAACAGATTTAATACATAGGATAACTTTCCTAAGTCTCCGTAACTCCATAACGGAGGGTACGTTACAACAAACATCCAAATTGTTTGACTGGTCACCATGAAATCCACCACATAAATGTTTGTTTTCATGAAGGAGATTATTATAATATGCAAGCCAGTGAGTTTAGCATGCTCAATTGCGACGTTGACACCATTTTACCTTTCACGTAGAAATGGAGCGCATATGTATGTTTTCTAACATAGGAGGGAGAGGAGAAGGTGAAGGAGAGATGGACAGAAAGGGGAGGGAAGAGACGGACAGAGAGTAGAGGCGGAGTCGGGCAGAGATGAATAGAGGGAAGGGAAGGAAGAAACTGAGAGAAAAAGGGGAGAAGAGAGGCAGGGGGAGGGGCAAGTGAAGACAGAGAAGGGAAAGGAGGAGATGGACTAATGGAAGATTGGAAACCTCATATACATTTGTTCGTATCCGTAATTTCGAATTTCAAACGTTATTCACACAATCATTTCTTCTGCAGTAGCAACGCACCGGGAAGGATTTTAATAATAAATGCATAAGACCACGGCATAATAGCCCGGATATTTTTAGTAATAAATACCTTCTGCAGTATGTGAGCTTGTATCAAACGGACGTCTCTCTACTCACAGTGCTAATGTTCAGAAACTGCCTCTTCAGCTTCAGATTAACACATCACAGAGTTGGCACCGTACTGCAAGCGATTTACTGGCGAGTCGTTCCCGAGTCGCGGCGTCTCGCGGCCCTCTTTAACTACAAAGGAAGTGCTTCGGTTGCCAACTCGCGTCGCTTTCATTTGAGGCGGTCCGCGTGCGGAGGGCCTCAAAATGGCCTCCACTGGAAGGGAGCGGCAACATCCTTTGGGCCCACAGGAGTCCCGAGTCAGCAACTCCTCGCCGTCGCAGTACTGACGGCGACCGAGCGAGGTGGCGCAGCGGTCACACACTGGACTCGCATTCGGGAGGACGGTGGTTCAAACCCACCAGCGGTCATCCTTAATCACGTTTTTTATTATTTTTTCTAAAACACTCCAGACTACTTTCGATATTGTTCCTTTCGAAGGGCACGGCCGAATTCCTTCCACATCCCTCACAAAATCTATCCGAGCGGGTGCTCCATCTGTAATGAACACCATATCAACACCTACTTACTCAACGGCTGGTCCAAGTCGCCGAGGCTGCTTGCTGAGATCCTCGCAGCTCACAGAGCCAGCGCCCAATTGTGAATATCTGAATGAGAGGTATTGAATTAAAATTTGTGCCAGAGCTGGGATTCGAACCCGGGATATCCTGCTTACTAGGCAGTCGCTATAGCACTAAGCCACCGTGACTTAATACATACAGTCACTGCACGGATTGTCTTATGGGACGTCTCCCTCTAGAACACACTAATTTTGCCTCCTGTACCCCTATATAAAAACGTATCAACGGTGCCAAGGCTCTCCAATAGCGGGTTAGCGCCCCAGCAATGAACGTGAATGGAAACGGTCCTGCCTTGTATCTCAGCCACAGACGATATAAACACCAAACAATAAATCAATGTCCAGAGACATATCTTGTCTCAACATATACCAAAGATATTAATCTGAATTCCTAAACACAGCTTTCCCAAATTCCTTCAGCAAAGAAGACTAAGCAAATACTCAGAATTCGAATCGAGAACAACCGCCAAAATGCGTAATTTAAGATAGGTATCCCCGGAGTATTAAATCAAATTAAAGCAATTACCAAATACAAGTCTCCCGGTACAGATTGTATTCCTTACAGAGTATGCTGATGCAATAGCTCCATACCTAGCTAACATATGCAAACGCTCGCCTAGCGAAATTTCCGTACCCAAAGACTGCAAAGTTGCGCAGGTCATCCTAATATTCAAGAAAAGCAATCGGAGTGATCCGCAAAATTACAGGCCTGTATCATTGTCATCGGTTTGCAGTAGGAGTTAAGAACAAATGCTTTCGTAAAATGTAAACTTTCACGGCCGTAAAGGCCGTAATCTTATGGATTTTCAAGGGGAATCGTGGCACTTTTGAATGTCCGCTGCACACCATGGTTCGCTACTGACTGAAGCCATACTCGGCTTACGAGGGCTCGCGCGCAAGGTGTGACGTCAGATGTTTTTGATATGCGCGCGCAATTCGTCGTTGCCGATTTCCGTCGTTCGTTAATGGCCGACTGGGCCATACAGTTTATCGGAAGCCCACACACACAGACCGTTATCTGCAGCGGGATTCAAACCACCACCCACATCAAAAGCGGGGCATTATAAAGACGTTGCCGGACCGAGCAAGGAACATCTGTGAAGCGGAATTACTCGACTCGGAATTGCAACACCTGAGTAATACTTTCCTTAAGAATGGTTATTCGTCGACAAAGGAGAGCGTTGAGGCCGACACGTAGAATTGAAATTTAAAGTCTTCCTGCCTTTTATTAAGGACGTCACCGATCGCATCGGTAAAATTTTGACGAAACGAAATGTTGCCGTTATTTACAAACCTACTCGGAAGATACAGGATCACCTGAAATCGGCGAAAGATGCTAGCAAACCGCTGGAAAAAGCAGGACTTTATAGGATTCCGTGAATGAAATCTGGATTCCAGTGCTAACAGTCTTCGATCATGGGACGATATTAACGGACGATGGCAATTGGCAACAACGATTTGCGCGCGCATCTGAAAAACATCTGACGTCACACCTTTCCGCCCGAGCCTTGGAAAACGGAGTTTGGCTTCAGACAGTAGCGAGCCAGGGTGTGCATCGGACATTGAAAATGTCCTCCGCAGTTAGGGACGAAACGTCGGATTTTAATAATAAATGCATAAGACCACGGCATAATAGCCCGGATATTTTTAGTAATATTGACAAATGCTTTTCTCAGACACTATGAACCTCTAAGAAAACGACCTATTGACCGATAGTCAACACAGTGGTAAAGCTATCCTGTCGCTGAATTACTCCAACACTGCAGTAAAATAAAATAATAATAATAAAAAAAGCAATGAGAAATTATGGAGCAAGGCTGCTATGAAAATTAGATTCAGTGGCTTGATTTGACAACATAACAGTTTACACAGACGATTACAACATGAAATTTCATTTTATTTATTACAAGATTTGGATGTACAATAAACTCTCAGGGCCGATTTGACTGTAACGTATCTGGGCACTATTTGATGGTTTTGACACCAAGTGAGGAATGTTCTACACCTAGACTTCGTCTACGTCAGGATAGCTACAAGATCCAAGTGGGCTGTGAGCTCAGTACTCAAGTCGGGAGATGGGGTGGCCACGAAACAGTGGTCCAGTATAGCAGAACAGTTTATTGACATTCATTATTACAAACGGCTGGAGTGTGTGTGCGCATGCTGCACGCATTGAGGTGACGTCCATCTGACGCCACGATCCTCTTAGTAGCTGACGCTGCTGGTGCGGCTGCCCACCAGCCGCTAGGCCTCTGAGTTGCGTAAGGCGAGGTAGGCCATCGTCCTCGCACCGCACCGCGTCGCCGCCGCGAAGGCCGTACCGCGCTGGGCGTTGTCCGGGAGTTGAACCCAGGTCCTCCTTCTCCCGCTGCTGCTGCTTCGCCCTCCACGCGATCACAGGAGTGCTTCAGGTGTGGCCCGCCCTTTCGTCTACAGCACGCCCCTGGGTGAGTAACTGGCTGCAGTCTTACTGCGCCATGTGTTGGATCGACGACCGGATGCGCTGCTGCTGACGACCGGGACCCCGATGGCCGTTGCGTCAGGCTGGGCCGCCGCTATTCCGCAGGCTGCATCTCCCGTCGGGGATGCCGTGTTGACCGTGATGATCGGCTGCTGGCCGCGCTGCGTCGAAGTGATTCCAGCCTGCGACAGACTCAGTTTTGCGATTAACAACAGATAACTGCTGTCGACGAGTAGCACAGTCCGGGCGGCAGGTGACTGCCCAGCCGTGGCTGCCTCTCTCTCTGCCGTGGATCAGTCTGCCGAAACTGTATTTGTTTTTCCTTTTTTGAGTTTTGATTCCCTGTTACAGGCAGGCTGACAGCAGCCTATGATGATGCTCTACAGCCGAACGAGTAAAAACAATAGACAAACAGAATATAAAATTAACAAGGTGATAAAACGGCGTTTTTACAAGTACAAGAAGAGAAAATGGGAGAATGTTAAAAGAACATGACAGTGAATAGACATACATGGTTGTTAAAACAAGACATTGCCACGGTGGCTAAAAAATACTCACTGCAGACGACTAGACATAACGTGACGGCGACATTGAGATAAGAAACACTGAACACTGATTTCGCACAGGTACGTGCTCAACGTTAAAAAACACTGGGCGACGAAACACTATACACACGAACCACTGGACACTGTTAAAACACTAGCACTGTACTGGCCCTGAAGGGGGGGGGGGGGGGTGGAGAAAGCGCGGAGGAAGGGGAAAGGACGTGGGGGGAGGGGAGAACCGAAACTTTTCCGCCTGTATTTATGCGACGAGGTTGACCCCGTCGGCCTGTATTTCACAGAGGTGGTATAGCTGATCTTTGCTACCCGTGACTGGTGTCCTACATCCGATCAAGTATGTCGCAGACACCTTTAAGCAATACAGCTCTCAGGCTGTTACGCAATATGGCGCCCTCGCTGACCTACTTGTGTCATCAGAGGTTTCGCCGAGCAGCTCCACTTTATTTGCTAAAATCATAAACGTACTTGTCCCGCTCTACTTTAAGTCACATGCCTGATTTCAACACGGAACCTCTTCCATGTTCAACTTCTGCGTTAAAGTTCACTCAACACTCGTTAACTTTTCATATTACGTCTGTATTCTATCACCTACAGCGTGGACACGACTCAGATATGAACGGGAAAGAAGGAGGTAATTTCCTGTCTCACCAAGATTAACGCCGGCTGCGGTGGCCGAGGTGACTGAGGCGCTCCAGTCACGGTCGGGGGTTCGAATCCCCCCTCGGGCATGGATATTTGTGCCGTCTTAGTTCGTTAGTAGTTCATAAGTAGTTTGTAAGTTTAGGGACTGATGACCCCGTAGTTAAGTCCCATAAGCTTAACAAACATTTGAACATTTGAACCAAGATTAACCTGACGTGGATGTCAGCCGTTGGATCGGTGCGGTGTGTACGCTTCGGCGATGGCGGCGGTTGCGGCAGCATCGTCCACGCCTGCTCTGCGCTCGCCGGCTCTGAAGTTGTGTGGCGCAGCGCGACCGCCGAGCGAAGGCGTCAAGTCCAGCGTCTGCCAAGGCGGGAGCTGCCTGCACGTCTTCTCGCTTCTCCGGCATCGTACCTCCCTTCCTCGGTGGTTTCCCACCAAGTCACTCTCCAGCTAGAGCTTTTCCTCGAATTTTGCGTCTCTTTGGCTGTGTGATTGGTGGGTTAGATTTACAATGTCATCCAATAGCTGATCGCTGTTATCACGACCACGCCTCTCAGTCTCCGGTGGAATTTTCTGTGAACTGAAATGAGTCTTGCGCCGCGGTGGAGTAGCCGAGCCGTCTAAGGCGCCTCGCTGCAGAGCGCGCGTTGCTCGTCGTCGGAGGTTCGAGTCCTCCCTGTTGCATGTGTGTGTGTGTGTGTGTGTGTGTGTGTGTGTGTGTGTGTGTGTGTTTGTCCTTAGGTTAGTTTACCTTAGTTTAAGTAGTATATAAGCTACTGACTAATGACCATGCAGTTTCGTCCGATAGATCTACAAACATTTGAACATTTGAGACTTGCGAACTGTGGTCTTTCACACGTTTTAAGCGTTTTTACCTCCTGCATTCCTTCTTGGATAGAAAAACAACTGTTCATTGTGGCAACTGTGTTAGGCCTTTTGGTATATTTATCAGGATCTTTCTCCCTGGCCAGAAACATTGTTTTGATGGAACCCAAAGACCTATATAAACAACATAGACTGGCCACAGCGTCGCCATAATTGAAACCAATTGGAGAGGTTGCCGCCATCTTTGAGAACGTCACTGTCACTCCACGTGTTACTGGGCGTCTGCTAACGCTGAACCATAGATTTTATATAGTCTTGATTATTCCTTAATTTCTGGGCGACGCATTTCGGATAGTAATTCCCACTACGAATAGCATTTCTCCTTTACTATTGCATCCTAAGTGTAATGTTTACAATCGTCGAACTTCTGCATTATTTGGTGATGTTACTATAATGTCCGTAATCGTTTGTATTTGCCGACGTGTCTTCCCTACAAATACAGGCGAATTTCTTTAAAGTCTTTAATTGCCTTTTTTCTGCCTGTGGTTCAAATTGTGTTTCATGCTTTGAGTACATTACGTATTTATCAAGCTCTCCACAATTTGACGTTTCCTTGGTACTCTCCTTACAGCTTTTGGTTTCTGTAGGTGCTCAGGAAACGAAAATAATGTGGGAATGGCATTTGAAAGTAGCCGCTTTCGATCGGTGGTAGCATCCATAACTTTTCTTTAAAATGACAAGAGCATATGTCACTATACTTTGTAGGCTGCCACTTATCACGCCTCATACTGGCTTCCCATTGGGTTAGTAACTCCTTGTTTTTCAAAGGAAATCTGTATAAAGAATAGTTTAATTACAGTTCATATACCTTGGCTACTTATCCAATGGTTAATACACTTTTGTACACTATATAAACAACTGTCATTACATTAAAACACATCCTTCCTCTGCCTAGCTGTTTGGTGGTTGTGAAGTAATCATTATTTTGAAACTTGGTAAATGCGAAAGTTAAGTATAACGAATGTTTATAGACAAATACATAATGATACTCAACGACCTATATAATTACTTATCTCTTTCTTTATGTTTGATATTCCAACAGTTGTATCGCTGCGGTAGCTGCAATTGTATGCCGAACATACACTGGGCTTGATTTACCATTAATAATAGCGCTTACACGTTATTTTAGATTACAAACGGAAGCGTCTGCTCACGCTGCTGCTTCAAACTGACGTTCGCAAATATGGCACCCGATGTTGCTGCCACCCTGAGCGCTGTAGCTTGCCTGTAGCCTCTCTATGTTCTTTTTATACCTCTTTGGTGGAACCACTTTATCTATACTGCAAGTCAGGCCCTCTCCCACTGAAACAAGTATGTACTCCAGGGGTTTGGTTGTCTTCTTCCCATCTGCAGGTATCCACGGTATATATCTGCGGTTCCGTCGCTCTTTTGGAAAAGACTCTCTGGTATCTGCAGACAAGGACTTTCTCTGCACACATACCATTGCGTCCATTTTGTTGTAAGTACACCCCTTCAATGCGTCTGATGTCGCCATTTATCTGCACGCTCCTCAAAGTCAGGCTGGTTTCGCCGTGCACGTTCGTACAAGGCTGCCCACTGGAGCGGGAGAATATGGCGCGGCGCCCCGTGGCGAAGGGGAAAGTCAGGGAGCCTCCTACTGGCCCAGCTAGACACTGGCGTGGCGTGCGGGAACGCTTCCATCAACAAAGTCCCTGAAAAAAAAAAGCATCCCCAGCCGAGATATTACAACATCGATATAGAAATTATCGAAACACATTTTCTACTCACATGAAGTGATGAGTGGTATCGACAAGGGATCTCAAATCGATCCCACATTTCTCGACTTCCGGAAGGCTTTTGTCACCTTACCTCACGCCATCTAATCAAAAAGCATGCTTTGAAATATCGCCACAGGTGTGAGATTGGATTCGTGATGTCCTGTCAGGAAGTATAGAGTCATCGAGTAACACAATAGTGTTAGCTGGCGTTCAGTAAGGAAGCCTTAAAGCGTCACTATTGCTCCCAACCTTTATAAACGATTTAGCAGACAAAGTGAGCAGCTCTCCTAGACTGTTAGTGGATGATGCTGTCGTATATCGGTTAGTAAAGTCACTAGAAATTCAAAAACAACTGCAAATTTATTTAGATACTAGCTGCAAGTACCCGAGTTTAAAATAAGGATTTCTGTAGAAGCATACTGTATAGAGATTGCAATCGAAGTCTGTAAGTAAAGTACTCTCCCCCATGCACCGAACGAAATTTTATGTAGACAGTAACCTTTATCTTGAACGGAAACGATCGGAAACGGAAAGATTTAGGTGGTTAAATATGATTAGTGGAGTATTTATGAAGATGTACAGTCTTAGACAAAAAAATTGATCGCCGGCCGGCCGACGCAGAGGCTAAGTCCGAGTCGGTCGCGCAGTGTGGACAATAAAATCGATCGCCCCTCAGAATTCTAAGTCCGGCTATATGCACGATCTGGCAACACTGTAGAATGCGGTACTATCAGGAGGAGGTGTTACTTCCTTCTCAAGACAGCTCTGTACAACATGAGCGCGTGGTCTCGTGGTAAACGTCGCGTTTACAAGCGTGTATGTAAGCAGTCGCAAGATCGAGTCTAACAACCTCCAATTATTTTTTTTTTTAACCGCATATCGGCTGTCTTTGTTATCAGTGTGGAAGAACCTCAACTTTAACAGCGAAAACTACCAGAAATAATTACACGAAAGAGCTCGCTTCTGCGTCACAGCTGAACTGTTTACTCTTGGGAGTAGTGGGCCCCGGCTACGGCGACGCGCCAGCGGCCGCAACGCTGCTGCCGCCTGCGGACTCAGTGACAGCGGCGCGCCACTGTGTGTCTATTTACCGGCTGTTATATCTTTACCTCAAGTTCTAGTACGTATTGAATTATTCTGACTGATATATATATATATATATATATATATATATATATATATATGATTGCCAAGCGAGCTCGACAGAGACTTAGCTCGCACCTCGCGCGGCTGCTGGGGATCCGAACACCTACAGTATATGTCAATGATCCCTGCTCGCAATTCCGTAACTAGCTTTAATGAGTCGATCGTTGTCACTAATAAAAATATACACATGCACTGACCGCTAATATAGTAATAAGTGTCTCAATTATTTGCGTAATCTGTCTTAAGCGCAATAACAACAAAGGTCATTCACCAGTGCTGTTTCACACTTCTTCGAGCATTACCATTGATTATACTGAAAACATTAGATGTAAGCGTCAGTTTTCTTTACAATTATAGAATCAGAAAATATCTTTCTTGATATAGCTGTCAGTGGCACAAACGAACGAAGAGAGGCAAGCATGCGAAGAGAAATCAATGCAGCATTGTTTTTAAGATGTGAACATTTCTAGGAAGGCTTCGTAACATGGAGTTCAAAATAAGAAGAGCTTCTGTTATCCAAACATATAATTAGGTACAGTAATGTATAGATTAATTTATCTTTAAGCCAAACTGTCATCCTTTTGACTATGCAAAACATTCAGGACAGAAAGATCCACATATCCAAAATAAATATGGGTTAACGAAGCCGAGAATAGTGCTTTTTTTTAAACTGCATATCGGCTGTCTTTGTTATCAGTGTGAAAGAACCTCAACTTTAACAGCGAAAACTCCCAGAAATAATTACACGAAAGAGCTCGCTTCTGCGTCACAACTGAACTGTTTACTCTTGGGAGTAGTGGGCCCCGGCTACGGCGACGCGCCAGCGGCCGCAACGCTGCTGCCGCCTGCGGACTCAGTGACAGCGGCGCGCCGCTCTGTGTCTATTTACCGGCTGTTATATCTTTCCTCAAGTTCTAGTACTTATATTACAGTCACGTATTGAATTATTCTGACTGATATATATATATATATATATATATATATATATATATGAACATAATCTAAACGTCGTAAAGTGGAATCGGTATAAAGTGTCATAGGAGTGACTATTACCACATTTTTCTTGAACGTCATCAGGCCGCTCAATCAGGATTCCTACTCACGACTGTTACTAGTGACGAGTTATGATGCCCTCATTCTGACATATTAAGAGAAAAATAATGACTGAGTACTAAAATATCTTTATACTTAGCAAAGTGCAACCACAAAGCCAGGGTGCGTCCTATTTTTGCAAACAACTGAGACACCATTTAGTCGCACTCTAAGGACAAACGACCTAAAAGATTACATCATGTTTTAGTACTACACCATAATAATTCCCGTTGATTTCACACACAAAACATCGAATAGTGTGCTTTGGGAGTCACCCATTCCTCACCTACTCTTTCGATCACATGCTCTCAAATGTTTATCTTTCCTGCCCCTTCTCGAATAACCTTCGACAAAAATTATTTCCAGACGAAAATACACGTCGAACATCGATTGGCGTCATAAATAGCTTGGAATCAGTTCGATTGTGCAGGGTCAAATTTGGTAAACTACCAGAACGTTGTCAGACTTTCCCATAATCTGAGAGAACATAGCAAGTAACCACAAGAGGTTTCTTGTTGTTTTCGATGTGGATTCGTGCAACTCCTGTCACGAAAACAGCAAAAAAGCACTTTACCTCAGAGTTAGCGAGGAGCTATGCACGCCAGCACTTTCGTACTGCCACATACATCACTAGATCATGTAACTCGCAACGTAAGAGACGAGATTAGTTGGAATTTCACCATGTAAACAATTTTCTGGACCCAAAAGCATGAAATAATAGCCTTCTGTCGCCTCTCGACTGAGAAACCAGTCAGATTATTCAATGGAAATTACAGGAAACATCAAGTGAATCTATGAGCATAGTTCTGTGCCAACCAGGAAGTAAGACCTCGGTACCAGCGTTGACAGACTTACACTGCGATGTTGCCAAGCTTTAGTCATACTATCAACAGGAAGTATAAGAGCCGAGATGATTGCCAAGCGAGCTCGACAGAGACTTAGCTCGCACCTCGCGCGGCTGCTGGGGATCCGAACACCTACAGTATATGTCAATGATCCCTGCTCGCAATTCCGTAACTAGCTTTAATGAGTCGATCGTTGTCACTAATAAAAATATACACATGCACTGACCGCTAATATAGTAATAAGTGTCTCAATTATTTGCGTAATCTGTCTTAAGCGCAATAACAACAAAGGTCATTCACCAGTGCTGTTTCACACTTCTTCGAGCATTACCATTGATTATACTGAAAACATTAGATGTAAGCGTCAGTTTTCTTTACAATTATAGAATCAGAAAATATCTTTCTTGATATAGCTGTCAGTGGCACAAACGAACGAAGAGAGGCAAGCATGCGAAGAGAAATCAATGCAGCATTGTTTTTAAGATGTGAACATTTCTAGGAAGGCTTCGTAACATGGAGTTCAAAATAAGAAGAGCTTCTGTTATCCAAACATATAATTAGGTACAGTAATGTATAGATTAATTTATCTTTAAGCCAAACTGTCATCCTTTTGACTATGCAAAACATTCAGGACAGAAAGATCCACATATCCAAAATAAATATGGGTTAACGAAGCCGAGAATAGTGCTGATATTGGATGCAGCAGTTGCACAGTGTGTGTGTGTGTGTGTTGGGTTTTTCTTTCTTTTTCGGCCGTAATATGGTGACAGAGTTGATCAGATGGTTATAGAAATTGCAGTGACTGTTTTTATGCTTCCAATGGGTAATGCCAAATTGTCACTATGTCGGAATATATTCCAGAATAAGTTCTGTTTGTGAAAGAATTGCTGAACAGTTGGTAAACAGGATCGACACTGCATGTAACACAAATCCATCAGTTGCCAATTATACGCGGCTAAATTTCTATGACTTGATTTTCCTATGAACGATTTCATTCCTTTCACAACAGCGTTATTACTTACTGAATGTGTTCAACAAACATGAGTCTATCACTTCTCGTTCACGTCCACTTCCTGTTCTTCATCACCCACCCACTGTAGATGTCTAATAAATTATGAAACAAAATACAGGTTTATGTATACATTAATGGAGTTGTTGATGTCATTTTTCCCGACAGTATTCTGCTATTGTTCTGAAGATGAATACTCTACGTAAATACTTATATTCATTTGGATGAATATCTGTGGTGTCCATTTCAGTTCCACAAACCAAAAAATGGTGGAACTAAGCGAATAAAAAGCGTCTCTATGCCAAAAATTAAAAATGAAGCAACAGTTAATGGAAGTTTACAAACTCCATCGGAAGAACATGAAAAATACTTTCTTCACCTACAATCCACTGTAATACAAATTCATGGATTTCACAGAAATGCATTACTTAGGCCCTACTTTTGTTTTGATCCATATCACTGTCACTAAACAAGGGATAAAACATGCGAATATTTCATTATTATTACAGGTCCTGGAACTCCGTCTATTATTACCGAGTTGACGATCACTTTCCGTGTGATATACGTTGTTTGAGACTGATTAAAAGGGCTTTACGACAAACTTTCATTAATCGAATCCTTTTAACTTCTCGGCAGTTGCAGGAAAGTGAATTCAGGTAGACAGCGGTAATACTGAAAATTTGTGCCGCAGCGGGACTGGAATCCTGCTTTCTTTTCCCTAGTAGAGCTATTCTTTGCGTTTGTTGAATAGTTTTTGTTCTTTGTTGACTGGTAAGCTTGATCTTAGTTTCCCTCCCTTAAAAAAGACAACTAAAAACTGCAGATGCGGTCACTCCTCTGGACGAGCAAGATGGAAGAATCGCCTTGGCACACTGGAACCGCATTCGGGAGGTTGGTGGTTCAAATTCATCGCCGGCCATCCTGATTTAGGTTTTCCATTATTTCCCTAAATCACTCAAGGCGAAAGTCAGGATGCTTCCTTTCGAAGGGCACACCCGATGTACTTTCCATCATTATCCGAGATAGGGATTGATGACCTGAGTAGTCTAGTACCTCCAAACCATAATCCAACCCTCCAACCCCCCCTCCCCCCACACACACAACCAACAAAACTGCCGGCCGCGGTGGCCGAGGGGACTGAGGCGCTTCAGTCACGGTCTGCCCGGCCACTACGGTCGGGGGTTCGAATCCCCCCTCGGGCATGGATATTTGTGCCGTCCTTAGTTGTAGGTAGTTCATAAGTAGTTTGTAAGTTTAGGGACTGATGGCCCCGTAGTTAAGTCCCTTAAGCTTAACAAACATTTTTTTGAACCAACAAAACTCATCTACCACTTTTAATGTCTTGTTTTCTTATCTATTACACCTTTCAAATCACCTGATTTTCTTACACTAAATTTCTTTTTTTGCGGTTGTTAATGTTTATCTTATACTCCCTTTTCAAGACACTGTCCATTCCATACAACTTCTCTTCTAGGTCCATTGCAGGCTCTGACACAATTACTACGTCATCGGCAAATCGCAAATTCTTTACTTCTTGTCCCTGAACTTTAATCCTTTCTCCAAATTTCTCCTTTCTCTCCTTCACAGCCTGCTCAATGAACAAACTGAACAGCAATGGGGAAAAAGCTACAAGTCTGTGTTACTCCCTTCCCAACTACTGTGCCCCTTTCATGCCCTTCGGCTCTCACAAAAGCTGACTGACGTTTGCACAAATTGTATACTACCTGCGGTCTTGCTGTACTATGATATGAGTAGCTTGTTATCAAAGGCGGACATCTGTCGTTTGCGAATAACTGAGATGAACGCCATTTTTATTACTAAACGTGGAGTGAATACGTATGCATGTTAGTTTGGTCGTCACTTAGTTGCAAATGATCACCAAAGCAGCATAGAAATACACGTTTCCTAATTAAAACGGCGTTTATCTCTATTTGCAAACGACAGATAAGAAGCTACCCATATATTTATGCAGATTATGACCTGTACTGTCGGCATGATAACTTCCGACTATAGCCGCTGCACTTCTGTTAGTTGCGAAATATAGGGATCACGTTAGTGGTATAGATGGCACGCATTTTACTTCATTTAGAAGCCTGGTATTCAGTGGAGGTTCCTCCTGGTTGGGCAGCTGCTCCGATTGTCTTCCTATCATCAATAAACTGCATCGTTTGGTATGATTCAGCCAGTCATGCTCAATCTGACATGATGGACACGGAAATGTTTAACTGACAAAGGCCTCTAAGCGATATTTGAACCCGACTTGTTAGACACCGTATACAAAACATTAATACAGTGCGTGAATTACAAATACGTTCTTCAAATATAAATAAATGAAATAACTTGTACCTATTTATTTACAGGACCACAGCCCCATCCATGAAAGCTGCGTCGTTCAAGAATGGTTTCGGAGTCAAGATCACATAAAGCTGATTGAGTTCGTTTCACGGTCACCGGACCTTAATCCTATTGAGAATATGTGGGTGGAAGTAACGAGGTCGTTGCCACTAGGATCAAGAAACGGAAGCGACCGTTGGAAAAATATAGAACATACATGGTGACAAATAAACCACAATGAAAATTATCAAGGCAGTTAGTAGAGTCAATTCCAAGACGCCTTAGAGAAATATTATGAAATGATGCTGTATGGTAGGCTATAGGAATAGTCCCTTCTCAAAAAGTCATGCAGTGTGTGTGTGTGTGTGTGTGTGTGTGTGTGTGTGTGTGCGCGCGCGCGCGCGCGAGTACGTAAAAGACAAGCAACAATAAGAAAAACATCAATATGGAATGTTTTTATGACTTCTAAAGCTACAAAATTCAAGATTACCCAAACAATTTCCTCTAAATTACATAAAATGAAATAATGGAGAATGTTTTACGTTTGTAAAAGGCTGGAAAAGGCAATGCGTTCCGGGTGTAGAGACTCGCAACAAGTGCATCTGTAAACAGCGCCCCACTCCAGCACACGCCAAGACACAAACAGGAAGACGTCGTCTTGGCTCTGAACGCAGTGTGCCGACACTATCTGCACAGGTTTCTCGTAACTAAAATCAGACTCTATTCCGATGACTCTATTCTTACCCGCACAGGAAGACAACCTAGGTGAGACGAAAATTCATGCAACACACGCGAAAATGAGGTGCTTTCCTGCACTCGATAGTGGTACAGAAGTAATAACCTTTTGTGAGAAGCATATAATAAATTTCCTTCTCTCGCATCACAGTCCTTGTGTCAGTGTGAAGTGATAAAATCAGTATGCTAGGGTTGCGAAGTCTGATATGATGCCTTTCCGTAATAGTAGTCCGGATCGTAAACATCATAAACTCCAGGACTTTCCTTCCAACGTAACTATTCCCCACAACCCTTTATTTATGGACATCAAATTTTTCTTGTGACTGATCGATGTGTTACTTTACCTACTATGGCACTAGCTTTACCCGTCCACGCGTTGCTCTGGCTTGTTGCAGATTAAATGGAAAACAAAGATAAGAGGAACCATACATTTCTTTTATACGTAATTTCCTACTGCCTTGTGGATGGGAATTGGATATACGTCCTACATTCTCCGCTCCCCTTGTCTCTGTCCCCTCTCTCTGCACCTCTCCTCATTCCCCTCTCTTTGTCCATAATTTCTTCCCACCTCTCTCTGTCCATATCCTCCCCCCTCCCACACTTCTTGTCCATCTTCTCCCCTCTCTCTTTGTCTATCCGAGCCTCCCCCCCCCCTCTTTCTGTGCATCTGAACCTCCTCCCTCTCCCTCTACGCCTCATCATTACGCTCTCCCTGTTCGTCTTGTCGTCACTTCTCTTTCCTCTTAGAACTCTTTCTAACCGAGAGCCATGTTTAGTGTTATGTTCAAAACCGTATATTTCCGAAAGTTCTTGACCTAAAGCTTTGAAATGTTGACACAACGTTCTAATAAAATATTTGCATGTTTTCATATACCAAATTTTTCAATATGTGTTATACATGAATTTATATAAACTTTATAATTGGAAAAAGGCTTATACTAAAAATCTCAAAAGTAACGCATTTATAGGTTATATATTTGGATTTAGGAGAAATGTAGGAACACGAGAGGCAATACTCACATTACAACTTATCTTAGAAGATAGGCTAAGGACAATGTCGACTGGAATACACTATTCCAAATTCTGAAGGTATCAGGGGTAAAATATAGGGAGCGAAGAGTTATATTCAGCCTATACAATAACCAGGCTGCGATTATAATAGACGAGAGGCAAGAAAGGGCTGCAGAGGTTCGAAAGGGAGTAAGACAGGGTTGTAGCCTTTCCCCAATGTAGTTCAATCTGTAGATTGAGCAGGCAGTGAAGGAATGGAAGGAGAAATTTGGAGAAGGCATTAAAGTGCAGGGAGAAGAAATAAAAACATTGCGGTTTGCCGATGACATAGTAATTTTGTCAGAGACCGCAAAAGATCTGGAAGAGCAATTGGATGGGATGGACAGTGCCTTGAAAGGAAGATATAAGATGAACATTAGCAGGAGTGTAACGAAGGTAATGGAATGCAATGTCAGAAAATCAGGCGATGCTGAAGGAATTAGATTAGGTAATGAGACAATAAAAGTAGTAGATGAAGTTTGTTATTTGGGTAGCAAGATAACTTCGATGGCCGAAGTAAAGAAGATATAAAATGCAGAATGTCTATGGGAAGAAAAGCGTTTCTAAATAAGCGAAACTTGTTAACATCCAATATTAATTTAAATGTTAGGAAGTCCTTTCTGAAAGCATTTGTCTGGAGTGTAGCATTGTATGGGAGTCAAACGTGGACGTTAAGGAGTTCAGATTAGAAGATGATAGATGCTTTTGAAATGTGGTGCTACAGAAAATTAGATGGGCAGATCACGTAACTAATGGGGAGGTGCTTAACCGAATCGGGGCGAAAAGGAGTTTGTGGCATATCCTGACTAAGAGAAGGGATAGATTGGTTGGACACATTCTGAGACATCAAGGAATTGTCAACTTAGCATTAGAAGGAAGCGTGTGGGGTAAAAATCGTAGAGGGAGACCGAGGGACGAATATAGTAAATATATTCAAAAGAATGTAGGTTGCCAAACTTATTCTCAGATGAAGAGACGTGCACAGGACAGGGTAGCGTGGAGAGCTGCATCAAACCAGTCTGTGGACTGAAGACCACAATAACAACATAGAATATATTCAAGAAATGTGTAGCTAAGAACCATCCTCGGCTAGAATGCGACATTGAGTCAGAATTCCAAAGGAATGGGTCAAGAAATTTCGGAGATTAACTGCTATGCGCCTAACATTTTTATATATAGACGTGGGGACATAAGGAGGGAAGTACACCCGCCCCCTCCTTTCATCGGTGAATATCGCTGCGGATGTGTTCATTCATTACAGACTCACAGTTGCCACAACGCTTTACATAATTAACGCAATTGTCAGATCATTCAGAGACAGGAGATGAACTGTAATAAAATTGACGTTGCTTTACGAGCCATATTCATTCAAAAATTCAATATTACTTAAATCAGATCCCGCAGTTACACTTGGATAATTCCTATGCGTTTAATTTGATAGCTGAAAATGTTCGTTAGTGTGGAACTGCCTGGAATTTATTTAGAAGTAACTCAAGAATCTAGGCATTCTGAAACAAAAATTCTAATCTGTAAGGCGCTTCTCACGTTTCGCTGAAAAGCATCAGCAGCAGTTATATTGTAACCATCGCTAATGTTGGAATTTCTATATCAGAACAGTAGGGATGCTTAGAGAGCAACACGGCGTCACTCTGTCTACCGGTTTAACAATGTGGTAGTCCTGGTGGGGTTAATATAGCGCTGACATCGTAGGTGTCAGTGGCGTCTTCTCTTCTTATGACCAGCAGACCATCAAGAACATGCAGAGAATGGAACCAAGAACCCTTAACATTTGAAAGAAAACACTCGTTTGTCTGCTCCATTCCAATATACGATACACCTGTCTGAATAGGAATAAGAAGAAACAAAGTTAAATCGTATGGTAAATAATGAATTCTGCAAATAATTGCTTAGGCAAATTACCGTCTGCTACGCAATTGAAATGCCAGCCATTACACAAGAATACTACGAAACACCTGAGTTCGCAATCGTCAAATGACTTATAGAATTCGCCACACTTGCCAGTTACTACTATAATATTGTTTATCTGTCAGAAACGAATTTATGTCAGTCATTGAACTGCATTTTGATTTGTGGATCTATAAGAATGGAGGGGTTTATTTTTTCAGAATAAAAGTACAATAGCCTCTCAAAAAAAGCTGACAACGAGAATCTGATAGGATAGGTATGAATTTGGATACAGTGTCATATTTTATTTAACATCTCCGGTTGCAATTCTCTTTGTCTGGGAAGGGTGTGAATTATGTTGCGGTGAACTGCAAAAATCGTTTTTCACGTCCAAAACGAGGTGACAGACTACTGCAAAGCAGAAAACAGAATAAAGGAAAATATAGTCCCTGCCAGAAAAACACGGTCATATTGTATTTCACTGCTATTGACTGGCATATTATTTGTCTGGTTATGTGTGTGGTACCAGAATGTGGACGCTTTTTCACCCCACTGCTGAGAAACTCTTCCACGGGCAGAAAATAAGTCCTACAATCTGACGTAGCCGGCCGCGGTGGCCGAGGGGACTGAGGCGCTCCAGTCACGGTCTGCACGGCCACTACGGTCGGGTGTTCGAATCCCCCCTCGGGCATGGATATTTGTGCCGTCCTAGTTCGTAAGTAGTTCATAAGTAGTTTGTAAGTTTAGGGAGTGATGACCCCGTAGTTAAGTCCCATAGACTATACAAACATTTTTATTTTTAATCCGACGTAGTTGAGCGTCAAGAACCAGTAGCGGAAGGATAGTCTCTACAAGATCTGTCTGCCTGTCCGACTCAGAAGCATTCTATGGAAAATGAGCTCAACGCTCAGCTAGTTGAACGTATTGTAATTTCGGTAAGTCTCTATTTTGAGCGCAGTGCAAGTTTGAGAACTCTTTGGCACCGGCGTGATCGCCGAGTTACTTCCGAGATGGCGCAGAAACATGATAAATTCACTTAATATTTACTTGTCTGTTTGGTTGAATAGTCTCAGTTACTTTCCTTAACGGTGCGACATCGGCGCATTACATTCTACTACAAGTGCAAGGAGGTAATACCATGCGGAAATTGGCGATTAGCTGTAGCCACCAGTGGAACAAGCAGGAAGTGAGACGTAGCAGCGAGTCTGTAGCCATGAGATGACGTGTCTACTTAAGCGAGGGCTGCTTTGGGTCATGGTTCCAGTCCCTCTGTAGATCAGAATTTTAACCCTATTTTGATACAGCTACTAGCCTTTTAAGGAGATAACAAAGGCTACAGAATAAGTCACTAATAACAGCATTATACTAAAAAGAGTGAACTAATGACGTCTATGCAAAAACGCAATAATTAGGATTTGGACGCTTTGAAAGTGAGTGTGTAATACTCCCGCTCCCAACTTTTGAATCCTGTCTGACCAGTGACAACGTCGCACGATGGTCAACTCATCATAGTCCATGACTTACGTGAGTTATAAGAGTCTTCCTGCATGTGTAAAATCATGAATACCGGAAAGATCAGAACTGTTCAAATGTTTGTAGAACTTATGAGACTTAACTACGTGGTCATCAGTCCCTAAGCTTACAAACTACTTAAGAACTAGCTAAGACTAAGAACGGCACAAATATCCATGCCCGAGGGGGGATTCGAACCCCCGACCGTAGTGACTGGAGCGCCTCAGTCCCCTCGGCGACCGCGGCCGGCCCGGAAAGATCTTTCTTGAAACGGAAAATCTCTTTTGTGAGGTGATTTGCACCATTCATACGTTTCGAGCTATCTCCACTGCTGTCATACCTATGTGAGACCCAATGACATCATGTTTTGAAAAACTTGAAGCATATAGAAATTTATTTGCAAAAATAGCCAAGGCGATTCTTCCAGCTCGCTCGTCCAGAGGAGTGACCGCATCTGCAATTTTTAGTTGTCTTTTTTAAGGGAGGGAAACTAAGATCAAGCTTACCAGTCAACAAAGAACAAAAACTATTCAACAAACGCAAAGAATAGCTCTACTAGGGAAAAGAAAGCAGGATTCCAGTCCCGCTGCGGCACAAATTTTCAGTATTACCGCTGTCTACCTGAATTCACTTTCCTGCAACTGCCGAGAAGTTAAAAGGATTCGATTAATGAAAGTTTGTCGTAAAGCCCCTTTAATCAGTCTCAAACAACGCATATCACACGGAAAGTGATCGTCAACTCGGTAATAATAGACGGAGTTCCAGGACCTGTAATACTAATGAAATATTCGCATGTTTTATCCCTTGTTTAGTGACAGTGATATGGATCAAAACAAAAGTAGGGCCTAAGTAATGCATTTCTGTGAAATCCATGAATTTGTATTACAGTGGATTGTAGGTGAAGAAAGTATTTTTCATGTTCTTCCGATGGAGTTTGTAAACTTCCATTAACTGTTGCTTCATTTTTAATTTTTGGCATAGAGACGCTTTTTATTCGCTTAGTTCCACCATTTTTTGGTTTGTGGAACTGAAATGGACACCACAGATATTCATCCAAATGAATATAAGTATTTACGTAGAGTATTCATCTTCAGAACAATAGCAGAATACTGTCGGGAAAAATGACATCAACAACTCCATTAATGTATACATAAACCTGTATTTTGTTTCATAATTTATTAGACATCTACAGTGGGTGGGTGATGAAGAACAGGAAGTGGACGTGAACGAGAAGTGATAGACTCATGTTTGTTGAACACATTCAGTAAGTAATAACGCTGTTGTGAAAGGAATGAAATCGTTCATAGGAAAATCAAGTCATAGAAATTTAGCCGCGTATAATTGGCAACTGATGGATTTGTGTTACATGCAGTGTCGATCCTGTTTACCAACTGTTCAGCAATTCTTTCACAAACAGAACTTATTCTGGAATATATTCCGACATAGTGACAATTTGGCATTACCCATTGGAAGCATAAAAACAGTCACTGCAATTTCTATAACCATCTGATCAACTCTGTCACCATATTACGGCCGAAAAAGAAAGAAAAACCCAACACACACACACACACACTGTGCAACTGCTGCATCCAATATCAGCACTATTCTCGGCTTCGTTAACCCATATTTATTTTGGATATGTGGATCTTTCTGTCCTGAATGTTTTGCATAGTCAAAAGGATGACAGTTTGGCTTAAAGATAAATTAATCTATACATTACTGTACCTAATTATATGTTTGGATAACAGAAGCTCTTCTTATTTTGAACTCCATGTTACGAAGCCTTCCTAGAAATGTTCACATCTTAAAAACAATGCTGCATTGATTTCTCTTCGCATGCTTGCCTCTCTTCGTTCGTTTGTGCCACTGACAGCTATATCAAGAAAGATATTTTCTGATTCTATAATTGTAAAGAAAACTGACGCTTACATCTAATGTTTTCAGTATAATCAATGGTAATGCTCGAAGAAGTGTGAAACAGCACTGGTGAATGACCTTTGTTGTTATTGCGCTTAAGACAGATTACGCAAATAATTGAGACACTTATTACTATATTAGCGGTCAGTGCATGTGTATATTTTTATTAGTGACAACGATCGACTCATTAAAGCTAGTTACGGAATTGCGAGCAGGGATCATTGACATATACTGTAGGTGTTCGGATCCCCAGCAGCCGCGCGAGGTGCGAGCTAAGTCTCTGTCGAGCTCGCTTGGCAATCATATATATATATATATATATATATATATATATATATATATATCAGTCAGAATAATTCAATACGTACTAGAACTTGAGGTAAAGATATAACAGCCGGTAAATAGACACACAGCGGCGCGCCGCTGTCACTGAGTTCGCAGGCGGCAGCAGCGTTGCGGCCGCTGGCGCGTCGCCGTAGCCGGGGCCCACTACTCCCAAGAGTAAACAGTTCAGCTGTGACGCAGAAGCGAGCTCTTTCGTGTAATTATTTCTGGTAGTTTTCGCTGTTAAAGTTGAGGTTCTTCCACACTGATAACAAAGACAGCCGATATGCGGTTTAAAAAAAAAATAATTGGAGGTTGTTAGACTCGATCTTGCGACTGCTTACATACACGCTTGTAAACGCGACGTTTACCACGAGACCACGCGCTCATGTTGTACAGAGCTGTCTTGAGAAGGAAGTAACACCTCCTCCTGATAGTACCGCATTCTACAGTGTTGCCAGATCGTGCATATAGCCGGACTTAGAATTCTGAGGTGCGATCGATTTTATTGTCCACACTGCGCGACCGACTCGGACTTAGCCTCTGCGTCGGCCGGCCGGCGATCAATTTTTTTGTCTAAGACTGTACATGTATGTATTGCCGTCTATAGTTTGTGTTAAATATTGTATATGAGTCCAATCAATGTTATAAAGCCGAGGTTCGAATCTTCCCTCGGGCATGGATGTGTGGGAAGTCCTTAGGTTAGTTTGACTTAGTGTAAGTAATGAAATCTTCTCGGGTTACAAGCCGCGTCATGTGGTTTACTGCCCACGAGCTTTCGACAGAGAACTCCTCTGCCATTGTCAAGTGGATGACTGTCAATTCGCGGCAGCTGCCGCGCTTTTATAGCCGCGCCGCCGCCAGTGACGTCACTGGTGCTCAGTTCCGTGACCATATAAGGCAATGTTTTGGTCACGCGTACGCCGCGCCCGCTTCAACTCCGCAATTACGGGATCCCAAACCGTTCTGAGCTGCAAACCGCCGTCTTTATTGAGGTTTTTTCCTGAAATTTTGATCTCTCAGATCAAATGTTCAAATGTTTGTTAAGCTTAAGGGACTTAACTACGGGGTCATCAGTCCCTAAACTTACAAACTACTTATGAACTACTTACGAACTAGGACGACACAAATATCCATGTCCGAGGGGGGATTCGAACCCCCGACCGTAGTGGCCGTGCAGACCGTGACTGAAGCGCCTCAGTCCCCTCGGCCACCGCGGCCGGCTTTTGATCTATACTGCCTCGTTTATTACGCTGTCCCAGAAGCTTTTGGTACATTTAATAATAGATGTCTCGTCGAAAGCAATTCGGTGCCCGTTTTCCAAAGCAAGTTCCACCACAGCTGACTTTTCGGGATAGCGTAATCAAAAACACCGCTCGTGTTCTGTGCGTCGCTGTTCAATAGTGCGAACAGTCTGGCCGACATAAAACTGCCCACACTCACACGGAATTTTATAGATGCCTGGTGTTCTGAGACCTACATCATCTTTCACAGGCTTCATTAGTTGTCGTACCTTTGCTGGAGGCCTAAAGATTGTGTCAATTTTATGTCTCTTCAGAAGCCGGCTAATTTTTCCTGTTGTGGAGCCACAAAACGGCAAAAATGCGGTCTTCCGTGTGAGTGTGGGCAGTTTTATGTCGGCCAGACTGTTCGCACTATTGAACAGCGTCGCACAGAACACGAGCGGTGTTTTCGATTACGCTATCCCGAAAAGTAAGCTGTGGTGCAACATGCTTTGGAAAACGGACACCGAATTGCTTTCAACAAGACATCTATTATTAAAAGGACCAACAGCTTCTGGAACAGCATAATAAACGAGGCAGTAGAAATCAAAATTTCTGGAAACACCCTCAATAAAGACGGCGGCTTGAGGCTCAGTACGGCTTGGGATCCCGTAATTGCGGAGTTGAAGCGGGCGCGGCGTACGCGCGACCAAAACATTGTCTTATATGGTCAGGGAACTGAGCACCAGTGACGTCACTGGCGGCGGCGGGGCTATATAAGCACGGCAGCGGCCGCGAATTGACAGTCATCCACTTGACAATGACAGAGGAGTTCTCTGTCGAAAGCTCGTGGGCAGTGAACCACATGACGCGGCTTGTAACCCGAGAAGATTTCATTAATGGATATCGCCGCGAAAACATGCACTCATATATTAGTGTAAGTAGTTTGTAAGTCTAGGGACTTATGACCAAAGTAGTTTGTTCCCACAGAATCAATAACATTTGAAAATTTTGATTTCAATGCAGTAAAGAATGAAATGTTCGGAAAACTTCGTTGTAATACTTCATGAGCGCTACTGTAAATAACGTGACATACGCAGCGTAAGCTGTCTCGAGGCATACTGAAGTAGTGTCAAGAGTTCTTTTCCAAGGTAATAATTGGAGAGTATCGTGACGTAAGTAAAAAGTTTATTTTCGGTGGAAATATTGTTTGCAGATAATCGGCGTATGTAGGTGTTTGTGTGTGTGTGTGCGTGTGTTTGAAAGAGACAGAGATATATATATATATATATATATATATATATATATATATATATATATATATATATATATATATATATATATATTCTGCATGTATGGGTAGTTGGTTGAGATTGCTCAATTAAAATATGAAAATAAGGAGAAACAATTTGCATACCTTCTAAAACCACTAATCTTGTCAAGCTTGTTCACGCTATGACGCGTTGTTGAAGCGCCATGGTAGATCCAATCATATGTGAACTGAAAAGATTAACATTTAATAATAATATTGTTAATACAGGTCTATTTAGAATGCCACTCTTAAGCTTCATCCACCCAAATATGCAGCTTTGTCCTTTGTTCATGGGCAACAACGACTCACTGGGAACTGCATAAAGCGGAATTAGAAATTGTTTTAAATAAACTGGAGGTGGGGTGTGAAAACGGAATCATTGTAATAAATTAGCACGTTAAGTGAATACATTAGTTGTTTTTCCTTTTGAAGAAATCGGATATAAATAAAAAAAATGTTGGGTAGGTCAAATAGACACGTAATATTTTAAATAGCGATATATTTTTGGCGATCCAATTTTGTTGAAATAAAACCTACGCACTGCCTGAAACTATGTTCATGTTTACCTGTTATATCGCCACGAAACTTCTTATAGCAGTGTGGATAATTTAGGTAAAATTTCAGATTAACATGTCTTCACAATCCTCGCATCTCTAAAACAAAACCGCCTACATTGATTACATCATGTAACCCATGTGAAATTGGCCTGAGAAATGTCGTTTGTATTCACGGAAAAAATCGCACTGGCGTATTTTACAGCCCACTTTGTTTTCGTGTAGTTTTACGACTCTACTATTGTGTTAATATCTATGCAGCCGACACTTAATATTCTTTCATACCGTATTTTAACAGACAGCCAAAATTATTTGATATTTGAGTTTAGCTTTGACATAGATTTTCTTTTTTAAACTTTTACCTCTTTAAACTACTATTTTAATATTTCTCCCGTGTTTTCATTACCTTTTTTTGTTAAAACATGATCACATGTCTTGCCGTGGTTGTTTGTCCTCTTTTTCAAGTTTATTTTCTTTCCCTGTAGTGCTTTATGTAAAATCAAGTGACAGTATCGAATCGTCGTTATTTTTGCAAAAATCTCTTAAACGGTACCAGTAATGAAAAAATATAACAGAGCAAAGTTATCAAGAATTTTCTCCACCAGAAAACTATTTATTTAATTTTCGTCTTAGTGAAACGGTTTAGGAGTTATTTGCAACTAAATTTCCTGTTGTCAAAAGGCCATCACAAATGGAGGTTCTTGTCGCTGGCGACCAAAAATTACGTCTGTTACATTTGGTGCCGATCGGTTGAACGGTGGAAAAACGTTTCACACAGACAGGCAAGTAGTGTCAAATCACCGTTATTTTTGCAAGTATCTATGAAACAATGCGAATAAGAAAAAAATACATAACAGAGCGAGATTGTAGATAATTTTGTCCTCTACAATAATTTATTCAATTTTCCTGTCAGATGAACAGTTAAGCCGATAATTTCATTTAATTTTAAAGCTATCAAAAGGCGATCTCAGAGGCCCACTTTTAGTGTTACTTAAGTAACCTGAATTGGGCCAAAATTACACTTCATTTAGTGTATATATGGTGATTTGTAGTCACCATATGAAAATACTCCCTCAATTTGCTCTGTAATTTATTACATTCGTCGCAATATAACATTAACATACATTCATCCCTAATTTATACGAACGTGATGAATCGTGGTAAGACATTACTCATAAACTGTGTTGAGTAGATTCAACAAGATTTATTTGAATTCAGAATTTTTCTCCCTTTTTCTAATGTTACTATCGACGTGTAAATTAATTTTTCCATTATTAGACAGTAGTTGCTTCCGAGAGACGCAGGCTTTTTACGATTTTTATGAATTTTTATATATGACATGTGCTTTCCATTCAGTGTCATGAAACAAAGTGCTTCCAATTCGGAAATTGTGTCACGCATGGAAAGAACTTCGCTGGATTAATTCTGAATGCTGATTTTCCAATTAAATTGTCATACGAAATCGCTTACCGCATGGTGCGTGAATCACAAGCAGCGCATTCATACAGCTGCGCGACGCACCACCAGTTCTCGAACGATACGGGATGAAAACCTCTAGGTTAATTGGAATTGTGAAATTGCGTCGCATCAAGTTCTCTGAATGTACGGACAAAGGGCCGATTTAAAACAATGAACAGTGGGTGGCTATGCAGTTTTTATCGGGCACTGTGCTGCAGGCCAAATTCCGTTGCACTTGAATTACGATTGTACCCAACAGAAAACAATATTGGTACTTCATGTAGACCTGAGTATCCAGAGGCAACAGAAATTCTGTATAGGTATCACAAAAAAGAGAATGGAATTGTTAGAATTGAAAATGAAATCAAATTACATGTAGCGTTAAAAATCTTTACCTTGGATTAAGCTGTATTCTTGTTAGCCAGACATAAAACCTGCGTTATGCTCTTTAGATACTGACAGCATTCGATAAATGAAAATGAAATCTCGTCACTGCGTATTGAAGTGTTCATCACTAGTAGCACATCAGGTCGATCAATGGTCTCATTGCCTCAATTTTTCAAAATCCTACGATTCTTTCACCCTGAATCCGGTGAAACTTTGCTTTTCTGGAACGGGGGAGGAGGGAAGTCAACACTGGTATTAATATTCTTCCTTGTAGTGTACGATTTATTTTTCATTTTTTGTGAGGATGTTGATGCCTTGGCAAGTATGACGTGCCCCGTAATTATTTTCTACATTTATACAATGTGTTGTGGTCTTCAGACTAGCGACTGGATTGATGCAGCTCTCCACCCTACTCTATCCTGAGCAAGTCTCTTCCTCTTAAGAACGGCAACCCACATCAATTTGAATATTTTTACTATATTCGTCTCTTGGTCTCCCTCTGCGACTTTTACCAAATGTTCAAATGTTTGTATAGTCTATGGGACTTAACTACGGGGTCATCAGTCCCTAAACTTACAAACTACTTATGAACTACTTACGAATTAAGACGGCACAAATATCCATGCCCGCGGGGGGATTCGAACCCCCGACCGTAGTGACCGTGCAGACCGTGACTGAAGCGCCTCAGTCCCCGCGGCCTACGCGGCCGGCGACTTTTACCCCACAAACTTCCCTCCAGTGCTAAATTCATGATTCCTTGATTTATAAGAATGTGTTCTACCAATCTACCCAATCTACATCTACATCTAATCTGCAAATCACATTTAAGTGCATGGCAGAGGGTTCATCGAAGCACCGTTATACTATTTACCTCCAATTCCATTCTCGAATAGCGCGCGGGAAGAAAGAACACCTGAATCTCTCCGTTCGGGCTCTGATTTCTCGTATTTTATTCTGATGATCATTTCTACCTATGTAAACGGAAGTCAACAATATATTTTCACATTCCGAGGAGAATGTTGGCGATAGGAGTTTCGTACGTAGCCCACGCCGCAGCGATAAGCGCCGTTGTTGTAATGATTCCCATCCCAGATCGTGTATCATTACCGTAACGCTGTCTCCGCTGTATCGCGACAGTACAAAACGAGCTGCCCTTCTTTGGGCTCATTCGATGTCCTCCGTCAAACCCACCTGATAAGGAACCCACAATGGGCAGCAATACACCAAAAATTGACGGACAAGCGTAGTGTACGCAGTTTCTTTTGTAGTTCTATTGCATCTTCCAAGGGTTCTACCAATGAAACGCAGTCTCTGGTTCGCTTATCCCATGACATTACCTACGTGTTCTTTCCAGTTTAAGTCTGAAGTAATAGTAAATCCTAGATCTTTGTGGAGTTTACGGCCATCACGTTTGATTGATTTATCTTGTAAACAAAGTTTAACGTATTTCTTTTCGTACTCATGTGGACGACTTCACACTTCTCATTATTTAGAATCAGTTGCCAATTTTACACACCATAGTGATATCTTATTTAGATCGTTCTGCAGTTGGTTTTGATCATCATATGATTTTACTAGACGGTAAATGACGGCGTCATCTGCAAACAACATAAGAGAGCTACTTAGATTTTCTTATAAATCGTTTACGTAAATAAGGAACAGCAGAGAACCAATAACACTACCCTGTGGAACGCCCGATATCACTTCTATTTTAGTCGATTTCTTACCATCAACTACTACGAACTGTGTCCTCTCTGACAGGCAATCCCCTATCCAACCGCAAATTTGGGGCTATGTACCATAACCACGCAATTTGATTAAAAGCCGTTTGTGAGGTACGGTTTCAAAAGCTTTCTGGAAATCAAGAAATACGGAATCGATTTGCGAACCTTTGTCGATAGCACCCATCACTTCGTGTGAATAAAGAGCTAGTTGTGTTTCGCATGAACGATATTTTCTAAATCCGTGTTGACCTTGGGTCAATAGATCGTTCTGTTCGAGATAATTCATAATATTTGAATACAGCATATATTCCAAAACCCTGCTGCAAATTGACGTCAATGAAATAGGCCTGTAGTTTAGTGGGTTACTCCCACTGCCTTTCTTGAATATAGGTGTGACCTGGGCAACTTTGCAATCTTTTGGTACAGATCCTTCTTTGAGAGAGCGGTTGTATATGGCTGTAAAGTAAGGAGCTATTGCTTCAGCATAATCAGAAATCAAATGGGTGTACAGTCCGGACTAGAAGACTTGTACTCGTTAAGTGATTTTAGTTGCTGCACTACGCCAATGATATCTACTTCTACGTTACTCATTACGGCCTCTGTTCGTCATTCTAAATCTGGAATATTGGTTTCGTCTTCTTAACTCGGCTTTAGTAGCGCTGTCATCGGCCGGATCTCCATTACTATCACGTAGTGAGGGTATTGTTTGTGTTTTGCCCGTAGTATATTTAACATGTGACCAACATTTCTTTGGGTTTTCAGTCAAATTTCGAGAATGAGTTTAGTTGTGATAAGTATTGTAAGCATCTCGCATTGAACCCCTTGCTAAATTTCGAGTTTCTGTGTAGAATCGCCAATCATGGGGATTTTGTGTTCTTTTAAATTTAGTATGTTTTTTCCTTTGCTTTTGCATCAGTGTCCTGACCTGTTTTGTGTACCAAGTGGGGTCACCTCCTCCTTTTATTAATTTATTTGGTATAAATTCTCTTCTTTTAGTTCGCCGATTTGGAGGATCCAGTCCCCGAACGTTTCTGTTGATTTTCACTGTCTCCTCACCCATTTGCTCTCACTGTTACTGTCCCGATCGATTTATCTTTTTTACGGGTCGTAGTTCGTTGTTTCTTGAAGTTCTTGAAGCTCTCGGTAACGGCTGGCTGAAATTCCATGGGGCAAAACTAGTCTACTGCACATAATGTAGGCGACACGTGGAAATGCAGTTCATCGAGACTTTAATGATTCATTAGTCCTCATTTGTCCACATTTATGGCCAGCGTACAAATCTCTTTAATTACAATCACTATCACCCAGTACTTAATGACCCCGTATTTAATGAAATAGGTTTGTTAACAATAACTTCGTAATAGACGGTAATTATACAGAAACTAATGAGGGAAAAACTTTCCTGACTTTACTTGTGAAACGTAATAATACCTACTTTAATATTATAAGAAAGGAATTTACTTATTTTTATCAGAGATACTAATTAGTCTAATGTATGTCCCACAACAATACACCTTTGGCATAATCTATACCTATAAATGTGAATGTCTGTTCGGTGAACGTTTATCACGTCTGAACCACAAGAAATAAAGAGCTAAAAATTTATACAGTTACTAATGTCTACCCGGCGAAGGCTTTAGGCACGGTTTTATGGCTATAGGATAACTATTTATCTATATATATATTAATGTGTATGTCTATTCGGTGTACGCTTTTCACGTCCGAACGACAAGACGCAGAAACTTAAGATTTGTACAGTTACTAATTTATACCTGAGGAAGGTTTTAGGCACGGTTTTATAGCGATCTAATAGATATTTAGTAATTTGAAGAATATAACGCAAAATGCGGAACAATAATTACTCTTCGAAAATTATATTTTCTGTTTGAAAATGGTTTTATTGGTGGCATTGTTGCTTGAGGGTTGATAATGATAAAAGGGTGGAGTATGTTGGGATGGAAAGTTATCCGTGTATATAAAATTCTACGTGTGTGTTTGTATGTATGTGTGTGTGTGTGTATGTGTGTGTGTGTGTGTGTGTGTGTGTGTTAATATTTCGCTCTGCAGCGAAAACTACAGAACGCAAACGAATGGTCTGTGTGTAATTGTTGTCCGAAGTCTCCTATTGTACGCCATAGCAGTTCCATGCCGATGGCTGTAAGGGGTGGAAGATACAGTGGTTGAAAGTCGTTAATTTATAAAAAAAATTCGGACTGAAGGCCAGCGATGACGTTTGCGACTCTATATCAAGGAGGTTACATAGAGCGAAACGTGATGCCACATACCATATCTTTGGTCTATGCGTGCTGCAATGTCTTCAGCTCTTTCTCTGTAAGGATAACCATACGAATAATTTTATTTTTTTACTTGAATGTTGATTAAAAATGTTTGTTTTTAAATAAGGTATTGTATTTCATTTCGTCCTTCAAAACCAGTCTCATTAGCACACTACTGAAAGATAGCTTATCTATCATAATCAACCAACGCGAGCGGAGCCGTGGGTTTAAGCTAGTCTAATCAATATTTGATAATTAAACAAACTTCTGCGATCTTCAGCTAGTTACGTTAGAAAAAAGAATACCAAAAATTTTACAAAAGAAAATGATAATAGCCTAATTGCATGTGTACCTACTACTATGACACGCTGGTATCGGAAGGTTCATTAATGGAAGCATATGGGAATAAATCCCAACATGATTCGTTACACTCTTCCACTATGACTAAATTTTCTCTTTCTCTCCTACTCACCTAGCGAGGTGGCGCAGGGTTACACACTGGACTCGCATTCGGAAGGATGGTGGTTCAAATCCACTTCAGGCCATCCAGATTTAGATTTTCCGTGATTTCCCTAAATCACTCAGGCAAATGCCGGAATGGTTTCTCTAACAGGGCATGGCCGACTTCCTTCCACTTCCTTATCCAAAACAATCCGAGCGTAAGCTCCGTCTCTAATGACCACGCTGTCGACGAGACGTTAAACTCCAATCGCCGGCCGCGGTGGCCGAGGGGACTGAGGCACTCCAGTCACGGACTGCACGAACACTACGGTCGGGGGTTCGAATCCCCCCTCGGACATGGATATTTGTGCCGTCTTTAGTTCTAGCTAGTTCATAAGTAATTTGTAAGTTTAGGGACTGATGACCCCGTAGTTAAGTCCCATAAGCTATACAAACATTGAACATTAAACATTAAACTCCTATCTTCCTTCTCTCTCTCTCTCTCTCTCTCTCTCTCTTTCCCTCCTATTCAGACCGCCTCTTCTTTCCCGAACGGCACTCGGTTAAACCTCTTTCAGCCCAAAAAAATCGCGAATATGCTCGTCTTTAAAGGGGGTGCAGGAGTTGCGAGGCATCTGGCGCCGGTACACAGCAGGCACCAGGCGCGGGGATGGCTGCGTGGTCTAAGGCGCCATGTCGTGGAGGGCGCGGCCGCTCCCGCCGGAGGTTCGAGTCCTCTCCCGCATATTGGTTTTTGTGCCGCCCTTAGAGTATATTAGCGCAAGCTAGTCTAACTGGTCATTTAGCCCGGCAAGCGCCTTATACCATGTGCAGTCTGCCGGTTTTGAGAATTTCTAAACAAACATTCATTATACCTGTAAAAATGTAGGCAGCGATATTGTTTACGAAAACGGCTCATGGAGCTTCGACTTTCTATGGGCAAGTATAAGTAGCACGCACACACACACACACACACACACACTAACGATACATGTTAGTTACCAAACAACGAAATTATTTATCGTGTTTAACTTGTATATTCAAAATCAACAGATGCAGTATTTTGTTTACATTGTCAGCTTCTTAATGAAAATGTCCCTGCTTTTAATGGTCAGATTGGTTTTAGAAACTGGAGGCATTTGTCGAGAAATTTAGAAAGGCATGGAAAGAGTTCAGGGCACATACTTTCTTTAAAAAATACTTAGATCTAATAAATGACTTACTAAAAGATAGACTAACAAATTTGGCCATCGTATGGAGAATCAAAAGTACATTTCAAAACAAATTATACCCTAAAAAAGTTTGTCAATTTAAAAGCTAGAGAAACTGAATTCAGTGTCTGAAAATGTTTCTGTATTTTATGCGGATATTAAATAACAGGAATGGAATATAAAAATTAAATTTTGAGTGTTTTTTCCCTGCTCGCGTTCCTCACTTTCCTATCAGTACAGTTTGTACTGTCATTTCAAACAGCTACGGAAAGTAGCTTAACAGTCAATATATCGAAACAGCAGGCCCGCACACAGGATTATATTTTTATGACAGAGGCTACAAATTGGGAAGCAAATTAAAAGATTAGTTTTTCTAGAACCATATATGTTAATAGTCACAATACGTAAATAGGCTTTCCGATTTGCCTCCTCACCCCCCACCCCTGGAAAAATAATCCTTTGTGCGGACCTTTCGTTCCGATAACTTTTGTTGACTGTTAATCTGCTTTCCATCGCTGTTTGACATGACAGCCTCACATGTTTGTGCCATCGGCATTCTGCGAATCTGATGATGCGCTAACCGTGCGAAACACGTAATTGGTCATATAATACAATTACATTTGCAACACAGAACTGCAATTGTAAGCCGGCCGCGGTGGCCGCGGGGACTGAGGCGCTCCAGTCACGGTCTGCACGGTCACTACTGTCGGGGGTTCGAATCCCCCCTCGGGCATGGATATTTGTGCCGTCCGTAGTATAAAGTAGTTCGTAAGTAGTTTGTAAGTTTAGGGACTGCTGACCCCGTAGTTAAGTCCCATAAGCTTAACAAACATTTGAACATTTTGCAATTGTAAATGTGGGACCACATTATAAATATAAAAGTGATCCATTTCCCTAGAAAGTGAATAATGAAACTTAAAATACAATATTTGTAGTACAAATTATTTACTATTTAGTTAAGTAATATTTTTTTCGTTTTAGTCGTGTGATTAATTATTTACATTTTTTTTCTTAATTACGTCATGTAAAATTTGTTGGTGCTTGTTATTCCTCCTGCTGTACCTATAGATTGTGTTACGTAGCTGTATGAATACATTCTCGATATCCAGGTGTACAGCTTACTTTGTGAATTAGTCTGGGCAGAAATAGAAGCCAGACTCTTGCGTATTAAAAATGATGGTAGGCGTTTGCAAAGATTGTGGTTTCAATTCTGGACCAGTATACATGATATTCACTGCCACACATTCCGCTGCAGATTAGAGCTTTATTGAGGATAATGTATGTTAACACTGTTCGAGTATCCAGCTCACTCGATTAGTTTATTGCATAGCGCACAGTTAGAAAATATGAGGACTAAAATGTTGCCATCGAGATACACCGTGACTTACTTAAAACAATTTATATATTACTTTCATGGTTTCGTGAACTGATGATGACATTTTAAGGTGTAGGTAAATAATGTGTCGTGAGGGTGAAGGGGAAAGGGTACTGGCACGGCCTGCTAAATGAAAGGCGTAGGTAAATAATCGTTGTGAGAGGGAAGGGGAAACGTTATAGGAAGGGATGCGTGGCTGAGCCTTCAATTACTTCGATTGATTCTAATCACAATTTTTATCTGCATAAAGTCCCCTATCAAAACTCATCAAAAATAATGACAAGGGGTACTATATTTCTGAATTAAACTTGACTGACATATTTATTTTCTGTTATAACTGCACAAATCAGAATGTCAACCAAAATACAGTTATCGTAATGTTAATGTTACGGTAAACGACTGGCAAGTTGGTTTTATGCAATATCTGTCAAAAACAGTGAGACGCCGTGGCATACCGGTACTTAAAATCAAAAATTCTGTACCTGGTCGGGTACCAGCAATTGCAGGCGATACTTTACCAGTAATACTGTGGCAAGCGAAGACGTTTTCGGCGGCGCTCTGCGCTCGTGTGCGCCGATAACTGGAATACGCGGCCTCGGAGAAAAAAGACTAGGCTTAGTGTTACAGAAGCAGTACTCGACTACAATCAGCTACTGTGATCCCGGTGGATCTCACAGTCAACGAATACACAAGTTCGGCTGTGTTCATTCACTTCAGCCAACGTGTAGTGGTACACGAGAAAGCTAAATGCTCAGATGACACCAGAACTGAGACATACGTTAACAGAGCGTCGCTATGGTCAATATCAAACAGGTTGACCTTGTTCTCGGCTCGCTACCACTCAGTGCAATAGCGCAAGTTCCGGAACAAGACCGAAAGTTGCACCAAAACTACAAGTAAGCCACACGGAACAAGAGGCTGTGAGCATAAAAGAAGCGACCGCTTCCTTCGGCTTCACAAACCAGAGTCCCCTCTCCACACTCTCCTTCGAAGATTCAAAGTAAAAGGCTCCACCCTTACTAAAGTAAAAGCAGGAATATTCCTTCGAGCTAGCATTGTCCTATCAATGTCGGGCTGCCTTCGGAAAACGGATTGGTAAAACTGTCACTGATCTCTCCAGCACCCAATCAGCGAGATCTTCGCATCTTCGCGGTTAGAGCTACACTTCCACGACTTGTCTTCTCACACTGGGTCCTCTGACGTCACAAAAATCGCCGTTGACGCGGCCGACTTTTTTTTTTTTTTTTTTTTTTTTTTTTTTTAAATACCGTTAAACACCCGCTGTCCTGACTGTCGACCGACAGCCTGGCGTGTCTTCATCAAACCTTCAGGAATGAAAGGTGTTCCATGTAAGCTGAACACAGTGTGTTTATTCGACTTGCGCATAATAGTTCGTGATCGGGAGCGCTCACTTTAGTTCGAGGCTTTGCGAACTAGTCCGTTGTTTTAGTTCGTCCGCTCCCAATGACGGCTGAGCGGCGTGGTCTGCGCATGCAGGTGGAGGGAGAAGTTCCCCCACCTAGCTGCTTCATGCGCTTGCTGCGTGAGCCGCTAACAAAATCATGCAAACCAAAAGAAACAGTGGATAATGTCTCGCGTTTGAGTTATCTCTATATCTTGGCATTATGAAATTTATTAGTCAGATATTGCTGAGTGCAGAATACTTCAAAACAGAAATTTTGTAGCACTGAAGCATGTAATCTAGCAGGCAGACTCTCACCTCGAAATGACTCACCAGCAGAAGACAAACACGAGATACGTTTGGCATAATAGTCCGCTGCTCCTAGTTCGTCCGCTCCTTCTAGTTCGTCCGCTCTGTTTGGCTTTTGCTACCGCTACTAAAAGTGCTCTTTTTATGACAGCTTTTTTATATAATGAATCAGTGTTGCCAAAGCGTGTGCTATTACCCGTATTTTTGGGCAATTTGACATCAAATACGCAGACAAATAAACCAGTTATTTACACGAATGGGTGATACAATGGTATTCAACTACTTTGCATACACAGTACTCGTAGTACTTTATTTTTAAAATAAATTTCTTGTGGCAGTGAACTATGTAACTACAGCTGAGCTGTATCTCAGCTCGAAATGAAGGTAACTATCAGAAAGGAATAACGCGATTCTGCGCGCTCTCGCGTCCTCTCGCTGTTCCCCGTCAGTCTTCGAAAAAGGAGCGGACGAACTAAGAGGCGAGGGATCTGCGAACTAGTTCGCGTACTTCGCCTGTGGGAGCGCTCTTCCGAACTATTTCGTTCGCGATCTATACAAGACACTGTGTTACAGTCTGTCAGTTGAATATCCTGAAGAAGGCGACTTGCAATACTGGCGAAAACGTCGGTTGGTTTTACACGATGACGATGCTATCCAATACCCTGAAGAACTTTATTGAAAGTGTTTTAAACTTGTATTCAGCTTGTCCAGACAGGCATATGGAGCTCCTTACACAAAGGAAGCATTGTCGAATTGACGAAAATTTTTCCTAGATTGGAACAATATTACTACAAGATTGAATAGGTCTCACCACTCTAAAGCGCATGCTATTGTACAGCTTTATCGAAAAATAACTGTTGTCCACAATGACACCTGCAGTTTCGGTTTCGGCTGAAAGTGGAAGAGGAGCGGAATATTCGGTTTCGGCCGCAAACCATGTTTCGGTCGGACTCCATTATTGGCCCACTTTAGGTTACGGCAGTAACACTAAAAGTGAGCCTTTGCGATCGTTTCTTGACAGCTCGAAATTTAAATGAATATAACGGATTAACCATTCATCTGACACGAAAATTGAATAACCGAATTTGTAGAGGAGAAAATTCTCTACAACTTTGCTCTATTACGTAGTTTTAATATCTCGTATCGTTTCAGAGATATTTGCAAAAATAACGACGATATTGGGATGTCTGTCTGTCTGTCCGTAACGTGTTCCCTGTTTTTGTGTTTTTGAGACGAACCGTTCTACCGATCAGCACCAAATTTTACAGACATAATTTTAGGCCGCCAGAGACCAGAATCTCCCATTTTCAAAATTTCCGGACAAAAACTATGATAGTAATACCAAAAAAGCCGATTGTAATATATTTGTAATTGCAAACGAACCGTTCATCTGACACGAAAATTGAATAGCCTAATTGGTACGGGGGAGCATTCTCAACAACTTCGCTCTCTTATGTTTTTTTTTTTTCATATCTTGCATCGTTTCAGAGATATTTGAGAAAATAACGGCGATTTGAAGATGTCTGTCTCTGTCTGGCTGTAACGCGTTCCCACTTTTTAGGTCGAACCGTTCAACCGATCGGCACCAAATTTTACAGACATAATTGTTGGCTACCAGAGACCAGAACCTCGCTTTTTGAAATATTTAGGACAAGAAATACGTTAGTAATACAAAAAAGCCGTTTGTAATGAAATTTTAATTGCAAATAAAACGATCATCTGACGAGAAAATTGAATAAACGTATTTGTAGAGGAGAAAATTCTCTACAACTTTGTTCCCTTATGTTTTTGTCATATCTCGTATCGTCTGAGAGACAATTGCAAAAATAAAGGAGTATTGACACTCTCCATTGAATGAACGAAAACCAGCATTTCGCAGATGTCACGTGACATCACTCGCCCAGAACTCTCTGTGGCATACGCCATCTTGTGTTGCGTATTTGATGATTTTCTTATTGTAACTTACACGTTGTCATTTCAAAGCAATAGCGCACAGAGGAATTAACAAAAAAAACGCCGTTCTTAGTACGATAAATGATAATCTAGTGTCTGCCATATTAGCATCAGTTAACAACTACCATCAATAGGATGAGATTAAAGAATATAATCCGTAACTGTCAGCTGTAGCGTAGTGGGCCATCTGTTGGACTGTGACGCTCAAGGTCACTGGTTCGAACCCCGCTACAGAATAATTTTTTTTCCTATAAGGGTGTCAGACACTCTTATTACTTAGTGTTTTATTATTTAGATTATTATTTTGGTCCAAAATGTTTGGAAATACTTATAAAACTGCAAATCTAAAGGGGGCGTAAAAAACGCCAGTGCGATTTTTTTAATTTCAAACTAAACCCGCGGCTCCGCTCGGATGTTGGTTGATTATGATAGATAAGCCATCTTTCAGTAGTGTGCTATGAGACTGGTTTTGAAGGATTTAATGAAATTCAATACCTTCTTTAGAAACAAACATTTTAATAAACATTAAAATAAAAAAAATGTGATGTGCTTCATGATTTACAATAAATAATACATACATTATTCCTTACGGCCTGTGTTGCAATATCTCAACACATATGGTGAGAGTAATATCCCAATTCATTTTAATTTCATTTTAGGGCATTCTGGTAAACTATGTTATTTGTAGTATTGTTTGGAGCGTAAATGTAGAGATTTTTTGGGTTGCCCATCCTTGAGCAAGCGACGTATAACTGACCATATGAAAAACATGAGGGCTGTAAATGGATTCCTGCGACGTTTAATTATCGTAATAATATCGCAGATCGATCACTTGATCTAAATCGAAAAACGTCAAATCGATTTTTTTCAAGAGATGTATTAAAAGAAATTTCTTTTTTACTACTTTATTTATTTATTCTTATTTCCTTATTCGTATGCTTATCCTTACAGCGAAAGAACTGAAGACATTGTAGCACGCATAGACCAAAGATGTGGTCTGTGGAATTACGTTTCGCTGTATGTAACATCCTTGCTATAGAGTCGCAAACGTCATCGCTGACCTACAGTCCGATTTTTTTATAATTTGACGACTTTCAACCGCCATATCTTCCACCCCGTTATAGCTATCTGCATGGAACTGCTATGGTGTACAACGGGTTTTCGCTGGAGAGTGAAATATTAACTGACACACACGTAGAATTTTATATACACCGATAACTTTCCATCCAAATATACTCCACCCTTTTATCATTATCAACCCTCAAGCAACAATGCAACCAATAAAACCATTTTCAAAGAGTAAATATAATTACAAAGAGTAATTACTGTTCCGCATTTCGCGTTATTTTTTTCAAATTACTAAATATCTATCAGATCGTTATAAAACCGTACCTAAAACCTTCCTCAGGTATAAATTAGTAACTGTATATATATTTACGTCTCTGCGTCTTGTCGTTCGGACGTTCGGACGTGGTAAGCGTGCACCGAATGGACATTCACATTAATATATATAGATAAATAGCTATCCGCTCGTCATAAAACCGTGCCTAAAGCCTTTCCCGGGTAGACATTAGTAACTGTAGAAGTTTTTAGCTCTTTATGTCTTGAGGTTCAGACGTGATAAAGGTACACTGAACAGACATTCACATTTATAGATATAAATTAAATGATTTTATCCAGGTTGGGTAAGTATCCCATAACTGGCGATGTCTTTGGAATTTAAGTCTCAGATAGCGGCGAAGTTCTCGGTTGGAGAGCAAAAGGTCACGAATTCGTGACGTTCTGGTATCGAGGACTTTTTTTACTTTGAGTTTTCACCTAGGTTTCACAACAATGTGGAGAGATGCTCTGTGGTGCACTATAGCGCACAGGTGCCGCCGTGCCATTCAGTTAGTCCCTCGTCGCTGAAAGAGACAGTTTAGTGCGTGCACTGGCAGCAGACGTACGGTCGTTGTTCTGATGGTGAGTTGATTGCGCCAGTCTGACCTTGACATGTAACAGATCAACGGGAGAACATGAAGTTCTCCCATAAATTAGGCAAAAACCCTGCCTAAACGTTTGAAATGTGCGGTGAAGACGCAGTGAGTGGCGGTGTTGTGTTTAGTTGGCAGCGACGTTTTATGCAAGGAGAGGAAAGATGATGTGCGTACTGATCGGCCACGAACAGTTTGAACGGAACTCAAGATCCAGGAAGCTGCAACGCCGGTGCGTGCCTACCGCTACCAATCAAAATGTTCAAATGTTTGTACAGCTTATGGGACTTAACTACGGGGTCATCAGTCCCTAAATTTACAGACTACTTATGAACTACTTACGAACTAGGACGGCACGAATATCCATGCCCGAGGGTGGATTCGAACCCCCGACCGTAGTGGCCGTGCAGACCGTGACTGAGGCTCCTCAGTCCCATCGGCCACCGCAGCCGGTTGCTACCAATCGGGAGACGCTTTCGCAGCAGCAGTGGGGGTCAGCCATGGTACTTGCCGCAAAATTCTGACGGGCGACCTCAACCTGAGTCGTGTTACCGAGCAGAGCGTGCAACGAATCCTGTCGCAAGACCAACGTGATGATAGCGTGCCGATTTGTGGTGACCTCATCAGTTATGCGGACGATGATCTAACCAGATAATAACTGAAGATAAAACACAGTGTTTCCTTGACGATCCGCAACTAAAGCGGCACTCAGACACCTATAATGCGGCAGCATGTGCAACATACGGAGTTGTGTGAGAGTCTTCAGGCGTCCAGTCTCAGAACTTACTGACTGTACCACAGCCGGCCGCGGTGGCCGAGGAGACTGAGGTGCTCCAGTCACGGTCTGCACGGCCACTACGGTCGGGGGTTCGAATCCCCCCTCGGGCATGGATATTTGTGCCGTCCTAGTTCGTAAGTAGTTCATAAGTAGTTTGTAAGTTTAGGGACTGATGACCCCGCAGTTAAGTCCCATAGACTATACAAACATCTGAAAATTTTTATCTGACTGTACCACAATACATCATGCAAACGGCTCTCGCCGCCCTCACCCGTCCAGGTATCCAATGAAAATATAATGGATGCACCTAATTTACTTAAAATTTAGTGGTAATGGCTACAAGTTTTCAAGAAAGTTACTCTGTGTAAGGAATGTAACGAAGTCAGTGAACAATATTAGGGGAACGCGGGGCAAGATGGGGAAGCTACATTTAACCCCATACAAAAGAGACTAAAATAAATAAATCAAAACGATTTGCGGGGTGAGGCGGGGAACTAGCAAGAATTCATCTGTAACGTTTAAATAAAGATTGGAATGACGGAATAATGAGGGGATAAGGTTTCACAATACGGTTTTCTGAATTGTAGAATCAAGTATTTTTATGTAGTCCTATTACTGTCGCATAATTCACAACTGTGAGTAGCTTCGTCGTCATTCCTGCACAAGAGTTGCGGGCATTGCGTCCGCATCCAATACAACGCATCCAGTCTCATACAGAGAAATCGCAACACTATTGTCTTCACTCTCTTCTTCGTTGTCATTTGATCTCAGATTATTGTCTGATATGCATGAAGGACTGTTTAAGAAGATAGTAACGCTCATCACTGTTTCTTTGTTATTAAATACTTCTTTGATATCCTAAGTTCCTTAAACTTCTTTGAGAAGAGTTTTCGTGTAGGTGCAGATATTTTTTGGGGCAGGAGATGGAATTAAACCAATTATACCAAGTGCATAATTAGTAATAAATTAGGAAAAGTTGCAAGAACGAATACCATTTTCTTTAAAATTGTATTCGACGTATAATGTACTTGTTCAGAACCAACAGCTAAGTACACACATAAGGATAAGTGCATAACGGTTGGGCAAATAGCAAAGGCAGACGGGTTGCTACCCATCTTGCCCCCAAGCACACTTTCCGGTTATGTTATTTCTAAATGAAACCAATTTAGTGAAAATTATTGCAAATCAGTATAAATATTGTACCTACGTTGCAAAGCTCAAAGAACCCACCGCGGCAACGCCGTCTAGCAATGTCAAAACAATAGGTATGGTATATTTATGGAGTTGACGTACTTATCCACAGATGGCACCACTCTAACTGTAGCTTGTAGCTCTTCCCCGTTTTACTCCACCTCCCCGTTTTCCCCCATTTCTGTGGTGTTTTTCTTTCTTGATAACATCATCGATCCAGAAGGTGGGCCTTACATATTTAGAATGCAATTTCATAATGTCATTATTGTCGCGAGTCATTTATTCCACAGCACCTGACCGGTCAGAAGTTGGTATTACTTCAATTTTCGATGCTCATGACAGCTGGAGACTTTAATGCATGCGTAGGAAAGGTAATGGACTTATAGATATGATAACATCCACTTCCAGTCTTGACGACTACATACAAACTTGATATCTGTGTTGTACTCATATATGCAAAAGACTTTTCAAATTATACATATTTCATTGGCCTCCTAGGAAAAGTAATATTAAAAATCCGTATCGTGTTAACGTATTAACCTTTAAGTGGGGATGTGCGGTGATCACAGCACCCCAGTTGTAAAAGTTTAGTGAAGCATGTCGGTAACACTGATGAGCGACTTGTTACCTTCGTTCAAAGGGTTTGTACATTATTGCGAAACCATTATTCGTGTTTTTAAAAGTACGTAACACTGTACACAACAACTTTTAAACGCAGGGGTGATGATAACAACCCCACCTACCTAGTAGTACGACTTTATGTGTCGAATGGTGCACATCATGATGTCATATGTAGAGGACCAAAAACTTCTTAGAACGATGCTGGAGCAAGTTGTTAATGATAATGAAGGCGGTGAGATTCCAGACTTTGAAGATTCCGAGGACAATGAAGAATAAGAGCAGTGCGAACTGAAAGTAATCAGTCTCATGATGATGTTGCTCAAGATATGGCATCCTCCTTTTCAGCAACACCGGAGAGCTTTATGCTTAGTGAGGATAAAGTAACGAAATGGATGACTATATCTGAGCCTAATAACATCAGAACAAGGAAGCAAAATATAGTAATTCAGCTTCCTGGTACCAAACTAATGGTTAAAAGCTGCGAGACTGCTGTGGAATGCTCTGCTGTGCTCACAAATTCACAAACAATTCACTCAGTAGCAGATTGCACCAATCCTTATATGCATCCTCAGGTCTTAAAAAGAGCTACAAATTCGGCTGTACCAAGATCCAACCGACCGAAGGCAGCTAAGTTCTCAAACACGGAAGAGTTTATTCTAGCAGTTCAAAGAAATAAATGTACATCAGGAAGAAGGAAAGTTTGCCCAAGAAATTCTGACAAAAAACAACGTAACTAATTTGTGTGTTTAAATCACGTGAAAATCACCTGCGTTCAGTATATTAATTCAGAATCTTCTTGCAGTGATGATGAAACTGTTCAGTGTGGAAATGTGATTTTTCTCTAGACTTTTGACATGAACGATTGTTTTGAGTTATATAAATATGTTTGTTGCTTTGTCTGTCAACATCTCTCTGTAATTTGAAAATGGTTAAAGCTTTTCTTATTTGATTAATTTGAAAATTAGTATGTATACGAACATTCGAAACCATTTCACAGAATTCATTGATTTATTAGTTGTGGATAATTATTCGAGAACCTTGTTCTTAAATGGAATAATAAAAGAATAAATGCTTTGTTTATTGTATAATAAACAATTTAAGAATAAAATAGAAATCTTAGTATCATAATTATGTACGGTCTTGTGAACACCCCACGTGCCTAGTTATGAATGCTCACCTCCCCAGTTAAAGGTTAATATAACGATAAGTTCACTGTAGTACATTGTCCTGCGAACACTATGGAAGATGAACCGACTTCTATTCACTTTCAAGTACGCTATGTATAACGTGTTTACTGTAGTCCACAGACCGCACTGTCAGCGGGAGGTTAGCCTGATAATATCGCGGCAGCAAGTAAATCGCAAACAAGTGCCCACGTGTCGGCCGCGGTCTCGGCAAGTAGTGACCGAGATTGCCACGGGCGGCTGCCATGTTTCACCGCCGGTTAGCCGTATATCGAATTCCCCGCCGGCCGCGGCATCTTTCGTCCAATTAACTGCCGCTGCGGGCCGTTTTTGCAGCGCCATCAAACGACGAAATATGTTGGCATCGTGCTTTCGCGCGGGCAATTTGTGGTTTAATTCGCGTCTAATTAGGTACTTTATGGCGCGTGTTGGCCGGACGAAACAAATCTTGGGAGCAAATTGTGTGCCGCTGGTCGGTCGCGATAGCGCTTCTTGTTAACTCTCCGCGGCTGAGCCAGCGGCGCTGCTATCGGACTGGCGGCAGATTCCGCCCACTCTGTCCTCTAAACAAACCCCTCCTACCCACCACCGTTCTTTCCTCGATGACATCGGTGGCGCGGCACGCGGGCACAATCAGGGCAGAGGAGTGAGTCTGTGGTACGCTGCGAAACAGTGCCTATGAGCAGAGCTAAGAGCTATTTGCTGGCGATGTGTTCAATCTGTACATTGAGCAGACAGTGAAGGAATGGAAGGAGAATTTTGGAGAGGGCATTAAAGTGCAGGGACCAATAATTTACAACCGATCACTCAGCGAAAGATCCGTACCCAAAGACTGGAAAGTTGCCCAAGTTACTCCATTATTCAAGAAAGGCAATAGGTGTGATCCCCAAAATTACAGGCCTATCTAACTGACGTCGATTTGCAGTAGGATTTTGGAACATACACTTTGTTCGAAGAGAACTACCTATTAACCAATAGTCAACACGGATTCAGAGCGTATCACTCTTGCGAAACACAGCTTGCCCTTTATTCACATGAAGTGTTAAGTGCCATCAACAAGGGATTTCAAATCGATTCCATATTTCTGGATTTCAGGACGCCTTTTGACACTGTACCCCACAATCGGCTTCTTATGAGATTGCGTGCTTACGGAATATCTCTCCAATTGTGCGATTGGATTCACGATTTCCTATCAGGAAGGACACACTTCGTTGTAATTGACGGTAATTCATCGAGTAAAACAGAAGTGATATCTGGCGTTCCACAGAGAAGCGTTATAGGTCCCCTACTCTTCCTCGTGTTTATAAACGATTTAGGAGACAATCTGAGTAGCTCCCTTAGACTGTTCGCGGATGATGCTGTCGTTTATCGGTTAGTGAAGTCAACAGAGGATCAAAAGCAACTGCAAAGCGATTTAGACAAAATTTCTACATGGTGCGAAAATTGGCAATTGACACTAAATAAAGAAAAGTGTGAAGTAATACACATGACCACTACAAGAAATACGATGAACTTCAATTACGCGATAAATCAGTCAAACCTTAAGGTCGTAGATTCTACCAAATACCTAGGAGTTACAATTACGAACAATTTTGACTGCAGAGAACACATAGAAAATATTGTGGGGAAGGTGAACCAAAGGTTACATTTCGTTGGCACAACGCTTCGAAGATGCACCAGCTCCACCAAAGAGACTGCCTACATCACACTTGTGCGTCCTCTCCTGGAGTACTGTTGCCCCTTGTGGGACCCTCACCAGATGGGACTGACGGAAGACATTGAGAAGGTTCAGAGAAGGACAGCTCGTTTTGTTTTATCACGTTACGGGGGGGGGGGGGGGGGGAAGCGTCACGGAAATGTTGCACGAATTGGGGTGGAAATCATTAAAAGAAACACGTTATTCATTTCGGCGTGATCTGTTTGCGAAGTTTCAATCACCGAATTTTACTTCTGAATTAGAAAATATTTTGCTAGCACTCACCTACTTAAGGAGACATGACCATCCCAATAAAATAAGAGAAATCAGATCGAAAACGGAACGATGTAGGTGTTCTTTTCTTCCCGCGCGCTATTAGAGAATGGAAAGGTAGAGATTCGTTATGAAAGTGGTTAATGAACCCTCTGTCAGGCACTTGAATGTGATTCGCAGAGTATCTATGTAGATGTAGATGTAGAAATAAAAATGTTGCGGTTTGCCAATGACATAGTAATTCTGCCAGAGACTGCAAAAGATCTGGAAGAGCAACTGAATGGAATGGACAGTGTCTTGAAAGGAAGATATAAGATGAACATTAACAAGAGTAAAACGCAGATAATGGAATGCAATGTCTGAAAATCAGGCGGTGCTGAAGGAAGTAGATTGGGTAATGAGTTTTGTTATTTGGGTATCAAGATAACTTCTGATTGCCAAAGTAAAGAAGATATCAAATGCAGAATGATTATGGGAAGAAAAGCGTTTCTAAAGAAGCGAAACTTGTTAACACCCAATATTAATTTAAATGTTAGGAAGTCCTTTCTGAAAGCATTTGTCTGGAGTGTAGCATTGTATGGGAGTGAAACGTGGACGATAAGGAGTTCAAATAAAAAGATGATAGAACTTTTGAAACGTGATGCTACAGACGAAGGATGAAAATTAGATGGGTAGAATACGTAACTAATGAGGAGGTGCTTAACCGAATCGGGGAGAAAAGGAGTTCTGGCATATCCTGACTAAGAGAAGGGATAGATTGGTTGGACACATCCTGAGACATCAAGGAATTGTCAACTTAGCATTAGAAGCAAACGTGTGGGGTAAAAATCGTAGACCGAGGGGCGAATACAGTAAGCAGATTCAAAAGAATGTAGGTTGCCGAACATATTCTCAGATGAAGAAACTTGCACAGGACAGGCTAGCGTGGAGAGCTGCATCAAACCAGTTTGCTGACAGAAGACCACAACAACAACAACATCGACCTTGTTAAGAAAAAGTGAAAATTTAAATAATTACCAGATTGTTATTGAGATGGTAATTACAAGGGGGTTACTGATTTCCCAGTTGAATTAATATAAGCAGTTACAAGCTTTCTTGGGTTTTATTTGCGGACGGAGAAGTTAGTACTGCTTCCTCCCACAAATCCCCTAAAACCTCCACATCCTTGAAAATGCAGCGTGCGTTTCTACCGCCCTACAGTACGCACGAGGTGCCGTAGTTGCTGTCCAAGTCTTTACGGAAAGCATAGAGTTCTGACTAACCTGTTGTCTTCTATAGTTGTGTCCCCAGCGTAGAAGACAGCACACAGGTCGTTGATTCTTCTACAGCATACAAGTGAGGCTAAAATAAGTTAGGTAGGATGGAAGTATAAGAAGCTACTCGCGAGATTTTTAATTGTCAGGGATGCCATTTATTACGTCTAGATTCAGAATAATAAAATATGAACAACTATTGTTAATACGACACGGCCTATGCTGCCGGTTGAGTCCTCGACTGTTATCACAATTACACAAAACTTTACTCATGACCGGCGCGTATAGTGGTCAGCTCGAGACTGAAACTGCGGCGCGTTGCGAGACTAGAGGGCACCTGACGCTCTATTTACCCGACGCGCGCCTTCTGCAAACTCGCTCTCCACCACCGTAGCTCAGCGGTAGCGTCGCTGACTACCACGCAGGAGGTCCGGGTTCGATTCCCGGCAGGGGACTGGATGTTGTGTGTTGTCCTAATGATCATCATCTTATCATCATTGGCACGTAAGTCGCCCACTAGGCGTCAATTAAAAAGACTTACACTAAGGCGGCCGAACAATCCCGCAAAGGATCTCCCGGCCAAGAAAGCCATACGCTCATTTCATTTCCATTTGCAAAATCGCTGTTCTCTTGTTACAATAAGAGAAGACACCTTAACCTTTTTAAAGTGTCAAAACCTAGCCTGTCCTTGAGAGATATTTATCACAAATTCTCAGCTCTGAATAATTAATATTTAGTATATAATAAACAAAACTAATTTCAAAAGAAATCACGTGATGTGAAATGCAGCAGCCAATGCGAGGAGAGTACCAGTAACATAAGCGGGCTTTCTCATGGGAACCAGCACCTACTGTGTCATATGCTACTGCTCCCCACCTCACATTTCAACATATGCTGCACTTCTGTCTTTCTTCCGCGTTTAAGACACGTACGATGCTAGCAAAGAAACGGCCAGCGGCCAGAAATATAAAGTGGCCTTAGGCCAGGAATATCACACAGTACATACGTAAGGATAGGCCAATGCGTTGATAAGGTCTGGGTTGGGTTACCTTACATTCACTATAACAAGCACGCATTGTTTATTAAAAGCAAACAGGAAACACAAATGACAATATAAAAACTAGCTTGTCCAACGTAATGTCTAAACCATTTAAAGATAGCCAGGATCATTAAAATTTAAGAAAAGGCTTTAACTTGCCTGAAGGGCACAAATTACAATAGCAACAATCGTTTACAATAGGCTTTTGCCAATACCAGTTACATAAAATGTCAAACCAACAAAGCCCTTTTAAATGGCTAATACCTGATATATACAAAATCTTACAAAATCTAAAATTTAATAACAGACACATAGTTGTGACATAAAGTCACGGAGGAGACAGGCGACCATGATTAATAGTAAATAAAGTCTGTAATAGCCTGCAAAGGTCGCTGTACTGATTAATGTCATGAAGTGGTTGCAATATGACTTTATTTGACGAGTTTCGGCCACCATCGGAATCTGTGGCCACCATCGGAATCTGTGAAAGGGAAATAATTGTACAATATAAGAACAGAAATATTGCAAAAACAATCTACAAATTTTGGTATAAAGATGAAATTCAGCACTCGAACCCTGCCTACATTGATTACAAGTACGTCAGTACAGATGGTTACATGCTCTTGTCGTAACATCAAGGAGCAGACTGAAGCCACGGCAAAGGTAAAATACAGGTTTACTGATTTTAGTCACCAGATAGCGAATCGTTCTTAAACATAATGCGTACTGGCACCGTGACAAGTTCAAATGTTCAAATGTTCGTACAGCTTATGGAACTTAACTACGGGGTCATCAGTCCCTAAACTTACAAACTACTTATGAACTACTTACGAACTAGGACGGCACAAATATCCATGCCCGAGGGGGGATTCGAACCCCCGACCGTAGTGGCCGTGCAGACCGTGACAAGTGAAATTACGCTAGGTAGACTTACAATTTAGCAATACAAAAACAAAAAATGTTCCTTTTTAAAAATGCTTTTCACAACATGTCCTATGGAGTAACAAAATTAAATGCTACATTCTGTCGTAATACAAATCATTGGTGGCGAGAATAGTTGATCTAAAGAACAAATCGTAAGGTGGCAAAGCTTGACACTGTAAACAAATTAAGAGCAAATGGTTTAGCTATATACATACAGACTCACAGAAAAAAGGTTGTAATGATGAACATCATATACACTATATATTTGATGCATTGAAGATACTATAGAGCGCCAAGTTCGATTACAATGACTTTAATCAATACAGCGACCTATGCACCCAACTGCAGACTTCATCTACATTTAAGAATAGACTTCAACTTCACTGAAGTGCACCAAATAAATTTTACGATTCAAAGTACAGTACATCAAAGTAGAAGCATCATCAATGGTAAACACTAATGAATTCCCACTGCAGCAAACTTGATGCAGCAATGTCTATCCCAGCAAGAGAACGGCGAGTGGCCACAGAGAAAAAAGAAAAGGGAAACGGTACGGTTTGAGGACTGTCCGAACGAAGTAAGGAGCTACAGCCTTAACCCGAATGGAAGCTCTAAAGTTACCAAAAAATACGACTACGGATTGGCATGATTTGCCCGTATGATTACGGGTGTCCCCTTACGGGCCACGAGGTAACAGACGGGTAAATTTTACCAGAAAAACCCCATACACACTTAAGTACGTTGCAACCAGCAAATAGCACTTAAGAACGCATATCAGAACAAATTTTATGGCAAATAGCTCTAGTTTGTATCAAGCACTATCGGTCATCAAAGTAATTGTAGCCGGTTGCGGTGGCCGAGCGTTCTGCGGCGCGTCAGTCACAGCCTGCACGGCCACTACGGTCGGGAGTTTGAATCCCCCCTCGGGCATGGATATTTTTGCCGTCCTTAGTATAAGGTAGTTCATAAGTAGTTTGTACGTTTAGGGACTGGTGACCCCATAGTTAAGTCCCATAAGTTCTACAGACATTTGAACATTTTTTGAAGTAAATGTACTCATAAGGACATCATCATCATCATTATTATCATTAGGGACTGGTTATGCCTTTCAGCGTTCAGTCTGGAGCATAGTATCTCTAATAAAATTTCTCCATGATCCCCTACTCAATGCTAACATTGATGCCTCGTCTGATGTTATGCCTTTTACTTCAAAATCATTCTGCACCGAATCTAAGTACTTTCTTCTTGGTCTACCTCGACTCTTCTTACCCGCCACTGACGAGCTCATGAGTCTCTTAGGTAACCTTGCTTCTCCCATGCGTGTAACATGACCCCACTATCTCGGTCTGTTCGCTCTAACTGCTTCATCTATGGTGTTCATTCCCAGCTTTTCTTTGATTTCCTCATTATGGACACCCTCCTGCCATTGTTGCCATCTATTGTTACCTGCAGTCATTCTTGCTACTTTCATATCTGTAACCTCTACCTTATGAATAAGATAGAGGTTACAGATATGAAAGTAGCAACAATGATTGCAGGTACCAACAGATGGGAAAAACGGCAGGACATAGGCGTGGAAATCTGCTGGGCTTAGCTAACCACCTTAAAGACGTGGACACTTAGGCAAGTACATGGAGAGCCAGGTCTAAAACACGCCAACTGTCGCAAATACAAAGAGAAGCAACTACTTAAATCCAAAGTCCAATAATAGTCCTTCACGACGAGCCAGGGTGCCTGGATAGACTACTCGGAGGTGCAAGCGAGTCTGTTCTAATCCAAGTTGAAGACTTAGGAGAAGCCGGTGGATCCCAGGCTACAGTGTAGATGAGGCCGCCGTCGTCACATGGAGCACACTAGGCGACACCGCTCGTCCGGCAAGTGGCGCACCACTCGGTAAACATTGTAAGCACTCCCGGACTGACCCTTCCTCGCACTTCATCGCTCTTTAGTATTACGTGGCATTTTACTAGCGATGGCTTGGTGGCTGGATGACCCCACAGGAAGCACTCCCACCTGGCTATGAGGAGGACTGGATGACGTGGAAGTCCCTCAATAGACTGCGGAGCAACATAACAAGATCCAAAGCCAACATAAGAAGGTGGGGCCTCTCTGATGCATCTGTCATGTGCGAGTGTGGAAAAGAACAAACCACCGAGTATCTGCTACAGTATGAGCTTTGTCCAGCCTGCTGTACCATGCAGGACCTGACTGGTGCTACCCGTGATGCATGTGATGTAGCCAGATTTTGTGCTAGCATATTTTAATGTTTAATCCTGGGGAAAAGACCTTTTGAACTGTTATCACCGTTACTTGTAAGTACGTGTACTATTAATGGCTAATTTGTATTTATATTCATTGATCTTCCTTTTTTTTAATTATTTATTTATTTATTTTTATTTATTTATTTATTTTTTTTTTTTTTTTTTTTTTTTTTTTTTTTTTTTTGTGTTTCATGTTATGTTTGTACAAGAAGCTTCTGACACGAATAAATAAATAAAAATCGCTCTTTAGGTCCTCTCGCGGGCAGAGAAGACAGCCGCCGTTAGGCAAGCGCGAAGCGCAATTGGGAGCGCCGCCGACGGGAATGACAGAAAACATAAGATCGATAGGATTACGCTCCGCGATACGGCGCCAGCACGGCTCAGTTATGCCGCCCCCAGGATAGCGCCTTTGTTCCGGCAAACCACTTAAGCCGTAAGTGTGCCTGGCAGCCTACATCGCAGGCGTACCTCAAGTTGCACACATTTAACTGTGAAGCCGAGCAGACGATAGCCATTTCCGGATAAGCCAAGGATGACAACATCAACAGGTCTAACGTGCACTACTTCTTGCAGCTGGAGCTAGATGCAACAGGCAGCGATGAAGGAAGTACCTGTACACTCGGAACGGATTGGCTGCAGCCGGCTCTATATTCAGGCAAGCAACCGGCATCAGCGCCAGTTCGCCTCGTATGCCTCCGGACGAAGACGAACCTCACTACACCTCACGAGTCTCTTGAACTTAGCTCTGGGTCTTCCGCTTGGCTTCCCTTTCGTGCTGCTACGATCTTCAATTCGCTTTTCATGAATTTCAATTATTTATTTTTGATTTGGTGTGTAAGATGTATGATACTGGCGAAATACCCTCAGACGTGAAGAAAAATGTAATAATCCCCATTCCAAAAAAATCAGGTGCAGACAGGTGTGAAAATTACAGAATCATCAGTTTGATAAGTCATGGCTGCAACATTTTAACACGAATTATCTACAGGAGAATGGAAAAGCTGGTAGAAGCTGACCTCGGGGAAGATCAGTTTGGATTCAGGAGGAACGTAGGAACACGGAAGGCAATACGCACTTTACGACTTATCTTAGAAGATAGATTAAGAAAAGGCAAACCTACATTTTTAGCTTTTGTAGATTTAGAGAAATCATTTTGTCAATGTTGACTGGAATACACTCTTTCAAATTCTGAAGTCAGCAGTTATTAGTCTCGAAGGGCATAAAAGGGAAGAATTATATGGAGAGGGAGTAAGGGTTGTAGCTTTTCTCCGATATTATTCAATTTCCACATCAAACAGGCGTGAAGGAAAGCAAGGAAAAATTTGGAATAGGGATTAAAGTTCAGGGTGAAGAATAAAACCATTGCGTTTTCCTGATGACACTGTAATTCTGTCAGAGACAGCAAAGGACCGGGAAGAGGAGTTGAATGGAATGACAGTGTGTTAAAGAGAGCGTGTAAAATGAACATTAACAAGAGCAAAACAAAGATAATGGAATGCAGTCTTAGAAAGTTGCGTTGCTGAAGGATTTAGATTAGGTAACGAAACAATGAAGGTGGTAGATGAGTTTTGTTACTTGGGTAGTAAAATAACATATGACGGTCGCAGTACAGAGGATATGATATGCAGAATGGCAATGGGAAGAAAAGCATTTCTGAAAAAGAGAAATTAGCTAACATCGAATATTAATTTAAGTGTAAGGAAGACTTTTCTGACGGCATTTTTGTGCAGTGTCGCCTTGTACGGGAGTGAAAAAGTGCGGACAGAAGGAGAATAGAGGCTTTTGAAATGTGGTGCTACAGAAGAATGCTGAAGCGTAGGTGGGTAGATCGCATAACTAATGAAGAATTACTGAACAGAATTAGTGAGAAAATGAATTTTTCGCATATCTTGACTAAAAGAGGGGGTCGCTTGGTATGACACATTCTTAGTGATCGAGGAATCGTAAATATAGCATTGGTGGGAAGTGTGTGGGGTAAAATCGCAGAGGGAGAGCAAGAGACGCATATAGTAAGCAGATTCAAAAGGATGTGGCTTACCGTTCTTATGAGGAGATGAAAAGGCTTGCTCAGGGTAGAGAAGGGTGGAGAGCTGCATCAAACCAGTCTCCGGACTGAAGAACACAACAGCAACCAGCTTTAGTGGGTGTGGGAGGTTGTTTGTCTTCGCTGCCGGCCAGCCACCTCAGTAACAAAAAACTGTACCTTAAGGTGTATGTAAACTAGTAATTGCTGCAGCCTTGTATTTAAAAAATATTATGGCACGTGATTCTGAAATTTGCATGTTCGATACTCACTCTTGTCAAAAATGGTCGTACCCTATCGAGTTCATACTCAAACGGATCGTTTCGACGAGTAGAATAAGATGATGTCAGAAAACGTAATAAATGAAAGTCAGGAGAACACGACTCCTTACACAGTCAACAATTGGAAGATTAGTTTGAGCACTCAAAGCTTTACTAAGCATGATCCTGTTCGAAGGTGGTATGCTACTGCCTTTATCCGACAAAGAAAGTAATAGGATGACATACAGTTTAATGTAAATTCCGAACTACAGTGTAACTCGGCATTTTGCACATTACCAACATTACCAGAGGTGAAAGAAGTGAAAAGTGACACACAAAAAATCCAGGGTTGAATGAGGATCGAACCCACAATCTTTCGATTATAGTCTGCCACCCTACAATGCCCATTTTTTAAAAAACAAAAATATATGCATGAGCAATACAATTAAGCATTAACAATGCTAAACTGCAAGAAGTACAACGTCAATCCACATATATCTTGTAAATAAGATCACAAGGTTCGTGCACATTTGAAAAGAAGATTTTAAATATTTAATTGTTGGACATGTACTTGTCTATACATACTTGTCACAGTTCATGCAGGTACTATTTTAAAGAATAATAACCAGACTGTAGGACATCTCCTTTGGCTTTGTAGTGTCTATATGAACATTACTACTAACATATTCTTTTGTACTTTAGGAAGTAATAACAAATAAAATCTTTCATTTATGACTGGTTTCTAAACCATCCTCCTCTCAAAATTAGCATTAAAGATATACAAAAAATGAGAAAAGGTCTAAAAATGTAAATCAGTTCACGAGTGTGAAATTACTTTTGTCTTTGTTGTAAATTAAAACCATATAAAATAGCATGACAAACCATTTTATAAAATAGAAATATTTAAAGATAGTTGCCTGTATTGTCTTTGTTTTAGCTTGCTGCAGGAAACGGAGTCAGTAAGTAATTGGACTGAGGTTGCCAAATAATGTGCAACAGATCAACACTTATTAGATAGCAAAAGTATAAATAATTTATGAACAGAATACTTAACTTCAGACAGTTGAACAGTAGACAGGAATAATAGATTGACTTGAAATATCTAATTGAATACATGAATTTTTTGACTGGAGTGAAGATATATATCTACCACGCCTCAAACTATCATTACTGGTCGCTAGAGTATACTAATAAGTATTAAGTGCTCGGAGATTTCTTGTCATAGCTAATGACTCACCCGACGAAGTACAGAAAAGTGACTGATTCTGGCAGAGTTCTGCCTTATTAAACCGGTGATGCGGTGGCGCACAGAACTATGCAGAGGTGTTCTATTTTTGTAGTCTGTAACATAAGTGTTTGCGATCTGTTCCGTTTTGAATAACCCTGTACTTCTGTTGACTATTAGAAGTAGGTTCACTAAAGAGTTTCCATTATCTCCTACACCTATAAAGTGTGTTACAAAGAGATACGGCCAAACTTTCAGGAAACATTCCTCACACACAAAAAAAGAAACCATATTATGTGGACATGTGTCCGGAAACGCTTAATTTCCATGTTAGAGCTCATTTTATTACGTCTCTTCAAAAATCACATTAATCATGGAATGGAAATACAACAGAACGTACCAGCGTGACTTTAGACACTTTGTTACAGGAAATGTTCAAAATGTCCTCCGTTAGCGAGAATACATGCATCCACCCTCCGTCGCATGGAATCCCTGATGCTCTGATGCAGCCCTGGAGAATGGCGTATTGTATCACGGCCGTCCACAATACGAGCACGAAGAGTCTCTACATTTGGTACCGGCGTTGCGTAGACAAGAGCTTTCAAATGCCCTCATAAATGAATGTCAAGATTATTGAGGTCAGGAGACCGTGGAGGCCATGGAATTGGTCCGCTTCTACACAATCCATCGGTCACCGAATCTGTTGTTTAGCTAATCCATATATCAAATGGGCATCTGCCAACTCCGCATTTGTAAACAATGCAATGACTGCAAAACCACGATCGTGATGAACAGTAACCAGTTTATGCTACGTACTGATGTGCTTGATGCTAGTACTGTAGAACAATGAGTCGCATGTCAACACAAGCACTGAAGTCAACCTTACCTTCCTTCAATTGGGCCAACTGGCGGTGAATCGAGGAAGTACAGTACATACTAACGAAACAATTGGGTATTCTGACAATTGTCTGCACGAATTATTTCAATTTACATTTAAAGAGAAATACTAAAATGAGCTCTGACATGGAAATTAAGCGTTTCCGGACACATATCCACAAAACAAATTTTCTTTCTTTGTGTGTGAGTAACACCCTGTATATCAGCAGATGATGATAGGCAGCAACAGTTAGTTGACTTCTGTCACAAATTTCGTTAAAATCTAATGTTTCTGGCTACAAATACGTTTATTTTCCGTTTATATGAAAACCGTATCACTGTTAGTTGAAGACGTATATTGTAAACGTGACAATAAGACCGAAACTAAAATGATAATGGATGGGTAATATTGTCTGTACTACTTATCATATTGATTCTTAAATTCTATATTTTCTTTTCAGCAGGTAGCCTTGCAGCGTACTGGTAACAGAACACATTGCAGCCGAATGTCTGCCATATCTTCTGAGGAAAACAACTCCTTCGCGCCCTACCCAGAGCTTGAGTCCGTTCGCGGATCCCGGCCTGCGTGGGCGGTGGCCCGTGCTGTGATTGGTTGCGTGACGTCACCGGAGAGAGCGGGATTTGCGTACACAAACACAGGGCCGCCCCGGCGAAGGTGGAGTAGTGCCCTCGCGCCTCAGAAGCTCGAGTGTTTAACTTGGCGTGGCTGGAAGATCGATTAAGTTGTGCACCGCGACACCGTCGTGGAGGCTCAGCGTGCGTATTCTGCTCCAAATCCACGAGACCCCGAACGTTCTTTGCCGCCATCGTGCGGTCATGTACTCATACTGATCTATATCGTTAACATCTCAAGAGGAAGGAAAAATTAAAAGAAAACGGCGTGCTAATATTGTTTGTGCTATTAACGAAGAGCAAATAGTCATGGAGATTTTGGAAATAAGGAAATCCGATTGTGATCAAGTAAATCAAAATCATCTTCAAATGTGTTGTCCTTTTGTGTTATTGGATTTTGAAAGTACGGCTGTTTAAGTTTTTCTGATATTTCAAAGTTCAATTTATTTATCGTATCCAAGATATCACTTTACAAAATCATCTTAGACTGGAAAAGGAGGATATAAAGTAGTTATAATACATTGTAGTAGATGAAATAAAAACTAAATGTCTGACTGAAGCAGCAACACAAATAATTTTTCTGGAAAACATTACAAACAGAAGTGGCCTAAAAATTACAGCTGAAAAAACTAACATCATGATAAACGAAAAAGAGGTAACAAAATACATAGAAACGCAACTAGTTAAAAGAGAGCAAGTTAGTCAATTGAAATATCTTGGAGAAGTTATACAACAAAATAGACCGAGTCAGTAAAATGGAAAGAGCATTTGGCTTGACAAGAAATGCCTACAATTAGAAATGACTATCAAGGAAAAGAAAAAACCACTATATCAGTGTAGTAAGACCGGAATATTTCTATGAAAATGAATGCTTAACTTTGGACTATAAGGTGGACAGATTAGAGTTTCTTGAATGACGAATTATTAGAAAAGTAATGGGTGCGGTTAGAAAATGAGAAGCTACTAGTCGATTTATGAAAATATACAGAAAATATCAGACGTAGTGGCAAAGCGAAGAATAATCTTCTTCCGAATGAATGAGTACATGCTGCCTAACAAATTTTACTTTATTTCTGAAAAAAAAAAAAAAAAAAAAAAAAAAAAAAACAGAATCAACAATTTCATGGATCATAAGAGTAAGAAAAGATCTAAAAAGAAACAACATCAAAGAATCATAAATAGCTCACAAGAACATTTTTAAGAATATAATACTAAATTTACAAGGCTTTCAAGGGAAACAAACAAGATAACAGGAACAACATGGACAGCAGAAAGTAAAAGACAACATGTGGAGTATTGGAAGAATAGCAAACAACAAAGAAAGAAGAGGAACTGAAGCTGTTTCGTGATCCTAGTTGGTCAATTCAAATATATATACCTACTGCACCAAACTCCTATGGTCATCAGTCCCTAGACTTACAAATTACTTAAACTAATCTAAGGACTACACACACACACACACACACACACACACACACATACATACATACACATGCCCAGGGAGACTCGAACCTCCGACGGCGAGCAACCGTGCCATCCGCAGCAAGGAGCCTTAGACCGCTCGGGCACTCCACCCTGGCTATTGGGGATTACAAAATTAATGTATCACATGAAAGCCAATATGTTTCAGTATGAATGGCCTTACTGCGAGTACATCCTCTATCGTGCAAAGTTTGCCAAGTTTACTGCAGACGAGAAGGTGCAGTTCTCCACACTCTCAGGGTTCATTTGCGCTCCTCTGGCTCCACTCCTTCAGGTTTACTCTATTCATTGCTTTCCAGATCGTATATGGAAGTTCGAAGCCAGCTGTACGTTCTTCTCATGGGCTATTCTCTGGTCATCCTGGTCCCAAGTTTCGTCACAGTTCTCTTCGTACTTTAGGCGATAGACAAGTTGATTCGGTTGTCTGTAGGAAACTCTTCCTTGTTTAATCCTAGTAGGTTGGAGGTTATTTACGAACAGTAGATGCCTGGAATCTGTGTCTTTGGATTTCTGAAGCTGTTCTCCTTCTGATGTCTGAAGGGGTCATTCTCATCAGTTCGTACAACTGATTAGTAGGAGTTGGAGGGAGACATCCTTTTATGATGCGACCTGTCTCATTCAGAGTTATATTTACTTGTTCCGTAAGGGTGGATTTTTGCCAGGCAAGTATCGAATGTTCCGCGGCAGACAAGCTTAATGCTAAAGGAGACGCACAGAGGTGAGTTTTGCTCTCTTCCTACTGTTTGTGAGGTTGCGGATGATTTTGTTTCTGGCACTCAATTTCATCTTTGTGTCCACATAGTGTTACTTGTTGATGAGAGCAGGGTAGAGTTAAGCTCGAAGATATTTCGATGTGTCGCAATGAGAGCGGCACTGTGCCATCCACATTATGCTGGGTTTCCGCCTGGCCTCCCTATTGCGCAGGTGCGAAGCGCTGACTTCAGTTATTTGACGGAACTGTTTTTGCAGTTCAATTCATAAAGAACAGTGATATAAATAATACGCTCTGCTGCTTTTAACTGACGAGTGCTTGTGAAATCGTTACGATTTTTGCCTGTATAGCGTCACTGGTATCAGTTTAAGTATTCTGTTCTATCTGAATGACATCTTACTACCTGGGAAAGCGACCTAATCACTTGTCGTAAAACAAGAATGAAAAGTACTCTTATCACAGCACACAAGAAACGCGAATTTGACGTGGCCATAGATGTATAACAGGAGAAGTAGCTTATAGACTTTCCTGTAAACTTCGAAAACATTTGACACATTCCCGTATGTAAAGGAACACTTTTCATATTGTCTAGTTTATGACATGGTACTTTGTAATTCTCACTTCGTGCTATATGAGAATAAATGGATGCATGCATCCGCAGGAACACATTCGCCATTTATAATGATTTTGCAGCCGATATCGCATTTTTAATTTGTTAAGTTACCAGTTTCGGCGTGCTCGACGCCATCTTCAGACCTGTCGTAATTTACATAACTTCACGACATTTTTTATATACTAAAAGAGTACATCCCGGTTGAGGCATCACCAAACATAAAATTACTAGTCACAAATAAAATATATACAATTTTCTAATGGTTCTGAAGCTTCAGAACCATGTATATATTTTATTTGTGACTAGTAATTTTATGTTTGGTGTTGCCTCAAACTGGATGTACTCTTTTAGTATATAAAAATGTCATGAAGTTATGTAAATTACGACAGGTCTGAAGATGGCGTCGAGCACGCCGAAACCGGTAACTTAATAAATGAAAAATGCGATCTTGGCTGCAAAATCATTATTAAACAATTATAGATCGCCCCATCGAACTATGAGTTCCTTATATAATATTCGCCATTCATTGTACTGTGGTAGGACCACTGCTCATTCTGGTTCCCAATTTTATTTTACAATATTTGATTATACCTTGTCAGTTGGGACCTCAACATTATTTTTCGAGTATTTAAATAAATATCATCGCTTTGGGCGTGCAGCTCTTACGATTTCCGCGTTCTCAGTCAATACTTCTAAATATGAGGTCCGCCTGATAGGCAAAACACTGTTTTCACTTTTTACCCAAACATGTTTCGGCACCTGTGTGCTGTCATCAATGCCTTTTTTTTATTAACTTAAAACTTTAAAATATATTACGTGGTCATGTACGACCCTTTACACTTTGGCAAAGTGTAAAGTATAAAGTGATGGTTACCACTGAAAATCGAACGCTGTTGTACAACTTGGTCGAAAAACAACCGTTGTCCACATTGATACCTACAGGATCATATTTCATAACATTCTTCTGACCATTTTCATAAATGTATTGTATGCTATTTTATAATTTGTCATAACTTTTTATAAATCTTCATTATTGCGGTTGATTTTAACAATGTTGAGCTCTTGAGAATGACGACATACTACGTCGATACTAGTTATGCATTAAATGTGAAGTCATTAAGATTTTTTAACAAGCAACTGTGGCTTGGAAACATTTTATGTTTTCCCTCTTTACTGACTTAATGTCAGATTTTAATAGTTATGAACTTTGTCATATAAAGGTACATGGATGTCTGTAGAACGTGATTATATGATCCTCAGATAAGAAATGGTTGGATCAACTGCACTGAAAGTTGCTCGATAAAAAGTCTCTTCTTGCACAAAAGTACTTCCTGAAATAAGGAATGTTGTATTTTATCGTGAATAAAGATATTTACAGAGTGTCCATTATGTTGCACCACTGACCCAACAGCAAACGTTAAGTACCTATTTTTCATGTATAAATGTGCAGCACTTCAACCAAAACGTCCTCAACACGCTTCATTTCGTATAAAATTTCACACTTTGAGGCTTCAGTTTTGGGTTTTGCTCATCTGTAGAGTTATTATGATCCGTGGCTCATAGAACGATTACACATTGTTTTTCTTTGCCGAAAAACTAACCACTGTCATTCATTTTGTTAATCCAGACTTGAATTTACTTGTCAATTGCAACTGGGCTTCATATCTTTTTCAAATTCATCTTTTTTTTCTAATTGTTCCCATAAGTAAGGATTTCAGTGAAGAGGTGTTCTGCCAATAGTATACTTGTACAGTTAAACATAACACTTTTGTACAGCAAACTCTTCCCACATTCCTATACTTATCACACTCGCACATTCTACTGCTATATTTTGCTCTTATAGAACTAAGCAGTACACTGTGTAGGCTATCTCACAGTTTCACAGAGTGACGAACTAGAAGAATGTTTTTTATATAGTAACAGTGTATTTACATGTCAGCAATAGTTATGGACACGAAAATTTCACCAAAATGTGAGAAATAACACGGAATTAACAGTTTTAGTGAAATTTTGGGTAATCGGTTATTTTTACGAAGTAGTGCGAAATTTGATAGTTAATCACACAGACAAAAGTTATAAATTTGAGAAGTGAAGCTTTCCAGTTTTCATAACTAATACTTATGGAATGTCGAAGATATATAGTTACTTCTTATCTTCTCGAGGTCGAGTTTCTTGTACTAATCTCAAGTGGCAGTTCATTTCCAATCTAATAAACTATGAGATGGTGTCTAACCAATTAGTAAGTGGCAAAACATTGAATTTAGCGATAGGTATTCTAAGACTGGCAATAATCACGCCAAAATTATAAATAAGTCTTTAATTCTCAAAGTAACGAATTTGGCGGTTAATAATACATAAACAGTTATTTCGCCAAAATATACACAAAATATAAAAAGTTGCAAAACTGACAATAAAGGTAACACGTTTAAAAATGTAACACCAAATCTCGCCATAAAACAATGAATTTTGCAAATATATAGAAACAAGAAGAAAACACGGGAATTAGGAAAATACGACCAAATATTATAAAATAATATACAATTTATAAAAAGGAAACTACTATAAGAGAAAATGATATCCCCAAAATTCACGAATACTAGCAGCAGTATTAGAAGAAATGGAACATGACTGAAAATAGCACCAAATCTGAAAAAAAATACTGAAACTGTGAAAAGTACAACGAAATGGGCAAAAATATGACACCGGATTTAAAAATTTAATACAAAGTGGAAAGCTAACCAGGAAGTAAGCAAATCTATCAAAAATAAGACGTCAAGAGGCAAAAATAAACAAATAGATAAATAAAAATTTTAAAACTAGCACCTGTATTGAAAATGAAATACCACCTATATTTACAGATATCAACCGGAATTACAATAAAATGTAATTGATTAGATCCCACAATAATTCAATGGCGCTATAACAAAAACTACTGACTCCATTCAGGTATTCTAAATGTATGGCATAAAAAAGAGAATACAAGTTATTGTCAAAGATAATGACACATTACTTGTAATGTGTTATAGAAAATTGTAGGAGAGCAACCTGATGAACAGGGACTCAGTTTCGTTTTTCATTAAGAAATTAAATACTACAATTGTCTGTAGGTCCATTGAAAACAGAGAATGCACAATATTGTTAATAAGTTCAAAAGTCATGTCATTAAAAGTAGTCATGTGTTGGATTTAATTACGTGTTGCAAGTATCTTGTCTTTCACGATATGAAACTACAACACCTAAGAATTATCATATACACCTCAGCGGATTATAAATTTACGTGTTTTGTGAAAATGTGTTATTTATCTCCTAAGCGAAACATATTTCGGTCTTTTTACTTATTCTACATCCAAGAGTAGTATTTGAATTAGAAATACTAAAATACCTTCCGGAGAGTCTCTTTTTTGTGATATGCGCATTTTTGTTTTATTGCACGTTCAACGTCTTTGAAAATCTACTCGCAATGAATCTATAGAATGAAAAGTACATCTAAACGTATTCACTAATGGCTCCGTGACACTGTGTCGGTCCATCCCCTTTACTCTCATAACATATGCAGTGCAACACGTTGTGTACTGGAAAGAAGAAGGTGAGGGGAGACCCTCTTGGGCTCTGAAATAACTCCTGGGTAACTGGCCAGTATATCTCGCTCCGGGGCTTCGGAGGTGTGCGCGTTGTTCATAGAAATAATTCACCTCCTGCGGAAAAAGACTTCCGACCCCTACAGCAGAAATACTGCCCCATAAGTTTAGAACAGAATGCATTTTCAGGAGGACACCGGGGCTACCTAGACATTTCTATCGTTTCTATAGGTTGTTTCAGCACGAAACGGAGCGGCACCGTACTTTGCTAGTAGTCTGTAAGAACTGTTTCGAGGAACGTTCGTTATTTTTAGACTATTTGATACATGAGACATATAACGTTGCCCTTGCTTCGTATGATGCCATAATTGTTAAAGTAGATTCCGCGATTATATTTTTTGGGCAAAGAATTGATGGTACCGAATGTTTGAACTTGAAATAAGTTAAAGTACAGCACAAAATGAATATTAAAGCAAATAAACCACGGATTGCATATTAAAGTTGGGCACCATACAAGCAACAGCACGTTATAAAACTTATGGAAAGCATCTAGCTGGATCCTGCACTTGGTATTGTAGAAGCTGGAAATGATAACTTTTATGTCTTATTTAATAAGTGAATGTTCGAGATACTTTCCATAGATCAATGTTCAGACTGTTCACTTCGCTTTTCATTGTTGTGTGACCGTGGGTGGAACATGAGGTTACTGGTAATGATAAAATAATTTAAAAAAAAGATCGGACTTCCTGAAATTACAAAAGAAATGACTGCAGGTTCTAAAATCAAGCAAAGTATTGTATAAGGATGATTGATTGATTGAAATTTTGCAGACAATGCGAAGCGATTGTAATGGCGTCTGAACATTAAACTATTACGGAGGCGAAAGAGCTGAAAACAATAGAAAATAAGTATTTGACGTGGAGGGATTCATTTAAATAAAAGCCAAAGAGAGGGGATGATTTTAAATTTAAGTAATATATTTTTACAACTTGCATCACTTAGATTGAATGGATACACGGATGGAAGACGTCCGTACAGAACGAACATAGACAAGAGAGTGAGTAAAAACTTCTATCATGGTTCCGTCTTCTCGCTTGTTTGGGAGTAAAAAATGACGAACGAAATTAAATTAGTTGCATTGCGATAAGCATCGCTGATCAAAGATAAAAAAAAAAATAAAAAAAAAAATAAAAAAGAAAAAAAAAAATTGTATCGTTACAGACACCACTGATGGAAAGTTTCGTAGATCATAATGTTGCAACAATTCTCATTTATTCCATAATCAAACATTTTTTACATTGCACCAAATCTGCTTTTTTATTGTTGTGGTGACTAGTTTTGGGCTTCATCCATTTCCTTAAACACATTCGTTTATATTTCGACACTGTAAGGTCACGCTGTTTATTTCAAACATTTTGTTGTCAAGGTGTCAAAGACACCAAAGTATTTGAAAAAGTGTCCAAATATAAACGAATGTGGCTGAAGAAACTGGGAAAAGCATGAAACTAATCAGCATAGTAATAAAAATGCCGCTTTGGTGCAATATATATGTAATGTCTCATGGAATATTTAAGTTCTGCAAAACGCGACGTATTAAAATCTTTTCAATTATCATTCGGAATCCCGACGCATTTACCTGTAAATGAAAACGTCTTATCATTATCTAAATATAAAAAAAAGGTAAAGCAGTCAACAATCCGAAGATTGGTTTGAACACCACAGTGCTTTACTAGGCATTGTCCTGTTTGGAGGTGGTAGGCCGTTGCCGTCCTCCGACCTTCGAACTGACTTACCCAGCCAGTTATAGGGGGACCTACAGTTTAACGTGGTTTCCGAACCACGGTGCTACTCGGCATTTTTCACATGAGCAATACTGCCAGAGGTGAAAGAAGTGGAAAGTGACAGATAACAATCCTAGGACCTGGCGGGGATCGAACCCGCGACCTTTGGATTTATATCTAAATATAACATATTGTTAACATAATCTTCTTACTGACTTTATTGGTCGATTATAACTATGACAGTTTATTTCACTTATTTTACATCTCAGGAATGAATTTCCAGCTCTTAGCTCTTGACTTTTTTCCGAGGAATTTTATTTAGACGATCAAACTGAAGCTAGTGAATAGAGTTAGATGTCGAAACAATTTAGTTTCTCATTTCTATTATGAGTTAATGACTATTCTGAATTTATTTCTGTCAGTTTTGTCTAATCTTCCTTAAATTCCATATGTTTTGTTGCAAGGCCCCCACACTTATGCTGATTAATCTGATTTCATTCTATGGGCACCATCTTTTACTTTGAATGTCAGTTCCTCGATTCTGGTCGTGGTCATATGGTGGTAGGGATTGTACTATGAGATGTAATATTTTATGGCCCAAATACTTGGCAGTTGTTTAATTGTATGCGCAACGGATTACGCTCCCTAGGTCGGTATCACAATTTTACGATCAAAAACACAAGGGAGAACTTTTGCTAATGCCCATTCTGTTGCTTTTGTTTCATTACTTTTCAAATGATAAAGGGTTTTCTCCTTTTTAACTAACAACAAAAAATGCATTGAATAACTTATTTCCATTTATTAATTTATTTAACAATTGACAGTTCTTGCACAAGTACACATTATCAATTGAAAATCGATCACGTGACATAAATGATAACACTCAGTCGGTACTGCCACACTGTGATACTATGGAGGGCGGTAAATGGTAGTTAATTCTTTATGTATTCACTTTCAGACTATACGGCATCCAATGCATTCTTTTATTATTTAACTGCAATTTTAGATAAGAGACCAAGCAAACCACTAACGTGGTACGATTTCAAACAACGTGCTCCTTTCACTATCTAGTAAAAAATCATACCAAAACTAAAATTTTGAAAGAAATAAAATAAAGCTGCCTTGTTTTAGAGTCCTTCCGCACGAGTCTCGCAAATCTAGCCTAGCACAAAAGTGTACCTTTAACATCAAACATATTTCAAAATTACATTAATTCTCTTTTGCAAGTTTTTCACTTGTCTTTAGGCCTTCATAAAAGAAACCTTCCTTTATACCAAACGGGTGAATAGTTCTTTAGCCAAAATTATAACTGCCCAAAGGAGTACGAAAACTACTGATAATTTCAACTAAATTCTTACCGATCGGTATGAACAGTGCAAAACCATCACCATTAATAGCTTTGATTTATTCTCACAAAACGAACTAGCTTGAGCAAAACGGCTCAGTTGAATCAAATGTGACCACTAAGAAACCTTCCTAAATATTCGAATGTATTAATTAATTACCATCTGAGTGAACGTTCCCTTCATTTTAGCTTGGTCAGTTCTGTTGCATACAGCTGAATTTTCAATAGAAACCCAAGTTTAAGACTTATACTGCCACATATACGTTTGAGAATGAGAGCCTGTATTACACAAATGTTCTAAGTCCTTCCCACCAATTAATAAACAAAATAACGAAAATTGCGTCACCAAGTAACAATCCCGTATTAATTATGATTAAGCCCCCGCGAAAGCGCCTCTAGCTTCTCCGCTGGCTGACTGCACCCTCCAACAATCCCGAGGACTATCCATACCCTCGTACCATTTCTTAGCGTCTTCGCTTTGCCTCACAACCCGCGCTATCTTTGCAAACATCCACCCACTGACTTTGACCTCTCATTTGTCGTCTGCTACCTACATTTTCATACATACTTATTCATTCCATAACTGCTAGGAAAGGAGGGATGAGAAGTGTAACAACACAAAAAAGAAAAGAAAAATAACCGTAAAAATAAAACATATTTACTCACGCACTTCTCATCCCATATACTATTGTGTGATGAGAGAATAATTTCTAAATATGTTTTGTTGTGCATATTTATCTATATATATATATTAATGTGAATGTCTGTTCGGTGTACGCTTATCACGTCCGAACGATAGGACGCAGAGACTTAAATATTTGTACAGTTACTAATTTATACCTGAGGAAGGTTTTAGGTACGGTTTTATAGCGATCTGATAGATTTTTAGTAATTTGAAGAATATAACTGGAGATGCGAAACAATAATTACTCTTTGAAAATTTTATTTACTCTTTTAAAATGGTTTTATTGGTTGCATTGTTGCTTGAGGGTTGATAATGATAGAAGGGTGGAGTATATTGGGATGGAAAGTTATCGATGTATATAAAATTCTACGAGTGTGTGTGTGTGTGTGTGTGTGTGTGTGTGTGTGTGTGTGTGTGTGTTAATATTTCGCTCTGCAGCAAAACCTACAAAACGCAAACGAATGGCCTGTGTGTAATTGTTGTCCGAAGTCTTCCGTTGTACACCATATCTGTTGCATGCCGATAGCTATAAGGGGGGGGGGGGGAGATATGGTGGTTGAAAGTCGTCAAATTATAAAAAAAATCGGACTGAAGGCCAGTGATGACCTCTATAGCAAGGAGGTTACATACAGCGAAACGTGATGCCACAGACCATATCTTTGGTCTATGCGTGCTACAACGTCTTCAGCTCTCTATCTGTAAGGATAAGCATACGAACAAGGAAATATAAGAATAAATAAATAAAGCAGTAAAAAGAAATTTCTTTTAATACATCTCTTTAAAAAATCGATTTCACGTTTCGCGCATTACATCAAGTGATCGATCTGTGATATTATTACAATCATTATTGTTGAATTTCGTGATTAGATTCTTCGAAATGAGTGTATTTTTACGTGTGATTTGATCTACCCTACTTACTTTCCTGATAAACAGTAAGTGCATAGACTTCTGCAATCTGATAGGAATAGTTTTTAGTTTGTTTCTAAAGACGTCTCACAGCACGCTACTGAAAGATAGCTTATCTATCATAATCAACCAACACGCGAGCGGAGCCGCGGGTTTAAGCTAGTCATTAATAAAATGAAACTTACTACCAGTACCGTTTCGTCGTGACTGTTACATTGATTTTGGCGCTAAATACTCTAAAATTGGCAATAAACTCTCCAAAATTTTAAATAAGCTGGGAATTGACAAAAATACCAAATTTGAAAGCAAGTAACGCATAAACTGTCAAAATACAGGCATTTCCGCAAAACATATAGAAAATGTAACCAAACTGGCAAATCTGGCAATAAAGATAAACATGTATAAAATATAAAACAAAAATTTGCCATAAAGCATCCAATTGAGCAAAATAATAACACGAGATGAAATCTATATCATTCTACTCTTTTTCTCATTCGTGGAGAATGTAACGTTCCTAGTGCTAACTTAAAAGACTCCAAATAGACTCCTTCATTTTCATATACCTTTGTGTTGTTTGCTGGACGGCGCCGTGCCGTTCACTGTAGGTGCAAACGTCTTCATATGTGCGAATGTTTATCGGATGCAAGCTTTACAGCAGTACAAGCTGAGTCCAAAGTAGCAGTAAACCTTTTAATTTCAGAAACTCTGCAGGAGCTGGGCAACCTGAATATTCAAATATGGTGTGAGTGAGATTTTTTTTAAATTATTTTTGTAATGGAGTAATATATCAAATAACATTAGAATTTTCTGAGGAGTTCATTCCCATAAACAGATTCGACAAAGCAGTTATGGTTCAACAGTTACAACAAAGTCCCGTTTTTCTACAAGGTATCTACAAGGTATCTGACATTATTGTCAGTGGTGAAGTCAGCCATGTCAACCACAGATATTGGGGTAACCAGAATTCACAATGGATGGAACCTCAAAGGTAGTTGGTGTGTAAATTCAATCGTCATAACCACAGATATCGGAGAGATCAGCATCGCAACAGGAGAATAAAATAGATTTCAAACGAGAGACCCACTAAAGTTTATCACTTTACAACTGTGAGCAGTCGGAATAATTTAACGGCTGTTACCTGCACGTTTGTCGCGAAACTGGAACAAGACCTCTTTATGGACTACTAGTGATGAAACTAACCAACTCAGTCGTAACTCCGACCTAATCTCAGTTCATTGACATTTCTTTTTCCTTCCGCACTGTAGCAGCACTCCACAGAGCATCGTTAATCTAGATGGCCAGTGTGTGACTTCGCAGACGCTTAATGTCCTAGCGACTGCATTTCACAGAATACTGGACTGACCTTTCGCGAGATAACGGATGTAATTGTCCTTACTGTGTCTGGCAGCTACTGCAGACAGACGAGAATTCACTAGTCGAGATACTGGGATTAATCACGGGAAGATCGCAGTGCCTGGTGTGAATTGCCGTTAGAGTTTCCAGACAATGCGGCATCCAGAATGTAAGTTAACTGCCACTTGGAATAAAGCTCCCAACATTTCCAAAGAACTTGCTTTCTGAACGAGTTTTCCTAAAACATTACTGTAAGTGAAAGATAATTTTTAAGTTTCAAGGAAACTTTAACGTATCAAGAAGTAACGCTGCTTCCCGTACTACGGTAATTTTGGTTGTTTCCCAATTGTTGCCATTGTTGTTGTGATCTTCAGTCCGTGGACTCGCTTGAAAAAAGAATCAAATGTTTGTAAATCTAACCTGTGAATCTTACCTGTCATGGTTAACAGTCCCTAGGCTTACAAATTACTTAAACGGACTTATGCTAACTACAACACACACACACACACACACACACACACACACACACACACACACACACACTCATCCTCGAGTGGGGACTCGAACCTCCGACGGGGAGCAAGCCTCCTGAGAGCACTCATCCACTCAACTGCGGCGGACTAGTTCGGTGCAGCTCTTTACACTACCCTACTACCCTGTCCTGAGCAAGCATCTTCATCTCTGAATAGGAATGGCAATCTACATACATCTGAACCTGTTTACTATGTTCGTCTCTCGGTCTCCCTCTGCGATTTTTACACCATACACATCCTCCAGTGCTAAACTGACAATTTCATGCTGTCTCAAAATGTGCCCAGCCAATCAAGGTGTGCCGTAAATCCATTTTGTTCCCAATTCTGTTCAGCAACTCCTCATTAGTTACATTATCTACCCGTCTAATCTTCAGCATTCGTTTGTAGCATCACATTTCAAATACTTTCATCATCTTACTGTCTGAACTCTGTATCGTCTACGTTTCACTCCCAAACAATACTACACTCCAGACAAATGCTTTCAGAATAACTTTCTAAAATTTAAATTAATTTTGTATCTCAAAAAATTTCGCTTGCTTAGAAATTCCTTTCTTCCCAAAGCCATTCGGTATTTTATATCTTCCTTACTTCGGCCATCAGAAGTTATCGTGCTGCCCAAATAACTAAACTCATCCACTATTTTCATTGTTTCATTACCTACTCTAACTCCTTCAGCATCTCTTGTTTTTCTTAGACTACATTCCATTACCCTTGTTTTGCTCTTGCTAATGTTTATCTTATAACTTCCTTTCAAGACTGTCAAATCAGCTCTTCCGCATCCTCTACTGTATCCGATATATTTACAATGTCATCTGCAAACCGCAAAGTTTGTATTTCTTCTCTCTAAACTTCAATTCCTCCTCAAAATTTCTCCTTACATTCCTTCACAGCTTACCCAATATATTGAATAACATTGGGTAAAGGCTACAACTCGGTCTTAACACCCTTGCCACCACTGCATGCTTTATATGCCTTTAGTCTCTCATAAGTCCTGTCTGGTTTTGTACAAGCTGAATATAACTTTGTTCCCAATATTTTACCCCCGCTACCTTACAAATTTGAAAGAGTGTATTGTAGTCCAAAAGCTTTCTCTAAATGTACAACTGGAAACGTAGGTTAACCTGTCTTAGAAGATAAGTCCTGATATATTGCATCTCATGTTCTTACATTTCTCCTAAATCCACCCATAAATAATTTATATTAGAATTTTGCAACCATGACTTACGAAACTCATAGTTCTGTTTCACACTTTTCCATCTGAACTCTTGATATATGTGCAGCTGCTTATCTTTGCTCTAAATGCCTCTTTTATTTTGCTTTGGCGATATCTATCTTTCCCCTAGTTATGTATTCCTCTAGTCACTCCTATTTAGCCAGTCTGAACTTCCTGTCGACTCATTTTTCAGCCGTCTGTACTCGCATTTCCTTGTTTCACTTGCTGAATTTATATATATTCTCCTTTCAAAGTGTTACGCAAGGATATCCATTAGACTTTGTCTTATTTGTGTGATCCTCGGTGTCCTTCTCTGAGAGATAGCCAGTCTTATTCAACTGTATTACTTTCCTCGTTTCAACTAATCTTTACCCAATGCTACCTATGAAATTGCCATCGTCTGCTTTCTTGAATGTAACCAAGTTCCATCTCATTTTCTACCTTGTTGCAGTTTCATAACCATTACGTTTTCGTCAAACTCTATATCTACCCCTGGATATGTCTAAAGATTAAAAATTGGTTTCGAAATGTTTGCCATACCATTCAAATGTCAATTTGGTGCCTTCCAGTGTCTCTTGGTCTCTTACATGTATACAGATTTCTTGCATGGTGCTTAAGCGAAGTGTTTGTGATGAACAAATTGTGCTCTGCGCAAAATTCTACCAGCCGAGCTCCTGTTTCATTCCTTTTCCCCAGTCTATATTCCTTACTGTTTTTCTTCACTTCCATTTCTTACTACCGACTTACACTCCCCCATCACAATTAAGTATTCATCTCCCTTAACTGTCTATATAATTTCTTTTATCTCCTCATACATTTCTTCAATCTCCTCATCCTTGACAGAACTAGTTGGCATATCTTTGATACGACAATGCGTTCACTATTCTGTTCATGGTAACTTACTCGCATTCCTAATTTCTTATTCATTATCAGACCCGGCCTCAGCTGACTAGAAATCCTGTACATCCTGCCACCGAACTTCACTAATCCCCACCATATCTAACGTTAAGCTATCCACGTCTCTTTTCAGACTTTCTACCTTACCTACCCGATTTAATTGTAGAAAATTGCAAGGTACGATCCGTAGAATGCCTGCATGTTTTTCTTCATGACGACATCCTCCTGAGTAGCCCTCGCCAGGAGATCCTACACGTGACATTTTTAGTATACAGCATTCTTTACAGTTCCCTGTACTAGATATCCACAGATCTGCCAGTAGTAAGTTATAATCTCCATGAAAACTGGCGAAGACATTTGGTGACAAACATCTAATGTTATGGCTGCTGCGGCACCTCTTTCTCGCACTAAACTGGTGCATTGTGAGCTAAGTGCGCCGTAACGTTATGCCTGATTTCCCTTATAGAGCGTTCTACATATGTCCATGTTCAAATGTGGTAGCTGTTACATTTTGAAATACGTACTGGAACAATCATGTGCCTCACATTCGGCGTAACAAGGCCCCAAGTCGTCCGCTCCACATCCAGAATCATCACAATTCTGTGTGGTCAGACATTCCACGGAAATCTGTCCATCGCATAGAACTGGCGGCATTAAGGCGGAACTGATATCCCTTTGTCTATGAACTTCAGCGCTATGTCTTCAAATGTAGACGAACTAATCAGCATTACAATCAAGGTCTTCTTGAGCGGGTTGTGCAAGGGGTGCGCCAGTACCCAGGGGGCGCGAGAAAGGGGCCGCGTGGGAATGGCCGCGTGGTCTAAGCGGTCATTTCATCGTGGAAGGAGCGGCCACTCCCGCCGGAGGTTCGAGTCCTATGTATGTACGTATGTATGTATGTATGTTAATGAAATAAATCGCAATTTGCGATCACTTATGGCTTCCCTGTACTAGGTTTAGATGTAATACCAATGTGCGGCGAATGAAAATTTGTACCCGGCCGGTATTACATCTAAACCTAGTACAGTGAAGCCATAAGTGATCGCAAATTGCATTTATTTCATTAACAATGAACGCTGTAACGTCGTCGAATATATATTTGTATACATGCCGAGGCTGGGCTGCTGACTACAATTAATTGTGTCTCGATACCTCATGCTCTGTTCTCCCTGATGCGGGAATACACTATTGTGGCTGCGAGCATTAAAGAATTAAGAGCCTGTGGTAATAGGAAAGAGACAGCGTGGCGAATGGAGATTTGTGTGTGGCGGGAGACGTGTAGGAAAGCGTCCTATGCAGTGGGGTGGGTCACTATGTCCTCGGTGGCGGAGTGGTCAACGCGTCTGCCTAGTAAGCAGGAGATCCCGGGTTCGAATCCCGGCCAGTACGGCTTCGTCAGCCGAGTGAAGCGGACGCGCGGCGTCATTCTTTCAGAGGCGGTCAAAATGATAGATCCGGTCAAAAGTGATTTACGTGTATGCCTTACAGACAGTGCATGTTGAACAAATGGTAGTTGATTACTTGCTGAAGATTTAGAATGTGAACCTGAATTCAAAGAAAGTGCTTGTCGACGTTCTTGAAAACGACATGTTGATTACGAAACTTGAGATTAGTCCAAACTAGACCCAAAGACTTAAGTTTAAAGTAAATTTTTTTATTTTTTGTTGCTTCACACGACGATCATACAATTAAATAAATGATTCCATTTGTTTATAGAAGGCAACAATAGGTTTCCATTTTTTTAAAACTTTGAAAGCTGGAGGGAACTGGAAAAAGAGCAAAGAAAAACACAATGTCTTAACCTTGAACAAAAGTTAACACACAAAATGGATCGGATATTGATGGGAAAGAGCTGTTTAATAAGTTGGAATTACTTCCTTTATTTTTGGTAAGAAAAACAAAACTCCACTTGTTGTGTTAAATTTTATTCATTCCAATAATTTAATGTCTGCGTTCCCAAATGTTTCAACATCTTCGCACATATATTTAACAGATCCTGTAATAGTAGGAGAAGGCGAAATATGTCATTTTAAAAACTGAAAATAAAAAATAAGAACTATTTATGATCAACCATGACCCAAGACAGACTGACTAATTTGGCCATCATAAGTATCGAATCAAAAGTAGATTTCAAAACAGATAATATAGCTTAAAAAGTTTGCCAATTTAAAGGCCACAAAAACGGATTCAATTGAAAATATTGCTGTATTTATATAAGCATTAAATAAAAGAAATGGAACACAAGAACTAAATTTTGTGTTTTTGTTTTTCTTTTAACGTAAAGAGGGGTGAGGCGCTAGCTGATTTTTCGCACCAAGGCGCTCAGTATCGTCAAGACGGTCGTGATTACAATTACGCAGGTATATTTTTAACCCTACAATGCATTAATTTTTTTAATTTATAAAAACTACCTCGATTAATGTATAGCGCGTATATACTGAGAAAAATATTGAAAAACAAATTCTTAAAATTATTATGCACTAATAGCAACAAAACGTTTACAGCTGGTCAGCTTCCATAATGTAGCCGATGTAGTAAATGTCACTATTATGCCTCTAATCTTTCCAGAAAGTAACTCATAATGCAACAGTAGTGTGTGATTGAGTACTTTTACATAACAAAGGAAGAATACTAAAGAAAACAAACGCACATGTTAGGAGTAACTCAATGTAGCTATTTCTCTAACTAATTCAGCAGCACTCTACAATTTATAATTTCTAGGACGAGCTACTTGCATATGTAACAATATGTATAGAAGCAACTACAAATGAATTTGTAGTGAAATTTTGATCAGTGGAAAAAATAAGGTACGTAGCTGATCAGCTACACTGTGTATTAACGGGTTAGAATTTTCAGGAGAGCTGGAAATTCGATGAGTTCCTATAGGATCATGGTGTGTGAGGCTAAGCGAATGGGGAAGGCGTGCCGCGATGGAGTAGCCGAGCGGACTAAAGCGCCTCGCTGCGGAGCGCGCGGTTGCTCGCTGTGGAGGTTCGAGTCCTCCCTGGGGCATGGGTGTGTGTGTTTGTCCGTAGGGTAGTTTATCTAGGTTTAAGTAGTTTGCAAGCTAAGGTTTGGTCCGATACATTTAAGACATTTGAACATTTTGGGGAAGGCGTGGCAGGTGTATGGCGTTAGAGGATACGGGGGAATTTGTAGGAACTTTGGTGGGCCGGATATTCATTGAACAATTGCATAGTGTAATGGATAGGTCAGTGTGGATCCCCTCAGCAGTCTAAAGTGAAGCACGGGAGACCGAGACTTCGCGAATACCGACGGCGGTATCGGACATGTTCATTAAACCCTAAACTTCAGTTAAACGTGAATGTAGAAGGAGTAAATCGGGTGTGCGTCAAATATAAAGTGTACTTACAGACATTCTTGCGGGTGATAAAAACATTGTGCCGTTCTTAAGAAAAACGTCTGACAGAACATTCGAGAAATGTTCATAGTAAATGAAGAAATAAAAATGATATTAACTGAAATTCATTTGCAGACGTGACTTAATTTATAAAGACTGTGTAAAACAGTAATACTTAAATTGTAATTAGGCTGGCATTAATTAAAAATGAAATCTCGTGTAAGATAGAAGTTGTTCGATTTTGTGTTGTATATTTTGGAACGACAAAGATAAAAACTATTATCATAAAAACTTACCGGTGTTTGTGCAGAAACTGTGTAAATATTGGTAATCATTCAGTATTTAGATAACCACGTCTTAAAGCATTTCATTGTTTGTAAATAGAATAGTACTAAATTTACCAAACAAATTAACGAAGAGAGCTATAACATTGTATAAATGTTGTAAATATGTTGTGAGTTACACCAGTGTGGATAAATTCAGAAAAGGAGTTTTTCTTTCATTTAAAGCTATGCATAAATTCTCCCACGTCAACACTAGACCCAGGCGGACATATAAAAGCTAAGTATTTTAAAATGTTATTGACTCTACTTGATATAACAGTCACAAGATAATCATTAGGTACTAGAGGTAACTTTATAATAGTAAAGGATGGGAAACATCAGGGATTTGTATGTGTGAAGAATAGGAGAGGGCTATAGTCCCCACTGTCCGGCCTGTCAGTAGTTCTAGTCTATTATGGCCACTTTGTTGAATAGTCAGTAGGTGAGGAATAGTACGGCCAGTATATGAAATGCTATGAGTGTTTAGGACTGTCAGTATGTAAGAGAGTGAGAGCGAACAGTGATATTTATTGCTTTTGACCGGTCTTCAAACGCCTATGAATAACAATGAAATCACCATCCTGAATAGAAATGGTCCCGGTTTATGAGCTGCATTGTTTAGCCAAAAGCTCGCCTGTAAGCTCTGTGTCGTTCCTGTATGATATCATTTCATATGGACGCGGACAAAGGTGCGTTACCGGATGCCCTCAGAGTCACTTGCGCCTGTCTAGGTACGTATAGGCCCAACAGGGGGAGTGTATTATATGGATTTCAATTAATTACGGTCGTGTAATCCGCTTAACAGTTGCGGCGAACAATGGACTGCCGAAATTGATACCGCCGCCCCCATTTTGTCTCGTATTTACGCTTTGATACACTGTCTGATAAATAGCTCGTTCATTCAATAAAGAAACGGCGTTTATGCTTTAATAAACGCATTTGAGTCATTGTTATTTGAGCACCACGCATGGAATTCCCCAATAAACGTTCCTTTTCCGAACTGAATGCATAGCATTTTCCAACCATTACACACCACAAACTACTGACGAAACTGTGCAAGTCAATGTGAAAGTGTTTAAGAAACCTTTAAATGAATGGAGCCAGTGAACATATTTTCAAGTGAAAGTCGCTTCACTCAAAAGTGTCAGGGGAAGTGTACATCAACGTCTGGCATATTAGTTTATTTTGATAAGAACTGTATGTTTCCTTGTATTAAATAAACTGAGATATTCACTTTCATTGTGTACAACAACTGAAGTCATTTGCCATGCTTCAGCTTTGTTTTTATATTTATATTTATATTTATCGTGTTCTGCAGGACATAATTGAGGAGCAAACCTCCGAGATCATGGAACGAGTCAGTACATCAAATTGTAAGAAAGAGAAAATGAAAATGAAACGTATATGTCACACACCACTACAAGCGGATAGAGAATGTCTTGGAGCAGTAGTATGTAAAGGCAGGAAGAAGCAGAAAGATCGGTGGAATGACACAATCAAGGCAGCCTGTATAAAGAAAAAGAAGGCATTTCAAAAATGGCTCCTTACCTGAAATTTGGAAGACAGAGAAAGTTATGTCGAAGAAAGACAGAAATCCAATCGGATATTTGCTGAATCCAAGCAGAAATCATGGAAAGACTTTGGAAATAAGCTAGAAACTAAGGGCCAAGTCGCGGGAAAACCATTCTGAATCGTAATTAGCAGAGTTCGAAAGGGAGGAAAGAAGAAATTAACAAGTGTTTTGGCCTGGTCAGAATTGCTGCTAGTGAATGCTATGGGTGCCTTGGGCATAAGGTAAAGCAGTCAACAATCCGAAGATTGGTTTGAACACCACAGTGCTTTACTAGGCATGGTCCTGTTTGGAGGTGGTATGCCGTTGCCTTCATCCGATCTTCGAACTGACTTACCCAGCCAATTATAGTTTAACTTGGGTTCCGAACCTATGAAGGTAATATTTTGGAGAATTGCTCAATGTAGGTGAAACGTTCAATGTTGTGTCAGATTTTGAGGTAGGATGTGATGGGAAATGGAGAGAATGGTCAATAGATTTCAGTGCAATAAAACGGCTGGGGTGGATGAAATTAAGCCGGAACTCGTCAAATACAGTGGAATGTCAAGTCACAAATGGTTACACACGATAGTTGAGAAGGCGTGGGAGAAGGCACAGGTTCCGACTGACTGGACGAAAGCGGTAATCACGCTAATTTTCAAGCATGAAACAGAAAGATTGTAACAACTATCGAGGTATCTCTTTAATCTGCGTTGTTCCTAGGAGGAAGCTGTTGACAATTCTACAAGATTATGGACTAGGAGGTCAACTTCTGCAGAAAATTAAAGGTATTTATGTAGACTGTGTAACACTACATCGCAATCACAGCACCAATTAGCCATTTTCATCGAGATTCAATTCTAATAATTTGTAAGAGGCAGAATTTTTACGTATTTGTCAAAATTTCAGTAACAGTCAATATATCTTTGAAGTATCGAAACAGTGCAGTCTCAGAGTAATCGAGTCTTTAACACCGTAAATCAGAGTAATCTTTTGTCGCAATAGTAGTATAAATAGTTCCGCAGTATAGCTACTCGCTCTCTCAGTCTTTGTTTCTCCCATTGTTAACAGCTCTCAGAATTTGTTTCTCGTAACGCTAATATCTCACTCAATCTTTATGGTTGTATCTGAAATAGGTGGTCAAGTGCAGAAAATATTCCGAACTTTTGGTTTACTATGATTGAATTTATTTGAAAGGCTTAATTAAATCGAACTTATACGCAAGTGCGCAAATAATATCTGTGGACTTTAATTCGGGATAGGCTACGGACTTAGGAAAATTATGCGTTCCGATAGGAACGTAATAGTCAAGAAAATATTAATCATTGCTAAAAAGGTTTTCTTTATTGACAAACAATAAATCAAATAACTTTAACTTGTTCAAAAAATGGAATAATTTTAAATATTGACTTTGCCAAGAATATCAAACTGCGAATTTGTGAAATGAACTATAGAGAACTGCTTATTTAAAATATATCGTGTGACTCTGTGCTTAAGGTGAAATATAGGAGAATTTAAAATTTTGTGTCGACCACATCAATCGTAGTTAGAACCTGACCTTTCCATTGATAATTGAAGAACTTTTAAAAATAACATCTTTGAATTATCTGTGAATCAAAGTGACTAAAATGATTAAAATATTATGACTTTTATAGGTAAAGACTAGCGAATGTTTATGTGACGTGCTTCGTTGTATGGAACTACCGGGAAAGAAAAGATTATATTACAAAAAGAATTTATATTTTTTTAAAACAAGTCCCTGAGATTACAGAGTCCATGTTCATCAGTTAAAATATAATCCATAAACTGTGATAGGCTACGGAAAGTTAAACCAGAGGCATCCGTAACTGAATATATGAAATATTATCAGGTGTACCACATAAATAACCAACGTATGCCTCAAATAAAAATTTTACGTGCCTACTGAATCTTTATGTGAAGACGACGAAAGCTTGCACTACCGCTGATGTCGCTTCTATCATACCGAAGCACTACAATAAACCAAATCAATTTCCAGCACCAACCAAAATATCAAATAGAAGGACATCACAAGTCTCAGGCAGCAGTCAGAAAAGACGGCAAATTAGGCTCAGGGTTCAGGGTAGTTTCCGAAGTGAGACAAGGCGGTAACCTGTCATCACTGTTGTTCATATTATTCATGGCTCCTATGAATGGAGCGGGATTAAAATAAGCAGTCACGCATATGCAGATGACTAACATGTGACGGCAGATTCGATTGAAAAGTTGCAATCTAATATTTCAGAGCTCTATCAGAGGTGTAATGGTTATTATATTAAGATCAGATCTCCAGAGCAAAAGTAGTGTCTGCGGGAAAGAGAGTTAAACAAAATTGAGTACCAAATAGGAGGAACAAAGGGCAGGTAGACAGTATCAAGTACGTAGGATGTATTTGGTTACAGGATAATAACATAGTAAAGAAATGGTATCAAGGCGTAGCAAAGCTAAGATCTACTCTCCTAGGCAAGGAGGAAGTCAGTACCACGACTAAGTTAGCAGTGCACCGCTCTATCGACCAACTTTGTTGTATGGGAGTGAAAACTAGTTGGATACAGATTACGTTATTCATAAGATTAAGGTTACAGATATGGAAGTAGCAAGAATGATTGCAGGTACTAATAGATGGGGACAAGGCAGATGGGTGTCCATAATGAGGAAATTGAAGAAAAACTGGGAAGGAACACAATAACAGTACGAACAGGCTGAGATGATGGGGTCATGCTACACGCATGGGAGAACCAAGGTTACCTAAGAGACCCATGGGTTGGCCAGTAGAGGAATCGAGGTAGCCCAAGGAGAAAGAACTTGGTAAAGAATGGCTTTGAAGTAACAGACTAGGCATCAAAATTAGTACTGAATAGGGTATCATGGAGGAATTTTATTGGGGATGCTATGCTCTAAACTGAACGCTGAAAGGCATAATCAGTCTAATTCTATGATGACGATAATTATAGAAATCCTATGCACACAACAGGACTAACCATAAGTAAAAACAATCAATTACGTGACTTAATTTTTTTTTTAATTCCAGTAATTCCTCGACAGAATAGGAATACCGATCCATGGGGAAACTGTTCAGTTTAAACTTGAAAGTACGAGGATTACTATGAAACTTGTTTAATTCTTGTAGCAGCGTACTGAAAATGGATGTAGTTGATTACTGTATGCCTTTCTGCACAAAGGTCAAGGAGCTGTGATCCAAATGCTGATTGGATTTCTTTATAGTTAGTATTGAGTGAAAGCTGATACCTCTTGGGTTGTTGTTAACAACAATCGACAGTATAGAAAATATATATTGAGAGGCTAATGGCAAAATATTCAAGCTACCGAACAGGAGTCGCCAAGAGATTCACGAGCTTACACCACGTACTTCTCGAACTCTCCATTTCTGGGCAATAAATACCATTTTTGAATCGGAGAAATTACACCAAAAATAACACCATACGGCGAATGAAATATGTTGAAACGCGCATTGGCATTCTTCTGTACAAACAAAACGAACATTTTTACGACGTTGCCGATGCAAAGGGGCTGAAATTTGTGCTGCATTTGGAATAAACCCAATATGTCAGTTAACTTTCCCAAGACACTGTTCTTGTGTACGCTGTGATCCTTCTGCGTTTCTGTCGCCGCGAGACCTCGGCAACCGCCCCCGGAGCAGATGTCCTCTGTACCGCTCCCCGACTTCATGGAGACAGAGCCCTCGCCGCCTCCGCTCAACATCCCAATGGATTTGTACCAGAACGCCACGCAGCATCCGACGCCGATGTCGCCACCGACGTAACCGTCTACGTCATCATCTGGGCCCCAGGTCGTGGACGTGGGCCTTTCGGAGGTTTTCCCAGAGGATTTTCCTTTGCGAGTTCAGGCTGGATTGCGAGGCCCGGTCGGTAGTCTTCCGTCCTCCGCAGCTACAGAGCTCCCTGCACGAAAACGGTTGGGCGCTTTTGTGGGGAGGGATGTTGTGGCGTAAAGTCAGCGCCACACGCCAGATGCACGAGAACGATCGCGAACAAGGCAGCGGACGACCGGCAGCCAATCACACGCCTGCTCCGCGCCTCCTGGAGGGAGAAACCGAGAAGCGTGCCCTCTACAAGCGGCTATATCTAGGCCGACATGCGTCTGGAAGAGCCATCTGAACTCGGCTCCGAAATAGGCAGTCACTAGGACTCAGCACAGCTAGCATCGAGCATGAATAAGACGCCGCCGCGAGAAGAGACAGACATATGTATAAAAGTTCAGTAACTTTGTATATAATAATAAATAAAACTTGTATTACTTAATCATTATAGCTGTTTCAGATGTCTACGCACCCCACGCGTCCACAATAGAACCTTTGCTGAAAGACAGGCTTGGAAGGAGAAAACAAAAATAAGCCTTGTAGTCTCCTTTTTGTGTTGAACTATCACTTACTTCTGTTACTGTTCTAATGGTAACTAACGCAACACCTAGTTTTTGAACTAGATTCTGAACATGAGCTTTCCAAATGTTCAAATGTTTGTAGAGCTTATGGGACTTAACTACAGGGTCATCAGTCCCTTAACTTACAAACTACTTATGAACTAGCTAATACTAAGGACGGCACAAATATCCATGCCCGAGGGAGGATTCGAACCCCCGACCGTAGTGGCCGTGCAGACCGTGACTGGCGCGCCGCAGTCCCCTCGGCCACCGTGGCCGGCCATGAGCTGTCCACTACAGCTTACTGTTTATCTGAACACCTAGAAATTTGAACTTTTTAGTCTCACATAAGTCACTTATGTGTTATCAAAATGTCAGTTTTTGTTGAATTGTGTGTTAAAATGTAAGAACTGAGGTTTATTATGATTTAGCAGAAATTTATTATTTACAAGCCATGAACTTGATTTGATACTGTGTGAGGTTCTGTTGTTCATTACTGTATCAGATAATACTCCGAAGAAAGTGAGTAACGGGAATCTCCAGTAAGATACACAGATTGCGGTTATGTTCAACCAAATTGTGTTCAACCAAGTTCAGTGCAAGAAGATACAGCAGTGAAGTTGTCAAAACAGTTTTATTCAAGAAGACTGCAATTTCCATCTTGTTGCTGCAGGTGTAGCATTGCCAACCTTCCCGATATATCGGGACCATTACCGTTATGGACCTTCTTGAGTCGATATCCCGACAATATCCAATTTGGTACGGATTCTGTGAAATACTGTTACGAGCTTAGGTCATGTAATGAAGTAACATCTGTTAGCAGAACTTGTATATGCGACCTCAGTTAATTTATCTTAACAAGTCTGTTTTGACAATGTCGTTTCAGAGATGGCATTGCATGTGGCTTATCCTGTATTGACGTTGTACGCACCTTTTAGATTTAGCACCAGACTTATCCAGTAGTGTGGGACTGGAAGTATTTAAGTAGTTCTTTGTGGAAGAATCGGGCAAGTCCCATTTGAATAGGCAGCTCATAAGACAATTCTTTCTAAGGTAATACGACACTAAGCATGACATGGAACATAGAAAACTCCGTGGAAGAAAAGTGGGTTTACTTTCCTGAGGAAACAAAAAAATCCTGAAGGAAAATGCCAACTCCTAGAATCATAAGAACTTTTCCCACACACAGCGCCTCTGTTGAAAGAGCATTTTGGCTGATGTTCCTCTTAGATGATTAAGGATGTCGTCTTCTGCCAGGCACTGTGGATCAGTTTTATAGTCCCCATTTAACCACAAGATGACTTGCATCGAGTTTCATGAATACATAAAAAGAAAAGCTGAAAAAGGTGAAATATTCCGAAATATACATTGCCACCTGATTTATAGTTGATATACAGTTTGAGGTGGTATCTGCGCCATCAGTGTTCATGAGCTGGATGGTGTGGCTCATCGTGAGGTCACCACACAGTTCACAACATCTGGGCTATCACGGAGGGTGGGTTTGCTTGTAGTCAGGAGCTCCAACATTAGGCGAGTAAAGGAGCCCCTTAAGGAGGGGAGGAAGGTCAATGTGCTCTCTGTGTGCATACAGGGTTGAGTCCTTGTAGATGTGTCACGGGTCTTTCCGGATGCCAGGAGGAGTACGAGTGCAGCCAACTGCAGGTGGTGGTTAACATCGGTACCAACGAAGTGTGTCGCTTTGAATCGGAAGGGATTATGTCCTGTTTTGAGCTACAATCTGAAGTGATAAAGACTGCCAGCTCTAAGGAGTAAAACTGACGTTCTTACATGCCATTTATATGTACATGAACAGAACAGCCTTCTTTTTCTGAGTAATTCGATACCCCACATATGGTATCTGTGTTGGTAATTACTGACAGTAATTACTGTACTTGCAGGAGTCATTGCATCTAAGTACACTGCATATACATATTACGAAGCTGTCATCGGACAGTCAGTTTAAAAAAATGCGTGACTTGGTACGAAGGAGAGGTCACTCCATAGGAAAAACTACGGTAGGACCCTCACATCAGGTGGCCAAGCAAATGAAGTCTTTTAAGAGACGACGGAGAGGATCCGCATTGGCTGCTGTGTTTGTGGACTCAGGAGGGGCCAGTAATTTACTTATCCCCCACCCACCGTTTTCAGATGTAAACACAGGAGGCGCCAAGGAAAATTGAGTCAGCTTTTAAAAGTACAGGTTTGTAACATTAACTCGCACTGGAGGAACGCATTGCGGGAAGAAGACCGGCGTTCTGCTACGGCGCATCTCGTAGGTCGTATGCAGCAGGTGCGCTTGCCCGCAAGCTGAGGAGGAGTGCCAGAGGATGTGCACAAGTGACTGTGCTACAAAAAGACGCTTCTTTTCTCTTATGGTGACTGCCGCTGTCAGGACACTAACAGTTGGTGTGCCAATTTGGGTGATAAGACAGTGCGCTTCTGTGAATACTTGGCGAGCCGCTGTGGTTTTGCTTAGTGGCATAAACAGTAGTAAGCTGTGCCAAGAGTTCAGTTGAAGGTTTCACCTGTAACAGTGGACAGTTTTGCCTATCCACAGTAATTAGATAACGTCTGTGAACAAGCGAAAATGCACGACGGTGGGCTGGTCTGCTGAATTATCATACCATAGTTTTTACTAGGAAAGTTAGCGGGTCTTAACAGGAAGTTTTGGCTGATTCAGTTCAGCTACAGATTTAAACAGGTAGTTTCTTGATAGGTCTTCAGACTTGCAATCAACGCATTACATTTTGACACGGTACAAGACCCAAAAAAAAAAAAACTTTTATGTCAACAAGGCTAACTTTGCTTTGGCAATGTCGTTTCCGTGCAACTGAACCGACACCAGCACAACATTTTACTGCATTCGCCGCGACAGCCTCTGTTAGTTCTTTTTTTTTTTTTTTTTTTTTTTTTTTTTTTTCAATTATTAAGTGTTGGTACGGCCTCAGTCATCGTCTAATAGATATTTTCCTCGTAATATTTGCTTTTAGCTTATAGAAACGATACCATAAATTGTTAAATACAACAGTTTTCTTTCTTATTCTTATTTCATTTCGTTACTCAATTTATTCTAAATCCATATGTCTTTGGTTTTCCGAGTTTTTTAAGGTAATAAATTTTTACCTCTCAATAGAACAGTACTTTCATTTTACGAGACTCTGTTTAATACCAAAATCCTATACCTGTTCGGTTATTTAGCAGTAGTTATTTCTTTTTCTACTTACAGAAATAGTTGCTCAGTTCTGAGTACAGTTAAGAACCTTGGGCTGGAACGTGCACTGCGTTCTGATGCCTGAGCCTGCGTGTCGCGGTAGATTTGTTCCATCTGCAGAGCCACCATTTTAGGCTACAAAAAGCTGCAGACCAATCCTTCTGCGCAGTACAAGGTGGAAGACATCATTTGTCCAGTTTTTAAGACAGGCCAGTGGCACCTAGAATACAACGGCTTAGAAAGGCGTACTCGCAAGATGAAAACAGAGCTCACCATCTACAGTTGAGAGGATCGACTGTAGACCACTGGTACAGAGGCTGGCGGAGGGTATGAATCAGAGGCTCAGTCGGTTCAGTAACCGTGTTTCCTTACATTCCTAAAGTAGACGAAGGAAATACTCCAGAACAGAACAGCTGCCAATATGCGTAATTTAGAAGTAGATATCCACGACTATTAAAGCAACTTAAATCACTCAACAAAAGTGTCTCTCCGCCCCGATCGTATACCAGTTAGGTTCCTTTCAGAGTATGCTGACGAAATAGCCCGTACCTAGTTATCATATATAAGTGCTCACTCAGTGAAAGATCCATACCGAAGACTAGAAAGTTGCACAAGTCACTCCAATATTCAAAAATAGCAATATGAGTGATCCGTAAAATTACAGGCTTATATCATTGACGTCGGTTAGCATCAGGATTTTAGAACAAAACATTTTCTCAAATACTTTGATCTATGAAAGAAGTACGCAATATAATTTTCATTTATAATATAGTAATAAGGACAGTTTACAACTCACCGCAAAGACGTGGCGACGAGCTGCGACAGGCACACACAGAAGACACACACATACAACTCTTTCACCTATCGGTAATGGCCTTCTTCAGAGAATAGAACACTCACGCAATCACACAGGCTGCGTAGCGACATAGCTGTCAGTTAAGAGTACCCTTTAATAGGAAATGATTATGGGTGTAAGTGTGATATCAATGTGTGAAGCAAACAGATTCCATGCCGTGGAGATTCACTCTGTTTCCGAAAGGCAAATCGAGTTTGAAAAGGATCAAATTAGAGCCTTCCAAGTGGCGGGGTGGTCATTTCAGAGAATTGTCAACCCAGTTGGACATGCTGCGTCAGCTGTATAACGATGCTGCTAGCAACGGTCACGTGAACCTTCCTACTCTTAGATTCAACACTTACGTCCCCTAAAATTGTTGTAAGGGCAGAGAGCCAGATCGTACAGCTACCACACCACAGGTGGAGGATTTGTGAGCCCACAAGTGTCAACACAAACTTTTGTCAACCGGTTACTATACTCTGTTCACCGAAACGAGAGAGACAGACTGTAAACAGACCGGGATGCCTGACCAGGGGAGGACAAAACAGGGTCGCTCGTTCAATGTCGCCACCTATGTATTAACCGATGTAGTTCCATGTTGTAATGGAATAGGGACTGCGGCTGTTGGTCGAGTTTTAATTCCAAAATATTAACATATCCACATATCCACCAACAGCCGTAAAGTTTACGTTGTTTTATTTGACGACTGGTTTCGGTGTTACATTAATTCTTCTTTATAATGTGAATGGCATACGTAAACATGATGTTATGGATACAACACTGATTTGCAGCTTAATTTGTATAGGGCATGAAGATGGTATTAATGCAGTACCGAAACCGGTCGTTAAATAAAACAATTTAAACTGTACGGGTGTTGGCGGATAAGTTAGTAATTTGGATTAAAAAAAAAACTCTGTATCAGGTTCAGAACGGTGTTTTGTTCTATAGCAGTGATATTAGACGCCAAAGATATTCAAAATTCATTCCTTTTAATAATTAACAGAATCTCTGGAAATTGGCCAAATCTGCATTTTAGTTTGTGACAATAAGAGCTATGTCAACAAAACAACAATTCAAGTAGTTTCCTTAGTATCACATTTCCGTAAAAGTCATCAACACTTTCTGTAAGCTTCTATCATGATGTTTGTTTGGAGACTTCAAAGAGTGTGCGGCTTTGTAATCACTTACCATACGATAAAACTGAGGAAGGACCAACACCGGTAGATGCAGGATTTTATAACAATATCTGTCATTTATTGTTCTGGACACAACAGCTCCGATTTCTTCTTTGAACGCTTCTTGCGTGGATTCAAAATGTGGAATGACTTAATGAGTTTACACTTGCGCGATACAGATGAGAGAGAGAGAGAGAGAGAGAGAGAGAGAGAGAAAGAGATAGAATATGGAAGCTTAAAACTAATACTGCTATTCAGCACCTGGTCCTTTAAGATGAAATTTCTCTCCATCCTCTAATGTCACCTCTCATAACTCACACAAACGCTTTTACAACTGAAACGGATGCGGCGACATTGAGCGAGAGCCCCTGTTTTGTCCACCCCTGGTCACGCACCTCGCTGTGTTTACAGCCTCCCCTTTCGGTGAAAGGAGTATAGCAGTACTCCTCTTGCTCATTTTCCACTCTCGTCATATCATCTGTTTTCACGGCTCGAATTATGCCGTCAGAGGATCGTTTGCTAGACGTAATAGCGGGCCGTGAACAATGAAAGCAGTTCTGCCTGCATGCAAGTGACTGTCGTTTGCGCTTAAAACGTAAGCCTGACGAGCTCTGTCTCGTAGAGTGCATTGGTCCAAACACACTGCCCCCCCCCCCCCATGAATTTGTGGTTTAGGGTGAGACAAGCTTCCCTGGCCACCATGATCTCCAGAGTTGCGGGGTATCATGGGACGAGCACCTCGACACGTGCCTCTCGTCAACCCAAAACACTTGCAGAACTGCTTGAACTGGTCAAGCAGGAGTGTAATAATTCGGAAACGCTTATCACAGTAACATTATATGTTTCAAGGAGACAAGCTGCTAGTGCACATTAATCTAAAAATACAATAATAATAACAACAGAGTAATTAGTTTTCTCATTTTGACTCACTCTTCCGTCGCTTCTTGGTGGAACATAATCGAATTAATTAAAAAAAAAAACACAATTTTGTGTGTGTTCTACAAGTTTATTTTTGTTTACTTAACCGGTTTTTGGCTTATTAGGCCATCTTCAAAGTATTGACTGCTGTGTCAGAGAGGTTACAATGTTTAGACACAGTATGGGAAGAGATGACAAATGTCTACACTTAGATCGACATACATAGTAAAACACTTCTTTGACATTGTGTTCTTACAGTTATCAACTTGAAAACTAAACAGTAATAAATGAACATACATTGTGCGGGGTATAAGACAAGGAATAAATCTGAATGTAACCTGGGAACTGGAACTACCTACTATTATAAAAGAACTGATAATGCTAATAAATAAATATATATAAGTGCCTTCAATAATGATTTTGGGCGATAATTATAGATGGTGTTACATATGACAGTTGTAAGACCAGCATTAGATTAAACTGTCTAATGAAATTAGTATTATAAAAATTCAGGTACCTGAAAATGGATATTATGTTGTAAGCTATACTGGGACCAAATTTTCAAAACTTAAAAATAAATCATAATAAATAAATACACAGGAGTTTGGGACTGTGGGGGTAAACAAGGAATCCAGTTTTTAGAATCAATATTGAAACTGTGATTATCTGACTTTGATCTATTAGTTAAACAAATAAATAAGATATATATATATATATATATATATATATATATATATATATATATATATTATATATATACATGTGGCGTCTGTTCCGAGAGAACAGACGTCACTTCTGATCCTGCAGTTGTTATTATTTATTATTCATAGAATATATGACATCAACTGCGATTGGGCAAAGCTGAAAATGTGTACCCAGCCGGGATTCGAACCCGGGTCTCCTGCTTCCTAGGCAGTTGCGCTGACCCCTACACCACTGGGGACACAGTAATCACCGCACCTGCAAGGACTACCTAAGCACGCCTCCCGTCAGATACAAATTCCCAGCTTCGCCCTGCCCACAGTACTCAAACTCGTAGTTATGAACTAATTCCCGCAATGATCCTCTCGTTAGTGGGGAGGGGTGGGCAAAGTTTGAAGCCCTTACTCTTACGGGAATTAGTTCATAACTACGAGTTTGAGTACTGTGGGCAGGGCGAAGCTGGGAATTTGTATCTGACGGGAGGCGTGCTTAGGTAGTCCTTGCAGGTGCGGTGATCACTGTGTCCCCAGTGGTGTAGGGGTCAGCGCAACTGCCTAGAAAGCAGGAGACCCGCGTTCGAATCCCGGCTGGGTACACATTTTCAGCTTTGCCCAATCGCAGTTGATGTCATATATTCTATGAATAATAAATAAAAACAACTGCAGGATCAGAAGTGACGTCTGTTCTCTCGGAACAGACGCCACATATATATATATATATATATATATATATATATATATATATATATAATATGCCGGTGACGGGCAATGATCCTATCGTTAGTGGGGAGGGGTGGGCAAAGTTTGAAGCCCTTACTCTTACGGGAATTAGTTCATAACTACGAGTTTGAGTACTGTGGGCAGGGCGAAGCTGGGAATTTGTATCTGGCGGGAGGCGTGCTTAGGTAGTCCTTGCAGGTGCGGTGATCACTGTGTCTCCAGTGGTGCCAGTAGGGGTGAACTGTTTAGTTGGCCGGGCGCCGTGGCTCAGCGCGCCCGGTCAGAGGGCTGGACGTCCTCTGTAACAAAAAAGCTGAGCCAAATGATCAACCAACGACCAAGTACGAACAATAAAAACGACCGCATATCAAAAAAAAAAAAAAAACCGTGGTGTAGGGGTCAGCGCAACTGCCTAGAAAGCAGGAGACCCGGGTTCGAATCCCGGCTGGGTACACATTTTCAGCTTTGCCCAATCGCAGTTGATGTCATATATTCTATGAATAATAAATAAATAAGAGGCTAGGTTTATATTTAAGTTTTTGCAATGGAGGAATGGAACAGCCAGTGTGGGAGTTGATAAAAACTTAGGTAATTGACTGTACTATGAGGAAATGTATGAAGAGACTGGAACTGACAGGGTAGGAGGTGATGTGACTCAGGGATTAATTAAGTGAAATCCAGTAGGGGTGAACTGTTTAGTTGTGTTTGATCATTTAATACTAAATGAGGACTATGGGCTAGGTGTTTATTGATTTCAAGAGCTTCTAATAGGTTGAGATTTTGGCCTTTGTTTTTTGTGTTCTCCGAATTTAATAAAGTATGCAGTAACTCGAAATACATTGTTTAGGACTAGCTCTTTCTTTCCCCGACTCCGTTAATTAACACTTGTTTGCCTTACACAGAAGTGAGTAAATGAACTCACTCACCGTTGAATTAAAGTACCGAAACGTACATGGACGTTTAGAAATAACATATTATAAAGGTTGCATGACATGCGGACCCGAATTCCCACACGGCTGCGGCTGGAGACAACTGAGTTTCAACTGTTTGCTATAAGAAGACGTCATGGATTTTTTTTTTTTCATTTTCTCAACAAAACTATGATTACATTTTATATGTGACAGGCCTACCTTCAAATAAGTATTTCACAGACGTCAAGAAGAGTTTGGCGACTAGCGTTCCATACAATTTGATGCACGATTTCAATTGACAAAGCAATGTCTATTATTATGTGAAAAGTCCCACCGAAAGCGTTTTGTCTGTAACTGTTCACAAAGGTCGCACATGAAACGAGTGTTACTTGTTTCAAGTTTTGCTTCTGTACAAGTTACGGAGATATTGAGTTTTGACACAACTAAATACAGCAACGTAAGGAAATGTTTTGTATGTGGCGTGGCACGTTGCCGATGTATACCTAGCCATTAAAATTAATAAGTTTTGTGTAGGTAATGTTATTCAATGTGGTAGGGAGCAAAATTTCATCAGTATCGGAATAACTGTAGAATGGTGTCAAAGTCCGTTTAATGTACCACCCGTAATGCACCTTACGAAATACTACCATGATGTGCTCTTGTTCTGAAGGTAAAGTGTGTAAAATTTCATAAATATCGGAATAAAATAGTAGATTTGTAAGAAAATTATATTGTACTCTCCGATATGCACGTTACAAAGTGTTATGTAGACATAGACATTTCTCTTGTTTTCAAGATCAAGTGTGCAAAATTTAATCAAGATAGGAATAAAACTGTAGATTCGTACGAGTTGAGAATAATTAAACAAACACAAAGGACGATTTATCTTGCATCTCATTGTCGATAACGTCATATCTCCTGAAAGATGTGTCAGCGGTGAGTGGTGGTTCTTACCCCTACAACAATCGTTACCTTACCGTGAGGTGTATGTGCACCGAATCCGGTTGAAATCGGGCCAGTGGTTTATGTGCATTTTTAACATTTCGTTGTTTATGACGTCATATCTCCTGGACACTCCGTACAACCACAGCGAATTTTTTCTTGGTTTGATGGTCAAGTGTGCTACAAAACTAGAGTTATATTCAATTCAAAGACACAAACAAACCGGCACTATATTTATTAAATTATTTAACTTGGTTAGATTAGGGTCATCAGGCCCTCTCTTACATCGGACAGGTTTTTACATACACAGTACCTTTTACAACTGTGTTACCTGTAATAAAACACTGATTTTAGTAAATAAGGGATTAATAAAGTGTTAATAACGTAGTTTAAACGGATTGAATACATGTAAATAAGTAGTATTGACTAAACTACTTAATACTAGTAGTACTACTGAAACAGCTACTGCTGCTGTCGATGAAACAATGGAAATAATAACACTGACATTGGAAGATAAAAAATGTAATTTTTGAGTACGTAGAAATAGTTTATAATGTTTCGAATATTGATTGAAGGAAGGAAAGTTGTACCTCGAGAGAGTCTGAAAATATCTGTGAGGGGATACGAATGAGAAGTTAGCTTAGGGGAGCAAAGAATGGGGTTCTTATTGCTTTACTATATGTTCCATTAACTGTCGTTTGATGCTAATAGTGTTATACAGTTATATAGTGATGAAGATGGTCCAAGAGTCTGGGTCCTGCTACCGAAAAGGGCTCCGAGAAAGTGGCTGAGTGAGAAGGACAGAAAGGGTTCTGCTGTGATTGGAAAGTGTATTCATGCTGTGATGTTAATACAACATAGTTAACAGTTTTAAGGCCGAGGAAGACATTTGGGATAGTGTACGTCGATAAGAGAGTAGAGGAAACAGAGCTTATGAAAGTCTTGTCAGCACGGAGCCAGGACAGCAGCGTATAAGATGGTGAAATATGATCAAAGAAACGCATGTTATAGATCTATCGAACGCAGGCATTCATGACTAATTCCAAAAAATACCTTGTAACATAACATAGCTATAACAATAATGGGATTATATGTGTTCGAACAAGTTTGTTTTTTCATCATCATCATCATTAGAGACATTATGTCTTTCAGCATAGTACCTCTAATAAAATTCCTCCATGATCCCCCATTCAATGCTAACATTGATGCCTCGTCTGATGTTATGCCTTTTACTTCAAAGTCATTCTGCACCGAGTCTAAGTACTTTCTTCTTGGTCTACCTCGACTCCTCTTACCCTCCACTGACGAGCTCATGAGCTCTATTGGTACCTCCAATCATTCTTGCTACTTTAATATCTGTAACCTTTATCTTATGAATAAGGTAACTTTTATCCACCCAACTTTCACTCCCATACAACAAAATTGGTCGAAAGATAGAGCGGTACTTACTTCCTTCTTGCAGAAGAGAGTAGATCTTAGCTGAGCACTCACTGCATTAGCTTTGCTGCACCTCGATTCCTGTTCTTTCGCTATGTTGCCATCCTGTGAGAAAATACATCCCAGGTACTTGAAACTGTCTTCCTATTCTAACTTTGTTCCTCGTATTTGGCACTCAATCTGTTTGAATCTCTTTCCCATAGACATTAATTTCGTTTTGGAGATGCTGATCTTCATATCATAATTCTTGCACCTCTCATCGAGCTCTGAAATATTAGTTTGCAACCTTTCAATAGAATCGGCCATTACAACTAAATCATCCGCATATGTGAGACTGCTTATTTTGTTTTCACCTACTTTAATCCCGCCCTGCCAATCTACTGTTTTCAACATATGATCCATGGATAGTACGAACAACAGTGGTGACAGGTTACAGCCTAGTCTTACCCCTGAAACTACCCTGAACCATGAGCTTAATTTGACATCTACTCTAACTGCTGCCTGACAGTCTACGTAAAGCACTTTAATTGCCTGCAGAAGTTCGCCTCTTATACCATAATCTTGAAGAACTGACAGTAGCTTCCTCCTAGGAACACGATCATAAGCCTTTTCCAGATCTATGAAACATAGATACAACTCCCTGTTCCACTCATAGCATTTTTCCATTACCTGCCGTAAGCTAAAGATCTGGTCCTGACAACCTCTAAGAGGCCTAAACCCACACTGATTTGCATCTAACTTGTCCTCCATTAATACTCGCACTCTCCTTTCAACAATACCTGAGAATAATTTTCCTACAGCACTAATTAAAGAGATACCTCGATAGTTGTTGGAATCTTTTCTGTTTCCATGTTTGAAAATTGGCGTGATTACCGCTTTCGTCCAGTCTGACGGAACTTGCCCCGATTCCCACGCCTTTTCAATTATCCTGTGTCGAGGAGAAATATTCTTATATTTCTGTTGGTCATGATGAGATGCTGATTCATTCTTAAACACTTTAACTGTGAGGTCAGTCCAATTTAGTTTGTCATCTATTATCACCCAGACATTTTTCCAAGGGCGAAAAATAGATATTTGTGCCATTTAGGGCAAAGTTTCGCGATATTTATGGCGAATGAGTCTAAAATTATACCTAACAGAACTTTTTGTGTTTTATTTGGATTGAGCTTTAATCCTGTATTCTGTACATATGTTGATACTGCGCAGAGTTGAATACTGACGTTCCTGATTGCTGTCTTCAGGTTTCTTGGATTCGCACTTAGGTACAAATGGAAGTCATCGGCATGCACGTCGTATTTACAAAATAACGAAATAGATAAACATCTTTCACGTACAATAGAAAGAGTATTGGACCTAATACCGAGTCCTGGAGTACGCCTGATAATAAATTTCTGCATAATAACCTTGTGGTGCCGGACAAAACTCACTGCAGACGTGACGTCAAGTTTGAGGCAAATCATTGCACCACAATTTGAGAAAAATTTAGGCTGCTAAGTTCAGCCAGTAATATACCGAAGTCCAAAGTATCGAAGGTTTTGCTAAAGTCTAAGTAGCACCTGATAGTTGCCTCTTGTCTATCGATCGCCAGATGTGTTGCGATTTTTACGTATACCTGATTGATGTTCGCCAAAAAGGTTGTTTGTAGTCAAGTAACCAGTTAGCTGGTCGGTACTACATATTCTAGGGCCTTCGATAGTGCCGGAAGTATGCAGACAGGACGGTAATTAGAGAATGTTGTGGCAATGTACTTTTTGGGCAGAGGATTAACTAGTCAGTGTTCTACTTCTACATTTACATACTTACATCCCAATCCACCAAGAGATGCATGTCGAAGGGTATGTAATACCAGTACCATTTACTTGCTTTCCTGTTCCACTCCCACATAGAACCAGGGAAAAACGAACACTGGTATACATCTGTACGAACCCTAATCTCATATTTGTGGCCTTTCCGAGGCGGCGGAAGAATCTTTTTGTAGTCCGCTTCAAATTCTTGAAATCAAATGTTTATAAAACTGTGGATCTTAACTGCTCTGGTCATCAGTCCCTAGGCTTACAAACTACTTAAACTAACGTATGCTAAGGACAACAAATACACCCATCTCCGAGGGAGGACTCGAATCTCTGACGGCGAGCAGCGACGCGCTCTACAGCAAGGCGCCTTGGAACTCTCGGCCACTCCACAGTGGCGTAAATTTCTTCAACAGTACTATTGTTAGTTCTTTTTTGTCGTATTTCTCACAGTTGATTGTTATATTAATGCAGATATTTATTTATGCAATCCGTCTATGCAAATTGAATAGAACAAATTCTTTTGCCTCATGTGTTTTGTATTTATATGTAACGCATCTTCAGTGGCAAGGATGCTGTGTTTCTTTCTTTCTTTGTTTCATTTGGATCCTTAATTTTGTTGGTGAATCGATTGTGTGTAGTGCTGGATTGCTGGAATAAAGCATCCAAATGGAGGAAAGAAACACAGCAAGCTGAGTCCAAAACAAGACATGTAGACCAGCATCTACAAAAATTGCCACTGAAGACTCCTTGCAAATCAAGGCGAAAAGCATATGGCGAAAGAATTTGTTTTATTCTAGTTGCTTAGACGGTTTCCATAAATAAATATCTGTACACCTCAATAGTATTTCTCGAAAAGAACTTCGCCTTCTCCCAAACGACTCTCATTTGAGTTCCGGAAGCATTTTAGTAATATTTGCGCATTGATCGCATCTACCAGTATCAAACCTAGCCGTCTGCCTCGGAACTGATTCTATATCTTCCTTTAAAGCGATCTGGTGGGAATCCCAAACACTTGAGCAATATTCAAGCCGGGCTCGCACAAGCGTTTTATATGTGGACTCCTTTACAGACATGCCCCAGGGAAAACACTTGTGGCTAAGGACTGATTGAATACAACGATTAAGATGGGTAGTAGTAAATCAATAATCACCTTCAACCAGTAGATGCTAATTTGATACGCATAATAGATCTTTTGACGGTATTATAATCAACTTCATCCAGTAGATGCTAATCTGATACGCATATCTGTTAACGGTATTGCCAGTAATACGCTTAAGACAAGACTTGTCGTGGTTCTATAAAGATACTAACCAAAAACTCTGCAGCTCTTAGTTATGTAATCGTATTTATTTTTACATCTAAATACATGTAGATGAAAACATTCATTCATTCTAATGTTGAATTTTAATCTAATACACAAGGCAGAGTGTCCGTATGTTTGATCGTGTTGAATACAAATCTACAGTATGTTCCAATTTTTATGAAATTTTGTACACGAAAGCTTCAATCCATGAGGTCGGTCACCGTCAGTGTAAACATCACACACGAGATATAGTTCAAGAGATATGACGTCATAAACAATGAGATGCGCGAAAAACTGCTGCGTTTAGAGACAATGCTGCTCATTTTCTCCTAAACCATTGGACCGATTTCAACCAAATTTGGTGCACACATTGCTTACCGTGAGGTAACAATTGCTGCATGGCTAAGAATCACATAGGGCACACGGTTCAAAAGATATTACGTCATAACCAATAGAAATCGCAAAAAAATGCCATATAATGAGGCGAGACTTTAGAAATACACTGTATGAGAATGACAGTACTTAGCGACTTGCAGCAAACTTTAAACATAATTTCAAACCTTTATTAAACTTTTTCTCGCTGGCAATCATAGTAAAATGATGAAAGGAAAAAAGTTTCTCGCTTACTACTTTTCCGCTGTTTATGGAGTAAAACTACGGCTCTCGGTATAACGTTACAATTTATAATTTGAACACTACAAATTGTAGCGACAGGAAATTTTACAGACAGTATACACATATATAGTTTAATGTAGCTTCTAAATTGTTTCACATTCCGACACGTTGTTCATCAGATATGAGCACATTATCAGTAACGTTCCGCTGTTCTTGGACTAAAACTACAGCATTCGGTATCACTTTAGAATTTATAATTTGTAAACTACAAATTGTAGCCGCAGGAAATTTTACAGACAGTATACAAGCATTTAGTTGAGTGTAACATCTAAACTGTATCTCAGTACGACACGTAGTTTATGAGATATATGCATATAGTAACGTTCACGGAAAACTGCCCCATCACACAACAAGTTTTAATCAATTACTTCTTTACTACTAATTGTATTTCAAAATTGATTTTACAGACATACAGCCCCTACAAAAATGAATATAAACCTTAATAAAATGGGAGGAATAAATAAATAAATGACCGGTATAACGTTGCCCTTGCTTCGTATGATGCCATAATTGTTAATGTAGATTCCGCGATTATATTTTTGACAAGGAATTGATGGTCCCGAATTTTTGAATTTGAAATAATTTAGTTAAAGTACAGCACAAAATGAACATTAAAGCAAATAAACCGCGGATTGCATATTAAAGTTGGGCACCATACAAGCAACAGCACGATATAAGACTTACGGAAAGCATCTAGCTGGATCCTGCACTTCGTATTGTAGAAGCTGGGAATGATAACTTTTACGTCTTATTTAATACGTGAATGTTCGAGATACATTCCGTAGGAGATCAATGTTCAGACTGTTCACTTCGCTTTTCATTGGTGTGTGACCGTGGGTGGAACATGAAGTTACTGGTAATGATAAAATAATTTAAAAAAATGATCGGACTTCGTGAAATTACAAAAGAAATGACTGCAGGTTCTAAAATCAAACAAAGTATTCTATAAGGATGATTGATAGAAATTTTGCAGACAATGCGAAGCGATTGTAATGGCGCCTGAACATTAAACTATGATGAGGAGCTGAAAAACATTAAGAAATTAAATATTTGACGTGAAGGAGTTTGATTTAAATGAAAACCAAGGAGAGGGAATGCTTTTAAATTTAAATAATATGTTTTCAGCAACAGCTTGCATTGTTCTTACTTACATGAGTGGATACAGGTATGAAAGACGTCTTCACGCTTCAGAGTGAGTAAAACTACTATCACGGTTCCTCCTTCTCGCTTGTTCGGAAGTAAAAAATGACGAACGAAATTAAATTAGTTGCATTGCGAATCAGAGGGAACCGGAAGCGATAAGCATCGCTGATCAAAGATTTAAAAAAAAAAAAAAAAAATGTGTATCGTTACACCGGGCAACGCCGGGTTTTCAGCTAGTGTTAGTATGAAAGGTAAAAAAGTATAAAAGGTGCACCCACGAGATGTCGCACTTACACGTTCTGCAGAGAAATGTTTGTCAGAGCCGTAGCTGTTAGGTAGGTGGGAAACGGCGCTGGCCCGACGCGGCTGCTATGGCGTCCATTTTATGGGCTGATTTATATCCGTTGTCAAAAAAAGGTCCCAGAGTTTGCGGTCTGCATTCCTCCGCCACCAACAATGTCCCCTGCCCCACAGCCTGGGGCGCCTGTCCCCACTGTGCTCAGCAAGCCATAAATCTCAAATGTCAGTTTGTTTTTGCACTCGCATAACGCCTCGAATGTGTAATTCTCACGAGCCCCGTGTAAACCATTGAAGTTCTGAGTGAAAGGAAAAGCTCGTCAAACCGTCAAGAGGCACAGTGATGCTGATTCGTAAGGTGCGGAACATCTTCCGTTAAACACCGCCTCGCGGTAATGAGTATTCTATGTCTGTCTGTTTCTTTTTCTCCATCAACAATACAACGCTATGAATGTCCGAATTAATTTGGGAAATAACATGTTGTACGGAGATGATATAACTGAAAATAATACCGCAAGTGATGTGATGAAAATGAGGAAATCAGTATTCAGTGTTGCTGAGGAAAATATTGTTTAGTGTTGCTGATGAAAACATTGTTTAGTGTTGCTGATGATATCAGTGTTTACTGTTGCTGAGGCAGTCAGTGCAGGGCAGGATCTACAGGGGGGCAAAGGGGGCAGTTGCCCCGGCCGGCAGAATTTAAAGGGCGACAAATTTTGACCGACTCTTTTTTTTTTTTTTTTTTTTTTTTTTTTTTTTTTTTTTTTTTTTTCAGAATGTATCTTTCTCGTATAATTTAATAAAATTAACTGACACAGAATTATTAAAGGTAAAATGACTACAAGAAATACTGAAATCATTTAATACAACGAAAATTCCTGGTTGCTGACTTCAGTGTTGCCCTGTCACAGGTACTTCAGCTAATCAAACTTTAAAAATCTACTAGATATTAGCCAGAATGAGGGAGATGTTTGAATAAGTAAATGCACAATGTTTATTAATTTGCAGAGATTTCCTTTTTCAGATAAATGAATATTCATATTTCATATCACGATAATAATTGTAGAACAGGTGAGTTTGAATAACGTTCCAGTCCGTATAATAAAAAAAAAAGTATTTCAGGTGCACACACTTCTTATTGAAAGTCAAAAGCATTAAGGATCTAGAGTCCTCTCTCGGTAGCGGTGGAATTGATAGACATCTACACAGGATGCTCTGTAAATCACATTTAACTGCCTGACAGAGGGTTCATCACACCACTTTTATACTATTTATCTCCCATTCCATTCTCGATTAGCGCGCGGGAAGAAAGAACATCTGAATCTCTTTGTTCGAGCTCTGATTTCACGTGTTTATTCAGATGATCTTTTCTCCTTAAGTAAGAGGGAGGCAACAATATATTTTCGCATTCGGAGGAGAATGTTGATGATTGTAGTTTCGTAAGTTGTCCACACCGCAGCGATAAACGCCTTTGTTCTAATGATTCCCATCCCAGATCCTATATCATTTCCGTGATGCTGTCTCCCCTGTATCACGACAATACAAAACAAGCTGCCCTTCTTTCGACTCTTTCGATGTCCTCTGACAAACCCACCTAATAAGTATCGCACACTAGGTAGCAAGACCAGATAAAACAGGAGGAATCTCACTGTATTATTTATGCTGTCGTTTTTCTAGCTAAGCAAGGAAGTCCTTTTAGAGAAACAAAGGAAAATGGTGATTTTGGTTATCCGTATAGCGGCAAATTTCTAAATACAATTGATCTCATATTATACTATAGTGTCCCCCTTCGTCTGCGTATTGAACGCCACAAAAAAAGGCCAGATTAGCTATTTTTACAAAAATATACAAGATGAGTTCCGTAGCTTGATTGCTGACAAAATAAAAGAAGATATAATTAAAGATATTTTAGCTGCTAAATACTTTTCACTGATGCTTGACTGCACGACAGATATCAGCCACAATGCGCAGATGACGCAAGTAATTCGATATATCAAGTCGAATGACTCAGAGTTTGTGGAAAGTTTTACTGACTTTTTTACAGTTACAGACAAAACAGGAGAAGGCCTTAATCAAGAGATAACTGCAAAAATTGGAACAAGATGGGTTGAACATTAAGTAATGCAGGGAGCAGTCTAATGACAATGGGGCAAACAGGGCTGGAAAGTACAAAGGGGTCCAGTTAAGAATACTTCAGAAGAATGAACTGGCCTATTTCGTGCCATGTGCTGCTCACTCTTTAAATTTAGTAGGAGGAAATTCAGCAGACATTCAGCAATACTAGGTGATCTGCAAGAGTAAATGCGGTTGAAGCTGTTTACAAGCATTTTCATAAAGTTATGAAGGCCCTGGAAGAAAGTGAAAGTTATAAATTGTCAACACCAGAAACAAAATCAGAGACGAGATCTATTTTTAAAAAAATATGAGAAAACTGAAATTCATTACTTTAACTTGTTTCTGGTATGCAATATTAAAATAAATTTCTCATGTTAATCAGTTTCTGCGAAGTTAATACTTTACAATTGATAAACTGAAAGAAGGGGCGGCAAATTTAAGCTTGGCCCCCTTGGCAAATCTCCTGTTGCTGAGGAAATCAGTGTTTAGTGTTGCTGTTATATCCGGTGTTAAAGTCTCGGCATGAATTCAACGAAGCTATAGAGCAGCGATCGGCAACTGGCGGACCACAGTCCAGGTCCGGACCGCGGAAGGCCAAAAACTGGACCGCCGAAAATATTTTGAAAATATAAGTTACATACACAAAAAAAGATCTATAGATAACAATTCCTATGAGAGCCACCCTTATATTTTTTTCTAGAATTTTACAATTAACTGCTGAATAATTAGAAGCCTTGCTGGTTATTGTAGGTAGATTAAGTAAATAGTGGTCATGATGTGCAACGGCTAAGAGTTCACTGACGAGCGGCTGCAGAACGAAGCATGCTGGTGGCAGGTGGGTCGCATAGAAGCTCTGTACACACGAATGCAGCACCGGGACTTTATTCTGTGTACACTGAAATTCTATAAATCGACATCATACAATCTCAGAAACCTCTACTTCAGCGATCAGTGCATATCCATGTAAGCACCATTTTTGTGCTCCTAACGAACGCAGGCCTAAAGGTACTTTGCAAAATAATGTAAGCTTTTTTTTAAATATACATTTCTATTTTACTTCTATTGTAATTCATACTAATTTGGGAGTGAAACTTAAAAAAAAAGTGAAGAATATTACTTTTTCTGGATTTTTGGATACAAATATGGCTGTTTGTTGTATTTCATTTTGTTTTGTGAATAAAAATTAAAGTTTAAAATTAATAAGGAGTATGAGATTTTACTTGCGGACCTCTATATTAATTTTCAAAAGTATCCGGACCCCATCTAAGATTACTTGCCGAGCTCTGCTATAGAGGTTGGGGCAGAATCTGTTTATGTTGTGCTTCCACATACAGCCTAAGTGTGATCGTTATGTTCGGGACTTGCCCAGTGCCGAATTACTATGCCAAACTATACAGCTATACATCTTACCATAAGTATATGCTAAGGCGTATAACGGGAACAACTGTAACACGGAGTCGATTAACAGAATATTACGTCAATAGCTTTTAGTTTGCATGCATGTACCAAATAATAGTTTGACTTGAAAAATGTAGTATATATTTCGTTGTCTTTTCGACATTGTTGTCACTTGGTGTAAAAGATATCCCATCAAAATCATAAAATGTACAAAACTGCAAGTTTCGCGACGAATTACTTCCACCATAAAAAGACGTGAGATCTCATGGGAACCCAAGTCGATTGTTTTAATTAGTGTTCATGAAACCACCTATTCAACACCTTGTCATAATTTTCATATAATTAGTGTAGTGACTATATAAAAATTATTCATCTTTATTTCTATAATAAATATAACAACTTGGCAATCGCACCACAATATAATGACATCAGAATGCATGATTGGGTAATTACACATCGACATATAAAAGTAATTTATATTCCGCTAAGTACCAAACATAATAACGTAGGAATTAAATACTTCACATCTGCATAATTTATTTTAAATATTAGTTTAGGTTGCGATGCGATTGCCAAGTCATATTTATTATAGACATAAAGATGTATAATTTTTATATAGTTGTTTTGAAGATCAGGCGTACGAAATTTCGTGACGATCGAAATGAAACTGTAGATTTCGTGAGTCTGTAGGAAACGTATGTTCCGCCATGCACCTATCACAAAATACCTTCTTAGCTGACCTTTTCTACCGTAAAGTACATTCCTGCCAACTTACAACTTCATAGGTGACGTAGTTTTCAAGATTTCGTGTTTAGTCAGTGAGTGAGTGACCTTTCGCTTTTATACAGATAGCCGGCCGTGGTGGCCGAGGAGACTGAGGCGCTCCAGTCACGGTCTGCACGGCCACTACGGTCGGGGGTTCGAATCCCCCCTCGGGCATGGATGTTTGTGCCGTTTTAGTATAAGGTAGTTGATAAGTAGTTTGTAAGTTTAGGGACTGATGACCTCGTAGTTAAGTCCCGTAAGCTTAACAAACATTTGAACATTTTTCTATAGATAGAGATTTAGAAAACAGATTGTTTAATTCTGGATGCAAGAGAATTAAGGGAGACTTGCAGACAAAAATAAATAGTAACATATAAATCTTTAATGCTTACTTTGATAGAAGGTCATGCCTGATGCGACAGTTTTACGGCATCTACAGCGAAAGTGTTGTGAGCGGTAGACTTCATTTCGTTTCATCATTTTGTGTGGGAAGGGGGGGGGGGTAAGTTACAAAACGCTTCATAAACGTCAGAAATTACTTGCAAACATTGTTGCTGGTCCCTAACTACTCCCATTTTCCAATAATTGGCACATAAATCTTGGTAATCTCTCGCGGTGGCCTCTCATTATTTATGACGTCGTATGTCCTTCACTATGTGTCGTGCTCTTTTGTATTTGGGTCTGGAACCTTCGTGGACGTACAGTGAACAGTTCAACAAAGTTTCATTGCAATCAAACGAATGGTTTATGAATAGATGGAGGACATACAGACAAAATTTATTGACAGAAGAATTGCTGTATCTGTGATTTTTTATACCTTTTACTTCGTCTACTATCTGAGATTACAAACACAAACACACACACACACAAATACACACGCCTAACAAACATAGTCAACATAAATCAATGTACACGCCGTTAAGTTAGCATTATCTGGGAAAATAGGCACAGCTGCAAGACTTTGAAATAAATAAATGTAATACATGCAAAAAGTAAAGAAATAAACAAGCAAATACATAAATTGTGGAGTCGTGCGACTTCGACCTCTGATTAGATGTGAGGAACAACAAAGTCGCAACTAGCAAAACTATAAACCGTGATAAGCCACTTATTTATTCTGAATAAAAAGACGTGAACTGCTTATACTCTGTTAATGCTACATCGGAGAGAAAAATGTAATTTCTATATAAACCTATCCACTGATGATGCCCTGAAATAGAAGAGAGTGAGGCACGTCTGAAGAAAATAAAGAAATTGCAGCAGGAAAGCGGCGTTGCTATTTGTTTGTATTACATACAGATCTACGGCTTTAGACTTTACCAAAAGTGAACGGTCTTGACCATCAAAGCAAGAGGAAAGTCACTTGATACATACATTTTCAATGGTGCGGAAGTTGCCTTGCGACGAAATCAAGCCAGCTCATTTCATTATTTGCGACGTAACCGCTCGACTTAGATTAGTCTACAAACGTTTGAAGACCTCCACAATGTTCTGTATGGTGCATTTAAAGCGTTACCTTATTACCTCGGAGTTTGGTGGAACATCTGGTAACTCAACAATACAAATCGCAATACTGCAGCAACCGCTGGATCACATCGAATACGAGCAGCTGGACTAAATAATTACAGTGTACGGTATTGATTTGCAATTATGTAGAGCAACAGCAGGTAAATTTGAAACAGTGGTTTAATACAGCTCTTTAAATAAACTGGCATATGTGCAATAATCACATGCAACAATGAGTCAACGTACTGAGGGGAATAGTAACTGCATCGAAATCTGGTTACAAACTGCCCTCCCAGGAACTGCGGACCGCCTTTGTATAATATTCTCAACAGTGCCCTACATTGTTAGAGTTGTTGAAAACATTAAAATACAAAATTGACAATGAATTATCGTAATCTTAATAACATTACATATTCTATAAAACGAGCTTAAATATGTTTCTAATAACAAAAATATACTTAAATATGGAAAGCAACAATGAATATTACTTGTATCATAATAACATGAAAAATAATAATAGGAAATTGCTTCTAACAATTACGTAGCTGTGATTCACGAGTATTTTCAATTCTTTGACAAGACAGAGTGTGCCACTGTTTCATTGTTTCGAAACAATGATTTATACGCAAAACTATTTCAAATCCGCCATGATTCACGGTTTCGAAACCCTCGTGTGTCAATCCGCTGTGTTTCGGATCACATTCGCACTCGATACGGTAATGAAACTGTTCGGTCCTGTAGGATCACTCTTTCAAAACAGCGGTGTTTCACACCAATAATGCAGTAAGTCGGAACAGACGAATTGTATCGAAACAGTGGTGTTTCATTTTGCTGAACCTTGGCACAGGCATACGAATAAATTAATAGTTGTTTAAAGAGTGTCAAAAGCTGATGAACGGACGTGAGTCTGAAGCTTAAGATTACTAAAATCAAGATTCGATTCTAAAGTGACTGCTATATTCCGAAATGACATAATGTCCGTTATATAAATGTAAAAAAAAAAAAAAAAAAAAAAATGCTCACTAGTTGTACTGAAATATCAAATAAAATGCTAGGTTCATCTGTCTATTTACGGTAATTACATTAAAACACACGACAAAGCCTACAACTTCATTTTTTAAAGTAAGAAAGTAAATAAGCCTAAAGCCGAATTGACATGAGAAATCTAACATAATGTGAATTTGATAACTAGAGACCAGGTGATTCGTGTGTGGCAAGAAATGAGCCACTGTTTTGACATTTGTCGTGTAACACACAGTGCTCATATTGAATGCGTACCATAATTAATAATAATAATAATAATAATAATAATAATAAATGGTAAACTTTTCTCTTTCCATTAATGTTGGAACCATGTATCTATCGTTTGTAGTTTGGAAGAAATAAATGTTTGAAATCTGTTTTTTTCTTTTTGAATAACCCTGTACATTACTCAGTTCGTTACTATTCGTCAGGAGGGCAGTCTTACCTGTGTTGGAAACAAGTCATATAAATTCTGTCGTGTTTCGCGTGCATGCTCCTTTCTTTTAATAATTTCCCAGTTCACGCCTAAGCCAAAAGTACCGTCCGGTAATGCGCAGTAACATAGGACCCATTTTCAATAGCGAACAGCGGGAAGGACACGGGAGGTAAGGCATTTATCGAAGGATCTCGGCGTGGCGGTACAAGCGCAGCGGGCCGCGGGAGCCCAGTAGGCCCCTTATCTGCGGTCGCTAGCCGCAATCCATTACTCGGCCGCTTTTTCGTGGTCCTGTTTTGTCGTAGCGCACGTATCCAGGTCTGGAGTGCGCGGGCCCGATTTCCAGTTTGCATAATGCGCCGGAATGTCCGGTAAAATGTTACGCCGACTGCCGCCGCGCACACTACAGTAAAACGTAACGCGCGCGCATAAACTGCTGCGAACACCACAGGAGCCACACACACACACACACACACACACACCACACTCGTAGCTTTCTCGCATCCTCGTCTCGCTATGACCCGAGGGCGCAAGTAGGGAAAGTTTCTCCATTGCAAGGTTCCACATCTGCTTTGCTACTTCTTTTAGTACGAGGTGCATTCAAGTTCTAAGGCCTACGATCTTTTTTTTCTAATTAACTATGAAACGTGTCCATAAAAATATTTTTGTAAGAAAATGTCTAATATTGTACCTCCTGTCTTGCGTCGAGTAACTTGCTTGCATAGGAAATGTATAATATTGCTTCTACTGTGTGTATCGATATGTGTACTTTACTCTGTGGAAGTTTCATCTTTGGCAAAGATCATGTATTGCATAGCATTATAGCTCGCGCTCAGAGAGAGTAGCTCTTGTGGTTCAGCTCGCTTAGAGAGCGGTTGAGTTGTGTGTATGGCTCCGATGTAGAGCAGAGGCTGCTGTGCCAGCAAGTCGATTTGATTGTATTTGGAATATATATTGTATTGTATTGCAACACCGCTGGAATGAAGGTAATTGCATTTGATGTCATTAGGAAGAAGTTGTATTATGCAGGTAATGTAATGCTGATTATTAATAATAAGTAACAAAGTTGACCTTTCTTTCCTGTTTCATTTACGTAGTTAGAAGATTAACCTACTTCCTTCATTTGATAATTAGTTATTAATGGATTTAAAGCGCACTATTGATTTTGATAATATTATTGAACAGATTTCGTTATTGGTGCCATAGTAAATGATAGTTAATTGACTATGATACTAAATTTCAATAATCAGAAACTGATCTGCATAAAATTCTCACAGTCAAACATTAAGAAAGTGGTTTGTAGTTTTTTAATATCTTTCTCGCAGTCAAAATTTTTGAGTATAGTCAGTGTCTGTTTCAAATGGTGACTTGCCACAGTTGTTTTGTGTTTAAAATATCCGTTGCGCACATAATCAGTTTAATACACTGTTTCTTATTTAATAGTATATACATCAATATCAGGGCCATAATTAAACCAAATTGCTGTGTTAATGAACACTTTGTTGTCTGATTTAACGATAGGTTCAACATCCACCACACACACACACAGCTTTTAACTACTCACCCGAAATCGATGAAACTGCCGTTACTTGTCGACATAATCGGCCTGCATACGTACACATTTTTCACAACGCTGACGCCATGATTCCATGGCAGCGACGAAGGCTTCTTTAGGAGTCTGTTTTGACCACTGGAAAATGGCTGAGGCAATAGTAGCACGACTGGTGAATGTGCGGCCACAGAGAGTGTCTTTCATTGATGGAATAAGCCAGGTCAGGTGAGTAGGGAGCATGAGGAATCACTTCGAAGTTGTTATCATGAAGAAAATGTTGCGTAACGTTAGCTCGATATGCGGGTGCGTTGTCTTGGTGAAACAGCACACGCGCAGCAGTGCAGGAAGGAATTTGTTCTTCAAAACATTTTCGTAGGATGCACATGTTACCGTAGTGCCCTTTGGAACGCAATGGGTAAGGATTACGTCCTCGCTGTCCCAGAAATGGACACCATCATTTTTTTTTCAGCACTGGCGGTTACCCGAAATTTTTTTGGTGGCGGTGAATCTGTGTGCTTCCACTGAGCTGACTGGCGCTTTGTTTCTGGATTGAAAAATGGCATCCACGTCTCATCCATTGTCCCAACCGACGAAAAGAAAGTCCCATTCATGCTCTCGTTGCGCGTCAACATTGCTTGGCACCCACCTGGATGACCCTTTTCGCATTTTCAGGTCGTCATGCATGATTGTGTGCACAGAACCCACAGAAATGCCAACTCTGTAGGCGATCTGTTCAACAGTCATTCGGCGATCCTCCAAAACAATTCTCTACACTTTCTCGATCATGTCGTCAGACCGGCTTGTGCGAGCCCGAGGTTGTTTCGGTTTGTTGTCACACGATGTTCTGACTTCATTAAACTGTCGCACCCAACGCACTTTCGACACATCCATACCTCCATCACCACATATCTCCTTCAACTGTCGATGAATTTCAATTGATGTCACACCACGCAAACTCAGAAAACGAATGATTGCACGTTGTTCAAGTAAGGAAAACGTCGCCATTTTAAGTATCTAAAACAAGTTCTCATTCTCGCCGCTGCCGGTAAAATTCCATCTGCCGTACGCTGCTGCCATCTCTGGGACGTATTGATAATGAACGCGGCCTCATTTTAAAGCAATGCGATGTTTCTACCTCTTTCTAGTCCGGAGAAAAAATCGGAGGCCTTAGAACCTCGTACAACACACATTCTTACTAACAGTAAAAAAGATTATTGTCAGACGACTACCGTACCATTATTTGATTTTGTAATTGAATTCGCAGATTTTCTGCTGCAACTTCTAACTTATTTATTTTATCCATACACGCCCCCCCCCCCCCCCCCAATCTGTAACTAGCTGGTACCCGGAAAGTAGCTTTTTTTTTTTTTTTTATTATTATTTTTTTTTTTTTTTTTTTTTTTTTTTTTTTTTATACTTATGGGACTTTACTACGGGGTCATCTGTCCCTAAACTTACAAACTACTTATGAACTACTTACGAACTAGGACGGCACAAATATCCATGCCCGAGAGAGGATTCGAACCCCCGACCGTAGTGGCCGAACAGACCGTGACTGAAGCGCCTCAGTCCCCTCGGCCACCGCGGCCGGCTGGAAAGTAGCTGCCGCAGAAAAAAAAGAGCAAATAACTTAAAAAATTTGGAAGTACATTTCGTTCCACATGGTGGTAGCGGCTGGTGCAGCAAAAGTGTTGAATAATTAAATAACTCTCAGTCTCTGATGCATTTTTTTTTTAATTCGCGCGTTTAGCGCTTAGCGCATCGTCAGATTAGGCGGAGATGGAGCCACAGAACTATCTATAGCTGCGGTGGAGGTAGCTTAACATTTTATGTTGTCATTGGGCCCCATAGCAGCAGAGGAGTCGCTGTCGAGGCAGGTCCACGTTGACAACTGTAAACTGTAGAACAACTGTCAATGTGGACCTGCCACGAGAGCGACTCCTCTGCTGCTATGGGGCCCAATGACAACACAAATTGTTAAGCTACCTTCACCACAGCTATAGATAGCTCTGTGGCTCCATCTCCGTCCAATCTGACGATGCGCTAACAGCGCGAAACGCGTAATTCGAGAATTAAAAAAATTAAAAGAAATTTTCAACAGAGAGTGAAAGTTATTTAATTAAAATTTGAAAGTGTTAACTTCGAAGTTTTATCCCAATCAAATTAACGTTATGGCTGCGCATTACGAACAAACGAACAAATATACGAGGCGCGTCCAGAAAGTAAGTTCCGTTTGGTAATAAAATGAAATTGTACTCAGAAACAGAAGAAATTTTTATTGCACAAAATAAAATTCTACAACTCTTAAACTTCTTTTGCAGACATTTGTCATAGCGTGGCACCAGGTTTTGTATACCTGCTTCATAGAAATCTGCCGCCTGTGTCTTCAACCAGTCATTGGTGAAGTGAAATTTGGGGGAAGTCCATAGCGAGAGCACTAATTATAAACCTACGGTTTTCCTGGATCTTGTCATCAATCGCGTGAACCAGTTCTTCTGTAACCAAAGGTGGACGCCCACTACGTTCTTCATCGTCCACATCACTACGCCCGCCACTGAACTGTCGGACCCATCTTCTCACCATCGAATCACTCATCGCATTTGGTCCGTAAACGTCGCAAATTTGCCGATAAATTTCACTTTGTTTCACTTTCCTCGCATTAGAAACCGAATCACCGACCCGATTTCACAGGCGGCAAGATTTTCAATCAACGCCCACATTTCAAACAAGCACAACGAAGCGTACGTAACTGACAGCGATCTCCAAATGGCGCACATTCTTCTCCTTGATACACACCGTCTACAGCGCATGTGCGGAAATGCAATCGCAGCGACGCAGAGGAAATAAATTGAAACGGAACTTACGTTCTGGACGCGCCTCGAATATGAGGTTTCCATTAATCCATCTCCACCTTTTCCTTCTCTTGTCACCTGCCCCTCCCTCTGTCTCCTCCTGGTCCTTTCTCTGTAAGTTTCGTTCTCCTCATCCCTCTGTTTCACCTGTCTACCTCTCATTCTCCTCCTCTCCCCTCGCTCTGTCCGTCTACTCCTCAATCCTCTCTCTGTCCGTCTTCTCCCTCCCCCTTCTCTCCGTCTCCTTCTGAACCTATTCTTCTTCCTCCTATATATAAAAACATAAATATATGCGCCACGTTACACGGTAACTGGTTAAACAGTGTCAAAGTCATGAGGTACTCGCCGCCATTCTAAATTCACTGGCTTCAGGATATAAAAATGTCATTCATACAAACATACATTTATGTGCTGACTTTCATGGTGATCATTGAAAGCATTTGGATGTTTGTTGTAACGTACCTTCCGCCATGCACCAACGGAGGCTTACGAAAGGTAGCTCATAAATTAATTCGCGGCATAAACTATCTTCATTCTACATTTCATTCAATTCCGCCCAGCCGTTTCAGCGTGAGCAGTAACAAACGTGTTAACCGACTGTACCCTCCGCCGTGCACCATACCATGGCTTCTTAATGGAATTTGGGGTATAAGCTATTTGCACTCCAAATTTCCTTGAAATCCGTCCAGCTGTTTCAGCGCGAAGAGAAACGTATTAACGCATTGTAAGGTACCCTCCGCCACTCACCATACTGTGTGGCTTGCGAAAGGTAGCCCATGTATTAATCAGAGTATATACCCGGGCCGCTGAAACTTTGCACTTGACGTTTACAAATAACAAGTGAAGAGCAAGAAGCGCGAGGCGCTAGTCGCTGGGAACGATCCAATAACATCGCGATAAACACTTCCAGTGATCACGTGCCGAGACGTCAAAGTTCCCGCGTTGCCAGCTTTGTTCAGCTCTATCGTAAACACAGTTGTGTAACGTGTTTATCGCGTGTTTATGTTGTGTGTGCTTTTTTTGCTGCGATTTGTTTTACTGTGAGTGGTTTAACTTGACTTTCCGAGTTCAAGTAATTGGATAATGTCATAGAAAAGATGTTTGTCTAGTGACGTTTTCTAAGTTCTCAATTTAGTATCAATAAACGAAGCTTATGCTCTGATCAGGAAGTTCATTCTCACTTCAAACAATCGGAAAGAAGTTATGTGCAGTGGTTATAAGAAAGAAATAATGCTGCAGAACGTCAATGTCAAAACTTCTTTTATATTCGCTCGTGAAGCAAAATAAGCCTATTACACCCCCATATACAGTAGACGAAATCGCAAAGGAGCAGCGTCACAATGAAATAAATCTGCCCCCATTTCACTGCCGTTTTAACCCTATAAAATTGGTATGGTGTGACGTGAAGAATTACTTAAGGAACAATAAGTCTTTCACAATAACAGAGAAGGAAAAGCTGTTGCATGAAGCTGTTGCCAATGTGGATGCTGTATCTTGGGGGGCAAAAAAGGGTCGATCACGTTGAAAAACTGATTCCGGCAGCGCAAACAATGGAAGGGATCGGGAACAGTTAATGATTTGTCTTGGTTATGACGACGATTTTGGCAGAGACGGGGAGCTGGATGTAATTGTACCATTGTGGCCGTAAATTGGTGAGTGAAATGCATGCTGATTATAAAACGTAGAGAGAGAAGTTACTGACTTTATTATTGTTTATTTTGTATCCGTCGTGATCTAATGTTTTTTTTTTTCTGTATTGCTTTGCTCCGTATTGAAAGCGTATGCATTGTTGTGCTCTGGTCTTCATTAACATGCCGTTAATTAATTGCTGCTCAAGAACGAATTATCATATGCACTTTTATTGCTCAACAGCATACATTTACGAGATGCAACTGAAAACCGTTTCGTCTGCTGTGTGTATAGAGGCTAGTGTTACAACGTCGCTAAAGCAATGTTGCCAACGTAACTCGCCGTAACGCGAAACGTCTAGTGCAATGTTTCAGCGGCCCGAGTATACGTCTGTTCCAAATTTCATTTATATCCGTCTAGCCACTTCAACGTGAAGGCGTAAGAAACGAATTAACTATTTGTAAAGCACCCTCCGCTTTGCACCGTACGAAGCTAATTTTCGTATGCCTTTAACCTTCGTGCGAGTGCAAGGAATGAGATGACAGAGTTTTATAGCAGTCGGATATACGGAATGCCCGTGCATAAAATACTAACAACAACAAAAACAAACAAACATTTTTATGTATTATTTATATATCCGCTCAAAGATTACGCATTAACAGATGAATGGTCCCCCGGAAGTACGTTGTAGTCACCTTTTGGCCACTTTGAGTTACATACGTAGTAATTTTGTACTTTGGAATCGATTGCTGTAATTATGACACGAGTATGATATCTCTGGATTGTTTTCACGAACTTTCAAAACGAAACCTTCCTGGAATAACATCGTAATTCGTAACAAGATGGCCGACGTTAGAAGGGTTAGCGTGTCTCCTAGTGTCCTGCACGCAACAAACGAAAGTAGGAAACGCTAAGTAATTCAAGATGTGTTTTCAGCAAACGTGAGAAGCAGGCTATGCAATTCTGAAAACCTAATACGAATGCAAAAGGCTGTAACAACGATGGAAAATCGCCAACAGATAAGGCATGTGAAAAACGTTGTTTATTACTTATAGACTAAAGAGTAAGTAATTCTTACAAAAAATGAGAATTTCTTTACTGTATTACTGAAATTAATGTTTATATAAATGCTAAACAACAATACACAACGTTTTGTAACCCTATAAACAACATCGTAGCACGGAAAACAACCATTGTTTTCTTAAAGCCTCTTACATAAGTACTTTTATACGGATGTAAGCAATTTTGTCAGAAAACTGAAATACGTTTTTCGTCAATATTGGAAAGTTGGGAAAAGCGATATACAACATTGTTCCAGGAAAACTTTCAGATTATAAACAGCTCACTTTAATGCAAATAAATACGTGCTTACTCATAGTTTTGCGAGTTTCGTCTCTGTTGTTCTTCCCACATGGTGACACGTCGAGGTCGCACCACTGTTTACGCATTTTCTTCTTCACTGTGAAGAAATGTTATTCCCTACTTGCTCACCGTAATAGAAAAATCCACTGTTCTTGTTGACCACGCGAGAACATCATCATGCTCTAGGCAGTCCACGGATTCAGGGCCGGCCGCGGTGGCCGAGGAGACTAAGGCGCTCCAGTCACGGTCTGCATGGCCACTACGGTCGGGGGTTCGAATCCCCCCTCGGTCATGGATATTTGTGCCGTCCTAGTTCGTAAGTAGTTCATAAGTAGTTTCTAAGTTTAGGGACTGATGACCCCGTAGTTAAGTCCCATAGACTATACAAACATTTGAACGGATTCAGGAAGTATCGTTATTCTGAAACATTAAGTAGTGAGTGCTATCGACAAGGGATCTCAAATCGATTTCATCTCTCTAGATCCATAGCGAAAGAACTGGAATCGAGGTGCAGAAAAGCTAATGCAGTGAGTGCTCAGCTAAGATCTACTCTCTTCTGCAAGAAGGAAGTAAGTACCAAGACTAAGTTAGCAGTGCACCACTCTATCTTCCGACCAACTTTGTTGTATAGGAGTGAACGTTGGGTGGATACAGGTTACCTTATTCATACGATAGACGTTACAGATATGAAAGTAGCAAGAATGATTGCAGGTACCAATAGATGGGAACAATGGCAGGAGAGTGTCCATAACGAGGAAATCAAAGAAAAACTGGGAATGAACACCATAGATGAAGCAGTTAGAGCGAACAGACTGGGATGGTGGGGTCATGTTACACGCATGTGAGAAGAAAGGTTACCTAAGAGACTCATGAGCTCGGCAGCGGAGGGTAAGAGGAGTCGAGGTAGACCAAGAAGAAAGTACTTAGATTCGGTGCAGAATGATTTTGAAGTAAAAGGCATAACATAAGACGAGGCATCAATGTTAGCATTGAATACGGGATCGTGGAGGAATTTTATTAGGAGTACTACGCTCCAGACTGAACGCTGATAGGCATAATCAGTCTCTAATGCTGCTGCTGCTGATGATGATGGAGATTTCCGGAAGGCTTTTGACACTATACCTCACAAGCAGCTTTTAATCAGATTGCCTGTTTATGGAATATCACTACAGTTGTGCGACTGGTTTCTTGACTTCTTGTCAAAAAGGACAGTACGTAGTAATTGACGAAAAGTCATCGACTAAAACAGAAGTGATATCAGGCGTTCCTCAGGGAATTGTGAGAAGGCCCCTACTGCTCCTAATCTTTATACACGATTTAGGAGACAATGTGAGCAGATCTCTGAGACGTCACGGATGATGCTGCCAAAAGGACCGAAAGCTGTGCATAATGATTTAGACAAGACATCTGCATGGTGTAAAAATTGGCAATTAATCCTAAATAGCCGCGACGGATTACCGTGCGTACTAGAACGCCGTGCTGCGGTGAGCGAGGTCGTTCGCCGTCGGGGGGTTCAAGTTTCCCCTCGGGCATAGCTACGGACTAATAACCACGCAGTTTAATCCGATAGATTTACAAACATTTGAACCTCAATAATAATAAATGTGATTTCATCCATATGAACAGTAAAAGAAATCCGACGAACTTTATTTACACTATAAATCAGTCAAATCTTCAGACTGTAAATTCAACCAAATATTAAGGAATTTCAATTACGAACAACTTTAATTGGAAAGAGCACATAGAAAATAATTTAGGGAAGGATAACCAAAGGCAGAACACTTAGAAGCTGAAACAGTTTTACTAAAGAAACTGCCTACATTACCAAAATTGTTCAAACGTTTGTTAAGCTTATGTGACTTAACTGCGGGGCCATCAGTCCCTAAACTTGCAAACTACCTAATACTAAAGATAGTACAAACATCCATACATGAGGGAGTATTCGAAATCCCGATTGGGAACGACATCGCGTATCGGAGCATAGCGCCTCAATGCGCTCTGCCATTCCGTCGCCACCCTACACTACACTTGTGAATCCTATATTGAAGTGTTGCTGTACATTGTGGGATCTCCACCAAGTAGAACTGACGGACGATTTAGAGACAGTTCTGAAAAGGACAGCTCGTTATATATTATACAGCCCAGAGAAGTCATGGAAATGATCCACGAGTTGGGGTGGAAATCATTAAAAAATGAGGTTTCTTTTCGAAATTTGTCATCAGCTCCCTAATAAACAATTTTTGTAAGCACCCACCTACATAAGGAGAAATGACCATCAGAATAAAATAAGAGAAGTCAGATCGAAAACGAATTCTCTGCCATAAATGTGATTTTAGACTTGTTGCTGGGCGCGATCTGTTGTTTACGTAAAATATTATGTTATTTCAAATGTTTGTATGGCTTATTGGACTTAACTACTTATGAACTAACTAATACTAAGGACGTCACAAATATCCATGCCCGAGGGGGAATTCGAACCCCCGACCGCAGTGGCCGTGCAGACCGTGACTGGAGCGCCTCAGTCCCCTCAGCCACAGCGGCCGGCCTATGTTATTTCAAAGATCGCTTATTCAAAATTTTCACTTATTTTTACCGGTTTCGGCGAATCTTGATGATGGCGGCAAGATCAGCCGAAACCGGTAAAAGAAGTGAAAATTTTGACAAGCGATCTTGGCAATAGCAGTTATTCTAGGAGAGAACGGGGCAACCCCTGTCCCCCCTTATGAGGGCGGGAACGGGCGCAACTCCTCCGTTCCTATGAATAATTCACGATTTGTGACCCTAATTTATGACACTATTTAAAAATTAACCTTAATTAAAAAGTAACATGATTTATTAGCCTAGTTAAAAAAATTGACATCATTAATGATTTCTATGAGAACCCTTCTCCCATTACTCACTGACTATGAGACCCCTTCCCCTTCCACCACCGAGCCCTAGTAAACATTCGGGGGATCGAACCCGCGACCTCCAACCTCAGAATTCCCCGCCTCCGCCCACTCCACACAGCGCGTTTTTTTTTTTTTGTTTTTTTTTGTTTTTTTTTTTATATATATATATATATATATATATATATATATATATATATATATATATATATATATATATTTGAGATCTGCATACATGAAACTTCCTGGCAGATTAAAATGGTGTGCCAGAACTGGAACTCAAACCTGTGACCTTTGCCTTTCGGGGCAAGCGCTCTACCGACTGAGCTATCCCGACACGACTCACGATGTCGCCCCACAAATTTACTTCCGCCAGTAACTCGCTTCCTACTTTCCAGAGTTGTAAAGTTTGGAAAGTAGGAGGGTTGCCTTTTGCGGGCAAGCGCTCTACCCACTGAGCTATCCCGACACGACTGACGATGCAGCCCCACAAATTTACTTCCGACAGTGCCTCGCCTCCTTCTTTCCAGAGTTGGAAAGTAAGAGGCGAGGTACAGGCGGAAGTAAAGATGTGGGGCGGCATCGTGAGTCGTCGTGTCGGGATAGCTCAGTCGGTAGAGCGCTTGCCCGCGAAAGGCAAAGGTCCCAGGTTCGATTCCAGGTTCCGGCACTCAATTTTAATCTGCCAGAAGTTTCATATCAGAGCACACTCGGCTGCAGAGTGAAAAGTTTGAAACTGCATATATGTTTATGTAAATAAATGTATTCCCCTTCCAGACCGAACCATAACTCTATAAAAGAAATACGATTACTATCATGCGCTGGCCCGTAGGCCACGCCGACCCGTCGCCCCTTACCGAGTAGCACAAAAAACAACCCAGGTGGGCGGGACCCCACGAGGCGCGGCCCGGACGATGGTGGTGCGGCCAACGCCATGCTTGAGGCACAGAGTAACATATATATTTTGTCTGTGCTTGAGGGCTACCGGATTCTTCCCCTCGTCCACACACACACTTGCCAGCTGCCGAGGTAACAGGCACAACCCCCTTCCTCCCTTACGAGGGCGAGGAACGGGCGCAACCCACCTTCCCGTTATGCAATGCTTATCTTTTCGATGCTTTGTAGGTGCCAGACCTAATTCTGCGATAACTGTTTCTAAGGGCATTGTGCGGAAAATGTTCTGGACTGGGAGAAATATGAGGCTCCTCCTCCCTGTCCCATCTGTCGCTGACTACAAGACCCCTTGCCGGCCGCGGTGGCCGAGGAGACTCAGGCGCTCCAGTCACGGTCTGCACGGCCACTGCGGTCGGGGGTTCGAACCCCCCCTCGGGCATGGATATTTGTGCCGTCTTAGTTCGTAAGTAGTTCATAAGTAGTTTGTAAGTTTAGGGACTGATAACCCCGTAGTTAAGTCCCATAGACTATACAAACATTTTACAAGACCCCTTCCCACCACTGGCTCAGGAACGAGGACAAGTACACTTTCCGGGTTATGAATAGAAGTTTTTGTCCGTATTTGCAACTACAATTGAAATGCGATTTTTTCTCACCAGACGCGTTTCTTTTTAATGACTATAAAACATCTTCAGTTGTGGAAATTTTGTCGTCTTTTCGCTTCACATCATAAAATGCCAGTCTGTTTCATGCAATACCACCGTTTCTTCATGATGTGTTGTTTTTTCCACTACTTCCACTGACACTTTTACACTGCCCATAGTTGTTTCCCACATATGAGAAGTGTTTTGGCGGTATTGCATGAAACAGACCGGCATTCCAAGATTTAAAGCGAAAAGAAGACAAAATTTCCACCACTGAAGATGTGTTACAGTCGTGAAAACGACACGCATCTAGTGAGAAAAAAATCGCATTTTTATTGTAGTTGCAAAGACGGACAAACAATGCTTTTCATAATTAAGAAAGCAACTACGGACATTATGGCCACACAAACGAAGGACACATTCCGGGGATCGAACCCACATCCTCCCACCTCGGTATCCCCCCACAGAGCGTGTAATTTGTCGCAGACACACCTGCGATGCTCGATAACTAAAATCGGATTAATTATCCTGCCTACATTCTCCATTCGTCTAACGAATCTGTCTGTATCCCCGCCAATCTGCTCCCAGTGACCAGTTCTGGCCATACACGATGCATAGGCCCAAGTAACTAGATTGTGTACAGTTGTCGGATCATTAAAACGTACGGGTTCCATCGCGCAGTACGTCCGCCGGGCGTAAGAGCCGTCAGCACAATGAGGACGCGAGGGCGTGAGGCCGCAGCTCCCCCCTCTGATTGAAATGCGGCGACAGTGGCCCGCGGCACAGACTCTGTGCCCACGGGAAAAGGGGGGGGGGGGGGGGGGACAGATGCTGCGGACCTCGGTCGCATGTGTCCTGCACCCACACCTGCGTCCTGTCTTATTAAAATAATTAATACCGACCCACGCAACGATGCTTTATCAGATCACATCGCTTCCCAAGGAGGAGGAAAGTCTGTGCTGTCCCTTTATCAGATCACGCTGTCTGGGAATAGCGTGGGAAACTACAGGGCAAGTGGCTTTGCCGAGGGGTGCTGCTAGTAGCAAGACACGTTGTAAGTATCTGCGCTCCTTCTCTAAAAATCTCCACTTTAATTTTATCATTAATTCCATATATAACACAACTATTCTACTCCCTACTAATGAAAACAATTTAAAAAAATAATAAAATAAATAAATAAAAAATAGAAAATTAAAAAATAAAATAAAAAATAGAGTTCAAATGTTTGTAAAGCTTATGGGACGTAACTGCGGAGTCATCAGTCCATAAACTTACAAACTGCTTATGAACTTGTAGTAATAAATTAATGATTTTTTTTAATAACTTGTGCGCTGCTTGTCGCTGACTTCTGCCCTCTCTCTGCGAGCATATCGATAAACATATGACATTTGTCACGTTCAACTTTTTTGCAACAAACCGAAGGGAGAGAGCGGAACTGTTCGTTACTTACTGTTTTCTTCTCAATGAGTTAGGACGTGTTCCAGGATTTTGTCTAATTAATGTAAGTGTCAGCTTAGTCCTTTTTTTATTAATTGCAATAAACCCCCACAGTTAATTTGAAATATCTTACTTACTTACAATCCCTTCCCCATTCTGACTAATTTTTAAGTTATTTATTTTCAGCAGATCCAGTACTTCATAAAGTGATGCTCGGGTATTGTTGAGATTTGTTTCGCGATTGTACTAGAACATTCTCTGTGCAACTTTTATTTATTTCGTGTCTATGAATGGTTTCTTACATTTTAATACCTGCATAAAAATCTTCGCGGTGTCCGATAATTTTCCAATTTTTGGCGACTATCATGATTAATTTTCAATACGGTCATAGAACAATAGTAAACGAAATGCACAATCCCAGCATCAATTTATCGAAGTAATATTCCAGTCATCTGACCTAGAATCACTACAGAATATGACCGAAATATTAGTACCAGCTCTCAATAAGGTAAAATTTAGATTCCGCCGACTTCTTCTGTAATGTTGCTTTTCGGTATTGTATTTGCTACCGAAATCACGACCGCTACCATTTAATGGCGGAATCCAGTAATTTTGTTTAAATTATCCCTTCCTTGTGAAAAATTGATCAGTAATTTCATTTGAAAATATTTCACTACCTGGTAAAATTTCATTTGCGGTCCCCAACCTTGACTTTAATAAGCAACACCCATTTTCATATGAAAGGAGCATTACAAGAAGAATTCACCCGCTCGCTTTGGCTACGCCGGCCCATCTCAGTTTGGATTACATGAAATAAAGATCTTAATCAGACACTTAATCAGATGTTAAAGTCCTTCCTTCTAAAAGAGAGACAGTTAATTATTACATTTTTTTTACACATTTGTTCTCGCGAGTGTCTCTGTAATTGTTTGTTTAGCAAGAATTTGACATTTCTATTGATTTGTAAGTGTGAGCTTATCTGAGTAATCTGACATGAACATGTGTCGCGTCTTTTACATAAACTAAATTTGGCAATTTAGATTAACTATTCACTAACATACGTGCAAAAGTTTTCTTACTATACACTATGTGCATTGAAAATGATTTAACTTTCATTAGAAGTAGCATTATTATTTGATTCATAAGAAATTGCTTGCAAATCTAACCTTTTACTTTATACACATATTTAGATATTATATATACATATATACAGGAATCATTCAAGAAGGACATAATTAGTTTAGGGATTGTGCGTTTGCAAGTGCTACAGAACAGTCTTTTGATGTGACAAGGCTGAAGAGTCAGTCTCTTTAACATCACTTTTAAACATTTGATTTTTTCAGTTCGTGGAGTCGTTGACTTTGTCAATTTGAAATTTTTACGCGTCGGGTCCGCCGCTGGCTTCGTATATTAAAGACGGCACAAACATCCATGCCCGAGGGAGGATTCGAACCTCCGACGCGGGAGGTCGCGCGTTCCGCAACGTCGCGCTCCAGACCAGTCGGCTACTCCCGCGTGGCAACAATTTCAATATAGAGATTTAATTTTGCGGTATTTCTCGTCGTAAATCAGATCGTACGCTGGAGTAATACAACTCAGTTCCAGCCACCGAAATATTTGTACAGAAATAGTTACAAATAGCAGTGTAGTTGTAAATATCTCTCTTCCTTCCTGATACATGTTTAGATACAGATATTCAAGAAAGGCAGTAGGAGTAACCCACTAAACTACAGGCCTATTTCATTGACGTCAATTTGCAGCTGGGTTTTAGAACATATCCTGTATTCAAATATTATGAATTATCTCGAACAGAACGATCTATTGACCCAAGGTCAACACGGATTTAGAAAATAACGTTCATGCGAAACACAGCTATCTCTTTATTCACACGAAGTGATGGCTGCCATCGACAAGGGTTCGCAAATCGATTCCGTATTTCTTGATTTCCAGAAGGCTTTTGACACCGTACCTCACAAATGGCGTTTAATCAAATTGCGTGATTATGGTATATCGCCCCAAATTTGCGATTGGATAGGGTATTTCCTGTCAGAGAGGACACAGTTCGTAGTAATCGCTGGTAACGCATCGACTAAAACAGAGGTGATATCGGGCGTTCCACAGGGTAGTGTTATTGGTAATCTGCTCTTCCTTATTTACATACACGATTTGGGAGAAAATCTAAGCAGCTCTCTTAGGTTGTTTGCAGATGACGCCGCCATTTACCGTCTCGTAAAATCATTTGAAGGTCAAAACAAACTGCAGAACGATCTGAATAAGATATCACTATGGTGTTAAAATTGGCAATGACTCTAAATAATGAGAAGTGTGAAGTCGTCCACATGAGTACAAAAAGAAATCCGTTAAACTTTGTTTACAATATAAATCACTCAAACGTGAAGGCCGTATACACAAAATACTTAGAAATTACTATTACTTCAGACTTAAACTGGAAAGAACACGTAGATAATGTCGTGGGAAAGGCGAACCAGAGACTGCGTTTTATTGGCAGAACCCTTAAAACATGCAACAGAACTACAAAAGAGATTGCTTACACTACGCTTGTTCGTCCATTTTTGGTGTATTGCTGCCCAGTGAGGGTTCCTTATCAGGTGGGTTTGATGGAGGACATCGAAAGAGTCCAAAGAAGCGCAGCTCGTTTCGTATTGTCACGATACAGGGGAGACAGCGTTACGGAAATGATACAGGATCTGGGATGGGAATCATTACAATAACGACGCTTATCGCTGCGGCATGAGATACTAACGAATCTCCAATCGCCAACATTCTCCTCCGAATGCGAAAATATATTGTTGACTTCCACTTACATAGGTAGAAATGATCATCAGAATAAAAAAACGATAAATCAGAGCTCGGACGGAGAGATTCAGGTGTTCTTTCGTCCCGCGCGCTACTCGAGAATGTAATGGGAGTTAAATAGTATAAAGGTGGTTCGATGAACCCTCTGCCAGGCACTTAAATGTGATTTGCAGAGTATCCCATGTATATGCAGATATTTAGACGCAGCAAATAGTTCGTTCTTTATTTTCTTCGGTGTAATTGTAATAACATCTAACTTAATTTTTAACTTTTAGTTCCAAATTGCAGCATCTCTCGTCCCTCTTGCAAATCCTCCAACCAACAACATTTGGGATTTTAACTTTTATTTCCTAAATAATACAAAGATTAAGACAATTCTACTCCAAACTAATTCGAAATTTCTGTATAGAATTTTGAGAGTGAATTAAAAAAAAAAGTAAAAGTTCGATTCTTAGGATTTTTAGTAAGGGCTAGACTTGCGGAACGATGATGTTTTTGTAGGTACCAGACCTAATTCGGCGATAACTGTTTCTGAGGGCATTGTGAGGAATAATGTTCTGGACTGGGAGAAATAAGTTATTCCTGCCTAACACAACCGTTATAACACTCCACATCGTCTTATGTGTACGCTGTCATCTCTTCTGATGCGCAGTCTTCTGGCATCTCCGTTTAGAACTTTAGGTTTACAACTTTTGCAGACGAATGCTGGTTAAGTATTGTTATTCCGTCTGTTTTTATTTCTGCAAATGGTTTTTATGTAGGGAGATGGACAACATCCAACCAACCATAAATAGAAACAATGTAACCATTCTAAGAAGATCCAAACGGGGTTGCAGCTTTAGAAACACATTCGGTGAGTACTCCCATGCTGTTTGCTGTAAATGCGACCCTTTTATATTCCCCGGTCACAGCGAGCGTTTTTCCCTATAGAGTGTTAAAACCAGTAAGTTAAACGTGCTTGCACATCTGCAATAGCCTCCTCTTGTTCCAAATGCAATTGGTTTTCATCCTTTAGAACAGTTTTCTTCGCCATATAATCAAATCTTCGTTTCTTGACGTCGATCTCCTTCGTTTCCAATCGTGTTTCCGTGCACATAGCAAATTAACTGCACTTAGAGGAGTAATTTCTTTAATTGTGCTCTTCTGCGTAACACTTATATCGTCCTTGCTGGAGTCAGTATTACGAATCTCCACTAAAAGAACCATCGTTAAGACTAAATATGCAACGCCGACAGACGCGGTGTTTACAAAATAGCGTGTAGGGAAGTAGTTGAAACGTTTTGAGAACTAGTTTAAAATTTATGGCTATTAGTTTAAACATTTTGGACAGTAGTTGAAATTTTTAGAGGTATTTAAAACAGAGGTACTTGTTGCAACTATAAACGGGGTAGTTTACAGGAACAAAATTAGATATGCCCTGAAATTCGAGAGCATATCAGTTCTGTATTTGTCAAATTACTGGTTGGAAAAAGACATTGAAGATCTCCGCATGGATTTGAAATATAAGTTTAAAACCGATTCTGTCCCCCCCCTTCCCCCCCACCCTGTTTGCCGGCCGCGGTGGCCGAGGGGACTGAGGCGTTCCAGTCACGGTCTGCACGGCCACTACGGTCGGGGGTTCGAATCCCCCCTCGGGCATGGATATTTGGGCCGTCATTAGTGTTAGCTAGTTCATAAGTAGTTTGTATGTTTAGGGATTGATGACCTCGTAGATAAGTCCCATAAGGTACACAACATTTGAACATTTTTTTGTCCCCCAGTTTGTACGATGCCATCTCCCCTGCTACATAATGCTACGACAATTCCGTATGAAACTCAAGGTTTAAGACTTTTGCAAACGTATGCCTCTTAAATATTATTATTCCATAGGTTTTCAACTCTGCAAATGGATTCTCTGTAGGTAGATGGACAACATCCAGTCGTCCACGTTTGGATAGAATGTATCCATTCTTTTTTTAGCAAATGAGAGTGCATTTTTACAAACACGTTTTTCGTGCGTACTGCTAATTTCGGCTATCCCACCGACACGTGACCAATCTCCCTGGCCCTCGTAAAGGGTCCGAGGGTGTGATGCTATCAGGGGTAGGACATGCGAATGCATAAAGTCTGTGGCGTATCGCTGAATCGTCAATGTCTTCCGGAGCATGTCTAGAAGTGACCAACTTATATCCTATGGTTCCCCACACTATGATGCCAGGGACTATGCCTGCATCTCTCCACAATTTTGGTAGAACGTGTCCTCTTATCTTGACGCTGCCAAACACGAATTCGATCGGCAGCGGAGGTTATGGAGAAGCGGGACTCATGACTAAATATGATGCCACCCCAATCGTCTTCTGTCCACTTCTCCCGGGCACATCACTGTAAACGCCGGTATTGTTTCTCTGGTATCAATTGTGAAAGTTTTGTACACGAATCTGTTATGAAGTGGGTGGGGCGGTGTTAATACAAATAACTGTCTAGGGAACTTATTCCTCTCCAGTAAAACTGTCATTCTCTTTGAGAATACCAATGCTACACAGCAAATTTACCTGAGAAAAATATTTCATGAACATTTTATAGATAAATCTTTACCACTACAGACAGTATGGCTGAAGCAATGGTTCGTACTGTACTTTGTCTTAGCGCAGAAACCCAACAATGGTTTACACAGTGACAGTATAAAACTGAAATATACAGTATGAATGCAGTGCTTCTTTGAATCCTTTTTTGTAAAAAGTACAATGTGTAAAAGTACTATGTTCAGCTTGTTAAATTATGATGAGAAAACAAATCTTTGAAACTCTTTACTTCTATGAAAATGATGGTACAAGTGTAACTGTATGCAGACGTACTGACGTACTGATGGTTATTGGTTTTATTGTGCCTATTTTCGTGTAATTATATGTTGAACAATGAAAAACTAACTATTAGTTGATTAGTAGAAATGTTAGCAACGTTCGTAACGTATTTCTGTATGGGATTTATTGATCTTTCGACCATAAATGGGAACATATAGGTCCATATATATAACTGTATATCCGCGGCACTCCTGCAAAAAAATTAAAACTGCAAGCCAAAGCTTTAATGTGCAAAGAGAGATTTGCCATGACTAGCAACAAATTTTTAAATTACAAAGAAAGGTGGAGTTTCAATAAAACATAAAAAATTTGACAGGGAAGAAAATCGTGTACGCTACACGGGATGGGTTTGACGTTAAAACGTGAACTGCAATTTAATGGCATCAAAGTTTGCACAAAAATGAACGATTTCTTCCTCAATTATATTTGAAGTGACATCAAAAATGTTCAACCAAGACATGTTCTTCCATTTACAATTAAAAAAGAATTTAAAAAAAATCACATCAGGTAAAAAATGAAACAAAAATATTCATAATTCTGGCTCAGCAATTCTGGAGCCCACACTTCATGCGTCTCCTCGGAGACCATGTTTACCTACGACTTATCGCAATAAAGTGATCACTGCACAACGGTGCTGCTTAGTCGCTCACAACAGCAATACCGCGATAATCGAAGAACAAAGACAGATAGATATGCCAGTCCTACAGAACCAACGAACACATACGAGTGTTGGAACTTACATAGTGGAAACTGCTTATTCACAATAGATACAAAAGCGTTACATGTTTGTACCTGTTACTGTCTTTCAAAGTAATCACCAGCGTTGGGTAGAACCCGTTGCAAGCTATGTGGAAGGCGTAAAATACAGTTAGCAGAGCCTGTTCTTTTGATGGTGCGAATGTCGAATCTCTGGAATAGTGCTGAATCGAATGCCACGAAGTGGTTCCATCATCTTCGGAATCAAATCAAAGTCACAAGAAATTAAGTCCGGGGAGTTTGGTGGATTGTACAGTACTTTCCGGTACCATCGACTGAACGGATCAGCGACAGCTTGCGCTGTATTCCATCCTGGAATATGATGGGTAGGTTTCGCAGAAAGTGTTGCCGCTTCTTACTAGAAGCTGATCGCAGGTGATGCTCCAAAACCGAACAGTAATACTGTGTATTGACGGTCTGCCGTTGAGGAACGTAATGCGTTGGGATAACACCATCACAGTCGTACAAGAGAATCACCATAACTTTCACCATAGTGGAGCCCTGACAAACTGTCGACTTTCTCGGCGACTCGTAATGACGCCATTCGGTGGATTAGCGTTTCAGTTTTCGGTCGTACGATATTGTTCATGGGCTATGCCTCATCCAGTGTTACGATACAGTGGAAGAAAGCCTCTCCTTCGCCCAGGCGTTCCTTCAGGATGAGAAGCACAGTCGTATGCGCTAATCCGGTTTCGTGGACGAGCTCACGAATCGTCTGGCGTCGATCATTGTCTATTTTGTGTCCCAACTTCGTCGCCGCTTTTGTGTCCCAGCCTCGTCGTAGGTGTCGGTGGCCGAGTGGAATGAGACCGACACAGGAACAAAAATAGCACGCTGGTGCAGGTACGGAGGGGAGCAGCCAGAAACTATAAACACTAAAATTAGAAAGAGATATATATTGCACAGAATGTAACAATACTTAACTTTTACATAGTACTGCAGACTGTTGATACATAGTTGTTAGAGGCCTGCCTAGTGCCTGTACGATAGCAAAGTCTTCACTGGTGCCTATCTGATTACGAAGGTCCTAACTGGTTGCTATCTCAGTCCGATGTCCTTCAGTGGTGGCCACGAGCGGAGTTGCAGCAGAGGGCGCTCGTAGCTGTCGTCGTAAGAACGCCGCGCCGTGCGTGCATGGCGGTGCGCGGCGAAAGTAGGTGGCGCGCACTTTGTACTTGTGCGACACCACAGTCTACTAACGCGTAAACACTATGTACTTCTTCTACAATGACGCTGGGACGACCTGCCCGGTGGCATGCCTGCTACAGTTTGCCGGCATTTGTTGAAGGCTTTTCCCAACGCGCCACTGTTCTGTACGGCAATACTGATTCCCCGCACGCCTCTTGGAAACTTTGATAACACTGTCGCGGTGGCACATTCAATTTTGATCCAACTCCGTTGTTCCTGTTTCGAAAACATAATGAGACCGTTACGTTAGACCGCTCGCTCACAAGTGACTGTGTTTACGTAGATTGTGCGCACGTCGGTAAAGTGGGACGGGCGAGACCGTTTTGTCGGAGGTAAGGTAGGTATGTCTACAACGTGTACTGTCAGCGACAATAGTGGATTCCACTGCAAAGTTTCTCCACAGCAGAGTTGTGACTGGGTGCCCTCTTGTGGCCAAGGATTCCAACATTTGGCCACAGTGAAAGCTGAATAGCCCATATGACTGGTAGTTGCACAGTGCAATCACGCCGCTACGACCAATCCAGCAATATGGCCTCTGCCAAATGCGCTCAGTTGGTGGATGGACTGTTTAACGAGTCTGAGAAGCGTCGCGGGTGCTTCGTTCACAAACGTGTTACTCCAGTGTGTCACTACCCCAAGACTGAAATAACGTAAAAGGAACCCGCCTACAGGGTAGCCAAAGAGGCTACCCATAAACCGAATCTGGAGATCGGCATTTCGGCAACTGTTCTCCGGTACTACGCAGTCGAGTTCTTGGGTTGCGGAATAGCGAATGGCGCACAGTAAGTACGCCTATTAAATTAAGACGAATAAGGGAGACAACGAAAGGGTGGAGGGATTCCACGAGGACAGGGTATGTATTGTCCTATGCTGACTCCTCATCTGTCATACTGGCTGACTCGCAGACATTTTCTTCGTCTCAAGGATCATGCACATGGTTGCTGTAGTTCACAGATGACTGTGTTCCACAGCAACTTCTTCTATTCCGTTCTAACCGCTCTTTGTGGACTTTTAATTACCCCAAGGTTTCATCTACAATTTTAGCTGACAATGCATATTTGGACGATAAAGTTTTAAGTTTAATCGTAAAATTGGTTTTTATAATTCCCTTTAATGTTTAGTGTACGTCTTTAACATCTCTGTGTTTATTGCCTAGTACTTTCATGCTGTATATTTCAATGTGTTATTGAGATTCTTGCATGCTCCAAAATTATCCCACTGTCTAATGTACGCTCTTGTCCAACATTGTAGCGGGACAAGATAGTCGTACTACATTTCATGTCAGTCCTGTTTTGAAGTTGTAAATAGGAAAATGTATACATATTTGATGTTCATGTAAATATTGTTATTTTATAATATGTTTCTTAAAATGTTTTATTTTCTGTATGTTACATGTTCGATCCAGGCGCCGCAATCAACAAGGGCAGCGTCGTCGCCGCCGCAGCCAACCTTGAAGTATGTGACCGCTAGCTGAATTTAACCGACGGCTACGGGGCTACGAATGCAGCTGCGCCTTCTTTATTGCCGCGCGTCAATCGTTTCAAAAAAGAAAAGAAAAGAACATTAAATGATTATTTATTGTTGTTTGAGATTCAGTCCAAGCTGGTTGTACAGGTTCTAAACTGACTTTGTATTAGTATGAAGAAGAATAAATATTTGTTAATATTGAATAGTATCTCGCATTTATGAAGAGTTATTTAGAATCAAGAATATGTTATAGCAAGAGTAATTTGATTTTTTGTGAAGAACTTATACTTATTTCAGAAAACAATTTAAATTCTAATTGAAATTATTACTGATTAGCTTCGAATGTGATATTAGACTGGTATCGAGTGTGAATATGGAAAAGCAGTTTTTAGCAGGCGGTGGAATGTTAATATTTTTCAGTATACGTTAGCCTGTGTTTGACTTTGATAAAATTTTAGTAACGACCACAGACTAGTTTCCTTTCCCCGCTCGTACAAGAACCTAATTTATTTTTTGTGAATTATTTAAAGGAGATATTCCGATATTTTTCTGATTCATATTGTGGTGCGGGACACTTGAAATTTTACACGGTTAGATTGTGACAGTTGGTGTTGCTAGGGGACTGTAAATAACAAATTAACAACGGCCTAGCAACTGATAAAACCTTTTGTATCAAAATACTCTCATGGTTAGCGAGTGAAGATGAACATGAGTAACTGTATTAACTATTGCAGTTATCCCGCTCCTGTTCCACCACAACATGAACAGAGTCGTCCGCGTTTTCTTCTTTGCCACCAAAAGTATTTAAACTTCAGATCCAGTCCGATGGCTCTCCATCGCAATTTCTTCCTTCCGCGCATAATTACGACTGAAAATCTCGCGGAGACTGACCTGTCAGCTCCCAAGGACTCTCTCGCCCTGCTATGTGCAAACGCTTCCGACATCTGCTCTCGCAAAACTCTCAGACACTTTACAAAAAGTACTCGCCGCTAAATCTCCGATATTAACTGAAAGCTAAAATTCACTCATAGTCTAAAATGTTTTGCGAGTGCCATCTGAGAGTACCAAACTCTCTGGTAACAAGTTACTTTCATATGTATCCCAGTCCTTAGGGAGCTCCCTCGGCAATTATCCGCATCACCGAGAACACACTTCTTGTGATAAGAGTGGCTCAGGTCCAGTCCGGTGGTAACGTTACTGTGTTCCTGATGAAACGAATGATTTCAATTAATTTGACACCGCTTTGCTACCAGCATATTTCCAGTGTTCGTCCACTATCGGGTCCTTTCCAGCTCTTTGTTCTCTAAAGACCCTTAGACCTGACGGTATATTGCGATATAGTAGACGTTAGGAGTGATGCATTCCTCTCTATTCCTTTAGGCACTAGGCACTTGTTTAACTACTAATTCGGAAATCGCTGTACTTTAGAAAATAAACAGACAATTATATTTTCGAAGGGTATACAAGGTAATTTGACCATGTACAGTTAGGCCTACTTTTTAATTCACAATCATCATTTCGGCTTTTGTTACTGTAAATCGTAAGGCTGCCTGATGTGTGAATGACATCAAACCATGGCCATACCAGTGTGTTTAACAAGAAATGAATTGTACGTTTCTGTTATGTCAGGTTTCTGTGCACTATACATTTTCAATTTGTGCTAAGTTATGGAACGTGGAAACTGGTTTCATGAAACTAATTGATGAAAGACAATTTTAAAATATTTTGATGACACACGAAAATAGCGTATATGATCTATATCATTATTGTGAATTAAAAAGTAATTGATGACAGTCTAATGTCCTTAAATAATTATATATTTGGTTCGCCACAATTTACCAATTCGTCAATAAAGCCACATCATTAGCCGTCATGATGGACAGAGTGCCTCAATTTCACAGACAACCATTACTTACAAGAACAAAAATGTCGATGTTTCTCGTTTCGGTCATAGTAATTCAAGGAATTTTTTTTAGGTTCCTAATTACACACTTGTAAATCGGGACATGTTCGTTTGTAATCTGCCAACTACTTGTTAAAAGGCAGAATAAATGTCACTGGCAAGTTACTCATTCAAACCGTAGTTATTTAAGCTTTTTTCTTAGTTTCCTACGCAAGGACACACTCGGAGATCGCCACATATTCTAAGTAGAAAGCAAACTACGTCTTTGTAAGAATGAAGCAATTTAAACTCTGCTATTAGGTTCCTGTACATTTTCAATCTTTTATATCGTAACGAATATGAAAAAATTTCCGTTTACTGTAAAACAGACTTCCAGTACATTAATATTATCTTCCACGGACTTGCTGGAACGGGATTCGAACCCGAAAATTTATGAATACCATTCTCACAGGCAATAAAACTAACCACAAGACCACAGCAGATTTCCATTTGTAATGATAGCTATTAGAATTCACATAGGATCTTAGGGATTTCATCGTTATTGCATTGTTTATTGATATTCACTTTTAACTGACATTCATTGTACCAAAGGGAAGTGTTTGTGACAAATCTGCAATGTACTATTGTCTCAAAATAGTATATTATCATGATTTGCACTTCAACATTTCGTTTGTAAAGTTGTCGAAGAGCAAAGGCTAACTTGGTAAATCTCCTTCTGAGAGGAATGCATCAGCCTCTAACGTCTACTTGTGCCGTGTATGAGTAGTATTCTGCAATAAAGGGAAATTTTTACCTGTACAGAGATAAATTACATTCGATTTCGACGAATTTGTTCAAGTAAGTAAAAAACTAACGAAAAAGATCAGAAAATAAACTGGGGGGGGGGGGGGTAATATGTTTAAGCACATGCAATAATTTGAGAAGTGAAGTTACTGATTTTCCACATTAGCAGAGGAATTTAATGACATCACAACAGTAAGCAGATATGTTTATTTTACTTTTAGCAGTGTTCAAAACTGGCAAAACTTTGCCGCTGTCCAGCGGGCAGACAGTAATTTTTATTCCTTGTCGCAGTTGTTACAATACGGACATGAGTTCATAATAATAACTTTTGGGCAGAAAGCAGTAGGGCCTATATAATTGTTGTATTCCGTTCGCAGCAGATGCTACAAAAGAGAAATACATAGAAAATAGCACACATGTCAGTGCTTGATAATTAACACAGTTGATTAATTCTCTTTGTTGCGTTTAATTAAACAGTGCTGTAGTGAATGGACAGCTACTCCACACAAATATTTACTGGAACTTTTTCTGACTTATTTAGCCCGGTGTGCACTGTTTCTGCTTGTTTCTATTAGAGCACAGTACCAGACGACCTGATGCAATGGACGATATTTTATTATTTCTATTTGCGTTTTTCGAGGCAAGCAACTCAGTCGCCATGGATACAAGGCATACAGTGCCGACATGTTCGCTACGTAGACTTCCAACTAACGCATACAGGACATAAGAATTTTACAGTAAATAATATGCTATTCTTGGCCTCGCAAATTTAAACAATGTATTGACACAATATTATTGCTACTGACAGGCTTATTGACTGTTGAGTAGGCGTTTTTGTTTGAACTACATATTCAGTGGATGTAAATGGATATTATAATTCTCAACTGTCATTCCATTTCTCGTTTCATTTCCTACTACTGAAGAGGCAGGAAGTTGGATATTGATTTCATAATAATTTGAACCTGCAGCCTCTCACCTTCGTGCTTATGCATCTTGTTACCTTAACTTCAATATCGGGTGACCGAGCGTTGCTCAGTATTTTTTTTTTTTCTGTTACATAGTGGTATTGTTATATAAAACTAGCTTAACGCCCGCTACTTCGCATGTGTAGGCTGGTTTGTCTCCACCAGTTATTTCTCCCTCTTTTTATAATTTTTCATAGATATAGCTTAAGTACAATCATAATGCAATGTTGCGTTACTATTTGTAGCCGCAGCAGAAAGGCCATGCGTATTGCAGTGCCATGCTCCGGTGCGCGCTGTTGTTCGCTATCCAGGGTTCTATTCGCCCCTCGGGTGTTTGTGTTGTCCTTAGCATAAATTAGTCTAAGTTGAAGTTAGTTTAATTAGTTTGTAAGCATTAGGGACTGATGACCCCGTAGTTATGTCTCTTAAGATTTACATACATTTGAACATTTGATTTTACTACTTGCAACCCCCGATGGAACACCGTATTAGTTGAATTTCGAAAACGGTTGCTCGCCGTCGGAGGTTCGAGTCCACCCTGGGCCATGGGTGTGTGTGTGTTGTACTTAGGTTCGTTTACCTTAGTTTAGTAGTTTGTAAGGTACGGACAGATGACCACGCAGTTTGGTCCGATAGATTTACAAACATTTGAACATTTGAATTTCGAAAAATACCCCAACATGTGTCTTTTAAATTCCAACCAAGTACACAAATATTTCTTATAATTCTGGGTTCAAAATTGGCTTCGTAGCAACGTATTTTCAAAAAATGTTTCATCCCCTAAATGATTAATTTTCTGAAAATTCTGACCAAGAAACCATATACCAGTTTATGTGTTTGTAGCTTGAAAATTTCCTGAATAGCAACAGATTTTCGAGAAACAACCCTTCAATTTTACCCCTTTGGTGGTTCAATTTCCAAAAATACCGAAACACGTATTTTTTTAAATTCTAACCAACAATACAAATATAAATTTCTGCAGCTGTAGCTTCAAAATTAAATATCAACGTGTTTTCAAAAAGAATTTTTCATCCCCTATTTTAACCCTCTTACTTGTTGATTTCCAAAAATACTAAAACTCGTGTTTTCTTTATTCCTGACCAAGATTCCATATCCTAAGTTTCGTAGTTCTAGCTTGTAATTTGAGTGAATAGCAACATAATTTGAAAATCAATATTTTCATCCAGTATTTCACCCCCTTACTCGTAGAATTTCCAAAAATACCGAAACACGTGTCTTTTAAATTCGAACCCTGAATTAAAAACCGAAATTTTGTAGTTCTAGCTTCACAATTGCCTAAATATCAACGTATTTAAAAATGAAGTTAATCCCTTGAATGAAACTTTCACTCTGCAGCGGAGTGTGCGCTGATATGAAACTTCCTGGCAGATTAAAATTGTGTGCCGGAACCGGGACTCGAACCTGGGACCTTTGCCTTTCGCGGGCAAGCGCTCTACCGACTGAGCTACCCCGACACAACTCACGATGCCGCCTCACAACTTTACTTCCGCCAGTACCTCGCCTCCTACTTTCCAAACTTCACAGAAGCTCTCTTGCAAACACGCAAGACTAGCACTCCTGGAAGAAAGGATATGGTGGAGACATGGCTTAGCCACAGCCTAAGGGATGTTTCCAGAATGAAACTTTCACTCTGCAGCGGAGTGTGCGCTGATATGAAAGTCTAGTCTTGCGTGTTTGCAAGAGAGCTTCTGTGAAGTTTGGAAAGTAGGAGGCGAGGTACTGGCGGAAGTAAAGTTGTGAGGCGGCATCGTGAGTCGTGTCGGGGTAGCTCAGTCGGTAGAGCGCTTGCCCGCGAAAGGCAAAGGTCCCAGGTTCGAGTCCCGGTTCCGGCACACAATTTTAATCTGCCAGGAAGTTTCAAGTTAATCCCTTATTTCACCCCCTTACGGACGGAATATCGAAAACTAGCTTCCTAAATGACGCCTACAGTATAAGATCAACACTCTCTACAAATTTCAAGGTTCTATCTTCAGTGATTTGGGCTGGGCGATGATGAGTCTGTCAGTCGGTCAGTCACTCAGTAAGTCAGGCAGGCGGGACACTGCCTTTTATATTTAGAGATTTGCAACACTACCTACTCAGAAATTGCAACCGTTAAACGAAAATAACCACAAATGTACCTAGTTCAGCGTCACAGTAAATACTTTTGTCTAAAATTTCCTAGATATTTCGAAGTGCACAGGTCGACTATAAGTGCAGAAACTGTTTCAGTTCGTTGGTGTAGCCGAAGAAAAGCGTATCTAACGTTTATTGTAAAAATGCAAAACGTGATAAAAAAATTTAATGCAAAAAGTTAGAGTGATATGAGAGGTACACGAAAAGAAAAAAACAGTATAACATATTTATTTTGGAAAATCCTGTTGTTTCAGGAGTGACGTCTATACAGATAAATAAGCGAAACCAGATGCGCATGCAAAATTTAATGCAGATCGTTAGAACCGTTTCGGAGATACACGAAATATAGCCTACTAGCTTAAACCCGCGTCTCCACTCGCGTGTTGATTGATTATGATAAATAAGCTATCTTTCAGTAGTGTGATATTTATTTATTCTTATATTTCCTTATTCGTAGGCTTATCCTTACAGAGAAAGAGCTGAAGACATTGTAGCACGCATAGATCAAAGATATGGTCTGTGGCATCACGTTTAGCTGTATTTAACCTCCTTGTTATAAAGTCGCAAACGTCATCGCTGGCCTTCAGTCCGAATTTCTTTATAATTTGACGACTTTTAACCACCATATCTTCCACCCACTTATAGCTGTCGGCATAGAACTGCTATGGTGCACAACGGGAGACTTCGAACAACAATTACACACAGACCATTCGTTTGCGTTCTGTAGTTTTCGCTGCAGATTAACACACACACGTAGAATTTTATATACACCGATAACTTTCCATCCCAATATACTCCACCCTTTTATCATTATCAACCTTCAAGCAACATTGCAACCAATAAAACCATTTCCAAAGAGTAAATATAATTTTCAAAGAGTAATTATTGTTCCGCATTTCGCGTTATATTCGTCAAATTACTAGATATCTATCAGATCGCTATAAAACCGTGCCTAAAACCTTCCTCAGGTATAAATTAGTAACTGTACAAATATTTAAGTCTCTGCGCCTTGTCGTTCGGGCGTGGTAAGCGTACACCGAACAGACATTCACATGAATGTATACAGATAAATAGCTATTCGATCGCCATAAAACCGTGCCTAAAGCCTTCCCCGGGTAGACATTAGTAACTGTACAAATTTTTAGCTCTTTATGTCTTGTGGTTCAGACGTGATAAACGTACACCGAACAGACATTCACATTTATAGATATAGATGTGAGAGACGAGGATGAACGAGCTTCCCTCGGTAGGATATTTCCCCCATGATGGTGTTTTGTAAGAAAATATGTTTGGAGTTCGACGCTGATTAAACTTCCGTAGGTTTCAATCTTATTAAGAATGAAGTGGTTATTTGAATGACAAAATCATGAGTGTAATTAATCTTTTAAATACAAACAAATTGCTAAATTATGATACTTATTTTCATTTTATACGTCGATATGAATAGGTTTCAACATATTCAGTTTCATCATAATGAAATCGGATTTTACGCTAATACTTCCTTCTATACTAGGTTGCGAGTGTGTCCAGGATTTTCATGTGGAAGTAGTAGTGTTAATGCTAAAGGTCGCTTTACTTTAGAAAATGCTACATAAAACATTCTATGCATGAAAACTGACGACCTCAAGTCCACGCAGACAAATTCGAATGTTTGGGCTTGAGATTTGTGTACCGTTATGGCAAATGGAGATCTTACTGGAAATTATTGTCGCTGCAAGGTACATCCCAGTTGTCCTTTTTGATGAGTTTAGAGTTATTCTTGAGTTTATACCTCTTTCCCAGATTGTTCACCCGTCACGATTTTATTATGTAATTGCACAAATTTGTCACAAGTCTTACATAGACCTTCTCATACATCTAAATTACGCAACAGCATTACTGACGAATTTTGTTTTTAATTTCAGTTCATGCAGTGGCAACTCTGTTGCAGGACGTACTGCCTCAGTGGTGACGGTGCTACTCACTACATTTTCGAGGCTAACATATGTTCTGCGATGCGAAAAACACACGAAATTAATTTTTTGACTCTCTCTCTCTCTCTCTCTCTCACACACACACACACACACACCGCGGGTTCGATCCCCGCCTGGTCCTAGGATTTTTATCTGTCACTTTCCACTTCTCTCACCTCTGGCAGTATTGCTTACGTGAAAAATACCGAGTAGCACCGTGGTTCGGAACCCACGTTAAACAACTGTAGGTCCCTCTATAACTGGCCGGGTAAGTCAATTCGAACGTCGGAGGAAGGCAACGGTATACCACCTCCAAACAGGACCATGCCTAGTAAAGCACTCCGGTGTTCAAACCAATCTTCGGATTGTTGACTGCTTTACCTTATATATATATATATATATATATATATATATATATATATATATATATAATTGATCGTTATAAGATATATAACAAAACTATAATTATGTGATGTGAAAGTAAGTACAAACTAAGATAAAGCAATTATTGAATTATGGATTGGCAAAGATGCCCGGTTACCACTATGTGGTTCATTACAGCCAAGTGGATTATTGAGCAGAAATACAACATAGTATTTATTTGGAAAGTGATTTTCACAGCAGTTACATGTTCCATTAAACAAATTACGTACTCAGATGTGAATGAATGAACATGGTGAGGTACGTGACATTCTAACAAAAAAAATCATCTGTTAGTAGAGGAAAGAAGTAACTGCAGATTACAAATGTTCAAATGTTTGTTAAGCTTTAGGAACTTAACTGCGGGGTCATCAGTCCCTAAACTTACAAACTACTTATTAACTAGCTTATATTAAAGACGAAACAAACAACCATGCCCGAGAGGGGACTCGAAGCCCCGACCCCAGCGGCCGTGCAGACCGTGCCTGGCGTGCCGCAGACCGCTCGGCACTGCGGCCGGCTGCCGATTATACCCTGTTATCAAGGAGCTACAGTGAAGGCGCGCGTGATAGCTATTGTTAAATGACTTCTTCTTGCGATGCAATCAGTGGCACTTTTAGTGCCTTAATAACTTGATAGAGCGGCAAATGTAATAGTCATAAAAATTCCGCAACGCTATTCCAGGTGAAAATGCTAACTATATGATGGTTAATATGGAACCATCTCGAAACTTCCGGATGAGAGACGCATTTTACTATGAGAACTGTCTTTTGCAAAACTTGATGTGATGTATAGCGAAACTACCGTTGGACCCCAGTGGAATTTTCCTCATTTCCTTGTGACACTAAGTGTATGAATAGGCAGCCATTAGAGTGAAGATCTCTCGGGCGTGCAGCCGGATAGATTGTGGAACTAATTTTCGACAGCGTACTCCCGCTGACTGAGGCGCTGGATTATTAAATATGGGGCCCCTCTACTCCCACACCAACGTGGTGACCATCACAAAAGTTCTACTGGCACCTCCGTATTTGGTTAGTTTGCCAAGGTGGATCACGGGATGTGGGAACCGCGATGTTATCCGTACGTGTGGGCACGATCACCCATTAATACGGTGCATCTGGAGATATAATTGGTCGAAAGGTATGCGAAGGGTAAAGGTATGTAAGGGCAGAGGAAAAAAAGTGCCAAGGCAAGAGCCAAGGGAAAAAAACCACTGCGACAGTGGGGTAGGTATGAAGGGCAGTAGCGGTATGCTATCTGCGACAGATCATGCAAGGTTTGGTAATAGTAATAGGTATTTTCTCAGTACTGTTAACTTTGCTAGGTTCGTCATAAAGAATCAGTCCGTTTGATGCGAGGTTCTGATGCAGCTGAGCTCCTGTGAAGTGTCCTGGGTCGGCTATGGCAGATTACCCGTTAACGTCGGCTGTGGCAGAATACCTGTAACGTAGCCAAGTTTGTCACGGTAGTTAGGCAGTTCGGTCATAGAACTGGCTAAGTGTGCGGGACTGTTTAGGTTTGTTTGTGTTTAGTGCGATGAATATGGTTTCCCTGCTTTGCCTGTAGGTCGGCTGTGGGCTCAGCTGGCATTGCCAGTCAGATTGCTGTTCTGCAGGGGTTTGCCATGTTCATCGTGTTTGCGAGTTGGTGTTCCCTACGACCGTAGGGGCGTAGAAGTGTTTTGGGGCGTTTATGTTTCCATCTATGGTTATGATCGTAGTTCCCCAAGCGTAGGATGAAGGGTTTGTTCGAGTGTCTCGAGTGTGGCGTTTTTTCTAAGTTTCTATGCGAGACTTCTCAGCGCAGATCTCATATACAAGGACGTTGATAAATTGTAGTTAGAAATATTTTTCCTCTCTTAGTCATGCCCGTCTCGACTTACCAGTGCCATGGTTAACAGTAAGTAACAGCGAGTAACTTCATTAGCTGCGTAAAATCTGCTGCATTGTGTTTAATGCAGCTGAGTGAACATGTTAAAATATGAACGCGTTCGAAAGAATTTTCTTCTATAGAATACACTATCAAAATCCAACCAATTTTTATCCGTCTGCCAGTTCGCCGTACACCTAATTATGCTCCTTTGTTAAGAGCTTGAAACTCGAGGTCTAAGAGCACAAAAAAGCTCTGTTAATGACGCACCACTTTCTGAGGGTAATTTGTTTAATTAGGGGTCATGCTACTCCGTTAAGTGGACCGCGTATTATAAGTAATTTCAACTGAATTCATCTAATTAACGTATAGCAAGACATCATCACAACTTCAAAAGATATTTTGTTGCAATATATTATAAATGAAAAAAATTGTTTAGGGCGTTTTTGTCAGTTGATGCGTATGTACTAAAATCACATAGCCGTTATTATGATAACAAATGTTTATCAAAACTTGTATTTGAGCGTTATCGGATGACACGGTCAGTGTTTCACATTAACCTCAAGATATCAGGAAATATGCGACATTAGATGCCAGTGGCCACTGAATTAAATATGTTGGAAAGAGAATTTGTGTGGAGCCGCGATTCGAACCCCGGTCCTTACTAGGCAGTTACGCTGAGCCCTACGCCACTCAAAGCGGTTAACGCTGCCACGCGGCTTACCCTAGTGCTCATCCTACGAAATTTCCAACTTAATCACACACTACTAGCGTAATGACTCAACCAGATTCAGGCCTGATTTGAATCTGCAATGAAGAAAGAATCACTGGTCATCTTTGGCATAACTTTTGGATAAAATACTTTCTGCTAAATCTATTTATCACTAATAGAGGCACAGAGACTTGACACTAAGCGCTGAATAAATGTAGAAAGTAAAAAAAAAATGCACCGCGATCGTGGCAGTAAGTTTTCAAAATTTTAGTCATTTGTAAATACTTTTTTCGAGACAGAGCTAATACTTTTAATTAAATCGTAAAAAATTAAAATTATTTTTAAAAAATAAGTGAAAAATGATATAAATAGGACTAGCAGTTGGGTTTCTCTTTCTCTGTGATGTTCTTCTTTCTCTGATGATTAGCTCCGCGTGAGGTTTAGCTCTGTTCTTGCGCGTTCGTGATTAGCGCTCTTCAGATCGCTCTGTCCAGGTATAGCTCTGTCGAGAATAGCTTGGTATTGTGATCTCGATTTTTTTAAGCAGATGGACAATTATTGTTAAACAGTTGGTTTACGTTCTAGGAGGCGATCCAATTATGATATTGTAGAAAGATATAAAAAGCCAAGATCCCTGATCATCAATTTTTATTTAAGACGACCGGTTTCGCTGAACTATGTCAGCATCAACTTGTACAATAAAATCATTTTACAAGGCCATACTCTTGTAATGTCAATCAGTTTATTTTATTGGACCAGATGATGCTGACATAGTTCAGCGAAACCGGTCGTTTTAAATAAAAATTGATGATCAGCGATCTTTGCTTTGTTATATCTTTCTACAATATATTGTTAAACAGTTTCAGACTGACTAGTAAAAGCCGGCCGCGGTGGCCGAGGGTACTGCGGCGCGCCAGTCACGGTCAGCACGGCCACTACGGTCTGGGGCTCGAATCCCCCCTCGGGCATGGATATTTGTGCCGTCCTTAGTGTTAGCTAGTTCATAAGTAGCTTGTAAGTTTAGGGACTGATGACCCCGTAGTTAAGTCTCATAAGCTATATAAACATTTGAAACGTTCGATGAGTAAAGGGAGCCAGTGGGAAGATTTTATAGGAAGTTATCGATAGTGTTTTACGTCTGTAAATGGATACTATGATTCATGTAAAAAATAATGAATGTAAAGGAACTACCTTCGAGATTATTAAATATCACGATTACAGTGTTTAATGTATGATCCATGTGGAGCCGCGGCGGAGTGGCCGAGCGCGTTGAGGCGCTATATGCTCCGATGGGCGAGGCCATTCCCCGTCGGGGGTTCGACTCCCCCCTCGAGCATGAGTGTTTGTGCTGTCTTTAGTATGAGCTAGTGTATAAGTAGTTTAAATTATTATTCAAAAGAGATAGATTGGCTGGCATGTAGTTACCTTTTTGATGTACCACCGATAGTCACACACAGAAAGAAAAATGGACGAAAATTAAACAAGACAAGTTTTCGGAACAGGGTTGCTTCTTCAGGTTAGAGACAAGGGAAGAAAAAAAAGGAAGGGGAAGGTAATTCACGACCTACGTCATGAGGATGCTATTTGAGGATTGTCAAACACCATCCACATGACCTAGGTCGTGAATTACCTTCTCCTTCGTTTTCCATTCCGTTTTTCTTTCCTTTTCTCTTACCTGAAGAAGGAACCCTGTTCCGGAAGGTTGTCTTCTTTTATTTTATTTTCATCCTTTTCTCTTTCTGTGTGTGACTATCGGCGGTAGATCGAAAGGGTAAGTACTGGCTAGCCAATTTATCGCTTTTGAAAAATAATTTATCATCTCTGCGGAGAATTTATAAGTATTTTGTAAGTTTAGGGACTGATGACCCCACAGTTAAGTCCCATAAGCTTAACAAACATTTTAATTTTGATCCATGTGGACTAAATGACTTTGCAAATGTATTGAAGATACACTGGAAAAAGGTTTTAGAACTTTCATTTAACGGAACTGTTATCTGTGAAATATTTTGACGAAAGTGGACAGTGAATATTATAAAATCAGAGGATACACTATCGTTTGAACTGATTGACTGCGAGGGCCATATAAGACCAGTGACTGAGAAATAAACTGTTTAATAATAGGCTTCCACTCAAATAGAACTAACCGATAATATATACCAGTATTTAGCAGTTATTTTTGTGTTTGAATAAAATAAAATCCCTGAGAGGAAAAAAATCTTCATGCTCGACAAATTCACAAAATACAAGTCGCAAGTACAGATTGAAATAAATAATATAAAGAAAATCTGGACACGAGAAACAACGGTAATATTTTCGTAATAAGAGTACCAATATACCTAACGACAAGACAGAAGCCTACTACAAAATCGAGAGCTAGAATCAAGATACGCACAGGATGAAGCTTGTTAGGTTGAAATTGATAATTAATGTTAGTATGCAGAATATGAATCAGAGTATACTGAAGATTCAAATGAATAGAACAACGAAAACTAAGGACCAGGATGGAGAAGACTGTTAACTATATAAACGTATTTGAGAATGAAAATGATATTAAAAAAAGGAAATAATAGGCTCTGTTTGATGAATTAAAATTGATAAAAGTTGCTAGATGTCTGTAAAAGGCATAACATCAGACGAGGCATCAATCTTAGCATTGAATAGGGGATGATGGAGGAATTTTATTAGAGGTACTATGCTCCAGACTGAACGCTGAAAGGCATAATCAGTCTCTAATGATGATGATGATGCTAGATGTCTGCTAGCCTTATGGTGTTTCAAAACATTCAGGTTTCATTATTCATTAAAGAGCTGGGGAGTGTTTTCGGCTTATTCAACAAATTTAGACATTAGTAATTTTCATGCAATTCGAGATACAGCAAATCTCAGTACCAATATATATATATATATATATATATATATATATATATATATATATATATGGCAATTTTATGTGCATCACAGCTATCTTCTAGTTGTCTTGCCCTTCTGCTGTTGAAAACAGTCTGGAGTGATTTGCGTAGAATATAAAATTCTATATTTGTACCTTCGACTAGACTGACATGTACAGTCTTCAGTGTTAATTTCTGGTGTAAGATGGAAATTATATTTAACAGTTTATAATTTTATAATTTCGATAAACATATTAAGCGATGCATCATAGGAGTCAGAATTATGTTTGCGAACTGTCGTGCGCTTCGTCGCGCGGAAATGGCCGCACGGCCTAAGGTGCCAAGTCTCGGATTGCGCGTTCGCACCTGCCGGAGGTTCGAATCCTCCCTCAGACATGACTGCAGAATAGGCAGTATAAAGAAAGGAAATTTCGCTGCTATTTGTGCGTCAAAATTTTGTGCGAATGCGCGAAGTCCGCCATTTTGAGACACAGTAAGGCACTGACTCTCTGAATCGGAAAGGTGCTATATGCATGGCTTTTTTTTTTTTTTTACTTTATCAACTCTACCGTTCAAATTACGCACAAGTAAGCAATTATTTGATGTATTAGAAATATGTGGCATTACGTGGAGCTATAACACCGGTATTATGAACAATAATGAGGGAAAAGTCGACCGTTGGTGTTGAGACACCCTAATTGCCGAAATCTGGGGGCACAGCGGTGCCCACGCCAAGTCGAGCGTACGGCGTACCATCCTGTTCTCCAAGAAGTAGACGGCACTTACGGTCCCCCTGTATCTCAGTTTTAGATAAAGCTGGAAGCCTGAATTTTCGGTTGCCAAGAGTATCTACTATAACCAGCTACATTTTCAAATTATACTATTCTACACCTTCTACTTTACGAAATATTAGCAGTCGAAAATCGCTAATTCTGTCACTCACTAACTCACCGATCACAAAAATTCGAAGGTACCTCTAGCAGATACACAAACGTCAAATTTTGTATTTAGATAATGTTTAGCCTGTAATGGGCGGAAAAATTCAAACATCTGTAAAAAAATAATTGCGTTCTAGAAAAATTTTCGTAAATATCCGCTACGACTGTTGTGTTGGTGGTGGTGGTGGTCTTGCGGTAGCGCGTTAGATTCATGTGCTGAAGGTCGCGTATTCTATTCCTGGTGCTCTAACTTTACACACACACACACACACACACACACACACACACACACACACACACACACACATGAATCCCGGCTGCTTCGCATGCGTAGGCTGGTTGGTCTGCACCAGTTTTTTCTTTTTAATCCTGATGAAGAATCCATATCTTAAGTTTCGTAGTTTTAGCTTGAAATTTGAGTCAACAGCACAATATTTTTGAAAATCAATTTTTGCATCTCGTATTTCACTCACTTATTGGTCGAATTTCCAAAAATACCGAAACACGTCTATCTTAAATTTGAACCCCGAATCCAAATCCGAAAATTTGTAGTTATAATTTCAAAATTGCATAAATAGCAACAGATTTTCGAAAAACACCCCCTCTCCAATTTAACCCCGTTGATGGTTGAATTTCCAAATATCCCAAAACCGGTATTTCGTAACGTCTAACCAACTACACAAATATCAATTTTTGCAGCCCTAGCTTCAAAATTGTAACAATAGCAACGTGTTTTCAAAAAGAATTTTTGATCCGCTATTTAACACTCTTACTTGCTGAATTTTCAAAATACTAAAATCATGGATTTTTAATCCTGACCAAGATTCCATATCCTAAGTGACGTAGTTGTAGCTTAAAATTGAGTTAACAGCAACATATTTTTGAAAATAATTTTTTTTCGTCACCTATTTTACCCCCTTATTTATCGAATTTCAAAAAATGCCGAAACACGTGTCTTTTAAATTCTAACCCTGAATTAAAATCCGAAATTTTGTAGTTCTAGCTTCAAAATTGCCTAAATAGCTACGTATTTTCAAAAAAACGTTTCATCCCCTATTTCACCCCCTTACGGACGGAATATAAAAAAAATCGCTTCTTAAATGACGCCTACAGAGTAAGATCAACACCCTCCACAAATTTCAAGTTTCTATCTTGAGTGGTTTGGGCTGGGCGATGATGAAAATGTTCAAATGTTTGTTAAGCTTATGGGACTTAACTACGGGGTCATCAGTCCCTAAACTTACAAACTACTTACGAACTACCTTATACTAATGACGGCACAAATAATCATGCCCGAGGGGGGATTCGAACCCCCGACCAAGATATAGCTGAAATTGCTGCAAATGGAAACAGTACCAATGACACCTACATTCTAGATTGATTTCAGTTATAAATGAGAAAACTGTTGCTCGTAATGTCGAAAATTCCGTCACGTGACGTGGGGCAAAAACTTCAGACCGGTTAAAAAAAATAATAAAATAAAAAAATAAAAATTAAAAAAAAAGTTAGATTATGGTTTCAAACCACAACACGGCAGAGATACTGAGACGTCATTGATCTGGGAGACGCGCAGTCTGTGTTATCTGTGGTGGAAACTCTCTGGAGTGAGTATTGCGTTCTGTCTTCTCTAGGAGGTGCTGGTTCTGCTCATGTTATCAACATTAAGCTAGGACTGTCACGTGATATCATTATATAAATACGCGAACTTGAAAACTGAAGTGCCGATTTTCTACGATAATTTTATCAGGAGGCCAATGCAACTTATATAATTCGAAATATTGTTTGCTGTGATTTACAGAAAAGGACTACCTACAAAAAGATATGATATCCCATCAAAAACATAAAATGTACAAAAATGCACGTCTCACGACGAATTCCTTCCACCATAAAAACTCGTGAGATCTTATGGAAAACCAAGTCGGTTCTTTTAATTAGTGTTCATGGAACCACCTATTCAACACCTTATCATAATTTTTTATCTAATGAGTTATCTACCAACATCTGTAGTGACTATATCAAAATTATACATCTTTATTTCTTTAATAAATATAATGACTTGGCAATCGCATGACAAAGTAAACTAATATTTAAAATACTTTACTCAGATTTGAGGTATTTCATTCTTATGTCATTACGTTTGGATATATAGTGGAATATAAATTATTTTTGATAGGTCGATGTGTAATTGTCCAATCATTATATGTATTCTGATGTCATTATATTACGCTGACACTGCGAAGAACTAAATATGTATTATAGTAATATAGTCGCCACAAATAAGTGGTACATAACAAATATGTGGTTCTATGAGCACTAACTAAAATAACCGACTTGGTTTCCCATGGCAACATACACTAATACACATGTAAGTGTACTTCTTTCTTATATGATTATGTTCGGGTACATAACAGAATATGAATTATTGTTATGTTATTATGCCGATGTGCAATTGCCAGATCATTATATTAATTCTTATGTCATATTTTGGAGCGATTGCCAACTCATTATATCTATTATAGAAATAAAGGACGAAGTGTTGAATAGGTGGTTCCTTGAACATTAACTAAAATGACGGACTTGGTTTTCAATAAGATCTCACGAGTTTTTATGGTGAAAGGAATTCGTCGCGAGACTTGCATTTCTCACATTTTAGTTTTTTAACGGGATAATTCTAATACATATACAGACATAAGCTTTTTCACCTTCCCAAAAGATGTAGAACGTTGGTAAAGGTCGCTTTGTACTTAGTAAGAGTTAAATGTCGTAAATCTGGAATCAGAGCAATGTGTGTATAATAATTACAAAAAATGTTCAAATGTTTGTTAAGCTTATGGGACTTAACTACGGGGTCATCAGTCCCTAAACTTACAAACTAATTATGAACTACTTACGAACTAGGACGGCACAAATATCCATGCCCGAGGGGGGATTCGAACCCCCGACCGTAGTAGCCATGCTGACCGTGACTGGAGCGCCTCAGTCACCTCGGCCACCGCGGCCGGCTAATAATTACAACTAGCCACTCATCTAATAGAAGAACTGTATAAATGCTGTACAATTAAGTGTCTTAAGTGACTCTTCTCTTGTTGGCAACTCTCGCTGTTGCTGTAGCAATTAAAGAGCACTGAAATATTTATGTTTATTTAAATTTCATAATTAAAAGTTTAATATTCTAGGGAATAACATAAAGTGAAAAAGATATCTTAATTGTGTTACTCAAACCCAGGCCGGAAAATTGTCAATCTACCATGTTTCCCCAACGCAATGCAACCCTTGATTGTAGTGTTACTCAAAGTATATTATACTGTAATCTGAAATCTTTCGTGAGTGTGTTGTATTTTCCTATTGCCTACTAATGCGAGATGATTCAGGAATTATATACCTACTTCTCCCTTAGTTTGAGCTAACTGGCGGTGGCCGAGGGGATTGAGGCTCTACAGCCACGGTCTGCACGGCCACTACGGTCGGGGGTTCGGGCATGGATATTTGTGCCGTCCTTAGTGTTAGCTAGTTCGTAAGTAGTTTGTAAGTTTAGGGACTGATGACCCCGATGTTAAGTCCCATAAGCTATACAAACATTTGAACTTTTTTTTTTTTTTTTTTTTTTTTTTTTTTTTTTTTTTTTTTTTTTTTTTTTTTGTTTTTGAGCTAAATGGAAAATTTTTACTTACGGCAGCAGCAGGGATAGTGTGCCGATGTCACTGAGAACAAGAACAGTAATCTTGTGTGTTAACCATGAAATAAATAATTAATGGTGTTCCTACTTTATAGTGGACGGGGTCTTGTACGTAACGTTTTATTTTTTACTTCTATCTATTTTCCAAAACATTATTTTGTGTTATTAGTTTGTTTATGGGAATAAGTCTCCCATTTACGATAAGAGCGCCGTAAGAAACCATGTCTTAAATCGATATAAATGCTTTGTTCCAAAGAGAAAGTAATATCTAAAAGGTTTTAGTGGAACTTAAAATTGTAAATAAAAGTTCATTTCATTAATTACTGTTTCAATGGCCGATATTTTTTTTTCAGCGAACAGTTTCGTATTATTTAAAAAAATCAATTAATCAATTACATTTAGGTGTAAGAGTAGGGTGGAAAATGGAGGAGAGCGTAGCGGAATACCATTTCCTTTCGTTTAAGTCTTCATTTAGTCGGTGACGTTAGCACCCTGCCGCGGTGGAGTAGCCGAGCGGTCTAAAGCGTCTCGCTGCGGAGCGCGCGGTTGCTCGCCGTGGAGGTTCGAGTCCTCACTGGGGCATGGGTGTGTGTGTTTGTCCGTAAGTTAGTTTACCTAGGTTTAAGTAGTTTGTAAGCTACGGACTGATGACCACGCAGTTTGGTCCGATAGAATTACAAACATTTCAACATTTTTGAACGTTAGCACCGGTTCATAGAAACGTCAGCAGTTTGTAAGCCTGAAAACCAATGACCTCAGCAGTTTGGTCCCTTTTTACAAATATTTGATTTGATTACTGTACTTCATTATGTACGTATGTTGTGTATAGTATTCAACACCAAAGCATATGACATGCTGCCAATCGTCTTCTGTGTCGGGTTTTTCGTCTGACGTTTGTTTGATGATACGAGGGTTGTCCATTAAGTAAGTTTCGTTTCTATTTCTATCCGCGGTAACGCTACGATCGCAATTTCGAGCATGCGTGGCAGTTACTGCGGCTCAAGTAGAAGGCATGTACGCCATTTTCATATCGCTGCTGCAGAGGTGTGCTTTTTAGTGCTTCTTTATAATGTCAGCCGTAATTGAAAATGCCGCTACGTGTGAAATCAAATCTGTGATTCGTTTTCCAAATGCAAAAAAAGTTAAATCTAAGGATATTCATCGGCAAATATGCAAGGTTTACGAGTAAAATGCTATGAGTGATTCCATGAGGTAGAAGATAGACTGTTCAATGAAGGACATCAAGTGCACGATAAAGAAAGAGAAAACCCTGTGTCTGCACTTAGTACCTTTGCTTTAGAAGTTCCACACATCTCACGATTTGTAATTCATGAAATTGTTACCGTCAATCAGGGAAACTTTTTACCAGTCAGGGTATCTTTATACTACTTAATATTTGGCTTTCATATGGCTGGTGTTCCAACTACTAGGGAATTATTCATAACTGAGGTATTAAAAATCACGTTTAGAAGAAAATATTGCCAATAGGTAGAACATGAGCCATTTGAAACCCAAATATTAAGTGGTACAAAGGTACCCTGACTGGTACAAAGTTACCGTGATTGATTGTACTGAGAAACTGAAACTTTTAAAACTTTGCTCATGTTGGGTACCCATAATTCTTACTGAATAATACAAAATATAACGGATGATCGGCGCACTTCAGATTTTGAGACGCTACAATGAAGAAAGCGATGGTTTTCTTTCTTGGATGGACACGAGGTATGGAACTTTGATATCGTATGACATCCCTGTAACAAAACGGCAATCAATGGAATGGAGTCACACGTAACCCCAACGAAGGTTAAACCTAAGCAAATTTTGACACCTCGAAAAGTCATGTACACCGTTTTTTGCGACAGAAAAGGCATTTTTCTGATTGACTGCTTACCACGAGGCCAAACAATCAATGCACATCATGGTTACTGTTAGAATATTAAGAAACTGTATCGCACAATCCAGAACAAGCGACGAGGATTACTGTCAAAAGTTTTTTTTTTTTTTTTTTTTTTTTTTTTTTTTTTTTTTTTTTTTTTTTTTTTCCCTACGATTATACCCGACCTCACACGGTGAATGTAACGGTACAACTCTTACGGGAATTTCACTGGGACGTGTTTGACCATCCTTTGTACAGCCTGGACACCGCCCCTAGGGACTTTAATTTCTTCTAACACCTAAAATCTGTCGTTGGTGGTCAACTACGAGCTGAAAGAACATGTTACCACATCGTTGAATAGACAGGCGCCAACCTTCTATGAATAAGGCATACAAAAACTTGCGCCACGCTATGGCAAGTGCCTACAAAATTTCGGAAGCTATGTAGAAAAGCAGATTAACAGTTGTAAATTTTCTACAATAAATATTTTTCTGTACCTGTACATGTTCGTTTTATATAACCAAACTTTGTGGACATACCTCGAATTATTATGTTTCGCCAGCACGAGTGGCTAGCACCGTTAAATCTAAGCTTCATTTGTGGCGGTCGACTGTATACTGGCTCGAGGGCGCAGGTTATAGGTGTGTACCTGGTGCGCCAACATAGCGGGCATTTCCGTGGTCACTACCACTTTGGTTCTCCACTTGCTGCCTGAAATGGGTTTCGCTACAACATGGAAATCCAGGATATGTTAACCGAGTAGTTTTGAAATTTATTGCTGAAGTTATAGTCAGGTTTGTGAATCTTTTTACTTTCCTTGAACAAGCGGGTATGGTAACTCTTCAACGCACCAAGAACTTACGTGTCAGCGAACTCCATTAGCCGCAGTGCAGTAGCCGAGCGGTCTAAAGCGTCTTGCTGCGGAGCGCACTGTTGCTCGCCGTTGGAGGTTCGAGTCCTCCCTAGGGAATGCGTGTGTGTGTGTGTGTGTGTTGTCCTTAGGTCAGTTTACCTTAGTTTAAGTAGTTTGTAAGCTACGAATTGATGACCGCGCAGTTTGGTCCGATAGATTTACAAACATTTGAACATTTTTTGAACTCCAATACGTGGTCGGTCTCCGCCATGGCCGCCACCGGTGCTGGCAAAACGCCAGGGGAATCATTAAACAAATGCCGGCCGAGGAACACGAGACTTAACACAACTAGCTATTTGCAAAGATGTAGCCACGAAAGTATTAATAATTTTGAAAAATTCGTTTGTAAAATGAAAGACGTCATGTTATCAATCGTTAGGTAGTGTTTAGTTACTTAAGAGATAGAAACGGCCGGTTCTCAAAAACATGTAGACCTACACTTACGTGGTGCTCCTCTGTGGCATAGTGCCAGACTCCGGATGCAAGTGTCGCGGTTACGGTACCTAGTTATTCCCACCATTTTCATCCGTTGTTTTTCACTTCTTTCACCCCTGGCAATGTTGATGTGAAAATACCGAGATTCACTGTGGTCCGGAATCCATCTGGAACTGTAGGTCCCCCCCCCCCCACCTTCCCCCCTCCCCCTATAACTGGTTGGGCAAATCATTTCAAAGGTCGCCGAAACGCAACAGAATACCAGCTCCAAACAAGATTATACCTAGAACACAGACAGATTTAGGGTTCCTTATCCCGCAAGCTATTAGAGAATGCAACTATAGAGAAATTTAAAAAAAGTGGTTCGATGAACCCTCTGTCTTGCACTTCAATGGGACTTGCAGAGTATCCATGCAGATGTAGATAGATAGACAGATGAAGAAAGCACATGTGATGCTCTAACGAGCACGCTTCTTTTTAAATTTTCAGGTCATGTTTTACGTTTTACTAACAAAATAGAATTTTAGTTACGAATTTTATTTCGTGGCAGTTTTACGGATCTGAACATGCAATTCCATTTCTTCATGCTGCCAACACTGATGATAAATAAAAATTTGGCAAAGAGGTTTCAGGTATTTGAGGAATAGGTGTCGAAATAGAGTCACTTTGGGGAATTTTTTAGGCTGCACTGGGGAAATTTTGAAAACTCAGTCTGGAAATAGTGTTTCGATCACAGTTGATAGTGAGACTGATGCTGGTGATACTTAGTGTTTTTAACGTTTGTAAAGCTTAAGGGACTTAACTGCGGGGTCACCAGTCCCTAAACTTACAAACTACTTATGAACTAACTTATACGAAAGAAAACACAAACATCCATACCCGAGAGACGATTCGAACCTCCGATGCGGGAGGCTGCGCGATCCGCAACGTGACGTTTTAGACCGGGTGGTGGTGATACTTGATGATTATAATGAATATAAAGGGTGTATTTATAACTATGAGGCCCTATAGAAACGCAGGTAGTGATTAATAGGAAATAAGTTCACCACCCTTAAAGGCTGTGTGAGACCCGGCCCATTAAGAGTCGCGGTTCTATTCAGCCATCAGACAAGCTGATATTGGGACGCAAATGGGAATCCCAATAGGGCATAAATGGGAAAGGCTTACCAGTTTCGGCATACGGCTTACAAAAGAAAACCTCCCGAAAATCATGGTCAGAAGCACGGATTTTGAACCATGTCATTTTATTTCTGAAACGTTGTCCTTCATAGAGGACGTTCTACCAGTCAAAAAATTAATCGTCGGGACAGCATGAATGCTGGGCGCCCGAGTTATTCGCATTCCGAGTACCGCAGAGATAAACTTCACCAAATGACAATGGACCAGCCTCTCCATGAATAAACTGGATTCAGAGCACGGTATTCTTTGCGTCGAGATTGGATGATGAAGCTGAAAATGTCACGCAAATCAATACTTTTCCAGCAGCATGTCCCGGTGAAAATACAGCGGTTCGAAATAACAAAGAGCTCTACTTTAATAAGCAAAGATGTAATCTTATGCCAGTGGCGTATATAAGGGATAAGGGGATGGCGAGCGGGCCTGTCCCCTCCCCCGAAACATTGAAGAATATAAAGAAAAAGAAATTAAGTACGTATTTCTCTCCTTTTTTTACCCTTGCTTGGAACATAAAAGTTTTAGTCTTACCCTCCCCCTCCCCCCTCCCCGTCGAAAATAAATGCTATATTCGCCACTGCCATCTGCGTTATCAAGCCGTCAATAAATGGCGAGTACTTACAGCTTCAGATTCAGATGAACTCATGTTGAACGTGAAATAAATAGTTATCTAAACCTGGAGAACTTAACAATTTAATTTCAGGCAGCAAGGTATACAGACATAATCTTTCCTATCACTGCAATAATTTTATAAGTATATAAGGAATTTATTCGAAACTATCTCAAAACCCGGCGTCGCCCGGGTAGTTACTTGTTCCAATCTTCAATGAGTACATCCCTCCTTACCTACTGAAGACGGCACAAACATCCAAGCACGAGGGGGGATTCGAACCCCCGGCGGAGAACGGCCTCGCGCTCGGCCGCTCCGCCGCGGCTCTCTACTTCCCCTTTCTCTCTCTGATCACTTGCTGTTTTCTGTTCTCTCTGTTCGTCTTCTCCCCTCCATTTTCACTTTCTCTGTTCATCTCCTCATTCACCTCTCTGTTAAGCGGCTCCTCCACCCATCTCCTTCCTGCCTCTTTCTCTGTCCATTTTCCCATCCCCCTCCTTATGTTCATCTCCTTTCATCGCCGGCCGCGGTGGCCGAGGGGACTGAGGCGCTCCAGTCACGGTCTGCACGGCTACTACGGTCGGGGGTTCGAATCCTCACTCGGGCATGGATATTTGTGCCGTCCTTAGTCTTAGTTCATAAGTAGTTTGTAAGTTTAGGGACTGATAACCCCGTAGTTAAGTCCCATAAGATCTACAAGCATTTGAACATTTTTTGAACTGTCTGTCAACATCTCCCCTCTCTCATTATCCTCCTGTCCCTCTCTCTGTTTGCCTTCTCCTACACCCTCTGCCTGCCTCCTACCTCCCCTTTCTGTCCGCCTCCTCCTCCACCTATTCATCTCCTACATATGAAAACATACATGTATGCTCCAAGTTTCATGGTGACTGGTCAGTGTTAATGTCGCAAGGTACCCTCCGTCATGCTAAATTCACTGGTTTGCGGATTATAAAAATCTCCTTCATGCAAACATATATTTCTGTGCTGACTTTCATGGTGTCCAGTCAAACAATTTGGATGGTTGTTGTAACTTACCCTGCGCTAAGCAATTACAGTGGCTTAATTCGGGGTATAAGCTATCTTCATTCCACATTTCACTCTATTCAGTCCAGCCGTTTCAGCGTGAAGAGTAAGAAACGTGTTAACCCACTGTAAGATACCCTCCGCTAGGCACCGTACGGAGGATCTCTAAAGGTAACTCATGCGATAAATCTGAATATATTAATACTGTACTGATAAATTGAATTGTTCAATGACATGTAAAAATTTCATCAGGATCGGAATACAATTGTAGAATCTAACGAAGTCCATGTGTAAAGTATCCTCCGTCATGCACCATTCACAATTTTATGTGACAGTGACCTTCCTCTTTTTTTGAAGATCAAGTGCCCAAAATGTCATGAAGATTTCAGGATGAATAAAGTGTCCTTATTCGCATGTCGTATGATGCCACAGGGTTTCAACCATATAATTGTTTATGACGTCATATCTCCTGAACTATGTCATAAGCAGTTCTTACCCCTACGTCAATTGTTACCTCGTGCAAGGAACATGTGTACCAAATTTGGCTGAAATCGGTAAAGTGGTTTAGAAGCGGACGTCGTGTAATGAAGCGCATATCTGCGCGTTTCATTGTTTATTAAGTCATATCTCATGAACCATTTGTCGTACAGTCATTTAATGGTGCCTATGACCATCGCGAAAGTGCAAGCAATATGTTGACAAAGTTTCATCACAATCGGTTGAACGGTACGGCCACGCATAAAATACGAACGCATAAACATTCATTTTTACATATTAGAAGATAGGGTTAAGAGTCATTATTAATAATGGGCGCAGTAACTCCGAGGTTGGTGTCTCATACTGTACGAAAATTTTAAACCATTTACTTAGCTGGAAAAAATTAAACATTTCAAGTAGCGATACAAATACACACATGAAATATGGAACAAATGTTCATCTGGTTTGAATAGTAATCAGTTTTCTGTTGTATAATTTTTAGCGTAAAAATTCTTGTATCTTCCATCAATTGTCTTCAGCGATAGTGTTAGAATTACAATCTAGAATTTGGTTTCTCCTGGCCAGATTGATAGCCAGCACTTTTATTTTGGAGTTTTAAGACGTCTGCAAGAGAATGTGTTGAGGAAAGTATGGCGAACAGACTACCTGTGTTTCCATCACAACAACAAACCTCATTTGGCATGCTACACAAAGGGCCCTTGATGATATAACAGCTGATGAATTGCGTGCGTTGGATGATAAAACAGTTAAAAAATTCTAGAGGTGCTTCAAACAAGGTAAAAAAAAAACTTGACAAGTGCATCTTACCTAATGGAGAAGACCATTGGAGGAAATTTGCAAAAAAAAGTAATATTCCTCTCTCATATTATTGTAAATTTTAGTTTAACAATGTTATGAAGAGCTAATAGCTCTATCAGTAATTTCTGTTATGACATTTTGAATTTTTATTACTTCCGGAATTATAAAACTATACATTTGAATCCACCGATCAGATAAGTGTATTATACGGGGACATCAAGTGTAACTTTATTACGTTATGACATGATTAATCTGTAGTCACAGAGTAATTAGGAAACAGTAAATGAAGAAACGAGTCATCTCCTACGGCAGATATAACGAACAGGTTAATTACAGAGTTGAAAAGTCCATTGCCATATTTATGACAACAATTTAACAATTGAAGGCGATACCTTAGTGATTTCAATACTGCTGACCATTAGTGCCAGCCGCGGTGGGGTAGCCGAGCGGTCTAAAGCTCAAAAAACGTTCAAATGTTGGTATAGCTTATGGGACTTAACTATGGGGTCATCAGTCCCTAAACTTACAAACTACTTATGAACTAGGTAATCCTAAGGACGGCACAAATATCCATGCCCGAGGGGGATTCGAAGCCCCGACCGTAGTGGCCGTGCAGATCGTGACTGCAGCGCCTCAGTCCCCTCGGCCACCGCGGCCGGCTGCGTTAATTTATTTATTTATTTATTTATTTATTTTTTTTGTGCTACTTGGTAAGGGATCGGCACGGCCTCCGGGCCAGGGCATGATAGCAATCGTATTTTTTATAGAGTTATGGTTTGGTCTGGAAGAGGAATGAAGTTATTTATATATAGATGCAGTTCTTAAAAATAATAAAAAATTCAACCTTCCACCGGCCACCGCGGCCGGCCGGTCTAAAGCGTCTCGCTGCGGAGCGCGCGGTCGCTCGCCGTGGAGGTTCGAGTCCTCCCTGGGGCATGGGTGTGTGTATTTGTCCGTAGGTTAGTTTAGCTAGGTTTAAGTAGTTTGTAAGCTACGGACTGATGACCACGCAGTTTGGTCCGATAGATTTACAGACATTTGAACATTAGTGCCAAGGAGCATAGTGCGTTGCTTTGAGTTTACGAATTCAACAATAAAGCAAGAAAACAGTTTAGAAGGAATCCTTAGCAGAAGCAGGTATTTCCTGTGATATGATCAGAAACAACGAGATCGCGCCTTGATTTTTTCCAGATCATGAAACCTCATGACTACCCATTAAATATTGCTTGCAATATTTAAAGGAAATGGTTCTCTTCCTCGTTAATCAGATGCCACCACAGAATCAAAAGAAAATGTCTCTCTCTGACTAAACACACACACACACACGTACTTGCACACAAATTTAATTGCCATCTCTTTCGTTCTTTTTCCGGTGAGACTTTTCTGATTGCACTTATTGCTACAGTGACATCAGCTGGCCTTAATGAAAGCTGTGTTTTCTCCCGGTGTGCATATGCCGATATACCGCATTAATAATCATCAGCTATTTCAGTGTGTCCCTCGGGAGCTCTGTCGAATGCCAGAAACAAACGCTAAAATTGAATGGAGCTCCGGAACACGTGTGTTGTGTAGAAATTACCGTTAACACAGAGTTCGATAGCATCTCATAATTACCTACATGAGATACGAGCTGTTGCTGTTCCGTGTTCCAAAAATTAAATAGGAACAACGTGTTTTCGCGCGCGCGTACAAATATTCAAAACCCATTTTAAAGGGGAATGAAGACAGACGGATAGGTAGGTACAGAGAGAGAGAGAGAGAGAGAGAGAGAGAGAGAGAGAGAGAGGTGCGGAGGAGGGAGAGAACGTAGGGAAGCAGGACATCAGAGGGAAATGAGATATGTTTGATGCGAAGCTGGAGGGTGTCAGTGCATATTAATTGAAGGTTGAAAACATAAAAGGCCATAAAAGGCATTTGGCGAGTTATCTGATGCCTCGTGCGCCAGTCTAAAGCGTAGTTGCCGGACTTTCGTTGTTTCAGTACAAAGGAATCGTGTTTAAATCGACATCTCTCCCTCGCATAAAGGAGAATTGTGATGATAAATAGCGATTTCTCTAGGAGAGGACTTAATGCCTAGTTCCTTTGATAATATTATTTATATATAAAGAACAGTCTAGAGTGCAAAAAAAAAAAAAAAAAAAAAAAAAATAAATAAATAAATATTTTTTCCGACTAGATTCGGTCTTGTCTTAGACCATCTTCAGAAAATATAGCTCCACAACATCAATATAGCTATATTTCCTGTAGATGGTCTAAGACAAGACCGAAACTAGTCGGTAAAAGAAGATTTTATATATATATATATATATATATATATCTTTGGAAAATGATACAATAAACTATGTTCATAGCTCCGCAGAAAGTGTAACATTTCCTTTGTTGACCTACCGCATTAAAATTTCCCATCATCTATTATTTTATAATTACAGAGCCAACAAAGGAAATGTTACACTTTCTGCGGAGCTATGAACATAGTTTATTGTATCATTTTACAAAGAGTTACACCACAAAGATATAATTTTTTAAATGGAACAATAGTTTTTTCTATGTATTGGATTCGTTTAAACCAGCTGCGTCCAAATCAATTTAAACTACATTCCTATCACTGTTAGTTTGGGAGCTACAACCCTTCAAAGTGCTAATGTCTAATGACCACCAGCCAGTCAGCTACGCTGTCGTAGCCTCCGCTCCCTAAACTTTGAAGGGTTGTAGCTCCAAAACTATGATAGGAATGTAGTTTAAATTGATTTGGACACAGCTGGTTGCAACGAATCCAATGCACGATAGAAAAAAACTATTGTTCCATTTAAAAAAATATTTTCCGTCACCTATTATTTTATAAGTTACAGAGGCAAACACACTTAGTGAAACACCCTATATATATATATATATATATATATATATATATATTCTAGACTGTTCTTTATATATAAATTGAAATAAGAGTGCTGTTACCCAATAAATGAAACAAAATTGTTTCCAAAAAAAGTGATAATTTTATGTTTTAGAACTAACTTTTACGCATTAAATAAGTTATAAATCTGTTCAATAAATTACAACATTTTGTCTACTGTCGTCACTGATATAGTCGTTAGAATGGTTTTCCAAGGTTGTCAGACAGAACGATAATCACGTTCACAACTGACAATTTCGACTGTGTCAAAACAATTATTTACATTCACATGCTGCATGGTTTTTTCGGACATGCAAGGAAGAGCACACAGTATATATTTAAGGCTAAGGCGCCCAGTGAACTCCTCATTCTAATACATACCATACTAGTACTTCTATCGAAATTGGCCTAACAGTGTCATTAATGAGAAAGGTAAATTATGCGACATTTATCACAGTGATTTTTTTTTCTGGATGCAAAATTGAAAAAGGACTTACTATACAATTTTTAATCATTAAAGTAGCTAACTGAAATTTAGGATAGTCCCAGCAATCTTAGACCAGAGATACTAATAGATCGGCAAACAGTTGAGATGGGATATACACACTGCGTGGCTTGCAACATTAATGCCATGTAACAATCATTTCAGCAGATTTCAAGCAATACAATTATTTTAACTAATAATACTTACATGCGATGTTTAATGTTAGTTACCTTCACAAAAAGCTGTAAGCATAAACACAGCGTACACAACCCTTGTTTTGCCAGTAGTAGCTATATAAATGTTATTGGGATGAAAATAATGGCGTGGCCATTCTACTAATAGCTATGTTAGAAGGTAAAACACGGTAAATGAGAAACGCTCATGTATGCACTCGTTCATGTTAATTTTTTATGTGCCTCCTAGCCGAACTCTGCGTGCAGTCACTGAAGATCCATTTATACGAAACCAACTATATGAACATTTGTTATTAAGAGGAGTGTACCTATGGCTTATATAAAAAGTTGCTTACGAATTACTGTCTCCACTGAAATCTCGTGGATAAAAAGTACCGAAGTCAATTTTTATGAGCCATAGATTTTCACTCAATATAGACCTACCAATTAACGATTTCCTAAATTTATTTTTCTATTTTTCGGAAACGCCCCTGCAAGTCAACTTCAATACCTATTGATCATCGTTTGATTCTTCGTCAGAATATCTATATTTCTAACTTAAATGGTCAAACACTTGCAAATCAAATACGGTATATCCAACAATTCGAAATGGGAAATGAAAGCCTATATCTCTACGTTTGCAGCTAAATTTCCCAACAAATTGGTGGTAAGCAGCGATAGACGAAATCGTTTTAGGCAGTTCTGAAATGACTCAGTGCTTGCTGTCATGACATTCGTAAATGGTTAATTGAGACATATCACAGTAAGAATCTGTACTACATTTATTGTAGGCTTTCTTTTCAGGCGTGAATTTGCGCAAAAATTACTATTCTGTTTATGTACCACCAAAACATTGAAATTCAGTCAATAAAAACAGCGTCTTATAAATTTATATCTTCTCTAAATGGCCAGTGGTCTTCTGAATGTGACAGCTCTTATTGTGTCTCTATATGATGCACTCTACTATGATTTTCTCTTTTGTGGCAACATATTCATCTCACTGTCAGGGAAGCACAACCTCAATTGTTTGTTGAGTATTATCCAGTGTTTCCCTACAGGTACACCCGATACAGCTCCTTCAGTACTCTGAAAATACTTGCCTGATGTCTTAACCGTTGTCGTGTTCTCCCATCTTCTTGTCAGTATTTTCCACTTTTCTAAGATTCCTCGGAAAACTTTAACCCTTATAAAATATGTCCACCGAATTTTAAATACTTTTCTGTAATACCACATATGAAACACTTCTCTTCTTTAAAAAGAGAACAAACTTTCACACAACCAGTTTCATTTAAATGGTTTATATACATAAATCTTGACCCGAGGTTCGGCAAAAGTAAAATACTGGCCATTAAAAATGCTACACCAAGAAGAAATGCAGATGATAAACGGGTATTCATTGGACAAATATATTATACTAGAACTGGGAAGTGATTACATTTTCACTCAATTTGGGTGCATATACCCTGAGAAATCAGTACCCAGAACAACCACCTCTAGCCGTAATAACGGCGTTGATACGCGTGGGCATTGAGTCAAATAGAGCTTGGGTGGCGTGTACAGGAACAGATACCCATGCAGCTTCAACACGGTACCACTGTTCATCAAGAGTAGTGACTGGCGTACTGTGACGAGCGAGATACTAGACCAGACGTTTTCAATTAGTGAGACATCTGGAGAATGTGCTGGCCAGGACAGCAGTCGAACATTTTCCGTATCCAGAAAGGCGCATACAGGACCTGCAACTTGCGGTCGTGCATTATCCTGCTGAAATGTAGGGTTTCGCAGGAATCGAATGAAGGGCAGAGCCACGAGTCGTAACACATCTGAAATGTAACGGCCACTGTTCAAAGCGCCGTCGATGCAAGCAAGAGGTGACCGACACGTGTGACCAATAGCACCCCATACCATCACGCCGGGTAATGCGACAGGATGGCGATGACCACGCTTCCAATGTGCATTCACCGCGATGTCGCGAAACACGGATGCGACCATCATGATGCTGTAAACAGGACCTGGATTCATCCGAAAAAATGACGTTTTGCCATTCGTGACCCAGGTTCGTCGTTGCGTACACGATCGCAGGCGCTCCTGTCTGTGATGCAGCGTGAAGGGTAACCGCAGCCAAGGTCTCTGAGCTGATAGCCCATGCTGCTGCAAACGTCGTCGAACTGTTCGTGCAAATAGTTGTTGCCTTGCAAACGTCCCCATCTGTTGACTCAGGGATCGAGACGTGGCTGTACGATCCGTTACAGCCATGCGCATAAGATGCCTGTCATCTCAACTGCTAGTGATACGAGGTCGTTGTGATCCAGCACGGCGTTCCGTATTACCCTCCTGAACCCACCGATTCCATATTCTGCTAAGAGTGATTGGATCACGACCAACGCGAGCAGCAATGTTGCGATACGATAAACCGCAATAGCGATAGGGTACAATTTCTCCTCGTTACACGAGGCATCACAACAACGTTTCACAAGGCAACGCCGATAACTGCTGTCTGTGTCTGAGAAACTTTCCTCATGTCAGCACGTTGTAGGTGTCGCCACCAGCGCCATCCTTGTGTGAATGCTCCAAAAAACTAATCATTTGCATATCACAGCATCTGCTTCCTGTCGGTTGAATTTTGCGTCTGTAGCACGTCATCTTTATGCCGGCCGCAGTGGCCGAGGAGACTGAGACGCTTCAGTCACGGTCTGCACGGCCACTACGCTCGGGGTTCGAATCCCCCCTCGGGCATGGATATTTGTGCCGTCCTAGTTCGTAAGTAGTTCATAAGTAGTTTGTAAGTTTAGGGACTGATGACCCCGTAGTTAAGTCCCATAAAAAATGTTATATTTATGGTGTAGCAATTTTAATGGCCAGGAGTGTAATTTTGCCTCGTTCAGGAGGTTTTCTTAACAAAATATAATTAACAGACCAGTCATACGTAAAAGTTCCTAAAATAAGTAAGAAATTAATATTATAGTATTAGATGAGAATGTACTTTCATTTAGCTCACATTAAGGTAGTTGTTTAAAAAAAATCAAGTGCCACAAGTGGTTGACTTGAAATAAAATTTAAAATTCTAAAATAAATGTATGCAAGATAAAATTGTAGAGCGACGCCACGCACAGGTCGAGTGAGCACTGCGTACTGGTAGAGGCGTAGGAACACTAGTGACGTGCGCCCGCACTAGGTGGCGCCAAGAGGGCTGATGGGCGTGCGCGCAGTCGCGGACGCGAAACAATTCGGAGAGAAGAAAACTATCTGCATGTAACACTTACAGAGAAGGATGAGGTATAGAAAGATGGGACATCATCTGAGATTTAACGTGCAATGAAGTCTGGAGATGAGTCATGTGCATGGCGCTATGTATATTATGCTTGCATACACGAAATAATTAAAGAAATGAAAGTTTAAATATATACAGCACGCGCGTCCAGACATATGGTGCAGTAAAACAACAGCACGAAGTCTGGAAGGGGGGGGGGACATCGTGCATCATGCAATAGAAAAATATAAACATAAACGAGTGCACATTCAAAATTGAGGACAACACCGCCCAAGAAAAAAATATTGCATTAACAATTGTCTACAAACAGTATTGGTTTGAAGTTTTTTAGGTATTGTCTACTTGCAAGACGCAGTTGGTCATTACGCATATTGGCATCGTTAATGATGAGATGTTTGAAAATTTTATACTCTTCCCATAAATCTAGCTTCCTTCCCTTGGGCTCCTTGTGTGAAATTATAGTGTCTTCTAACGATCTAGGAACATGATCAGTCACGAGTAAATGCTCGGCGAAGGTCAAATTATGCAAATTTCTTCCTGTCTTCCCTAGAAGATGTTATTTATCTGTTTCCCCACTGTCCACAATTCACTAGCAAACAGTAATCTTCAGCAAACGAAGATTCCTACAGAATATTTGGTCAGATCAATGCCAATATTTCATCAGCAGGCTTCTCTGGCCGGAAATGCCTCCGAGAATTTACATTCCACGCCTTTCCTACATCTTGCGTTATGTTACTTCCCAGACACTAGAATTCCTACTTTATTTATAAAGTGACTATTAAAACCTCTGAATAAAGTTCGGTGAATAATCCTGTAACATTAACGAAGATGAGCTCTGAACTACAGTTACCTTACTCTTCTTCGCAATAGTCATCTCCCATAACTATGCACCGCTGAGCTCTGTGATACGTGTCCTGGAAACTTTGCAGGAACTCTTCCTTTAGGATTCTGTTCAAAAGCCTCGTTACGTTTCGTTGGACGTCAGGCATGTCGTCAAATCTCTCGGAGTGAGTTTGAGTCGAGGAAATAGGAAGAAGTCTGCACGATTGAGATCGGGCGAGTACTGTGGATTTTCTAGGTGCACGCCCACACACAGCCAATATCGGCAAACGGTTCCTGACACAAAGGGGAGGGGGGCGGATATGTCCGAAAGAACAAAGGCCTATACCTATCAAACACACTGCTGGTCATCAGAAATGGAAACTAAAAACGCCGAAAGATATAACAGACAAGTTTATTTTGTACATACTACGTTGTAGAAAGATCGCTTGATGGAAAATACAGCCCCATGTGAAATGAGTAAGATGACGAAATTAGTTCAGATTCAAATGTTTGTAAATCTATGGGACTTCTGCGGTTTTCAGTTCCCAGGCTTACGAACTACTTGGCCGGCCGCGGTGGCCGAGGTGACTGAGGCGCTCCAGTCACGGTCGGGGGTTCGAATCCCCCCTCGGGCATGGATATTTGTGCCGTCCTTAGTATTAGCTAGTTCATAGGTAGTTTGTAAGTTTAGGGACTGATGACCCCGTAGTTAAATCCCATAAGCTTTACAAACACATAAACGAACTACTTGTACCAAGTAAATGTAAACTAAGAACAACACACACATACATGCCCGAGGGAGAACTCCAGCCTTCGACGGCGAGCAACTCCGCGGTCCGCAGCAAGGCGCCTTGGAGCGCTTTGCAACTCCACCGTGGCGATGAAAATATTCAATGTTGCCGCCGTTTCTGTGTATAACAGCTACTACACCCCTCAGCATTGAATCAAAAAGGCTGTTGCTGTCCATTATACTAGATGTGAATGGGAAGTTTTGCCGGCCCGCGGTGGCCGAGGTGACTGAGGCGCTCCAGTCAAGGTCAGCACGGCCACTACGGTCGGGGGTTTCGAATCCCCCCCTCGGGCATGGATATTTGTGCCGTCCTAGTTCGTAAGTAGTTCATAAGTAGTTTGTTAGTTTAGGGACTGATGACCCCGTAGTTAAGTCCCATAAGCTTAACAAACATTTGAACATTTGGGAAGTTTTAAACACTGGGATTGTAACTGTACAATGGTGGTACTTACATGCTACCACTGTAGCACAGTAGCATCTCCTTCAAAATAGTCCCGTTCTGGCAGAATACACCGACTCCAACGAGGTTTCCACTTTGGAAACAATCATAGTTTTTTTTCTGAATTGTGTTACGAACGCTCTTCATATTTGCCTGGATTTCTTCGATCGTGTCAAATCGCTTCCCTCTGAATGAAAAAATTCAATTTTCGGAAACAACTAGAAATCCACAGGGGCCAAATCAGAGGAATATGGCGATTGTGGAACACAGCAGTTATGAATCTGGTCAAAATTTCAACAATGGAGAAGGCACGAAGAACCGGAGCATTGTCATGGTTTAGCACACAACTTCTGTATTCATAGTTTCATCGGGTCTGCTATCGGATTTTGAGGTCAAGCTGACTCAATATTTCGGCAGTACACCTGTCCGCCATCCCCGGAGAAACTGCTGCTGCTGAATCTCGCCGACAGCTGAGGTCGAAGTTGTTTTCCCCCTTTTCATTTTCCACCCTGAGGGGGTGGGGCGGGCTGTTATAGAGCTTTTCAGCCATTGGGGTAATTGTTGTTCTGTTTGAGCTCTGTTTATTATATTTGATGCTGGGAATATTTGGGGGGGGGGGGGAGGAATGTTTGTTCCAACTGGGAATATTACGTGGGCATGGGGACAGCTCTGGTATTCACCTTACAGCCAACAGGGAACCACTTAAACTGGGCCAGAGCATCTGGTGATTTCCACCTTACAGCCAACAGGGAACCACTTAAACCTGGGCGAGAGCATCTGGTGATTGTCCATCTTACAGCCAACAGGGAACCACTTAAACCTGGGCCAGAGCATCTGGTGATCGTCCATCTTACAGCCAACAGGGAACCACTTAAACCTGGGCCAGAGCACCTGGTGATTGTCCACCTTACAGCCAACAGGGAACCACTTAAACCTGGGCCAGAGCATCTGGTGATTTGTCCCATCTTACAGCCAACAGGGAACCACTTAAACCTGGGCCAGAGCATCTGGTGATTGTCCACCTTACAGCCAACAGGGAACCACTTAAACCTGGGCCAGAGCATCTGGTGATTGTCCACCTTACAGCCAACAGGGAACCACTTAAACCTGGGCCAGAGCATCTGGTGATTGTCCACCTTACTTGTGTTTTCTTCTCAATAAGCTGAATTACCGGCCGACTGTCGTCTCTTAGACCCCGGATCCGTTATTCGTTGACCCATCTATTGAAGGCCTTCATGTTGGGGCGCCCTTCCCTCTCCCATGTCTCTTGCATCCTTTGACTTTGGCTGCGGGAGGTCATCTGGGTGACGCTGCTTCGCTTGGCTTATGAACCAAAAAAAATCAAATGTTCAAATGTTTGTAAAGCTTATGGGACTTAACTACGGGGTCATCAGTCCCTAAACTTACAAACTACTTATGAACTACTTACGAACTAGGACGGCACAAATATCCATGCCCGAGGGGGGGATTCGAACCCCCGACCGTAGCGCCGTGCTGACCGTGACTGGAGCGCCGCCTCAGTCACCTCGGCCACCGCGGCCGGCGCTTATGAACCGTGGCTGCGAGAATGCCGAGGGCAGAGACGTCGTCGTATATAGGCCGCGTGTAGTATAAGGCGCATGCGCGGCCCGCCACAGGTACAGCGCATAGAAAGGGCTTGCGGCGCCGCCGGTGGCGGGAAAGCGGTGCTCCCGGTATATTGCACTTACGGGTTGTCTTCCAACACTTGCATAAGATAACGAAGTTTTCTTCAAGCCAAATAAAACTGGGCTCCACGCCCTGCTAACCGGAAACCCCTTGTCTCTATTGTTCAAATTAGAACCTAATTTCAATCGACTCCTTGTAAACATTGCCCAAAAACCAGACGTACTGGCCACTATACGAGTCTCATCGAACAACATCCAATGTTCGTCATTTAAACAATCTTCCGCCACTGCTGATTTTTTGGGCTGTAGGAGCCTGATGTGACGACGATGTTCTACAAATCTGTCATGGTGCGGATAGACCTGCCAATGTAAGCCTTCCCACACTCGTATGGAATCCTGTACAGACCCTGTTTTTTAACGCCCAAGTCATTTTTAACGGATCCTAAAAGTGTCTTAATCTTGAGTAGTGGACGGAACACACTCTGGATATTAAATTTCCTTAGTATTCTGCTAAGCTTGTGAAATATTCCCCCTGCATAAGGCATGAAAGCAACAGATCTCCTCTTCGTGAACTTACCGGGAGGGTCCAAACTCCATAGCTCGAAGAATCTGCTTCGTGAAGTATCCATTCTTCTTAAACACAGAAGCCGTGTGTGAAAGTTCTCCCTGACTGTACGTCCACTATCAGAGCGCACTAAGTTCCGGACTTTCACAACATTTTCATTCGTTTCTGAGTTGGAAGGACGGCGAGACCGTCAAGTGATTCGCGGCCATTTTTAAATATGTTGAACCAGACAAAAACATTTGACTGGTTCATACAATTATCTCCAAAAGCTGTTTTAATAGTTCGTAAGTTGTAGAAGCAGATTTACCGGTTTTAAAACAAAATTTTCCACAAACTCGTTGCGGTGTTCTGACGTCTATCTTCACGCAGACAGAATCTGGCATCAAGTGCTAACACACCCCGCATTCAACCACCTGCCACAACGAACTAAATAAAAGAATCGCAGTTTCTTGTTAGAGGGCGTTTAAGCACGAAGCAATGACTCCTCTTCCCAAACCATCTACATGTACATATATACCCCGCAATCCAACGCAAAGTGCGTGGTGTAGGGTACACTACTAGGCATTTTTCTTTTCTATTCCACTCCCAAATAGAACGAGAGAAAAAAGAATGTCTATGTGCCTCTACAAGAGCCCTAATTACTCTTATATTGTCTTTGTGATCTTTAAGCGAATTGTAAGTAGACGGCAGCAAGATCGTACTGCAGTCAGCTTCAAATTCCGACTCTCTAAATTTCTTCAACAGACTTTCTCGACAAGAACGTCGTCCTTGCTCCACAGATTCCCATTTGAGTTCCCGGAGCATTTCTGTGACACTCGCTCAGTGGTCGAACCTACCAATAACAAACCTAGCTGCTCGCCTCAGAACTTCCGTCTTCCTTTAAACTTATTGCTGCGGATCCCAAACACTTGAGCAATACTCAAGACGTGGTCGCACACGCGTTTTATACGCGGTCTCCTTTACAGATTTATTCTCCCCAAGAAATCGAAGTCGACTATCTGCCTTACAACTGTCATATTTTCGTTGCATTTCATATCGCTCAGCAATGTTACGCCTAGATATTTGAACTACGCGACTGCATCAAGTCACTCACTACTAATAAAGTATTGAAACATTATGGGATTGTTTTTTCTACTCATATGCATCACCTTACATTTTTCTACATTTAGAGTTAGCTGTCATTCTTAACAACAACTAGAAATTTTGTCTAAGTCATCCTGTATGCTAATGCAGTCAGTTATAGACGACACCCTCCCATACACCACAGCATCATCAGCAAACAGCCGCGAATTACAACTTACTCTGTCCATCAAATCATTTATATAGATAGAAAATAATAGCGGTCCTATCACACTCCCATGGGCGACACCTGACGATACACTCGCCTCTGATGAACACTTGCGTTTGATAACAGCGTACTGCGTTCTATCACTTAGGAAGTCTTCCAGCCAGTCACAAATCTGTGAACCTATTCCATAAACTCGTATCTTCGTTAGCGGTCTGCAGTGTGGCACCGCGTCGAACGCCTTTTTGAAGTCGAGAAAAACTCAATCCGCTTGTTGACCTTCATCCATGGCTCGCAGATGGTTGTTGAGAAAAGGGCAACCTGAGTTCCACACGAACGCATGTTTCGGAGCTTTTCCGTCTCAAGAAAATTTACTATATTCGAACTGAGAATATGCTCAAAAGTTCTACAGGAAATTGATGTCAACGATATTGGCCTGTAATTATGGAGGTCAGTTCTCTTACATTTCTGATAAACGGGAGTCACCTGCGTTTTCTCCTATCACTAAGAACTTCGCGCTGAATTAAGGATTCGCGGTATATGCAAGGTAAGTAAGGGGCCAATGCCGCAGAATACCCTCTGTAAAATCGAACTTATATTCCATTCGGACCAGGAAACGTTTTTGTATTTAGACCTCTCAGCTGGTTCTATACGCTGGAATACCTATAGTATCGGTAGGTATAGTTCTAGAAATGTTCCATATTTGCGTCCATCCAACGTGCTATCAATAAAATATGGGCCAAGGAGTTTGTTCCCCCAGATGCCACACCCATACGTTAGCCGACCAAGGGTGATGACGGTCGACTTGCAATAACAGTGGGAATTTTCTATACTCCAGCGCTGCATGCTATGCCGCTTAACGCTACCATGATTTGTGAAGGTATACTCATGGGAAAAGTACCTCGTCAAAAGACGGGGAAGTCGTTCACATTTGTTGAAGTGTACATTTAAGAAGTGCTATAGGGTTTTGGAAATCCTCTCCATGCAGTTCTTGATGCCGCGACACGTGTAATGAATGGTATATATGACGATGCAGTATGTAGCAAATACTGCCGTTGGACATATCAGAATCGCGATGCAATTGCCTAACACTTATCTGTGCGTTGTGGTGTATTGCTTCTCGTATTGATGATTCATTAGTTACCTCTGTAACAAGTTTGCTTCGTTTCAGCTTAGTAATCTGTACACTGCCACCATATAAAGACGTTTGTAACCTTGATATAGAACGAATGGACAATGAACATTCTCTCGAAAACGCTCGGTATACATGGCAAACACCAACATTAATATTTCTCTTACATTCGCCGTAAATCCGGATCATTTCAGTTTTCTCTTCTTTGGTTCCAGTGTGCATCGCCTATTCGAACATTTTGTCTACTAATGACAGATCTAGGAAATTCACACTGTACACGTAACGCTTAGAATTGCTTTCTGTTCTACGTCTTGCGGATACCACATGTCACAGTGTACTGCTGTTAGGATACCTCGTAAATCCTTACACGGCAACAGTGGCGCATCGAAAAGTCTCATGTTCTATATGTCGGAGGACGTTTCGGATGAGGTTCCCAACGTTATGAATTACTGACGTGTCCTACTCTAGCAAAATGAATGTGACGTACCCGCCGTCACTGAATATTAAGTGGACGTTGGGCTTCATGTTGTAAATTACAGTTGTAGACTCATTTCGATTCCCCTGATTGCAGCGCCATGTTTTTCAAAACGAAAAAAAAAAAAAAAAGTTTAAGACGAAACGTATGTAATTTTTGCAGTACAATCGGCTGCCGCGACACCACGCAGCACACGCTATGCAATAAAATCTACTATTGTAGCTGATATATCACGTTATCTTATGTTCGAGAAAATGGAATCGCCCGTCCCATGTCACTGGCGTTCACACAGTCGACGGAAACACAGTCACTTGTGAGCGAGCGGTCTTAGCTAACGGTGTGAGCAAGGACGGATTCAGGGGTGGCGGGGTACAGCCCCCTCCCCCCCCCCCCCCTCAGATGGCCCGACGAAAAATGAGAGAGAGAGAGAGAGAGAAGGAAGGAGAGAGAGAGAGAGAGAGAGAGAGAGAGAGAGATGGTGATGAGGAAAGGGAGGGAGGGAAAGAAACTTAGCATTAGACTAATTAACTTTTACCTACGGGCAGCATGTAATTGTGAGTTTAAAGATGCAAAATCCCTATAATTAACGTAACGTAATTTGACATTTTGAGTTATGCTTCCATTTAATTGCTTCTTGCTCGTTTTGTCAGTTAGTTACAATAAAAATAAAAAATGTTTTTTTTTTTTTTACAGTTTCATGAGTGCTTGGCAGATGAATGAGCTATTATGTATGTTTTACCCATACGTAAATAAAGTGAAAGGATTTACCTATATAAAAAAAACTGTGAGTATAAAGGGCTGAGTTCAGGCTGGCACATTCAGATGTTTTCGGTAAACGGTTAAGCTGATTCTTTTCCTAGACACTAAGAAATAGTACTCCTTCCCATTGTAAACATTTTGTTTCGATTTTTCAGTTAATGGAGCAAGTTAGAAATTTCAACGGCATTTTTCAACACATAAAATACAAATGATTTTCATGGTGGTAGAAATCTTCTTGAAACACAGTCAAGTGTAATTTTCAGAATCAAATTTTCTCTTTACAGCCGAGTGTGCGCTGATATGTAACTGCGAACTTTGCCTTTCGCGAGCAAGCGCACCACCGTCTTAACTATGCCGACACTCTTTACCGTCCCTCCTCACAACTTTGCTTCTGCCTGTAACTCACTTCCTACTTTCCAAATTTCACAGAAGCTCTCCTGCAAACACGCAAGAAATGTTGAAATGTTTCTTAAGCTTAAGGGACTTAACTACGGGGTCTCAGTCCCTAAACTTACAAACTACTTATGAACTCCCTACAACTAAGGACGGCACAAATATCCATGCCGAGGGGGATTCGAACCCCCGACCGTAGTGGCCGTGCAGACCGTGACTGAAGCGCCTCAGTCCCCTCGACCACCGCGGCCGGCAACACGCAAGACTGACACTCCTGGAAGAAAGGATGTTGTGGAGACATGGCTTTAGCCACAGCCTAAGGGATGTTTCCAGAATGAGGAGTGCTAGTCCTGAAAGGTTCACAGGAGAACTTCTGTGAAGTTTGGAGTGTAAGAGGCGAGTTACTGGCAGAAGTAAAGTTTTGTGGGACGAGGACCGTGAAGCGTGCCGGGATAGCTCAGATGGTAGAGCGCTTGCCAGCGAAAGGCAAAGATCTCAGGATCGAATCTCATTTCTTGCCCACAATTTTAATCTACCAGGAAGTTTTAAGCGTAATTTTGTTGATCGCTAAAGCTTTCTTGTAAACTTACTTCGTTTTGCGTAGCAACTTTACAAAGAATGAAGAGGAAGTTGATTCAATACAATGCAAACCAAGAAATATGATTTCAGGTGTTGATGGAATATTAAACTTAGCCCGACATATATCTTATTTACTGGCTGTTTGTTTCTGAGCTGTAAATGGGCGACCTTTTAGGATACCGTGTTTCTCCAATTTGTAATGACACAACTACTCCGATTACTGTACTGTTCGTTCACGGCAAGTAGACGATTCGTGCGCTGGCTATTGGCAGCGGCAGGAGGCGTGCACCATGGCCGCCGGGGGACCGAGGAGCAGTGTTGGAGACGTTACCCGTAACAATGTGTGCAGTAATATTTCGTATCTAGGGACAGCGTAACGTTGGCAGCAGTCCTAAATACATGGATGTCCTTCAAGTAGTGCAGATGTTTTCTGCTGCTGGCATCACCAGATAAAATCATCTTCATTTGTTAAATTAATATACTTCCATCTAATTACCAATGCACTACTAGTTTCGCGCACTATGGCGTCATTCTCAAGTTCCTATGATTAAAAAAATATTACAATGATTCAACCATATTAAACATTGAAAACTTTAATAATTTATCAAAGCATGTGAGCCGTCGGGAATGGCCGCGTGATCTGGGGCGCAACTTCGCCGAGTACACAGCCACTCCCACCACAGGTTGGAGTCCTCCCTCAGGCATGGGTGCGTGTGCTCGCGCGCGCGCGCGCGCGCCCCCGGCGGTGTGTGTGTTTTGTCCTTAGAATAAGTTAAAGTAGATTGTAAGACTAGGTTTCAACTTTTTTTTTAAACAATATGTCTACGTTTTTGTACAGTCACCATTTAGTCATTCGGTTCATTTAGTAAGCACAAAACATTTCTCGACCATATTGTACAATTGTTTGAATTTTCAATCTGGCAGCCTTATTCAGCTTTATAGTCCATTAATTAAAAGTTGTGAATATGTAGAGAAACCTACGCCAATTTCGCATAGCTTTTTCTATATACGGATTCGCTTATACCCATCTGGTGAAGCCGAGAAACAGTAAATATGGAATTAAATTAACAGCCTGAATGTCGTGTGTTCAGCTGTTGGATAGCGTTTCATTCTTTATGATTATGAAGGGTGAAACAAGTGTGCCCACAGGCTGAACACAGGGCATTCACGCTCTAAATTCTGTTTCTTCTATATATACATGTGGCGTCTGTTCGGAAAGAATAGATGTCACATTCTGATCCTGCAGCTATTATTATTTAATATTCATAGAATATATGACTTCAACTGCTGGGTACACATTTTCAGCTTTGCCCAATAGCAGTTGAAGTCATATATTCTATGAATATCTGTTTTTTCTGTTTTGTGGTGAATTTAGAAAATTTACACTGTTTAATATGATTGAATCATTGTAATATTTTTGTGATCATAGGCATTTGAAAATGATGCCATAGTGCGCAGAAACTAATAGTGCATTGGTAGTTAGATGGAAGTATATTAAAAAGTATTTTTGTAAGAAGCAACTGTGGCTTTGAAACATAGTTTATGTGTTTCCTATAGCAGTTATATTTGGCATGTTCACCCTCCTCAGCCTTGTGTGCCCCCCCCTCAACCCCCCCCCCCCCCCCGAGAAAAAAAATTCTGTATCTGCCACTGGGTGTCACTATGTTTTCTAAACAGGAACAGTGTCGTTGGATCAAGATTGAATGTGCCAGAGGTCGTACAAACGACAGTGTCATCAAGGTCTTCAAGAGGCGTTCAGGCAATTGACATTGCTGTACCAAACAGTGACACGTTCGGTGAAAGCCTTCAACGAAGGTCGGCAAACTGTGGCAGACATGCATCGTGTCTGAAGAAGAAGGCAATCTGTTGCCTCGTTAGTGGAGATTATGGTGAAAGTTATGCTGATTCTCGTGTACGATTGTGATTGCGTTATCCAGACCGTCAATGCAGACACAGTATTACTGTTCGTTTTCGGAGCAACTTTGCGAAAGAAGCGACAAAACTTTCTGCGTAACCCACGCATCATTTTGCACGACAACATGTGGGCGCATACAGTGCAAGCTGTGGCTGCTCTGTTCGGTCGATGGGACTGGGAACTACTGTACCATCAACTTATCCCCCTGACTTAAGCCATTTTTCACTTTAATTTTATTCCAAATATGAAAAAAACCACTTCGTGTCATTCGCTTCAGAACTGTTCCGGAGTTTCTACAGGCATAGACCGCTCCATTCGCACTATCAACTGAGCACGCTCTGCTAACGGTTTACTACATCTAACACATCGCTGCAACTGGTTCTACACAATGCATGAGACTACTTTGAAGGACAGTAACAAGTGCAAACTTATAACGCTGTTGTATCGGTTGTCAATAAACAGTTGCCACTATTTAAGTTGAAAACCTCGTATACAGAATTATTTAAGCTGCGACGCTCAATAACATACATGGAAATAACACCCATAAATAGCTAATAAGTGCCAGTCCATATAGGTCAACAAATCAACCATTGTCGAGCGCCAGGCCTCAACCCGTCCACTCTCCTCTATACCTATAAATCCATCATGCAACCCATCCTATGCAGCTTCCATCCCGCCTGGATTTCGCCCCCCCCCCCAACCTACTATTGCAACCCTTCAAATTCTCTAAAACCACGCCCTCCGCCTCGCTTACTGCTTCCGCCTCCTTTCCCACATGCAGATCATCTACGACCTCATCCCGTTCTCCCATTTCCTTCAGTTTCTTGAACATCTCCAGTGCCTATGCAATACCCGCAAATAGAATCCTTTGGTCTACCCCATCCTTACCTGTCCCAGGCCTCTGTTACGCCTTCACCAGCGTATCCCTACCTCCCTTCACCTCCACATTCTCCATATTCTCTCCCAGGGTAACTTCCGTCATCTCCCCCTCCCAGATGACGCCCTGAGTCCCGAAATCTATCCTGAAACTGGCCCTAATCCTTTCCCTATGGATTCAAAGCGCCTTTCCCCCCCCCCCCCCCCTCTTCTTCCGGTCCCTCCCGCCGCTTGGCTTTCCTACCCCCCCCCCCCCCCCCCGTCTCATCCCTCTTGGAGTTTTTACACTCCCTTTCTGGTCCCACCCCCACTTCCTTTTACACTCCCTTTCTGGTCCCACCCCCACTTCCTTCCCTCCTCCTGCACTTCCGAATCCCCGCCCCCTCCCCTGCGGGGTCCTACCGTCAGGCAGTGTTTGAAACTTCAGTGCTCCGTTTAGTGTTGTGTCTCAGCATCTTCATTGTGTGTTTTAACCGTGCAACGGCCGCCGCACCAGGCAAGCGTTGCATCCGCCAGTTTTCTAGTGTTTCTTCGTGAATTTATATTCCGCCGACTTCTTCCGTAATTTTGCTTTCTGGTGTTGTAATTGCTACCATTATCATGACCGCTACCATTTAATGGCGGAATCCAATGATTTTGTTTAAATAGTCCCTTCCTTTCCAAAACTGATCAGTACTTTCATTTGAAATATTTCACTATCTGGTAAAATTTCATTACCGGTCCCCAACCTCAACTTTAATACGCAACACCCGTTTTCATACGAAAGCAGCATTACAAACTGTATCAGTTCCTGTTCGTACGCAATATTCTGTTGACGAATGAAGCTGAAGTTGCCCGTGACGATATTTTCAACTACCATAACTATCACATTTGGGCTCATGTCATTTGTAATGCAACACACATATCACGACGTCAGCAGCATTATTTGTTCAGAACTCTTTGGAGACTGTAAAATTGGACTACACTTCTAACTAAAGAGATTTACATGCGATTTCTGCGGACTATATTTCCAGTGTAGTTGATGATGTCCCATAAAAATAAAGGCTGAATATGTGTTTCATGCATGATACTTGTGCACCACATTTTCATTTACGAGTATGTCGACTTCTTCGGACATGTGGTCAACATTGGATAGACAGAGAAGGGATGAGCCAAGGCCTCCAAGATCTCCGTATTTAAAACCCATGAATTCATTAATTACGGTGTATGCGGTCGTACCAAAAGCATGGTCTACGTACAGAGATTATTTCTCTTGAGGATTGAAGTAGCCTTCCAGCATTTGCTGAATTCCCCTGGATTTTCTGAGACGATTCAGAGACCAATGTTTAGACATTATGTCATTTCTCAAAGGTCATATAAAATGTTAAATAATAAATCACGGCCGCGGCGGAGCGGCCGCGCGCATTGAGGAGCTATGCTACGATGCGCGAGGCCGTTCCCCGACGAGGGTTATAATCCCCCCTCGGGCATGGAGGTTTGTGCCGTCTTTAGTATAAGCTAGTTCACAAGAAGTTTGTAAGTTTAGGGACTGATAACCCCGCATTTAAGTCCCTTAAGCTTTACAAACATTTGAACATTTTTGAATAAATCACGTAAACGTGTCTGAAATGTAGATCCTCGCGTAAGAAAAATAGCGTTTGCTGACACAAACTAGTGTAACATGTTTTTCTGCTAGCGGAGTCACAGGGCGACGCTTAGCCTCTCGCTTGCTATGGTACGAAATTCGAGTAGCTTTGAGAGATAAAATAGTGAAGGCAACAGTGGACCAAATAGGCAAGACCTAAAAACAATCCTTGTAGATCATAGAAAATATTGAATGTACTGTTCAATGGAGATAATATAAAAATGCAGTAAATGAAACACGAAAGAGTAACATTAGGTGGAAAGGGAGTAAGAAAAGGTTGTAGTCTTTCCCCCTTGTTATTGAATGTGTACACTGAGAAAGTTCTGAAGGAAAGCAAGGAGAAATATGGAGAAGCAATTAAAATTCAGGAAGAATAAATGAAAACGTTTCGGCTTGCCGATGACACTGTAATTCTGTCAAGGACCGCAAAAGACCTGTAAGAACAATTGAACAAAATGGACAGTGTTTTGAATGTCGCGTATAATATGAACATAGCAAAAGCACATCAAAGATAACGGAATGCAGTTAAAAAAAAAAAAAAAGAAAAAAAAAAGAAAACAGGCGATGGTGAATGAATTAGATTAGGTAACGAAATAATAGAGGTGGTAGATGAGATTTCTGGTGTTGACAGTAAAATAATAGACGATGTTCGCAGTACTGGGGATATAAAAGGCAGAAAAGCAATGGAAAGAACAACGTTTCTGAAGAAGAGTAATTTGTTAACATCAAATATTATGTGTTAGGTAGTTGGTTCGTTTAGATTTTTTATTTATTTCTTTAAATTTATTTTTTAAGGCATTTATGTAGACTGTTACCTTTTATGGTAGTGAAACATGGACTATAAATAGTTCAGACAATAAGAGGATAGAAGCTTTTGAAATGTGGTGCTATAGAAGAATGTTCAATGTTGTGTGGGTAGATCGCGTAACTATTGAGAAGGTAATGAAAAGAATTGGGGAGAAAAAGAGAAAATGAAGTGATTCATTGGTAGGACACATATTAAAACTTCAAGAACTTGTGAAATCAGCACTGGAATGTAGTATACGCGCCTCGGAGTAGCCGAGCGGTCTAAGGACCCTCGCTGCGGAGCACAAGGTTGCTCGTCGTCAGAGGTTCGAGGCATCCGTGGAGCATGTGTGTCTGTGTGTGTGTGTGTGTGTGTGTGTGTGTGTGTGTGTGTGTGTTGTCCTTAGATTAGTTTACCTTGGTTTAAGTAGGTTGTAAGCTAAGGACTTATGACTACGCAGTTTGGTTCGATAGATTTACAAACATTTGAATTTTTTAGTAGTATGCGTAGGTTAAAATCTGCAGAGGGAGACGAATGCAGTAAGCAAATTAAATAGGTGTGGGTTTCCGTTTTATGAGACGAAGAGGCTTGCTCAGGTTAGAGTAGAGAGGAGAGATGCATCAAACCAGTCTCCCTACTGAAATGTCAAGCGCATTTCATGTTGTAACGAAAGGAAACATTTGTTGGGGATAATGGGTGAAAGGTGTTTATTTTATTTAAGAAAAGTGTGAGTGGAGGTAAAAAAATATAAATTTTGATTTACGTGTTATTAACTGTGGTGGCTGTTGTAATCTTTGAGCAATATAACAAACTTAACCTTAATTTCGTTGTTGGTTACGTTAAACTCGTGATTAATGCAAATGGTGTAGTTAAATTTTGAAAATATTAAGGAAGACAATCAGTGTAATTAACAAATACTATGGCCCTATCTGACAAACATTTCAAAGGATCATTCACCTTTCCTTTCCTTACAAAATCTCCTACAGAGACTGTGCACACACAGATAGCAGAAATTACCTTACTCCATCTGTGCAATACGTATGACTCAATTAGTGCGCTAATGGTACTGTTATTTTAGAAAATTATGAATAGTAGGATTTTTAACATCAAGTGATTCGCAAGTGGGTGCAGTCCAACCACTAAAGTCAGTATCTGATAAAAATTAATTCACTCAAGCAAATAGGAAATTTAAGCAAATCAGTCTTAATTAATGCTATGCATACGACATTAGTACGAGTTTGGTTCTTTATAGGATAGATGTGGCGGTGGCTATTATTGTTGAACTCAGTGCAAAACGAAATAGAAAAATTATTCATTAATTCAACTGTCTGTTATCTTCTACCATCAATTTTAGCAAAATTGTCTCAACAGAATGATTATCACAGTCTCTAACAATTAATGACACTCACTTGATTGTAAAATTGTGTAGAAATATTATTCATGCATTATTGAGGATTGTCATGAGTGGTTAATTAGTTGTTCAAATAAGATAGCAAAAGTACTGTCTAATGTTCTTGTATTTTAACAAAACTTAAACATGCATTCACAGTAAATTACAACCAATAGACTTTAACTTATTTTATTTATCAGTCGAGTGATGTGGTACTTTGCAGTCACATCAATGGTACAAAAATTCATACAGAAATCATTTTGATGGCTGCTCCTCCTTTGGCCATTTGCTAGCAGTTCGCCGTGACGTTTCGCGAATCGCGTAATTAATCACGACCGTTAGCGTCCACGATGACACTACCGCGCTTCGGACGTCTGGGACGGTTACCGAACACGTAACGAATTTCTGTCACAGCAGAACGAACGAATAAATGTTTCATTAAGATCAATTCTTACTCCACTTATGTTCACTGGTTTCACATAAACTTTCATATCGTTGCACTAATAACAAATTATAACTTTCACTTTGTTTTAACTTTATTACTTATATTGTTTGAGCACTCCGTGGACCGCGTACGAACGTCTGATCTACGTCACGGGGCGGCAGATACTGCTGCTTGCCTGCTCTCCCACAGGCGAGCGCTGCTATACAATAAAGTCTCAGACCTGAGGAGCCATATCGATAACTGTTCACAGAGAAATATTTTACATTGACAAATTAACATAACATTTGACATTTTTTATAGTCTTTATTACTCTGTTCGCAGCACATTACGCAAGCAATATCCAAATATAGCACCGAAAGGAGATACAATACTGTATCACTGAGCGACACACTGATCAGCAGACAGGACGTAATAACCACTGAGCCGTTTGGAAACGAAACTACAGGGCGAATTTCGCTGTAGATTCAAGCGAAACGTGTGTACTAGAGGTCTGCACCTCGCTCGGTTGCTCGCTGGAATCGCGTGATACACGTAGTTCTATGACAGTCCGGCAGGTGTCGGTACTGCATGTTGCGGCAAGGCGTGTGGCTGCGCTCGACTTCCTGCACGCTCGTTCGAGCGGCGCACGCTCGACTGGCCCGACCGTCCACACTGCCCGCTCGCCACTCGGTCCCCCACCGCAGCGCCACTCGAGTCCAAGGCGAGTGTCGGGAGCGAATTACACGCTAGAGAATAAATCCCGACTGCGAAATTTGGAATTGTTTCCTTTCCCGGTGCTTCGAAAGCTGTTCTCTCGAACCAGTTGAACTAACCATTCAGTTTCGCATTTTATACTTTACCATACAGGTTATTATACGTGATTAACATAAAGTTTCTGTGCTAAGATCATTTACTAAATGAGTTTTCCAGGATCTTTCTTTCTTTCTTGTTCCCATTTTGTGGACTGTTAGTGCCTGTTTAGTAGTAGGTGTCTTAACGAGGAAGTGATTGTATTTTATATCCATTCCTCTTATCACTCTCATGTACTGGAATACTTTGTCCGTTTATTGATATTAAATACACGATATTGATTTACACCTTTTAGGTTAGTTTTGTGCATCTCTCTCTCTCTCTCTCTCTCTCTCTCTCTCTCTGTTACACCCCGTTAATATATATTACCGTAGCATTTTGGCACTGTGCGTGGTTGCTGCGCCTCTACCTTTTCCGAGTGAGTTCTTAAAGGGAATTTTTCCAGTTGCAACATTGATATATCCCCCACTGCCACTGTCGTCTTTCTTATCTACATAATAAAGAACGTATGCAAGATTTTGTGCAATACGTAGGATCCTCGCTTTCTTCCGTGTCTTGATAAAAGAACGGCCTAGGTACATTGCAGGGGAAGTGAGAATTGGGGGTGTAGCGATACATTAATATTTTTTTTATTGAAAATTATATCTGCGACGCTTGTCGCAAAGCATCCGTTCTCTCTGCCAATAAATCTGTGATTATCCTTGTTTCACGTTATACCTTCAACTATTTCAAACGATCTGGAGAGAAAACGGAATCGCTTGTCGTCTTTCGATTTTCTACCATTGTACTGAGCGGACGTATTTTACTCGACCTCCATAATCATGTAAGTGTGAGCTCTGGTTAGCACCCTTTTACTTAATAAACTTTAACTTTCATTTGGAATTCCTATTTCATTTAAATAATTACTATTTCTCCCCATCTTTCATTTAACTGATACCTATTTTCAGCAATATTAGTAAATTGATGCTTGGTCATTGTTGCCTATCGTCTCATGATGACAAAAGAATGCAAAATTTATTTACTCTCATTTTGTGTTAAACAGTGAATTCAATGCCTGCAGGAAATCTTCATTCTGTTAAAAGCGAAGTCCGATAATTTCTTTAACTTTCGATAACAATAGTGATCAAAATTACACACGGTCTTAAAACTTTAATAATTAATATTCATGAAACCAAGCATCAGTATACGAGAACGAAGATATTAATCAATTCATACAGGTTCAACTGCAGTGTCACAGCTTCCACCAATGAATGCATACCAGGTAACTTACTCCACTATTTTCTTATGTAATGGTGCTTTCTGGTGTTGTCGTAATTTTTAACTTACATTGCTACTGAGAACTGATAACCATTTCAAAAATTAATATTCATTGCTGATCTTACGGTTATTTAAATTTCAATTCCGGTTTTCAACCTTGATCTTGTGACTACACCAGCGATATATATATATATATATATATATATATATATATATATATATATATATATAAAGTAACATTACAGGGGGACAGCTCAAAAAATTATTTTGATTTTATCGAAGTTGAATCTATGGTATCAAAAGATACTTTCATACCAAACATCATAAAAATCGCTTCTCTAGCTTCTAAGTTATCGCCATGTTTCTATATTAGCGACAATTTTGGAGGGACCGTTTCACCCCTTAAATATGTTTCTCCGCCGCTAAAAAAAAATACGTGTCCCATAGTTTTTCATGTATTATAACATATGCAAATTTCATAAAAATCGGAGAGTGACTTCGGCAGGTTTCCCTGTGAGTACAGCGGTAGCGCCACGCTGTGCGGCCTGTGCCCGCCCCGCCTCAAGCAGCCTCGTTCGAGTGTCAACACGCTCTCTGCGAGCGTAACACACTCGGTGCGCCACCGCCGAGCGTTGCGCACTCCACCGAGTACGAGCGAGCGAAACCGGCGATTTGCAGACCTCTAGTGTGTACAAATACCGCGGATGTCTTCGTGATGGCGTTGATGGGGCTTAAGGCGAACGTCTACTACGCGGGCGACCTCACTGGCTCCAAATTCGCGGTCAGCTTCATCCTATGTGATTCTTTACAACTCATTCATTTGTACGAGTTTAATGAATTATGCAGTACAACATACATAACCAAGCACGAAATATTAATAATATTCTGGAGAAACTGAGGTTTCTTGATATAAAAGAAATCAATACGGAAAGTTACACGTTTCACGAACTGGCATGATTTGTGACTTTTACAACTCACATCCTTTTGTAAGGAGTATTTCTTTCCTGCTTTCAGTGATCTACGGGCATATGAATGTTTTGTAAACACCAGAAGTTAATTTCCAGCTGATTTACGCCAAACTATCTCAATGGTAATAACACCATTCGGTGACGGATCTACCAGGATTAATCTTTGAAATGAACTGTATTTTTGGTCGAGGAAAAAAGCACACGTGGTCTGATCATATAGTAGGTCAATAATTTTATTGTTAACGAAAAAGTTTCAAAACGAAAAGAGGCAAACGAGGCATCACCGTTAGCATTGAATATAAGGTCATGGAGGAATTTTATTTGAGGTCTATGCTCCAGACTGAACGCTGAAAAGCATAATCAGTCTCTAATCATGATGATAACGAAAAGAGCCACTTCATAGTGTGTGAAAATTTTTATTGTTAAAAAATGCCAAAAGTGAAGGGTGCTTGTTTTTAGTTTGTTAATAAAATTTCTGTTAAAAAATAAAAGATGTTTGTTTTTATTATGTCAACTAGCTTAGTTCCTGCTGCTTCGCAGACATAGACTGGATGGTATGCATTGGTTGTTTCTACTTCTAAATATAAATTTTCATAGATGTAGCTTTAAAATGCTTTCCTAATCAAGTATTTTGATACAACTTGCTATCCCCTATTGCACCATGATGGCGGAATTCCGAACATCCCGAAACACATTTTTTAAATTATAATTATGTTTCCAAATCCAAATTTTCGCATTTCTAGCATAAAAATAGTCTTAGTAGCACCCTTAAAACATTTTCATTTGTTTCAGGCGCTTAATGGTTGAATTTCCAAAAGTATCTAAATACGTGATTTTAAAATTCCAATCAAAAGTCTAAATCCGAAGTTTTTTATTTCATTTCTTATGCTCTGGCATCTTTCTTGGTAGTTTTACTTTTCAAACTACAATATACCCATTTTTATTTATTAATAAAATGTTCCATGTTTGTAAATCTATCGACCAAATTGCGTGGTCATCAGTCTGTAGCTTACAAACTACTTAAACCTAGGTAAACTAACCTAAGGACAAACACACACACCAATGCCCCAGGGAGGACTCGAACCTCCACGACGAGCAACCGCGCGCTCCGCAGCGAGACGCTTTAGACCGCTCGGATACTCTACCGCGGCTTTTATTTATTCGTACGGTTGTTGCAGAAAAACAACTGGAGAATGTGCGTCACTTCTTTGCTATTATAGTGTCGTAAGTCTTCGCTGGTCTTCAGTCCGAATTTTATATAACTTGACCACTTTCAAGCACTGTATCTTCCACGCTCTTATAGCTACCGGCACGGTTTACAAAGGTAGACTGTGTACTACAACAACACAGAGAGATCATTCGTCTCCACTGTGTAGTTTTTCTGAAGAGCAAAATATTGTCAACCACAAGTAGAATTTTATATAAGTCGGTAACTTTGAACTCCCATATCTTCCACTGCCTCTACTAACGTAGTGCACAATCAGAGACTGATACCTACTACCACATACAAACACTATTCGTTTGCGATATGTAGTTTTGGCTGCAGAGTGAAATATCGTCACAAACACCTCATTTTATATATATTAAGATAAATTGATTGTTAAATAAAGGAATGGACTGTATTTAATTTTGTCAAGCGAACGAAGTCGCGGGTAGCAGCTAGTGTATTACAATCTTACATAATATCAAAAAGAGAGAAAAATGTTTGGCTCTAGTCAGAGGTCTGTGCAGATAAGAAAAGTGTTATCCGCATCTGCACCACATCCGTAAGGCCCATATCCGAAACCGCATCCGCGGCACTTTATCCGCATCCGCTTAGTTCGTTATCCGCATCCGCAGATATTAATGTTTGGAATGGGTAATATAAATAGATAGCAGGATTTAAAGCCATGCTATGTAATAATATAATTAGTGTTAGAGTGTCATTTCTGCGACAACTTAACTACTTTTGACTTCTCGAATCACGGTATCTGTCTATACCTACTCCAAAACAGGCTATTCCAAACAGGAAAACATTGGCGTTCCGGACACACACAGTAGCGCTTCGGAGCCCGTCTGGTCGGAACACTACGTCAGCTGTTTAATACAGGCATCTTCTTAAATTTCAGTGGTTAAAACAGATCGGCATAGAGGAGATTTTTCTGTGTTTTCATTCAAAAAAGAAACGCTTCTTTCGGAGTTTTACAAGCAGGGCACCTTATTTTCCCCATATTAACCCACAAGAGTTTATGTGACAGAAATCATATCATTTCAAGTGTTAAAACTGCCGTCTACTTCTACTTGGTAACTGCCAGTAATATGAGACAATGTCGGCTGCAGCTACGGCCAGCCTGTACAATCTAACATTGTACCGTCGGGTACAACTACGTCCGCTGTGGCCAGTGGACGAGGAAAACAGATTTCCGCTCTACCTGGGTCCCGCAAGGATTCCAAGAATGTCCAGAGGCTTGAAGTTTTCAGCTAACATTTCGACAGACTTACTGGGCAGATACCTCGCTCTTTATCCGCATGTAACACGCGGATATCCCCGTCGCTCACAATTTTATCCGAAAAGTAAGAAATATCCGCATTCGCGCAGACCTCTAGCTATGGTTTTGCAGTTGAAGCAATGTGGCAAGCAGGGTTTTTATTTATTTATTGTTCTTAGGCCTCGGCGATCATATGAACACACACAATTCAGTAAAGAAGATGGCAGTCAAGAACGGAATAGCTGCCTGTACCACGGAAGGGCCATACTGTAAACACCAAAATATCGGTAGTCGGCGGTTCCTGCAGTAAGCTCCCTTCCTATAGACGTCGAGAAACCGACGGCTAAATTGCCAGCGTAGTGAAGGCGTCAACAGCGGGCCGCAGACAGGGATCCCGCGTCCCGGCGTCGCGACGCCTGACCTGACCGCATCAAAGCAGCGCCACAGACTAGCCTCACACCCAGAGATCCACATGACACAACACTCACCACACCGCACTGCAGGCAACCCAGCCGAAACCGCGGCTGCCGCAAGACAAGCCCAACATGGCCGCCACACTCAGCAAACGCGATCCCCCTAGTGGACGACTCCCGCCGCTCGGCAGTTGTCAGCGGCGAACATCTACATACACACACATACTGCGCACTCCACCCACAGGTGCGTCGCGGAGGCTAACAACTACCACTGCTGGATACTTGCTTTCCTGTTCCATTCCCATACAGAGAGTTAAGGGAAATCGAATGCTTCTATGCATCCGTATAAGCCCTATCTCTCTCTGATCAAATCTTTGAGGTCCTTATGCGAAATTGTATTGTTGCACGACAATCCGGGTGTAAAGAGCCCTACTGGTGTCTGCAACTGCACCTCATTTCCCTTGGATGCCGAAATGTTCAAATCTTTGATAAGTTTATGGGTCTTACCTGCGGGGTCATCAGTCCCTAAACTTACAAACTACTTATGATCAGACTTATACTAAAGATGGCACAAACATCCATGACCGAGGGGGTGGGGGATTCGAACCCCCGACGGGGAACGGCCTTGCGCATCGGAGCATAGCGTCTCAATGCGCTCGACCATTCCACTGCAGACTTGATAGCAATTTGCTTAGTATGAAACAGGGAAAACGCACCTAACGTCTCTGCGTGCAGCTAGTAAAATCTTCATATTCACGGAATATATGACTTCAACTGCGAATGGGCAAAGCCGAAAATGTGGACCCAACCGCGATTCGAACCCGGTTCTCCTACTTTCTAGGCAGTTGTGCTGACTTCTACACCACTGGGAACACAGTGATCACCGCACCTGCAAGGGCTACCTAAGAACGCCTCCCGTCAGACACAAATTTCCAGCTTTACCCTGCCCACAGTACTCAAACTCGTAGTCACTATGTACTAATTCCCGTAAGAGTAAGGGCTCCAAACTTGCCCACCCCTCCCCACCAACGAAAAGATCATTACCTGTCACTGGCATATTATATATATAAATGTGGCGTCTATTCCGGAAGAACAGACGTCACTTCTGCTCCTGCAGTAGTTATTATTTTCATATTCACAGAATATATGACTTCAACTGTGAATGGGCAAAGCCGAAATTGTATACAGGCATATCACTGTGTCCCCAATGGTTTAGGGGTCAGCGCAATTGCCTGGAAAGCAGGAGACCCGGGTTCGAATAACGGCTGGGTACACATTTTCGGCTTTGCCCATTTGGAATTGAAGTCATATATATAATATATGAAAACAATAACAACTGCAGCATCAGAATAGACACCACATGTATATATAGTAATATCTTGATGTAGGCGCTCATTTACCTCTTGAATGAAAATGAGGTCCAGCTATGCTGTGCCTCCAAACTTTTTCGAACACTTACGCCACCTAGGCAATCAGACGACTTCTCCATTTATACAGAGTGGTCCATTCATAGTGACCGGACCAAATGTCTCACGTAATTAGCATCAAACGAAAAAACTACAAAGAACAAAATATTTCTAGCTTGAAGACGGCGCTGCCATAGGTCAAACGGATATCAACAGCACTTTTTAAATAGGAACTCTCATTTTTATAACATATTCGTCTAATACGTGAATTAATATGAATGTTTTATTTGGAGCAATTTTTTCGTTTTGTGATAGATGGTGCTGTAATAGTCACAAACGTGTATGTACGTGGTATTACGAAACTTTCAGCAGTGCGGACGGTATTTGCTTCGTGATACATTACTCGTGTTAAAATGGACCGTTTACCAATTGTAGACAAGGTCGTTATGGTATTTACGTATGTGATGAAAATGCCCAACGGGTCTGTGCTATGTATGTTGATCGTTATCCTGAAAGACATCATCCAAGAGTCCGGACCTTTCGTCGGATACTTACGTTATTTAAAGAGACAGAAAGTGTTCAGCCACAAGTGCAACGTCAACCACGACCTGCAACAAGTGATGATGTCCAAGTAAGTGTTTTAGCTGCAGTTCCGGCTAATCCGCACATGACTAGCAGACAAACTGAGCGAGAATCGGGAATCTCGAAAACATCGGTGTTGAAAATTCTATATCAAATTTCATCCGTACCTTACTTCTATGCACCAGGATTTGCATGGCGAAGACTTTGAATGTCGTGTACAGTTTTGCCACTGTGCAAAAATAAATTACAGGACGATAACTGATTTTTTTCATGGGTCCTGTTTAGTGACGAAACTTGATTCACAAACAGAGGTAACGTAAACCGGCATAATATGCACTATTGGGCAACGGAAAATCCACGATGGCTGCGACAAGAGGGACCTCATCGACCTTGGAGGGTTAATGTATGGTGCGGCATTATGGGAGGAAGTGTAATTGGCCCCTATTGTTTCGATGGCAAAGTAAATGGTGCAATGTATTCTGATTTCTTACGTCATGTTCTACCTATGTTACTACAAGATGTTTCACTGCATGGCAGAATGGCGATGTACTTTCAACATGATGGATGTCCAGCACATGGCTCGCGTGCAGTTGAAGCCGTCTTAAATGGAATATTTAATGGCAGATGGATTGGCCATAGAAGCACCGTACCATGGCTCGCACGTTCACCGCAGGTTACATCCCCGGATTTCTTTCTGTGGGGAAAATTGGAGGATATTTGTTAGCGTGGTTCGCCGAAAACGCCTGAAAACATGCGTCACCGGACTGTCTATACATGTGAGAACATTACTGAAGGCGAACAACTCACTGTTGAGAGGAATTTCTTTACGCGGATTGCCAAATGCATTGAAGTTGAAGGACAACATTTTGAGCATTTATTGAATTCATGAGATAATTACAGGTAATCACGGAGTAACAGCATGCTTTCTCATAATGTATGATAATTTGACAAAAGTACATGTATCACAATGCAACAAGAGAAATAAAGTTCTAACCTACCTACGTTCTGTGTTTTAATTAAAAAATAAATAAATAAATAAATAAAAACGTAACTGTTACCCACTGTTCGTCTAAGTGAGAAATATGTTTGTGAATATTACAGCGCCATTTATCACAAAGCGACAAAAGTGTTCCAAGAAAACATTTATATTTATTTATGTACTAGACGAAAATGCAATAACAATGGGGATACCTATTTAAAATGCATTTGATATCCGTTTGACCTATGACAACACCATCTAGCGGGCCAATCATAGCGCGATCTGTCATCCCCCTTCAAGCTAGAAAAGTTTTGTTCTTTGTAGTTTTTTCGTTTGATGCTTATCTCGTGAGATATTTGGCTTTATATTGATTTCTTTTGCCGTTACTACAAAGCCAGGTTGAAGACATGAATCTGCTTCTACCGAACTTCCAACATTAACGGAGCAACAGTAATAATTGAAACAAAAGATGATAGACACGATGTTTATGCACAAAAACAGAGTTTATATATCATCTATCATGTGGACTCTATCCACTTTCTCCTAGCATCCACTGTGCCGTGACCGACTGCTTGTCATATCTGCAACAAAGACAGATCTCGCAGTAGCCACTGCATTGCTCGGCATCACGTATGAAAATAATTATTAATGTCTTGATAAACTCAAGTCGATCCATAAGGAAAATGTAGTTTATTGTTAACACTACAAAATTTAGGTTGGCAGCAGCAGAATCGTTCTGTAGTCCGCCTCAAATTCCGGTCCTTTAAATATCTCCCTCAGTGTGTAAGGCCCCTGTAGTCCCTATATAATTCATTTTCTGTAATATTTCAGTTTGTATACGTTCTCTGTAATCCGAATTAGTGTTTACATAGTACCTACAAAGTTACGTAAATTTTTCTGTTAATTTATATTATTTATGATTATTTGTACTGTTTGTTATTCTGCATTGAACTTCAGACCCCAATTTTTGTATACTGTTGCTAGTTGATCAGACATGTAATTTGCATCCTCCCCGTCTTGTGTTATGACAACTTGGTCATCAGCAAACAATAAATATGATGTAGATAAACTCCATTTCTAATTTCCAACCCCATAATGTTACATTTAATCTGACCACGTTGGAAGGCAAATATCTATATAGATTTTAAATAACGATGATGATATGGGACAGCCTTGCAACAGACCCTTGCTTGTTTTAAATTTCTCTGAAAGTGTGCTACCAATTTCCACATAATAAATTTTATCTTTATGAGTCTATTGTATTATTTTAGTTTAGTAAGTATTTATATTTGCTATATGTAGTGTTCTCCAGAGTAGTTTTCTTGGGACATATTATACGCTTTTTTCTAGATATATAAAAATATATTTGTGGTGTCGCACAAGTACAAAGTGCGCGCCACCTACTTTCGCCGCGCGCCGCCATGCACGCACGGCGCGGCGTTCTCACGACGACAGCCACGAGCGCCCTCTGCTGCAACTCCGCTCGTGGCCACCACGGAAAGACACCGGTCACTTCGGACGGAGATAGCAACCAGTTAGGACCCTCGTAATCAGATAGGCACCAGTGAAGACTTTGCTATCGTACAGGCACTAGGCAGGCCTCTAACAACTATGTATCAACATTCTGCAGTACTATGTAAAAGTTAAGTATTGTTACATTCTGTGCAATATATATCTCTTTCTAATTTACTCGAGTGTTTTTAGTTTCTGGCTGCTCCCCTCCGTACCTGCACCAGCGTGCTATCTATATTCCTGTGTCGGTCTCATCCACCCGGCCACCGACACCTACGACGAGGCTGGGACACAAAAGCGGCGACGAAGTTGGGACACAAAAGTGGCGACGAGGATGGGATAGACGAACCTTGGACCAGCCCGCTTGTAGCAGCCAGACAGCAGTAGTAGTCGGAGCACGCAGAAATTGCTCCCGCCCACCCACCCTTATTATAACATTTTTGGGGGAACATATTCAGTTACGTGTTTTGTGGACTTTTTTGTTGCAGTGTCCTCTTTCATATTGCATTTAAGTTTTGTTATAATTTACTTGTATGCGCGGCGCCTAAGCGGTAAGCATGGCCACTACCCCGAACCCAAACTTAATGGAAATTATTCAGTTACAGACGGCGCAAATCACTCAACTACTGCAGGCCGTGTCGCAGTTGACGGCACAGGCTGCTCACCAACAACAACAGCCGTCACATCAGCAGCCCACACCTGCCGCTGCCCCGCTTCCTACATTTCGCCAGTACAACGAACGTGAGGAAGAATGGAGCGACTATTTCACACAGTTTCAAGAACTCGTCGCGGCTCATCAAATTACAGGTCAGAGAGTGAAGAACCTTTTCTTATCGATTGTGGGCCCCCAGACCTTCGTACTATTGCAAAAACTTTTCCCTCTCGCATCTCCTCGTGATGTAGACTTTGAACAACAAATTGTAGATGCACTGAATGCTCATTATGAGAGAAAAGTTCTTGTAGCCGCTGCACGATACCGATTTTTCAGACTTAAAAAATTACCGCAGCAATCACACCAAGAGTGGATTACGGAATTGAAGGGCTTAACCCGCCAATGTAAATTTACTTGCTCTTGTGGACTTTCGTATAGTGACGTGATGTTGAGGGATGCGATTACGCAGAATATTCAGGACCCCAGAATTAGAGCAGCAATTCTAAAACAATTTGACCCTTCATTAGACAGTGTACTGCAGCTTATAGAAGCGCATGATACTTTTGACTTAGCAGATGTAGAAATGCAAAGCCACAGTGTAAATTCAGTGCGCCGCAACGGACGCTTTCCTAGCCGTAGTTCTCAGTATAGCACTAGTGATTCTTATTTTTCTACCGGCCGTGCTGAACAGACAGTGAACAGTAGCCAGAGTAAAAGTGCGACGCAAAGGTCGCCCCGTAGTGTTAGACACAGTAATTTGCATAACGGGCGCCAACGCTTATTTCAGAAAAATGTACGTAAATCTTGCCCCCAGTGTGTATCTCGCCACAAACGTGCACAGTGCCCAAGTCGCAACGCAACCTGTTATCAATGTGGCAAATCGGGACATGTGCAGTCTGTGTGTATGCAAATTAAAAACTCAAAGAACTGTACCGTTAGAAACAGTGCTTCGCAGAGTGCGAGAACAGTTCATTCTGTAAATGTTATACGGGCTGTGGAATTGAGCAGTGCTTTCCTTGGATCTCAATTTCAAGAAAGTAGTTCTGCTTTTTTTTTTTTTTTTTTTTTTTTTTTTTTTTTTTTTAGGGTCTTCTCAGAAGTGCTGCCTTCTTTGAAAGCTGGACTTCATGTGTGCCAAGTCAACTGATCACTTTAACAGCAGTTCTACGTTAGCAGGACTTTTGAGCAGTCGCTCTTTTGCCCTACTCAGATGGTGGTCACCTTTATTATCGGAGGTCCCGCACCTGCTATTATGGTGGATCTTCAATAATTGCACGTGGAACTCTCACACGATGCCATCTCGTGGGATGTACTGTGCCCGTATATTCTAGGTGCCTAGTGGTCGGTCGCAGGATTTCTACTTTGCTTAGTAAGTTCCTTGTGTGCTTGATTATGAAGTCTTGCACAGTGTCCATATGGAGCTCGTCATGCAACTCTCTCGTTCTGGCCCATCTAGGGGCTCGTAGAATGAGTCGGAGGCACTTGTTTTGCAGTACTTGTAACATTTTTATATTGGTGGGACATGCCGTTCCCCAAGACGAGCATCCGTGTGTCACGGCAGGGAGGACCGTGGATTTGTATAAACGAACTTTGGTCTGTGTGGCCATCTGGGTACTATACAATAACGGAAACAGTTTATGGATTAATTTAACCATTTTTTCTTTCTTAAGTAAAATGTGGTGTTTAAATGTTAACTTATTATCGAGCTGCACTCCGAGATATCGAACTTGCTGAGACCAAGGAATATTTGTATTGTTTATGTGGAGAGTATTGCGTAGATCAGGTCGTCGCCTGGTGAACATTACTGCCTTGGTTTTGTCGGCATTTATCGTAATCATATTTTGATGTGCCCAACTTTCAGTAAGCGTAAGCTGACGCTGGAGTCTGATGATGGCGGCGGTCAGACGCCGACTGCTAGCCAAGAATGCAGTGTCATCTGCGAACTGAGCAATTGTAACTTGGCGGACGGTCGGTAGGTCGTTAACATATAGGATAAACAGTGTCGGCGATAAAACAGAACCTTGTGGTATGCCTTCCTGGAGCGTTCGAATACCAGACCGTTGATTTTCCAGCCGTACAAAGAATCGTCTGTCTGTTAGGAAATTGTCCACTAGTTTGATCAGGTGTAGTGGGATTAATCCAATATTATGCAGTTTAACTATTAAGTTAGCCCTCCAGACTTTGTCATACGCAGTCTCAATGTCTAAAAACGCTGCAGCTGTGTAATACGCCCGGTTCATATTATACGACAGAAACTCCGTAACTCGCAACAGTTGGAGTTCGGCTGAAAGGTGGGGTTGGAAAGCGTATTGATCCGGTCTTATTACATCGTGTTCTCGTAAAGGAATTCTGAGTCGGTGAAGGATGATCCTTTCAAATATCTTGGACATAGTCGGTAACAAGCTTATGGGTCTATGATTGCCAGGTTGTCGTGGGTCCTTTTCAGGTTTTGGTATAGGCGCAATTCGTGACGTCTTCCAGTCAGTGGGGAAATAAGACAGTAACAGACAGCTATTTAGGATTCTTGTTAAAAGAACAAGTGGCTTCCTAGGAAGGTGTTTCAGGTGGACGTTGGATATGCCGTCTGGTCCTGCAGCTGAATGCGTTCCCAAGTTTCTGATAATTTTACGGATTTCTGTCGGTGTTGTCAACTGTGGTTGCGTGTCATCTCTTGCTCGTCGTATGACCTGAAGTTGCCGTTCTACGTCTCGAATGTGTCGACGTGGTATATCGAAGTCATCAGCCCGTAATGTATTTTGGTGCTCATAGGTTTCTGCAAACAGTTCTGCCTTCAGAAAGGGATCGAAGACTAATCCTGCTGGTCCAAGTAAAGCTGTTTTTGGCGCTTTAGGGGTTTTCATCGCTTTAAGGAGGTTCCAGTCCTTACGTTCATGGAGCAGAAAAGACTCCATTCGATCTTCCCACATTTCTTGTCGCCACTCTACGGCCCTCCTATGTAGTTCCCGGGTAAGTCTACGCAGTTCGCGTTTGTCTGCCGGATTTCTGAATCTTGTCCACCTCTTTCTAACCCTATTTTTCAGCGATTTTAGATCTTGGATGAGAGGAGAAAATTCATCCGTGGGCCTCCTTTCAAACTGGACCGAGACTGTAGCATGTTTATATGCGTCTTTTATGTGTCTGGACAATTCATTGATAGAGTTATCAATAAAAGCGGTGGATGAGACATCGGCTGTGGGGCGTATATGTCTCTGTAAATAATGTGCATATTGGTCCCAGTTCGTGATATACTTCAAGGGAGGTCTCGGAGGTTCAATAGCCCTGTTTAAGTGACCAATCACAGGGTTATGATCTGAGGTGAGATCATTTATCGTGACTAAGTTCGGATTAAACCTCAAGTTCTTAAGTATAGTGATGTCCAGCACATCCGGTCTGTGGTTCCGGTTCCTTGGAATGTGTGTTACATCGACGGGTCCGTAGGTTATTGCTTGCAAGCGCTCTTCTAAATTGTAGAGTTGTTGGCCCTTAGGATTATTTGCGCGAGAATTCCACGCAAAATACTTTGCATTGAGATCCCCGCATAAAATAATTTTGTCAAAACTATCGAAAATGGTGAGAAGATCCTCTTCGTCCATAGGATCAGCTGGACGAATGTAACCAGCCACCAGCGTGACATTTCCATACTGCGTGTTTATGGTGACTGCAGTGGCTTCGAGTGTGTTAAGCGGCGGTAAAGTTTCGACTGAATGTGGAATGAAGTCACGTAAATATATAGCGGTGCCTCCCCGCGCCTTCCCTGTCGGTCTGTCCGATACCCCACCATGTTCGGAATTTTGAAGGTCTGTGTTCGTCGTAAATGTGTTTCTGTCAGAAATAAGATGTCCACTTTGTGGCGGGTTAGAAAGTCACAGAGTTCTGTTTTCTTATTTTTGACTCCTTCGGCGTTAAAATTACAAAATGTTAAGTCGCAGGTCCTGTGGATCCTCGCAGCCATTACGGAGCAAAGATTTGCATTACGCCGTCCACCAGGACCATTATTTTGGATAAGATGTCAGGTGCTGTGTTGAATTGACGGAAAGTATTTGTTATGACTGCAAAGATGTTTCGTTGACGAAGATTTGAAAAGAATGAGTGAATGCCTCTCACAGTCTCAAGTATTTCAGCAAAATCAGATGTTGGTTGGCCTTGAGTGGCATCTGATGTGTTCGCGGCGGTATGTTGTGCGCCAGGGATCTTCCAAGGATTCTTTTTTCGCAAGACCGGGAACTCTTGTGGATTCTGGATGTTAACCGATGTTTGGGGTTGAGTCGTTTGTCGTCTCGATTGAAAAGACTGGGCTTGTGCTGTGTATATGCGCAATGCTTCTTGAAATTTTTCACACCCTCTCCAAGAAGCAGCGTGATCCTTGTTACAATTAACACACGTCGGTTTATGGCCGCGAGGTTTATCGCAGTCTTTCGATAGGTGGTGTCCTGGACATCTTACGCAACGAGCTGGCAGGGTGCAATAATTGGCCGTGTGGAAAAACCTCTGGCACCTTTTACACTGCGGAGGTCCATCTTTATTCCTGTACGTTTCAACAGTGACTCTCGTATCGAGGATGTGTTTAATGTCATATATAGACTCACTTTCTGGTCCTGGCGGTAAGGAGACGCAGTAGACAGGTTGTGGGATCAATTTCTGTGTGGCGTCATCCCGTGATTTGAACTGAAACACAGTCGCATTGTGAAATCCCAGTTGTCGTAATTCACTTTCTACATCTGTGTCCGGCACTTCCGCCGGCAGATATTTTATGACGACTTTTAACACTTTGTCTTTTGGATTCTGATGGGTATAGAACGGTATATGATGTGCATGGAAAAATTGTAAAGCGGCTCTGTGGTCTTCTATTGAGGCAAAATGATATTTAATGGAATCACCTTTATAGATTGCTTGTACTGGGCCCGTAATGTGTTTCTTAAGTTCTGTATTGAGCATCAGGTATTTTCCAGTGTATTGAATGGTTACGGGTGGGACTTTCAACGGCTTCTCCTTTGGCTGAGCCGCAGCAGATGTGGTTGCGCCCTGATTTGTCGTGGTAGTCGGTGTAGGTGCAGCCTCCTGATTGTCTGTATCTGCGCTCAAAGGAGCAAATTTGTTTGATGTAGTTACTACAGACTGTTTCTTAAGTGTTGCTGTGGGTAGCTGTGCATGTTTGCGCTTAGTCCCGGACTTCACTTGTTGAAAACCTTGATTTGTGTCGTGTTCGTCAAGGTCCATGTCCTCAGGGCGGTTTTTCCCGTCCTGGAGGTCGTCTTCAGATGAGTCATCTGTGAGCCAGGGAAGCCCACATTGGGCTGCAAGTTCCATTGCTCTTAGGTCGCGGGCTCTGCGGTCCTTATTGGTAATGACCGAGTCCGTCTCTTGAACATGGTTGGTACTCGTTGCGGCTGGGTAGGGTATGTTGTCTAGCTGTGAGGAATGTCGTCTGTGAGACGATTGTGACGATTGTCTATCCATGGAAGCGTCCCTGGTCGCAGATGCTGTTCTTGACCGTGAACCAGTCTTTTGCCTGGACACACAGCGGCTGTCCGTCCGTGGACGGGCACCTGATACGTCACCATCGGCTAAGCTCAGCCTACTGCTGCCGAGTCCAGCAGCGGGGTTGTTCATGCCGAGACGGCCATCTAAAGTAACTTCCGCGCTCGTTTGTGAACGCTCACCCCCAGAACCGGGGGTGGCGGAAACCGAAAACGAGTTCTGATCTATCGCTGAAACTGCGTACTACACAAGAATCAGCAATAACAAGTAACGTTGTTTCGATCGGGTAATAACTACTAAACTACAAACTACGAACTATCGATACAGACGCGATGGTTACACTTCAAACTGTGAATAGTTCTGCGCCTATGGCAAAACTATATGGTGCACCACGTAGCAAGCGCCGACGAGCGCGTAAAACAGTGCAACGGAAAAGGGTTCGGGACAAGCAAAATGACTATGAACAGTGCATTCCTGTAGTGAAAATAGTGCCTTCTGCAACTGCTCCTTGAAATAGTGCCCAGTACTGTGTAGCTAGTGACAGTAGACATCAAGTAGCTACTCAAAAGTCTAGTGTAGTAGTTAGTTCATCTGGAGTAGCTTCGCATGCTTGCGCGGACGCCGATCCGGCGGTAGTGTCATCTAGTGACAGTGTTGTTAATCCGCTGCGTGCCGAGTCTGCGCCGCTTACTTCACTACGCGGCCCGCGCAAGCGCAGTAAACAAACCGTATAGACGTTGCCCACATTCGCGCACCTGTCGAGCGCCGCAAGCAAAAACTTTTTGTGAATCTTTCCATTGACAATAAGACTGTGCAATTTCAGCTCGACACTGGTTCCGCTGTTACCTTAATTAATAAAGATACTTATGAACTTCTGGATTCGCCAAAATTGTCGCCGTCACAGCAAGTGTTAACAGCGTACACTGGTCAAAATATTCCCGTGCTAGGAACGTGTAGCCTGCCTGCCTCTTTTCAAGGTGTAACAAAAACAGTTGCTTTTGTTGTTCTTCAGGCCACATCTACGCAGAACATTTTCGGATTAGATGCATTTGACTTGTTTGGTTTGTCAATTCAAAGAGATGTGCTTCAAATTTCGTCAATAGTGCCTCAGGATAAAATCAATGCATTGTGTGAAAAATACAGTGACTTGTTTTCGCCGGAACTAGGTTGTGCAAAAGACTTCGTGGCACATGTAACTTTAAAAGAATCTGCAGTTCCAAAATTTCGTAAAGCTAGACCAGTGCCTATCGCAATGCGTGATACAGTTGCCGAAGAACTTAAACGTTGGCAAGATAGTGGGGTAATTTCTCCTGTTTCTGCGAGTCAGTGGGCCTCGCCTATAGTAATTATACCCAAGCCGTCAGGAAAACTTCGTCTCTGTGCGGACTTCAAATCAACAGTGAACAGTCAAACAATTGTAGACACTTATCCCCTGCCCAGACCTGACGAACTAATGGACAAATTAGGACAGTCTCGTTTCTTTTCTAAGATTGATTTAGCAGAGGCATACTTACAGATTCCACTTGATGACGAGTCAAAAAAGTTTTTCGTCATTAATACTCACATGGGCCTTTTTCAATTTCAACGCCTACCCTTTGGCAGTTCTTCCGCCCCCGCTATTTTTCAGCGTTTTTTGGAACAGGTGACAGTTTCTGTACCGTGTTGTTCGAACTATTTAGATGATATTGTGGTATCCGGACGTACAGTTGAAGAACATTTAGCAAACCTGGAGTGCCTTTTCAAAGTTTTGACTGCAGCAGGTCTACGTTGCAATAAAGCAAAGTGTTCGTTTTTCCAAACTGAAATAGAGTACCTAGGCCATGTGATTAATGCCCAAGGAATTCATCCCTTACAGTCACATCTTCTAGCGATCAAAGACTTGCCTCCTCCTAAGAATGTGCAGGAATTGCAAGCAGTAATGGGGAAGCTGAACTATTATTTCAGATTTATTCCCAATGCCTCTCAGATTGCAGCTCCACTGCATCACTTACGTAGGAAGAATGTTCCTTTTGTATGGTCTAAAGATTGACAAGTTGCTTTTAACAACTTAAAGTCTGCACTACTCAGTGATGCATGTTTGATTCCCTTTAAACTCTCGTCGGGTTGCACAGGAAACAGCTGCGGATGCAGACCTAAGTGTGGTAGCACGTTTTGTTCGCTCAGGGTGGCCTGCCAGAGCCAAAGACATTGATCGGCCTCTGGTTCGACGTTATTTTGCACAACGTCATGCATTATCTTTAAGTCAGGGTGTACTGTTGTTGCATACCGACAACGACCAAGCAAAAGTGATTGTTCCTCGTTCCTGCAACGAGAAGTGTTACGCCTCCTGCATCAAGGACATTGGGGTATTGTTAGAACAAAGCAACTGGCCAGACGTCATTGTACCTGGGTTGGTATGGACGCTCAGATAGAGAACATGACGTCACAGTGTACTGTTTGTGCGGAGCATCAGGCGGCTCCTCCGCAACGTTTCTCGGACTGGCCACGCCCCACGGGATCATGGCAACGTTTACACATTGACTTTGCCGGACCTTTCTGGAACACGCGCTGGTTAATTGTTGTAGACGCTTTCAGCAAGTTTCCTTTCGTGATTGCCATGAACTCAACGACAGCTTCTAGTACAATCAGTGCCTTAACATCAGTGTTTTGCATCGAAGGCTTGCCTGAAACTATCGTCAGTGACAATGGACCTCAGTTTGTTAGTGCGGAATTTCAACAGTTTTGTCGTGTGAATGGCATTCAGCATATCACCACCGCACCTTTTCACCCTCAGTCCAATGGTGAAGCAGAACGTTTCGTTCGAACATTCAAGTCTCACATGGAGAAGATGAAAGGTCAGCACTCCAGGCAGCAAGCTCTTCAAATTTTCCTGTCTACGTATCGATGCATGCCACGTGACGGCCCGTCTCCTGCAGAGCTGCTACACGGCCGCCGTCACCGCACTCTCCTTCACCTGCTGAAGCCTCCAACGCACCGAGTCGGTTCGTATAGCGTTACGCGTTTTCAGGTTTCTACGCCGGTGCTGTACAGGGTGTTTGCTGGCAACAAGAAGACATGGTTGCCAGGCACCATTCAGCGCGTGCTCGGTCGCAATATGTAAGTTGTACGTTCTTCCACAGGGTCGGAGCTGCGGCGCCACGCAAACCAATGGCGCTTGCACAGGCTGCGCGATCCTGTCTCGGGTTTCTTGATTCCAGACCCAGTTCACCGCCAGGAAGCACAACCACATCGTTCGTCCCCGGACTACGAGATCCCTATGGAGGTGGACGCGCCCCCTACGCAGACCGCCTCTCCGCCTCCGTCGCCGCCGCAGCTGACAGCATCACCGAGAGGGACTCCGGGACCGTGCGGGCCCCCCCAGCTTGGGCCACGCACCTCAGAAGAAGATGACCTGCTCAATCTGGGCGGCAGGGTGCGCCCTTCCCCAGGTTTCGGTGGGTTCCCTGGAGGATCGCAAGGCGGATGTCGGGGCGCGGACGGCGTCTCGATCCCAGCCTCAGCTACGACGCCCGTCCCACCAGTAACGCCCCCGCCCAGGCCCTCCTCCCAGTGCCGTCGCCGTGGCCCTCAGCCCTACGCCACGACGGCGCGGCGGTTTGGGGGGGAGGGGTGTGGTGTCGCACAAGTACAAAGTGCGCGCCACCTACTTTCGCCGCGCGCCGCCATGCACGCACGGCGCGGCGTTCTCACGACGACAGCCACGAGCGCCCTCTGCTGCAACTCCGCTCGTGGCCACCACGGAAAGACACCGGTCACTTCGGACGGAGATAGCAACCAGTTAGGACCCTCGTAATCAGATAGGCACCAGTGAAGACTTTGCTATCGTACAGGCACTAGGCAGGCCTCTAACAACTATGTACTATGTAAAAGTTAAGTATTGTTACATTCTGTGCAATATATATCTCTTTCTAATTTACTCGAGTGTTTTTAGTTTCTGGCTGCTCCCCTCCGTACCTGCACCAGCGTGCTATCTATATTCCTGTGTCGGTCTCATCCACCCGGCCACCGACACCTACGACGAGGCTGGGACACAAAAGCGGCGACGAAGTTGGGACACAAAAATATTCTATAATTTTCTATCTTCCCCATGTTTCTCCAAAATCTGTCGTAGTGTCAAAATATGGTCTACACGTAGTAGCTTCACATATTAGTAAAAATAAAGTTCTAACAAAATGTCAGTTTGGTTTTCAAAACGGCTTCTCAGCATAAATGCTGTATACCTTCACTGATGTGATATTAAATGAATTCGTTAGAATTTTCTGTGACCGCTCAAAGTCTATTGATTGTGTAAATCACGAGATTACTTTTGATGATCTTAAGTACTGTGGTATGAGTGGAACAGTGAACGAATGGTTTAAATCTTATTTAACTGTAAGAGTGCAGAAAGTGAAAATATGCAGTTCACATAATATGCAAGAAACAGCTAATTACTCTCACTGGGATGATATCAAAATTGGAGTGCTACAAGGTTGTTAATATATATTAAAGACTTGCCAATCTAGATTCTCTAGATGCTAAGCTAGTTCTTTTTGCTTCCAATACAAATGTAGATATCACGCCTGACAAACAATAATTAAATGAGGAAACTATAAATGATGTCTTACAGAAAATTATTAAGTTGAAACTTCCTGGCAGATTAAAATTGTGTGCCGGAAGCGGGACTCGAACCTAGGACCTTTGCCTTTCGCGGGCAAGCGCTCTACCATTGAGCTACCCCGACACGACTCACGACACCGCCCCACAACTTCAATTCTGCCAATACCGCGCCTCCTACTTTCCAAACTTCACAGACGTTCTCATGCGTAACAAGCAAGACTAGTACTCCTGGAAGAAAGGATATGGTGGACACATGGCTTAGCCGCAGCCTAAGGGATGTTTCCAGAATAAAACTTTCACTCTGCAGCATAGTGTGCGCTGATATGAAACTTCCTGGCAGATTAAAATTGTGTGCCGGAACCGGAAGTCGAACCCGGAGGCTTATGGAGTGTGTTCCACATAGAAACTGGGCAGGGTAACAACAGGATTGGAATCGTAAATAATGGCGCCAGTTTCTCTTCACAGATGAGTCAAGATTTTGTGCTCAACCGGAGCTCCCTTATCTTCAGAGTACGTGGAACTCGGATCAATCCTGCTTATGTGCAGGAAACATCCACCCTGTCCCGGTGGTGGACGAATGGTGTGTGCAAGTGTCACTATCGGTGGACGTTCAGAATGGCGCTTTGACTGCTCAGAGGTATAAAGACTAGATACTTTGATATTTTGTTGTGCCCTAAGCTGGTGCTATATGCGAAAGGCTCGTTTTGGTGGGCAATATCGCTCGTCGCCAAAGAGCTGCACTGTTGGGCAATATCCTTGGAGCTGAGGGGGCCGGCCGCGGTGGCCGAGGGGACTGAGGCGCTTCAGTCACGGTCTGCACGGCCACTACGGTCGGGGGTTCGAATCCCCCCTCGGGCATGGATATTTGTGCCGTCCTTAGTTGTAGGTAGTTCATAAGTAGTTTGTAAGTTTAGGGACTGATGACCCCGTAGTTTAGTCCCTTAAGCTTAACAAACATTTGAACATTTTTGAAGCTGAGGGAATTGAACGAATGGAGTGGCCAGCATCTTTAGCGGACTTAAACCTGGTTGAGCATGTGTGGCATTCACTTGGCAGACGACCACACGTGAATATGATTTAAAACCAATATCTGTACTTGAAATAAACGTTAGTCTTGACCAATAATTTCAATTTATTGAGGCCTTACGCGTTTCGACGTTCCGTCATTATCGAAGGCTACAGAAAGACAATGGAATTAATATTCATCAAACATTTCGATAAAACATAAATGAGAACACAATCATCACACTAACCATCTCTTTTAAAGGTTATTAAAAAGTGAAACTAAACATTACTTTTAAAATAATCACTGTCAAAGACATATGTCAAACATAAAATAAATTTAAAATTCCCCCCAGAACATCCCTGTAGGATGGTCAAGTGCATACTAAGGTCAGCAAAGCGGTCAGTTACTAAGTGGAGAATCCACCATATGACGATGTTGTCATTCTACTTCTCTCTCACTCACATATGCGCAATCACTCCCTCTGGAATATTTTTAATAATACCTTAAACCTGCACAATATTTTGTTACTGTTAAGTTATACAATTACAAACTTACAACTATAAAACTTTTACAATCACTGTGTACAATAATTATCTTTTACATTATACAATATTATATGAGTGCTGAAACAATTTTTTTTTTTTTTTTTTTTTTTTTTTTTTTTTTATACTATATGTTGACATCGTTAGGAAAGATAGTGTTTAGTGACACATTGCTGGCAGTCACCAAAATCATGATATCTATACAGTATTCTGATGAGGAAAAGTGTGTGTGGGGGGAGGGGGTGGATGAAAGGGGGGCATACATAAAAGTGCTGGGAAGGAAGAACAAAAATCAAGCACCATCTGCTTACAAAACCCATACGGTGGTTTCTGTACCGTACAAGTTTGCATTTCCCTCTCGTATAAATTACAATGTTGGCCTTCAACAGCAATGCAGTATGTTAAAGCAGTGTCACATTTATATAAATTTGATTACTCTTTGTAACATGAGGAAGTACAATGTACAGTATTAAAATTTAGGCAATGCTGATGTGAAACAATATCTTCATTATAAACTCTATGGGTAGTTAAAATATCCTCTTCCATAAGTGTATTGCACATGTTATCCCTTTATTATAAAACATGAAATAAATCAGTTTTAAGGTATACTGATCAAATGAATTACACTAAAGGCTCCTAAAATGAATGAATATTTAAAGTAAAAATGGGGGGAAGGGGGAGATGGTTGATGGAGCAACTACAGGTTTTAGAATATAATTTTGTGCACTCTTACAGTTTTATAGTCACATTAACCCAATTATGCAGCTCCATGAAAGAAACCTTAGATTTACTATAGTTATAGGTAAGGTGTGCTAGTTATGAGGTTATAGCATTATGTTTTATCGAAATGTTTGATGAATATTAATTCCATTGTCTTGCTGTAGCCTTCGATAATAACGGAACGTCGAAACGCGTAAGGCCTCAATAAATTTAAATTACTGGTCAAGACTCTAAAGTTTATTTCAAATATATTATACTAGACCAGACGTGTGATTATATTTTCACGCAATTTGGGTGCATAGATCCTGAGAAATCAGCACCTAGAACAACCATCTCTGGCCGTAATAACGGCCTTGATACGCCTGGGCATTGAGTCAAACAGAGCTTGGTGAGAGATCTAGAGAATTTGCAGGCCAGGTCAGCAGTCGAACATTTTCCTTATCCAGAAAGGTCCGTACAGAACCTGCAACATGCAGTCGTGCATTATCCTGCTGAAGTGTAGGGTTTCGCACGGATCGAATGAAAGGTAGAGCCACGGGGCACATCTGAAATGTAACGGCCACTGTTCAAAGTGTCGTCGATGCGAACAAGAGGTGACCGAGACTTGTAACCAATGACATCCCATACCATCACGCCGGGTGATATGCCAGAATGGCGATGACGAATATACGCTTCCAAAGCGCGTTCACCACAGGCGCTATTGTCTGTGGTGCAGCGTCAAGGTTAACCGCAGCCATAGTCTCCGAGCTGATAGTCCATGCTGCTGCAAACACCGTCGAACTGTACGTGCAGATGGCTGTTGTCTTGCAAACCTCCCCATCTGTTGACTCAGGGATCGAGACGTGGCTGCACGATCCGTTACAGCTAAGCGGATAAGATGTCTATTATCTCGACTGCTAGTGATATGAGGCCGTTGGGATCCAGTACGGCGTTCCGTATTGCCCTCCTGAACCCACCGATTCCATATTCTGCTAACAGTCATTTGATCGCTACCAATGCGAGCAGCAATATCGCGATACGATAAACCGCAACTGCGATAGGCTACAACCCGACCTTTATTAAAGTAGGAAACGTGATGGTACTCATTTCTCCTACTTACACGAGTCATCACAACAACGTTTCACCAGGCAACGCCGATCAACTGCTGTTTGTGTATGAGAAATCGGTTGGAAACTTTCCTCGTGTCAGCACGTTGTAGGTATCGGCACGGGCGACAACCTTGTATGAATGCTCTGAAACGCTAATCATTTGCATATCACAGCATCTTCTTTCTGTCTTCAGTAATTAAAACTTCCGGGCTGAGAGGCCGTGGTCGAACAGTAGAAATTTCTTCCCCTGACGTTTCGTTGCCGGCTGCGGGCAACATCTTCCGAGATGATTCTTTCTGTCTGTTATATTTTGCGTCTGTAGCACGTCATCTTCGTGGTGTAGAAATTTTAATGGCCAGGAGTGTAGTTACTTTCTTTCGTGTTCCACTCCCATAAAGAACGGGGGATAAATGAATGATTGTTTGCATCGAACGAGTCCTAATCTCTCTGATCTTATCTTTGTGGTCGTTACGCGAAATGATGTTTGGCTGCTGTAAATTCGTTCTGCAGTCCACTTCAAATTTCGGGCCTCTATAATTTCTCTTACAGTGTTCCTTAAATATTGTCGCCTTCCCTGCGTGACTCCCATTTGACTTCCTGAGGCATCTATGCAACATTTGTGATCGAACCTACCAGTAACAAATCCAGCGGCTCTCCTCTGAATTACTTCTTTATCTTCCTTTAAAACTATTTGGTGGTGATCCCAAACACTTGAGCTACAATCAAGACGGGATAGCCCAAGCGTTTTATATGCGGCCTCCTTTACAGGCGATTGATATCATCCGAAAATTCTCCCAAAAAAACGAAGTTGACCACCCTCCTTACCCACGACTGTCCTTATAAAGTTGGTCCATTTCATTCTGCTGTGCAGCGTTATGCCTAGATTTTTTAATTGACGTGACTTTGTCAAGCAGCTCACCACTAAAGCTGTATTCCAACATTACGGAATTGTTTCTCGTACTCGCTTGCATCACCTTACATTTTTCTACATTTAGAGCTAGCTGCCACCACCTAGTTCACTCATTCAATGATGGCATATTATTGTCCAATACAGTATCATCCCACTCCCATGAACCACAGACATTGCCGAGGTGGGGTGGCTTGCGTGCCTCAACGATACAGATAGCCGTACCGTAGGTGCAACCACAGCAGAGGGGTATCTGTGGAGAGGCCAGACAAACGTGTGGTTCCTGAAGAGTGGCAGCAGCCTTTTCAGTAGTTACAGGGGCAACAGTCTGGATGATTGACTGAGCTGGCCTTGTAACATCAGCTAATGTGGCTTTGCCACACAGTTACTGCGAACGGCTGAAAGCAAGGGGAAACTACAGCCGTTATTTTTCCCGAGGACATGCAGCTCTACTGTATGAACATATGATGATGGCATCCTCTCGGGTAAAATATTCCGGAGGGAAAATAGTCCCCCATTCGGATCTCCGGGCGGGGACTACTCAGGAGGATGTGATCATCAGGAAAGACAATACTGGCATTCTACGAGTCGGAGCGTGGAATGTTAGATCCCTTAATCGAGTAGGAAAATTAAAAAGGGAAATGGATAGGTTGAAGTTAGATATAGTGGGGATTAGTGAAGTTCGGTGGCAGGATGAACAGGATTTCTGGTCAGGTGAGTACAGGATTATAAATACAAAATCAATTGGGGGTATCACAGGAGTAGGATTGGTAATGAATAAGAAAATAGGAATGCGGGTAAACTACTATGACCAGCACAGTGATCGCATTATCATTGTCAAGATAGATACGAAGCCAACACCGACAACAGTAGTACAGGTTTATATGCCAACTAGCTCTGCCGATGATGAGGAAATCGAAGAAATATATAGGAGCTAAAGGAAATTATTCAGACAATTAAGGTAGAGGAAAACTTAATTGTAATGGGAGACTGGAATTCGGTATTAGGACAAGGAAAGGAAGGGAAGATAGTAGGTGAATATGGTCTGGGCAAAAGGAATGAAAGAGGAAGCCGCCTGGTAGAATTTTGCACAGAACATAATTTAGTTATAACAAACACCTGGTTCAAGAATCACAAAAGAAGGTTGTATACGTGGAAGAGACCAGGAGACACCGGAAGATACCAGATAGATTTTATAATGGTAAGACATAGATTTCGGAACCAGGTTCTACAGTGTAAGACATACCCAGGGAAAGATGTAGACTCTGACCATAACTTGTTGGTTATGAACTATAGGCTGAAACTAAAGAAACTACAAAAAGGTAGGAAAATAAGGAGATGGGACCTGGATAAATAGAAGGAACCTGAGGTTCTTAAGAATTTCAGAGGGAGCTTTAGGAAACAATTAACAGAAACAAGGGGAAATAAAACAGTAGAGGAGGAATGGGTAAAATTGAGAGATGAAATAGTTAAAGTAGCAGAGGACAAGATAGGTAGGAAGGCAAGACCTACAAAAAATCCTTGGATATCACAGGAGATACTAAATTTAATCGATGAAAGGAGAAAATATAAAAATTCAGTAAATGAAACAGACAAAATGGAGTAAAGATGACTAAGAAATGAGATTGACAGGAAGTACAAAATGGCTAAGCAGGAGTGGCTAGAAGGCAAATGCAAGGATGTAGAAGAATGTATAAATAGGGGAAAAATAGATACAGCCTACAGGAAAATAAAAGAAACATTTGGAGATAAGAAAAACAGCTCTATGAATATCAAGGACACTGATGGAAAACCAGTTCTCAGCAAAGAAGGGAAAGCTGGAAGGTGGAAAGAGTATATAGTGGGCCCTACAAAGGAAATGAACTTCGAGACAATATTGTAGGAAGGGAAGAGGATGTAGATGAAGATGAAATAGGAGATACTGTACTGAGAGAAGAATTTGATAGAGCCCTGAAAGACCTAAGTCGAAACAAGGCCCCTGGAGTAGATGATATTCCCTCAGAGCTACTGAAGTCTCTGGGAGAACCAGCCATGACAAACCTGTTTCACCTGGTGTGTAAGATGTTTGAGACAGGCGAAGTACTCTCAGACTTTAAGAAAAATGTAATAATCCCTATTCCAAAGAAAGCAGGTGCAGACAGGTGTGAAAATTACAGAACCATCAGTTTAATAAGTCATGGTTGCAAAATATTAACAGGAATTATTTACAGAAGGATGGAAAAGCTGGTAGAAGCTGACCTCGGGGAAGATCAGTTTGAGTTCAGGAGAAATGTAGGAACACGGGAGGCAATACTCACTTTACGGCTTATCCTAGAAGATAGATTAAGAAAAGGCAAACCTACATTTCTAGCTTTTGTAGATTTGGAGAAGGCTTTTGACAATGTTGATTGGAATAAACTGAAGTTCTGAAGCAAGCAGGAGTAAAATATAGGGAGCGTAAGGTTATTTACAACTTGTACAAAAACCAGACAGTGGTTGTCAGAGTTGATGGGCATGAAAGGGATGCAGTGCTTGGAAAGGGAGTAAGACAGGGTTGTAGTCTTTCTCCATTGTTATTCAATTTGTACATTGAGCAAGCTATAAAGGAAAGCAAGGAGAAATTTGGCGAAGGAAAGTTCAGGGTGAAGATTTAAAAACATTGCGTTTTGCCGATGACGTAGTAATCCTGTCAGATACAGCAAAGGACCTGGAGAACAATTGAACGGAATGGACAGTGTGCTGAAAGGTGCATATAAGATTAACATTTACAAGAGCAAAACTAGGGTAATGGAGTGCAGTGTAAGAAAATCAGGTGATGCTGAAGGAATTAGATTAGGTAACGAAGCAATAAAGGAGGTAGATGAGTTTTGTTACTTGGGCAGTAAAATAACAAATGATGGTCGCAGTACAGAGGATATAAAATGCAGAATGGCAATGGGTAGAAAAGCGTTCTTGAAAAAGAGAAATTTGTTAACATCCAATATTGATTTAAGCCTAAGGAAGTCGTTTCTGAAGGCATTTGTATGGAGTGTTGCCTTGTATGGGAGTGAGACATGGACGATAAACAGTGCGAACAGAAAGAGGATTGAGGCTTTTGAAATATGGTGCTACAGCTGAATGCTGAAGATTAGGTGTATGGATCGCGTAACTAATGAGGAGGTACTGAACAGAATTGGAGAGAAAAGAAATTTCTGGCATACCTTGACTAAAAGAAGGGATAGATTGGTAGCACACATTCTTAGACATAAAGGAATTGTGAATTTAGCGTTGGAGGGAAGTGTGTGGGGTAAAAATCGCAGAGGAAGACCAAGAGAGGGATACAGTAAGCAGATTCAGACAGATTTAAGTTGCCGTTCTTATGTGGAGATGAAGAGGCTTGCTCAGGATAGGGTATTGTGGAGAGCTGCATCAAACCAGTCTTCGGACTGAAGACCACAACAACAACATCAGTATCATCAGCAAACAGGTAAGTATTGTAACTCACTCTGTCCATCAGATCATGTAGATAGAAAATAGTTGCGGTCCTATCACAATTCCCTGGGGCACTCCTGGTAAAAACTCGCCATCGGGGACAACGTACTGCGTTTTATTACTCTTCGATCCGCCATAAATTTGGGTAGTTATTCTATACGCTCGTACCTTTGTTAGTAGTCTGTAATGTGACACCGTGTCTAACGCCTCGCCTTTTGAAAATCTAGAAACTTGCAGTCCGCCGGTTGCCCTTCATCCACAGCTCGCAAGATTTGTTGTTTTCATGCAGATGATATAGTCGTGTGACATATGACACTGTATATTTAAACGTAGTCTGTAGAAAAGAATTTAGACGGTATGAAAAATTGAGTTTAAAGTAACTTGCAGTCTTCCTGTTGCCCTTCATCCATAGCTCGCAAAATGTACTGTTTTCATGCGGATGATATAGTCGTGTGACATATGACACTGTATATTTAAACGTAGTCTCTGGAAATGAATTTAGGCTATATGTAATATTGAGTTTAAAGTAATCACAATGCTCTTGAATTCTTCCTCAAAACCTTTTGTCACGGAATTCTGTTGAATCTCATGTTTTTCTGCTCGTATTTTTGGTAGACAGAACAATGCAAGCGAGTTCCATCAAAGGGCCGGCCATTTCCCGAAAGCCATATGTTCGGCGGCGGGCGTGCCTCTGTGGACGCCGAGCTCCGCAGAGATCTCTCGTAATTTAGAACTTCGAATGAAATCCTCATTAAAGGCGGGAAAAAAAAGAGAAGGAAAAAGAGAGCTCGTGTACTTTCCGCGCGTTACCTTTTCGAGGCGGGCAGCAATCTGATGGGATGTGACGCGGAGCGTGGCGTGTCAGAGCTAATGGAGAAGTTGGGGAGGCGGACTGAATTGTGGCTGTCACATAAAAGTCCGCCCGCCCCGGTCGGTACTGCGCATGCGCGCCAGCACGCGCTGCCACGTCACTGTCACATCGGCCGGCCGACCTCAAACGCCCCGCCCCGCCGCTGCCGATGCGTTGCCTCCCGTTCTTTTGTTGTCGCGCGCCCGCGGTTCGTTTTCCAAGCGCTCTTTGTTGTCCCACCTCTGCTGCCACCGGGTTCGTTTCCCCTTTTAACCGGGCAGCCGTTGCCGCTGACGTGGAAATGATTACAGGTAGAAAAGGCGATCGAACCTGTAGCGAGCTGCGCCTGCCAAAGAACTTTTACAACGCGAGTATGACTGCTCGGGCAGAGTGTGATGTAGCAATCAGAAGCGTGAGAAAACATAAACGTTCAAAATTAAAAATAAAATAAAGAAAATATACACACCAAAAAATGGTTTGCATCACTCATGAATCGAACGTTTGTGGTTATTTCGGAAAGCAATTAATATTCGCATTTATTGATAAAAAAAAAGCCCAGCAACTTTCGTATTCAAAGAGAAACGTCATTCAGTGAAGAGTTGCATGAATGAAGCCTGCGCCGTACGTTCCATGCTGCCCACGATATTTTTAAACACTGCTGGTGCAATTTATTCCATTCTTCAATGGAAATCCTTCAAAATCCCGTAAATTTCGTTATTTCAGGACGCGCTCGCCCAGTTCTTTTGCCGCGGCGGATTAGCCGTGTGCACTGGGGCGTCATGCTGCGGTGCGCGTGGCCGCTCGCCATCGGGGGTTCGAGTCCCGCTTCGGGCATGGGTGTTTGTGTTGTCCTTAAGTTAGTTCATATGTTGAAATGTTTGTATAGCTTATGGGACTTAACTACGGGGTCATCAGTCCCTAAACTTACAAACCACTTATGAACTAGCTAACACTAAGGACGGCACAAATATCAATGCCCGAGGGGGGATTCGAACCCCCGATCGTAGTGGTCGTGCAGACCATGACTGACGCGCCGCAGTCCTCTCGGCCACCGCGGCCGGCTTAAGTTAGTTTACCTTAGTTTAACTAGTTAGTACGCTACGGACTAATAAAATGTCTGTAAATCTATCGGACCAAACTGCGTGGTCATCAGTCCGTAGCTTACAAACTTAACTAACCTACGGACAAACACACACACACCCATGCCCCAGGGAGGACTCGAACCTCGGCGAGCAACCGCGCGCTCCACAGCGAGACGCCTTTTTTTTTTTTTTTTTCCCCCTTCGGTAGTTCAGTGCATTGCGGACGTTGATCCTATTTGTTCGTTTTCGTTCGTTGAGTTCTTGGCTCAGCTTTTTTTATTACAGAGAGGCGTTCAGCCCTCTGACCGAGTGCGCTGAGCCACGGCGCCCGGCGTCCGCTCGGCTACTCCACCGCGGCACGCACTAATAACCCAGCAGTTGAGTCCATTATATTTACAAACAACTGAACGTTTTTTCCAGTTATTTTCATTTTATCCCAAGGATGGTTTCATATAGAGGTACATACAGGTCAATACAGTCGTGCAAATGTGCAATACAGGTGCGTTTGATGAATTAGATGGCGATGCTTTCAACCTGGAGTCGGGAGTTGTCGTTCACAGAATTGAAATCTTCGTTGAAATAATGCTGAAAGCCGGCCGCGGTGGCCGAGGGGATTGAGGCGCTCCAGTCACGGTCCGCACGGCCACCACGGTCGGGGGTTCGAATCCCCCCTCGGGCATGGATATTTGTGCCGTCTTTAGTTGTAAGTAATTCATAAGTAGTTTGTAAGTTTAGGGACTGATGACCCCGTAGTTAAGTCCCATAGACTCTACAAACATTTGAACATTTTTTTAATGCTGAAACTATTCAACGACGGTAGGCGAACGTTTTTCCTGTGATGTGGAGCCTTGAGCTTCTCTTTGATGGGCAACAATGGCGTACGAAATCGCACGTGATCCCTGTACACAGTGTCTTTGATCCTCCACCTTGCTGTACTTGATAGATGGTACGCTTCTGGTGTGCCCTCCGCACAAGTTGTCGGCGATTATCTCGTGTCATACGTTCAATAGAATGCCGCTTAAGCGACCTTGGTTGGTTGTTGGGAGGAAGGGACCAAACTGCCAGGTCATCAGTCCCGACGTAATCGACCTTAGCTTATCCGACATTCCGTGTTATCCAACACGAAATACATATTTATACCAGACTAGGGCAGGTCAGACAACAATGAGCCATGCGCTGTCAACACGACTTTTTACCGTGATCCGATGATTGCCACCTTAAAGGTCTGACTGCAAACATTATCGTTAGTGGAACAGGCCGTGCCGTGCGCATCTCTACAGTGATAGTTTCCGTTTCGGTATTTTTGTTATTTTTTTATGATGACTTAGAAAAGAAACAAGGCGTTAGTTTCTTTTCAAGTCCATAAGAGGTTCAAGACAGGTGAATCAGCGTTAAAAGTGGCCCAAAACTTTGTGTAGCTGTAGTTGATTGGAAGAGAAATATGTCACCGTATAAAAAAGTTGTTCAGAAAGAGAAACATCCAAAGTCTTAGGAAAACAATGAAGCCATACGTGAGTATCAAAAAGATAGTGAGGCAACTTTAATTCACCCGCGATAGGAATAAAGGTGTACCAATATCTAGGCCGATGTTGAATGAAACAAGTCCTGCAACTCCGTAAAGAGTTTAATGAAGGTGAGCCTGGCTTACCAGATGGCATTGGCTGGCTGGACCACTGGAACAAGAGATATGGCACTCTACTCTGAATTTTTGAGGTGTTAAACATTCAGCTAATAATGAACCGGTGATAATCTGTAGAGAAATGTTCCATAATTTAATTGATACTGAAAGTGCGATCAGAGAACAGCTGTTTAAATGTGACGATCCTTGCCTGCTCCAACTGAAGCAGCAGCTCAAGAGCACAAGCAGAGTAAGGAAACCTAAATTTGCTGTGATGAGCTCAGAAATTTTGAAATAAAGTTTTTCTAGTGAATTTGTACGACAAGCTTAACAGTTTTTAAAGGAATTGCATTTGCCGAGAAAAGCCATTTTACTATTAGATAATGCTCCTACGCATCCAAGTGAAGATGAACTGCGAGATGGAGTAATAAACGGATTCTTTCTGCCGTCAAATTTACAGCCATTTGTCAGTTTATGCTGTAAGGTGTGTTGGAGGCGTTGAAAAGAAATTACTGTAGAGAGCTTATGTCATCTTTCATTGACACTATTTAACAAGGAACAGATATGATTGTGAAATTGTGTCTGTTAAATCTGTGAAAGACGTTATTTACATTTTGCTAAATTGTTGGAAACGTCTGTTACATGAAAAGACAAAGAGATATTCCGACACTGAAGAAGTTAACACGGAAAACATGGACGGTATGTTCCCTCTGTTGAAGCAAGTCCCTTGATGTGTAGATGAAGACTGTAATAAGTGGCTTGCCCCTGATGAACTGTATGACGTCATTGATGAAGACATTGTTGATATTGTCGCCGGACGTGGTAACCGAGCGGTCTGCGGCGCGCCAGTCACGTTCTGCACGGCCACTACATTCGGGAGTTAGAATGACCCCTGGGCATAGATATTTGTGTCGTCCTCAGTATTAACTAGTTTATAAGTTGTTTGTAAGTTTATGGACTGATGACCCTGTAGTCAAGTCCCATAAGCTCTACAAACATTTGAACATTCTTTGTTGTTGGTATTGTCAACAACGGTGAAAAGGAAACAGAAGAGAATGAAAATGTAGTTGTGCGACAAAATAATATGCAATGAATGATTTAAATTCCTTGAAACTGCACTGAATGGACAGCGGTTCGATTCTCGGTCAGGTCGGGCATTTCTCCACTCGGGAACTGGGTGTTTGCATTGACCTCGTCGATACGTAAGTCGCTCCAGCAGTATTATATAAAGACTTCCATCAGGAAGCCGAACACTATCCTAAATGTGGTCTAACGGCCAAAAATGCCACACAGAATCATTGTCACAGAGACTGCGTGACATGGCGACGACAAAGACACACTCGGCAGGCAATCAAAAGTTAATTATAAACTTTTAACATCTAAATTGAATATACAACCCCTTTTTGTGCTTTTAATTATATTGAGCAGTGAAATTAATTACTTCATCGGTTTTATCAGTAACAAGTCACCGCCAACCAGTTACGATATTTTTATTTCTTTTTCCCTATTTTGGGATATTCCGGGTAGTCAGACATCATCGATGCCCGCTTCTGTCGAATAAGCGAAGCTGTACTGTCTGCGTCATTCATCTAGGAAGAGAACTGTATGCCGATTTTCCTTCGTCCATTCTTGGTTAATTTTTTTTTTTTTTTAATTGGTTGACCTCTCTGGAATAAAGAGTCATTGTTTATTGCGGTGGCAGTCTGGTCTCTGTTTCCTTGGGTGTTACGTCGCAGATACCGGACGTATGCGTATGCTCTAGGGCGACCACTACAAGTAATAAACACTGCCTGGTTTTTTTTTTTTTTTTTTTTTTTTTTTTTTAAAAAAAAAAAAAGCTTATGGGACTTAACTACGGGGTCATCAGCCCCTAAACTTACAAACTACTTATGAACTACTTACGAACTAGGACGGCACAAATATCCATGCCCGAGGGGGGATTCGAACCCCCGACCGTAGTGGCCGTGCTGACCGTGACTGGAGCGCCTCAGTCCCCTCGGCCACCGCGGCCGGCCCTGTTGTTTATTGACTGAAGGAAAAATGTTACCACCTCCCTTACACAGAACGAAATGGGTATTCCTTCGATAGATGGAGCTACAGACAAATTTGTTTACATTGTATAACAGTAGAAGTTCTGGGTGGCAAGGTAGCACAGGTAGCAAGGTAGTGACAGACTATAAATGCAAAGGTCGCGGGATCCAGCTCTGGCAGCTCATAGGATTGTTATCTGTCACGTTCCACTTCTTTCATCTCTGGCAGTGTGTTTGATGTGAAAAATATCGAGTAGCACCGTGGTTCGGAATCCGTGTTAAACTCTATGTCCCCCTATAACTGGCCGTGTAAATCAATTCTGAGGAAGGCAACGGCATACCACCTCCAAACAGGACCATGCTTCGTAAAGCAATGTGCTGTTCCCATCTTCGGATTGTTGACTGCTTTACCTTTTACTTTAACAGTAGAAAGGACCTCTTCTATTCCTAAAATAGTGTCTGAAGTTCATTTTCTTTGTAAAATCCCTCGATATATTCTTTCCATCTTTTGCTTCTTTGTTCAGAACTGGTTTTCCATCAGAGTCTTGACATGCATAGAGCCGGTTTTCTTGCCTCAAAATGTGATATTTCGCTGCAGGGGGTATCTATTTTCCCCCTATTTACATGTTTTCCAAATTAATTGTGTAACGCAATTCAATTTCTTACGTTAATAAAATCCTTAATTAGGTTTAGCTAAAAGTTAACACGATACTCATTGACCGTTTGACCGTCAGATAGTTTATGGTGTTTTTGAAAGATCTTTCACAGTCATCTTTCCCCATTACCCATCAACGTCAGTCTGCACCATACTGTGCTAACGGGTGCGTTCGTCGTACGTCCCACAATATTTTCTGCGATTATTTTAGGCATTGTTGCTCGTCTGTTAACATTGAGCTTTACGCAAGCCTCAGTGGAGCGCGCGCCACCACAGTTAGAGCTCTCCATCTGTCTCTGTCTCTTCTGCTATCTGTCTCCAGTTTTCCGGGACTCCCAACTGCAACGTCTCTCACTCCATCGACCCACCTCTTCCTAGCTCTCCCCACCGGTCTGCTGCCTGACCGCATCCAATCCATTGCTCTTCTAATTCTTCAGTAGCTTGATATCGGACCTTCCTTTCAAATGTACGGATTAAGGTCTTAATGCCGTAGTAGATCGTTAATCTCGAGTATCGATATACGCATGCGCTTCGCTGGCCGATCTGCTCACCACCTATTTACTACCTGTTGTAAGTGCACCAACTTGTGTGGACATTGTATCTTACCTTGTGTGAAGCTTGCTTTCTGAACGTAAACTTTGTTAACGCTCTTTTATTAGGACCGCCTGGTGTAATGCACGCTTACGGACAGAGCTGTGTCTTTTGGGGCAGCAGCTGGTCGGTTTGTGACTCAACTAAGGCCTAATAGCATTGCAACGATAACTATTTGTGGGTGGCGTGTATGCCATTGAAGCAGTGACATAAGATTACTTAAAGAGAAATCTGTAGCCATGACTAACGTTCTAATTGTCTAATTAATTTAAGGCAGCATTGTTATCTCTTCTAAGGGTTCTGCCAATGAAACGCAGCCTTTGGTTCGCCATCCGACGATATTTCCTGTGTGTTCTTTCCAATTAAAGTTGTTCGTAAATGTAATGTATTTACGGCCTACAGGACAATAATCGTGAATATAAAGTTTAACGGATATCTTTTAGTGCTCATTTCACACTTTTCTTTATTTTGGGCGTATTGCAAATTTTCGCACTATTCTCATATCTTATCTAAATTCTTTTGCAGTTGCTTTAGATCTTCTGGTGACTTAACCAACCGGTAAACGACAGCATCTTCTGCCAACAAAGGGAACCGATCACATCGTATCCTACATCTATCTATATAAAAGCGAAAGGACACTCATTTATACATTCACTCACTAAACACGTCTCGAAGAAAGGAAGCTTGGAGTTTAACGTCCCGTCGACAGCCTGGTCATTAGAGACGGGGACATCTCGAAAACTACTTCACCTATGACGCTGAAATTTGGCAGGAATGTAGTTTCTAGGTAGAAGACGTCAGCTAAAAAATCATTTTGCGATAGGGCCGATAGTTATAAACAATAAAACATCCCGTCTTGCTGCACGTGATTGTGTGACTTTATCAGTCCACTGCTTGAGAGGGATAGCTTTTAGCAACTTGCAAACAATTTTTAAACATAAATTCAAACCTTTAGGAAACTTTTTTCTCCGTGACAACCCGAGCAAAATGAAGGAAGGAAATAAGTTTGTCGCTTACTACTTTTTCAGCGTTCATGCAGTAAAATTACAGCATTTGGCATGAGGCTACAATTTATTACTCGTACACTATTAATTGTATTCGTGAGAAATCTTACAGACAGTATACGCACATACCGCGGAACGTAAGTTCTAAATTTTGTCACAGTACGACGCCCAGTTCATGAGATATGCAGTCGGAAACAATTAGGAACATGAAAAACCGCCTCATCAGGCATGACGTTTTGATTTACTGTGTCTTTCATACTATCTCTGTTCACGACATATTTTGCAGACATTTTACATATACAGCACTGGATGTACCTTCGAAATAATATCGTATTACAACATATAGTTCAGCTGTTATGACGTCAAATACAATGAAATGCATGAAAATTCGCCCTAATGAGCATGTGGTTGTAATTTAGTACGTCTTTACTACCAACTCTATTAACAACACATTTCGTAGTCAGTGTTCTAATATTCCACTCTACGAATCTGGTAAATAAGTTTTTTGTAGGACACACAATTCAGGAAAGGTCAGTCAGTCAGTCAGTCACTCTTGACTAAACACGAAATCTTTAAAACTAATGTACCTATGAAGCTAAAATTTTGCCGGTTTGTAGTTGATAGGAAAAAGACGGCAGCTATGAAGGTATTTTGCAATACGACAGAATTAAGGTGCATGGAGGATGATACTTTTATTACAGACTGACGAAATCTACATTTTCATTCCCATCTTCAGGAAATTTTGCACACGCTTGACCTTCAATACAAGCGGAAGGTCAGCGTCTACCTAAAGTTTCATACTGTGCATGGGGGAGGGTATCTTGCAACATAAAAAATGTATCCCTAAATACCTTGGTGTCATCATAACTTGAGAACAGCTTGACCGATTTCACTGATATTATTCGGTTGTTTTCGGTTATATGAATTAAAACTGGAAAATTTGAGAACAACAGAGTGCGTTTTTCAATGTGGCCCTGTTTTTATTGCATATAAATATATAGTTTTTATTCGATATTGATGAAATTTTGCATATCTGAGCTTAAAGACAAGACGAATGTCACTGTCTGTATAAAATTTCGGTCGTTGCATGATGGAGGGTATTCTTTGTTAAAATGCATAGTTTTGCTTCGATCTTTATTAATTTGTGCACACGTGACCTTTAAACTAAGAGGAAGGTCACTGAGTGCATAGATGTTTGTATGGTACATGACAGAGGGTAACCTTGTAAAAAACTGCCGAGAGAGGGAAAGGTGGAAACGAAAAGAGAAATGGGGGAGAAAGAGATGGATGCAGAGACAGAAGGGAAGAGGAGGTGTGAAATAAATAAATACCCGGGCAATGCCGGGTTTACATATAGTTTATGTTTAAATTGACTGTTGTCCGGAATCCTAAAAATCCATGATACGCACAGGCCCTGCTTTAACAACCGTTGCGAAGCACGGGCATATAAGCTAGTTCTTTATAAAGGTGAGGAATAGTAGGAACCACATAACACTTCCCTGGATAAAGTCAGATATGACCTCTAATGTACTCGATAAATTTCTGTCGATTACTACGTACTGTGTCCTTTCTGTCAGTAAATGGTGTATGCAATCGAACAACTGTGGAGATATTCCGTAAGCACACAATTCGATTAGAAGCTGTTTGTGGAATATAGTGACTTCCGGATATCTAGAAATATGCTATCGATTTGAGAACAAAATCGCAGATCTTTCAAAAACTGGAGAAAGTGGTACCGTCCATATGAATAGATCAACTTGAGTTCACGTACATTGTTTTCTGGATCCCCAGAATAAAGGCAAATACCACAAATGTATTTTCATATGGTGTAACTGACAGAGTTTCCTAGCGCATTAGAACTATCAGTTTACTTGGATAACCAAAGGCAGGCACTCAATCAATTCCTATCGTTATTCGAAACACACCATTTAACGTATATAATGCGGCCGTTTGCAAGCACTGCAAATGTCCCTTGCATGAACCCGATTAAATTACTGTTCGCAAATTAATTACGCCCAAGTAGCCTGCGGAATTACAGAGCTACGCGCGATGGACTACCACGCACTTCACAATTTTAATTATAGCAAACGCGGCTAGAATTAATTTTAATTAATTTTAAATTGCCATTTTGTTGTGTACAGTCAATAAATGGAAGCCGAGTGTAAATTTTGGAGATATAATACCGTCAATAACGCGATTATCAGCTGCTGATCGTCCGACGTCTGTAGTCTCTGGTACAGTTTGTCTCATCACGACCAAGTAATCCAAGTATTAGTGGAGATGAACAGGCGCCAGCCATTCTGTCCTGTCAACTTTTCTTCATTATTTCCCCCCCCCCCCCTAACCTCAGTTCATGTTCACAACGATTAAATTTAAGAAGTAGCTTTGCGCATACCATGTTACTTGATAGGATTCTAAAGATGTAGACAGTAATAACGAACGTCGACAGCGGCCCATAGTAAGAGTAGAAAACATCTCCTGTTTACTATAATTACGAAAGGCACATATTTAACATTGTATTTGTATACAACCCACAGAGCTTTGCAGCTGCATCTGGCAGATAATGTAGCAGTAACGAAATGTGCGATGCCGGTCGTCTGCTTTGAACTATAATGACATAAAAATGTTAGACATGCATATTTCAAACACATGGCAACCATAACGCACCACACACGGAAAAAGATGTAATTATTTATAAGCTGTCGGTTCTTTTCGGACATTTCCGATAGACACCATTTGTTGACATTAACGGCCGTAATTTTTCGAATTCGAAATATTTAAACATTTCGACCTTTTCACAACATTGAAATAAATCCAATAGCAAAGATGAAAATTTGACCGGGATTCGAACCCGGATTTCGCGTTTTGGGCCATCGATCGTCTAAACCAACTAGGCTCTTCAAGCACACTTCCCTTCCACTCCAAATTATCGTCTTGTAGGACACTACGATTGTAGTGCCCCCAGCTCATCTGATTCCACTTGCTAGCAGCCTCTACTGGATTCTCGAAAGGGATCGAAAGTACAAATGCGTCCGAAATGAAATTGTCGATGTCCGAAAAGACAAACACCATATAAATAATCGTATATCTGTCAAAACAAGCACCTGACAATTTCAATGCAGACGCATTAAATACGCTCGATCCCTTGCGGGAGTCCAGTATAGGCTGCGAGCAAGTGGAATCAAATGGACAGGGGCACGTAGCAATCGTAGTGTGCTACAAGGTGAGAATTTGGGTTGGAATGTGTAGTGGGACAGATTTGTGAGCTTCGACTCTCCCATATCAGCTTTGTTTTGCAGGAGACGAAAATTAAAGATTGCGTATTAATGAAAACGATTTATAGAATGTTGAGTAATGATTTTTATGATGTGATACGATCACGGGGCAGCGGACGTCTCTGTGCCTTCTTTATTGCGGGTCATGGATCGTCCTCTAAGAAGATTGTTATGGCTATGGATGTTCGTCGGTTCAGATTATGTCCCTGTGAATATAACATTGGATCAGAAACAAATAGTATGTGCTTGTATTGCAAGTTGACCAATAAACATGAGATGTTTGACTGAGAAAGAGTTTTAAATATTACATAATCTATATAGAATGCTTTATCATTTAATGTGAAAAATGGAGATGTTCAAGACTTATGATCTTCTAAAGCTAGGAAGAAAAGTTTATAACAGGCTACTGAATTTCAAGACGCATTAAAATGAAACATTAGTATTTTAAATGTGAAACTAAAATATAGTAGGCTGTGGATTTTCGCTCGAACGCCTGTTTCATGACTGAATTGGTGCTAAAGAGTTTAAACTTTGAATGTGAAGCAACATACTAGTCTTTTATCTTTATCCTGCGGGTATAAGAACCTGAAGGCAGTGTACAGAGACTTCGGAGGGAAGTTCGGTGCCACGGTTGATGAGAGGTGACGTTAGAAAACATAAATATTTACTTCTTCACCACATTTTCCCTTTGTTCCACCGCTGGAAGCGTGCCTGGATAGCCTCTGTAATAAAAAAGCTGTACCAAGAACACATCGAACAAGAACGAACAGACATGATCAGCGTCCGCAACAAACAGAACTACACATAGAGAAAAAAAATGGTCAAGGAGAACGCTGTGCGAAAGCGGGAAATCCGGGTTCGAATCCCGGTACAGCACAAATTTTCATCTTTGCCATTTGATTTATTTCAGTGCCCTCAAACGGTCAAACTATTAAATATTCCGAAATCGTAAAAAGATATAAGCCTACAAAAAAGAGAACAGACACGCCAAAGATCCAACGGACTGTTAATAATTAAAAAAAAAAAAAATGTGATAAAAAAGGGGGCTGCTACGTAGCGTGGAAAGTGTTGTGTTGTGAAGCGGAATGTTGTTGTGTAGGTGGGGAAGTGAGATGCAACAGTCATTACCGTTGCTGAAAATATGATAATAAAATGGAATAGGACGTTTCGATCTCGAGGAAACAGTGCCAAATTGGGGCCGACATGTATATTGCCAACGCTTTCCTTGAAGTGAACATTATGGTGACATATCTTCAGCGTTAGCATAGTCTTAATTCTAAGTTAGATTAGGGAGTGAGAGTTTGCGTTGTATTCGAGGAAGGTTACGAATATGAATGATACATACAGATTGCGTTAACAGAGACTGTAGCGTTTGCTGACTCGTTATAGTTAATGAACCTTTAGGCCCAAAAAACAAAACACAAAAAAAGAAGACATAAATACAGAAACCTGCGCTAGATAATAGCCAAGTACCAGGAGAGTGTTTTCATGCATATTATACACCTAGTTACTCCCTCGGAAAGAGCCGAATTTTCGGGAATGAACAATCACATTTTTGAGACAAAGAAGATTGTAAATAAAGTTACTACTAGTTTATCTGGCCGAAATACATTCCAATGTTTTGTAAGCAGACGGAAGTCACTAAATTCAATAGTCAGTTGAGAGAGACACACACACACATCGATTCCATTTGCAAATAACTTAGTTTATCACAGGAATTAATGAAGTTGTAGAATCTAACACAATTGCGAATCTTATAATAATAACTAGCTAAACCCGGCCACACTTCGCTGTGGCTCACTCTCATGTGAAATAAATAAAAAACGAAATACTGTAACTAATGTGAACATAGAATCACCAAGAGAATGCTTCAATCATATCAATATCGTTCATTAAGTTACTGTGGCTATGTGAAACGAAAGTTATGAAATATATAGTATTACAGATACTCATTGTTTTCGACCCATAAAATAGATTAAATTTTTTGTCATTCGGTTTCTCCATAAACATACAGATCAGTTCCCTGGTCCATGTGACGTATAATTCACCTTTGTAAAAAGTTATTATATGAGGAACATATTGTTGGGGCGATCTAGAATTGTTTAATAAGAGGTTTTCGGCTAAGATCGCTTTCTTCTTTTAATTATATGACTATTTAATTACAGTGAATATTAGGCGGGAAATCATATTCAGAGACATGTACAATAGATTATCTTCTACCTATGGTCTTTGCGTGTGAAGCAATTGTTCTTTTTTTAATACATTAAAATGGTACATACATAAATTACCTAATTACATAAAATACCATTTCATATACATTGCATGTCATACATAAATATTTTGTATAATGTACAATGTCATGCACCACAGTGTATGGTGTGCTTTGTCAAATATCAAAATATAGAATAGCATTGTACATTATACGAAATATTTATGTATGACATGCAATGTGTATGAAATGGTATTTTATGTAATCATGTAATTTATGTATATACGACATTAATGTATATAAAAATAAAAAAATTAAATATAAGAATTTTAGATTTCCATCTAGTTTATCTGGCATGATACTAACTACTGTATTTTGATATTTGATAAAGCATCCCATACACTGTTGTGCATAGCATTGTACTTTATACAAAATATTTATCTATGACATGCAATGTATATGAAATGGTATTTTATGTAATCATGTAATTTATGTATGTACCATACTTATTGTATAAAAAATAAATAACAAATAAAAAATTTGCTTCACAGGCAATTGTTGTGCCTGTTGTTGTTGTTGTGGTCTTAAGTGTGGAGACTGGTTTGATGCAGCTCTCCACAATAACCTATCCTGAGCAAGCCTCTTCAACTCTACATAAGAACGGCAACCTACATCCGTCTGAATCTGCTTACTGTATTCATCTCTTGGTCTTCCTCTGCGGTTTTTACCCCACACACTTCCCTCCAACGCTGTTGTTGTTGTTATGGTCTTCAGTCCGGAAACTGGTTTGATGCAGCTCTCCACCCTACTCTATCCTGAGCAAGCCTCTTCGTCTCCTCATAAGAACGACAACCCACATCCACTTGAATCTGCTTACTATACGCGTCTCTTGGTCTCCCTCTGCGATTTTTACCCCACACACTTCCCTCCAACGCTAAATTTACGATTCCTCGATGTATAAGAATGTGTCCTACCAAGCGATCCCTTCTTTTAGTCAGGGTGTGCCAAAAATTCCTTTTCTCACCAATTCTGTTAAGTACCTCTTCATTAGTTATGCGATCTATCCACCTAATCTTCAGCATTCTTCTGTAGCACCACATTTCAAAAGCCTCTATCCTCTTCCTGTCCACACTGCTTATCGTCCATGTTTCACTCCCGTACAAGGCAACACTCCACACAAACGCCTCAGAAAAGACTCCCTTACACTTAAATTAATATTCGATGTTAGCAAATTTCTCTTTTTCAAAAATGCTTTTCTTCCCATTGCCATTCTGCATTTTATATCCTCTGTACTGCGACCATCGCATGTTATTTTACTACCCAGGTAACAAAACTCATCTACCACCTTCATTGTTTCGTTGCATAATCTAATTCCTTCAGCATCACCTGATTTTCTAAGACCGCATTCCATTATTTTTGTTTTGCTCTTGTTAATGTTCATTTTATACGCTCTCTTCAACACACTGTCCATTCCATTCAACTGCTCTTCCAGGTCCTTTGCTGTCTCTGACAGAATTACAATGTCATCAGCAAAACGCAATGTTTTTATTTCTTCCCCCTGAACTTTAATCCCTATTCCAAATTTTTCCTTGTTTTCCTTCACCGCCTGCTCGATGTACAAATTGAATAGAATCGGAGAAAGGCTACAACCCTGTCTTACTCCCTTCCCAACTGATGCTTCCCTTTCATGCCCTTCGAGTCTAATAACTGCAGTCTGGTCTTTGTACAAGTTGTAAATAACTCTCCTTTCCCTGTATTTTACCCCTGCTGACTTCAGAATTTGAAACAGTGTATTCCAGTCAACATTGTCAAAAGCTTTCTCTAAATCTACAAAAGCTAAAAATGTAGGTTTGCCTTTCCTTAATCTATCTTCTAAGATAAGACGTAAAGTGAGTATTGCCTCCCGGGTTCCTACGTTCCTCCTGATTCCAAACTTATCTTCCCCGAGGCCAGCTTCTACCACCTTTTCCATTCTCCTGTAGATAATTCGTGTTAAAATTTTGCAACCATGACTTATCAAACTGATGGTTCTGTAATGTTCACACCTGTCTGCGCCTGATTTCTTTGGAATGGGGATTATTACATTTTTCTTAAAGTCTGAGGGTATTTCGCCTGTCTCATACATCCTACACACCAGTTCAAATAGTTTTGTCATGGCTGGCTCTCAAAGAGACTTTAGTAGCTCTGAGGGTATGTCATCTACTCCTGGGGCCTTGTTCCGACCTAGGTCTTTCAGGGCTCTGTCAAATTCATCTCTCAGTATAGTATCTCCTATGTCGTCTTGATCTACTTCCTCTTCCTTTCCTGCAACATCGTCTCTAAGTTTATTTCCTTTGTAGAGCTGCTCTATGTACTCTTTCCACCTTTCAGCTTCCCCTTCTTTGCTGAGAACTGGTTTTCCAACAGAGTCCTTGATATTCATAGAGCTGTTTTTCTTATCTCCAAATGTTTCTTTTATTTTCCTGTAGGCTGTATCTATTTTTCTCCTATTTATACATTCTTCTACAGATTTGCATTTGGCTTCTAGCCACTCCTGCTTAGCCATTTTGCACTTCCTGTCAATCTCATTTCTTAGTCGTCTGTACTCCATTTTGCCTGTTTCGTTTACTGCATTTTTATATTTTGCCCTTTCATCAATTAAATTTAGTATGTCCTGTGATATCTAAGGTTTTTTTGTAGGTCTTGCCTTTCTACCTATTTCGTCCTCTGCTGCCTTCACTATTTCATCTCTCAATGCTATCCATTCCTCTTCTACTGTTTTATTTCCCCCTGTTTCTGTCAATTGATGCCTAAATCTCCCTCTGAATTTCTCCAGAACTTCACGTTCCTTCAATTTATCTAAGTCCCATCTCTTTATTTTCCTACCTTTCTGCAGTTTTTTCAGTTTCAGTCTACAGTTCATGACTAACAAGTTATGGTGAGAGTCTATATCTGCCCCTGGGTATGTTTTACAGTTTATCACCTGGTTCCGGAATCTATGTTTTACCATTATAAAATCTATCTGATGCCTTCCGGTGTCTCCTGGTCTCTTCCACGTATACAACCTTCGTTTGTGATTCTTAAACCATGTGTTTGTTACGATTAAATCATGTTCCGTGCAAAATTCTACCAGGCGACTTCCTCTTTCATTCCTTCTGCGCAGTCCATATTCACCTACTATTTTTCCTTCTCTTCCTTTTCCTACAACCGAATTCCAGTTTCCTATCACAATTAAGTTTTCCTCTCCCTTAACTGTCTGAATAATTTCCTTTAGCTCCTCATATATTACTTCGATCTCCTCATCATCGGCAGAGCTAGTTGGCATATAAACTTATACTACTGTTGTCGTTGTTGGCTTCGTATCTAGACAATGATAATGCGATCACTGTGCTGCTTATAGTAGTTTACCCGCATTCCTATTTTCTTATTCATTATCAGTCCTACTCCTGTGATACCCCCAACTGATTTTGTACTTATAATCCTGTACTCACCTGACTAGAAATACTGTTCATCCTGCCACCGAACTTCACTAATCCCCATTATATCTAACTTCAACCTATCCATTTCCCTTTTTAAATTTTCTGATTTTCCTGCGCGATTAAGGGATCTAACATTCCACGCTCCGATCCGTAGAATGCCAGTATTGTCTTTCCTGATGACAACATCCTCCTGAGTAGTCCCCGCCCGGAGATCCGAATGGGGGACTATTTTACCTCCGGAATATTTTACCCGAGAGGATGCCATCATCATATTTTCATACAGTAGAGCTGCATGTCCTCGGGAAAAGTAACGGCTGTAGTTTCCCCTTGCTTTCAGCCGTTCGCAGTTCAAATGTTCAAATGTTTGTTAAGCTTATGGGGTTTAACTACTAATGAACTACTTACAAACTAGGACGGCACAAATATCCATACCCGAGGGGGGATTCGAACCCCCGACCGTAGTGGCCGTGCGGACCGTGACTGGAGCGCCTCAGTCCCTTCGGCCACCGCGGCCGGCCCGTTCGCAGTAACTGCATGGCAAGGCCACATTAGCTGATATTACATGGCCAGCTCAGTCAATCATCCAGACTGTTGCCCCTGTAACTACTGAAAAGGCTGTTGCCCTGCCTCTTCAGGAACCACACGTTTGCCTTTTGCCCGGCCTCTCCACAGATACCCCTCCGCTGTGGTTGTACCTACCGTACGGCTATCTGCATCGTTGAGGCACGCAAGCCACCCCACCTCGACAATGTCTGTGGTTCATGGGGGTGGCCTCCAACGCTATATCCACAATTCCTTGATGTCTAAGTATGTGTCCTACCTGTCGATACCTTCTTTTAGTTAAGGTATGCCAGAAATTCCTTTTTTGCCCAATACTGTTCAGTACCTCCTTATTAGCTACGTGATCCACCCACCTAATCTTCAGCATTGTTCTGTAGCACCACATTTCAAAAGCCTCTATCCGCTTCCTGTCCGCACTGTTTATGGTCCATGTTTCACTCCCATACAAGGCAACACTCCACACAAATGCCTTCAGAAAGGACTTCGTATGCTTAAATTAACATTAGATAATAGCAAATTTCTCTTTTTTAAGAACGCTTTTCTACCCATTGCCATTGTGCATTTTATATCCTCTGTACTGCGAACCATCATTTGTTATTTTACTGCCCAAGTAACAAAACTCGTCTATCTCCTTTATTGTCTCGTTACCTAATCTAATTCCTTCAGCATCGCCTGATTTTCTGCCTAATAGTCAATATTGTGCTTCACTTCAGTCAATACTGAGCTTGATTCCGAAGTGCCTCTAATGTAGACCTCGAGAAAGATGGATTCAGTCATTTTATTATTGACAAGTAAATTTTATTTGCATGACACATCAATATGGATGTAGACCAATGTGCCATGTTAGTAATTATTGTTATAGCAATGATGTAAATAATTACGACTAGTATATAAACATATAATTGTAGATAGACAAGTTTTTTACTGTGTATAATGCAGCTCATATTGTAAAAAAATTATGTATTACGTCTGAAGATGGCGTCTAGCACAGCGAAACCGTTCATATTAATAAAAGAAGAAAGCGATCTTGGCTGAAAAACTCTTATTAAAAAGCTATTTTTTCTACATTCTTTCCATCTACTTCAAATCCGCTATGTCTATCTCCTGGTTACCCACTATCTTCCTCTTCATCCTCCCCCTATCTAATCCCTGGCCTCTGTTCATCACTCCCTTTCCTTCTATCCATCCTCAATCTCCACCTCCACCTATCTCTATGCACGTATCGTCTTTCGCTAGTCGTAAATGTAGAAATTAAAATTAGTGAATTGCTTCAAATTTTCTCCGGACTGGAAAGAGATAGAAACATGCGCATTGTTTTAAAATGAGGCCGCGTTCCTTGTCAGGCAGCACCGTACGCACCATACGCACCGTACGGCAGATGGAATTTTACCGCCAGCAGCGAGAATGAGAACTGTTTTAGATACTTAAAATGGCGACTTTTTCCTTACTTGATCAGCGTGCAATCATTCATTTTATGAATTTGCGTTGTGTGACACCAATTGAAATTCAACGACAGTTGGAGACATGTGGTGATGGAGTTATGGATGTGTCGCGAAAATGCGTTCGTGGGCGCGACAGTTTAATGAAGCCAGAACATCGTGTGACAACAAACCGAAACAACCACAGGCTCGCACAAGCCGGTCTGACGACATGATCGAGAAAGTGGAGAGAATTGTTTTGGTGGATCACAGAATGACTGTTGAACAGATCGTCTCCAGAGTTGGCATTTCTGTGGGTTCTGTGCACACAATCCCGCATGACGATCTGAAAATGAGAAAAGTGTCATCCAGGTGGGTGCCACGAATGCTGACGGACGACCACAAGGCTGCCCGTGTGGCATGTTGCCAAGCAATGTTGATGCACAACGACAGCATGAATGAGACTTTCTTTTCGTCGGTGACAGTGGATGAGACGTAGATGACATTTTTCAATCCAGAAACAAAGCGCCAGTCAGCACAATGGAAGCACACAGATTCACCGCCACCAAACAAATTTCGAGTAACCGCCAGTGCTGAAAAAACGATGGTGTCCATCTTCTGGGACAGCGAGGGCGTAATCCTTACCCATTGCGTTCCAAAGGGCACTACGGTAACATGTGCATCTTACGAAAATGTTTTGAAGAACACAGGCACTGCAACAAAAACGTTTGGGAAGGGCTGCGCGTGTGCTGTTTCACCAAGACAACGCACCCCGCACAGCGAGCTAACGTTACGCAACAGTTTCTTCGTGATAACAACTTTCAAGTGATTCCTCATGCTCCCTACTCACCAGACCTGGCTCCTAGTAACTTCTGTCTTTTTCCATCAATGAAAGACACTCTCCGTGGCCGCACATTCACCAGCCGTGCTGCTATTGCTTCAGCGATTTTCCAGTGGTCAAAACATATTTCTAAAGAAGCCTTCGCCGCTGCATGGAATCATGGCGTTAGCGTTGTGAAAATTGTGTACGTCTGCAGGGCGATTACGTCGAGAAGTAACGCCAGTTTCATCGATTTAAGGTGAGTAGTTAATTAGAAAAAAAGTCGGAGGCCATAGAACTTGAATGCACCCTGTAAACTGAACATTTCGTTGCCAAAATTTCTACTCATCGCTGCTGAACCCGTAAGTGAAATTGAGCTGAGCAACTAATAACAGAGGCTGAGGGGAACATTAGTAGTATGGTAATGGGCATTGAACGCCAATGAGATTCGCGCGTCTTTTGTTTTATGGCGGGAAATTTGAATTACGCCCCACCCCTCCTCCCTCGGCCAATTGCCGGACCGCGGATCAAAGGATGCCGCCACAGGATGATTGATAGGTCTTCCTGGAAGAACGAAAGATGATTGACATTTTACATTTAGGTCCTTATGATTCGGTACTTCTCGGACCGCTAATCAAAGGACGCCGGCATAACGCACTTAAGGATGATTGACAGATTGCAACACCTCCCTCGGCCACACACGACGCCAGACAGGCGGCACCTCCGACAGGTCCAGACCTGTAGACCCCTCGACATGTCTGTACTCGCACCCGCGACCCCTACTCGCTCGGCCGATTGCCGGACCGCCGCCTCCGCCGCCGACAGATGCTACCCCCCTCCTCCTCCATGCTAGCGACCGGTTCTCAAAGGACGCCGCCACCCGCCCTACCCGCGAGAACAAACAATACCGCGACGATTGTCTTGACCGCACCGACACCCCCCCACAGGCCGACCCCTGCTCTCTTTTTACTGCGACCGCGCCCCGACAGGTCAGCAGCCAATTAAATTGCATATTTATTATTAAGCGCGCCGCAGCGATCCGTACGCCAGATCTCGATTTATGTAACAACAACAATTTCCGCCGTTTATTATTATTCTTGGAAATAATAAAGCTACCATAGTGTTCTTCGTATGCTAAAAAACAATTTAGAACAGAAATGCTTAGCTGGTCTCGTATACTACAGCAGGTAGTATTAAATATTAAAACTCGTATGCAAAATTTGCAAGTAAGAATTTACACTCCCATCTCTCTCCACGCTCTTTGCATAGACTACAACCGACAGACGTGTTTAATAATAATAATAGCGCAGGTTACGGTAACGAACGCCACAAACTTACGTATCCATCTTAACATATACTCTTTCGATATACAAAAACAATTCTAACGAAAAGAAAAGAAATTGTCCGTTTTCGGAATTCGACCGCAACCTTAGATCTATAAATGTATCTCTTCGTTCAGACGATACAAGCAACAGCCATCGAACGGAATGTAACTTGTATGCCAACCACTCTTTCGATAAAACTGCAACAGCGGCAGCAGCAGAAGACGGCATATTGTTTATACAAAAATTCCAAATAACGAAAATCGGCAATGACATCTAGCACAATGTCTCTAAATATACATCTGCAAAGCACCGTTAAACTCGTATGCAAAATTTGCAAGTAAGAATTTACATTCCCATCTCTCTCCAGCCGTGTTTAATAATAATAGCGCAGGTTAGATAATAAACGCCACAAACTTACTTATCCATCTAACATAAACTCTTTCGATATACAAAAACAATTCTAACCAGAGCCAATTAACGAAAAGAAAAGAAATGGTCCGTTTCGGAACTCGACCACAACCTTGCATCTATAAATGTATCTCTTCGTTTAGACGATGCAAGCAATAGCCATCGAACGGGATGTAACTTGTATGCCAACCACTCTTTCGATAAAACAGCAACAACAGCGACAAGCAGCAGAATACGACATAGTGTTTATACAAAAATTCCAAATAACGAAAATCGGCAATGACATTTAGCACAAAGTCTCTAAATAAACATCTGCAAGCACCGTTAACAATCGTCCAGAACGCAGAGCGCTCTCTCGGCAGACTACATAAAAAAAACATATGCTAAGTGTTTAAACAAAAACACCTAAGTTACATCTCCAAATGATCAAAACCTTCTATGCAGACGCACCATTCTGACAAGGATAGCTCGCAATGCATTTATTTAATGGAGCTGAGCCATGCCGAAAGTTCCGAAATTTAACACTCTCTCTCTCTTTAGCGATCTTGCCCTGTTACATTTCCTTCTTCTTAGATCGAGGTATAACTGCGCATTCCGAGAGTTCGGGTATTGTAATTTTACCTCTTATTTCCTTGCTACAGCACACATCCCATCTAAGAAATCTCTATGTCCTGTTACGATGCAAACTACATTTATCTGACACCGATATTCCAGCGCCCCAGATGACATTTAATCCCTTTTGTGCAATGGAGAGTCGAAATAAAAGAAAAATACGTGAAATAATTTACCGATTCCGACCGTCTACACTAAAACGTTTCGAAATTATTGGCCTAACAACACCCTTATTCGACAATACAGCAACCACAGAACCGAAGTTACCTGCCCAATGCAACACAGATTTCCAGCTCGACCCGCCCTTTACCCACAAAATTCCTACTCCGAACTAAGATTTATTATTTTAATTACAAGTAGATGTCCACCGCAAACAAAGACGCTAACCTACACGCCACAACACATGATTCTACATAGGACATGGAGTGTTTACAATTTTTGTTTTGTTTATTACAGTACAACTGAGTACATGCAACGTAATGTTCGCAAACATATCGCAACCAACTCCCGCACACTTCGATCATAACCTGCTCTCTAAGGAATGGATGGGAGTCACACACAGTACAAACACGTCTGTCGTGTGTTCCGCTAATTTCGGCCAGTACAACTATGCGAGACCAATCCTCCCGCCTGTTTACTGTAAAAGCAAATATTTCTCCCCACACTATCTGTTTAAACCGGGCTTGCACATATACAATAGCCTCCTTTTAAAAGCATGTGTCTTCGCCATGTAACCCAGTTTTCGTTTACCCTTCTTCTTCTTAGGACTTGTGAAATAACGTAGACGATATCTACGTCTGTGGATAATAAAGTCCTGGAATGCTAAAAAAAATATAGTTCCTTGCTCGACTCTACAAGTAATTTACAGTCGAAACTAAAAAAAAAAAAAACATAATGTCCGAGAGAGCGGTCAACTTTCTGGTACTCTTAATACCCAAGTATCAAATCTAAAAGCGTTTGCACAGTACAACGGCGCACTTTGTAAATACCGTATCTTCTCTTTTAGAACACTTAAACAATCTTCTTACACAATCCTCCATCCTGGTAATACCGTCTTCTCGACCCGGCGAAAATATAAAAGTCGCAACAATCAACTGCCTGGACTCTTTATAAAATCGACATCTTTGCTTACACCAGGGCTCGTGATTTTTCGACAAATTTATTTTGGTTCTACAATTCGACGCCAACCACGTTAAGCAGTCGTTTCCTCGCCCGCAACCACTTTGATATTGTTCCTCCCATCTGAAAGTCATGCTCGGATACGAACGCCACTCGGTTAAAGTATTGTCCAAAAATCCAGGAGATAGAAGCCATCTACACGAAGCTGCTGCTGTAGTATAGATGGGAGCGCCTCCATTAAAAAACATCGATCAGCTGCAGTTTATAAGATATGTACCCACAGGACGTACATATTCCCCCCCCCCCCCATGTATTCCAGAAATAGTAACTTCGTCTTATCTCCAACGTTTGCAGTATCGAACTTGCGGAATTTACTACACACACACACACACGCGCGCGCGCGCGCGCGCGCACTCCATTGGCTACAACTAGCGCACTTTAAGTAACGAAACTATAGGAGTTTTATAAAACACGTTGATTTTCGACGAAAGAATTATGATTTACCGCAGCAGGCATATCCGCTACGTAAACGTGTTGCACACCAGCCGTAAAGTAGCCAACACTAGCATACGATTAAACAGACGATGCTTCGACGAAAGATCAATGCACCACCAAAGTCAGTTTTCTTTACAGCTTTACCGTGCCGTATATATTTAGGGTATATCGACACTTTTTACTTACATTCCGTCCCATCTAGCCTAAAGCACTCTCTGTAAGCGCCAAACATTTCCAACACAGTAACAGAACTACACCTTGCAGTCAACACGAACCTACAACAACAGAAGAATCTAGCCATTCCAACTCGTTTTTTGTCCCAACTAGCATGCTGCTAGCTATGTATACGTTCGTAACAACCCAGACAGAGCTATCCTAACATCCGTCACTAACCCAGTACCAACTCTAAACAAGTTATCACAGATGGTGTTATAACCGCGATCAGTAACAGACAAGATCTCCCAGACACACAGCGTTTTAATAAAGTTTCGATTTCGCTCTCTCTCCACCCAATAACTACGTTGGTTGCTTGACCTGTCCCTAACATCCAACCACAACTTTGTTTCCAATGCATAGCCCGGCAGACAATATTTCTGGAACGCTCTCTATCAGCCAATAGACTACATACCTCGAGCATTCGCGCACAAATCACCATCGTATTCCACTCCTTCTAACAAATTATTACTCTCGATAAACATCTGTAAAAAAATGAGCGACGTGCACACTCACAGAACAGCTAACAAGAAAAGATCTAGATCCAAGCCAAGTTCTTATAATCCTTACAAGCAGCAACGCAAAATAGTCTACACCATTTCGAACTAATGCAACACCAGATTTTTTTTAACGATCTCCAAGAGCAATCCTTTAGAGACTAAACATACGATTAAATGCACCTCCAATGTAGGTAACTAATCCTCTAACTCGATGCTTATCGACCAAAGAACATTAATTTACCACTGCAATCATCTCCGATACGCTACCGAGAGACGTCCATTCGTAAACACAGCTAAAAGAAGATATAAATGCCCCACATCCATGCTACGAAGTATCTATATGTATTTCCACAATTGTGGACCACATCTGCGTTGCATCGTATCGCACGACTAAACAGTTCAAAATAGGTTTTTCGCGCAAGCTAACATGCATAATCACATTCCATGTTATTTCTGGCTGTAGGCGAGTGCGGACCTGTTGACTCATCGTAGACGCCGGTTTGGAGCGTGTGTACGTCCTATACATGTAAACATACCTGTCCACGCTCGCACCTGACCCGGAGAAGTTTTCGGTTTAATTTTTCCTGGCCGCACCAGATTCCGAATACAAGAGAGCTATTTTCGCGAAGATAGATTTCCTCGCAGCTGACGCAAGCGATGTTTTTACCGTACGAGCAGTCGTTAAACTTTTATACGCAGATACATATACAGACAGTAGGATGTGCGCAAATTTGCGATGTAGCTCTTACAGAAACGAAACATAGTTTTTTTTTTTAGAAATTCGATAAGAAGAAGAAGAACGAAATTTATACATGATGAACCAATGTGCAATAAGTCAAACCCCAATCCATGCAGCAATGTACCGAGCAACATCGATTTAAACGAACGCTTTGCTTAACTGTAGAATAGAACAACTCAGAATTACACCTCCCTAACAGATACTTTACCGAGGAGTTACTGCTCTTTGCTAACAAGAAACATGTCTTCTGGTATCTTCTCCTAAACCCTATAAGACCGAAACTTTCTACTCGAGAAGCTAGACACAGAATACAAATCGTTCTTTATTATGTTCTCGAACTCCATTACGTATCTTCGTTTCCTCCTGCACCTTCGGGCAATGCTTCTAGACGAGAACAATCGTGTATTTTAACTTTTACCATTATTTCCTGGTTATAGCACTATGCGTCGCTATGTGTGTACGTTACCAACTCCTGTGGTAATTTCCGTATGGAACACTAGGTTTTACGATTATTGCAAACGATTGCTTGTTATTCCATCCGTTTTTAACTCTGCAAATGACTGTCTCCAGTCCACCACATTTGGATGCAATGTAGTCCCTTCTCCAAACGATAATGCAATACGTTTTTCGTGTCTTCCGCTGTTTTCGGCCAGTACACCGACGCGTGACCAATATCCCTAACTGTTTACTGTAGAAAGCAAATATTTTATAAGTCCCAGTCGTAACCAGATTTCTCCACACCCTCCGTTTAAGCCGGGCTTACACATATGCCATAGCTTCGTCTTTCTCCAGCATTAGTTTGTACTCGTCCTTTATGGCAGTTGCTTTAGCCATATATTCTAGCTTCCTTCTCTTGGTCTCGATATCCGCCATTTCCAGTTTTCTTTTCGCGCACATAAGACATTAACTGCACGTAGCGATGTAATTTCTTTAATGGGGACGACTTAAGCCTATGTGATACATTTACTCTTTTCGCTGGACTTGCAGAGTGACATTGTTTGTAGGTACCAGACCTAATTCGGCGATATCTATATCTGGAGGCAGTGTGGAGAACAATGTTCTGGATTGGGAGAAGTATGTTTCCCCTGCATTAATGTAGCTTTTAAGTGTACTACTTATATCGTCTTCGCCGCTGCCAGTATTACGAATCTCCACCTAATTTACAGGTAAACAATGGAAACTAAAAGCTGACAGAACGTAACGTACAAGCTTTTATCGATCTGGAAGGTTTAACCTGTACACCGATCAATTTTCGGGTATTTTTATTACCCCAGTACACAAATTGCAGGACACTATTAAACACTACAAAGCATCTGTTTAATGGAGGCGCTCCCATCTATACTACAGCAGCAGCTTCGTGTAGATGGCTTCTATCTCCTGGATTTTTGGACAATACTTTAACCGAGTGGCGTTCGTATCCGAGCATGACTTTCAGATGGGAGGAACAATATCAAAGTGGTTGCGGGCGAGGAAACGACTGCTTAACGTGGTTGGCGTCGAATTGTAGAACCAAAATAAATTTGTCGAAAAATCACGAGCCCTGGTGTAAGCAAAGATGTCGATTTTATAAAGAGTCCAGGCAGTTGATTGTTACGACTTTTATATTTTCGCCGGGTCGAGAAGACGGTATTACCAGGATGGAGGATTGTGTAAGAAGATTGTTTAAGTGTTCTAAAAGAGAAGATACGGTATTTACAAAGTGCGCCGTTGTACTGTGCAAACGCTTTTAGATTTGATACTTGGGTATTAAGAGTACCAGAAAGTTGACCGCTCTCTCGGACATTATGTTTTTTTTTTTTTTAGTTTCGACTGTAAATTACTTGTAGAGTCGAGCAAGGAACTATATTTTTTTTAGCATTCCAGGACTTTATTATCCACAGACGTAGATATCGTCTACGTTATTTCACAAGTCCTAAGAAGAAGAAGGGTAAACGAAAACTGGGTTACATGGCGAAGACACATGCTTTTAAAAGGAGGCTATTGTATATGTGCAAGCCCGGTTTAAACAGATAGTGTGGGGAGAAATATTTGCTTTTACAGTAAACAGGCGGGGGGATTGGTCTCGCATAGTTGTACTGGCCGAAATTAGCGGAACACACGACAGACGTGTTTGTACTGTGTGTGACTCCCATCCATTCCTTAGAGAGCAGGTTATGATCGAAGTGTGCGGGAGTTGGTTGCGATATGTTTGCGAACATTACGTTGCATGTACTCAGTTGTACTGTAATAAACAAAACAAAAATTGTAAACACTCCATGTCCTATGTAGAATCATGTGTTGTGGCGTGTAGGTTAGCGTCTTTGTTTGCGGTGGACATCTACTTGTAATTAAAATAATAAATCTTAGTTCGGAGTAGGAATTTTGTGGGTAAAGGGCGGGTCGAGCTGGAAATCTGTGTTGCATTGGGCAGGTAACTTCGGTTCTGTGGTTGCTGTATTGTCGAATAAGGGTGTTGTTAGGCCAATAATTTCGAAACGTTTTAGTGTAGACGGTCGGAATCGGTAAATTATTTCACGTATTTTTCTTTTATTTCGACTCTCCATTGCACAAAAGGGATTAAATGTCATCTGGGGCGCTGGAATATCGGTGTCAGATAAATGTAGTTTGCATCGTAACAGGACATAGAGATTTCTTAGATGGGATGTGTGCTGTAGCAAGGAAATAAGAGGTAAAATTAAAATACCCGAACTCTCGGAATGCGCAGTTATACCTCGATCTAAGAAGAAGGAAATGTAACAGGGCAAGATCGCTAAAGAGAGAGAGAGAGTGTTAAATTTCGGAACTTTCGGCATGGCTCAGCTCCATTAAATAAATGCATTGCGAGCTATCCTTGTCAGAATGGTGCGTCTGCATAGAAGGTTTTGATCATTTGGAGATGTAACTTAGGTGTTTTTGTTTAAACACTTAGCATATGTTTTTTTTATGTAGTCTGCCGAGAGAGCGCTCTGCGTTCTGGACGATTGTTAACGGTGCTTGCAGATGTTTATTTAGAGACTTTGTGCTAAATGTCATTGCCGATTTTCGTTATTTGGAATTTTTGTATAAACACTATGTCGTATTCTGCTGCTTGTCGCTGTTGTTGCTGTTTTATCAAAAGAGTGGTTGGCATACAAGTTACATCCCGTTCGATGGCTATTGCTTGCATCGTCTAAACGAAGAGATACATTTATAGATGCAAGGTTGTGGTCGAGTTCCGAAACGGACCATTTCTTTTCTTTTCGTTAATTGGCTCTGGTTAGAATTGTTTTTGTATATCGAAAGAGTTTATGTTAGGATGGATAAGTAAGTTTGTGGCGTTTATTATCTAACCTGCGCTATTATTATTAAACACGGCTGGAGAGAGATGGGAATGTAAATTCTTACTTGCAAATTTTGCATACGAGTTTAACGGTGCTTTGCAGATGTATATTTAGAGACATTGTGCTAGATGTCATTGCCGATTTTCGTTATTTGGAATTTTTGTATAAACAATATGCCGTCTTCTGCTGCTGCCGCTGTTGCAGTTTTATCGAAAGAGTGGTTGGCATACAAGTTACATTCCGTTCGATGGCTGTTGCTTGTATCGTCTGAACGAAGAGATACATTTATAGATCTAAGGTTGCGGTCGAATTCCGAAAACGGACAATTTCTTTTCTTTTCGTTAGAATTGTTTTTGTATATCGAAAGAGTATATGTTAAGATGGATACGTAAGTTTGTGGCGTTCGTTACCGTAACCTGCGCTATTATTATTATTAAACACGTCTGTCGGTTGTAGTCTATGCAAAGAGCGTGGAGAGAGATGGGAGTGTAAATTCTTACTTGCAAATTTTGCATACGAGTTTTAATATTTAATACTACCTGCTGTAGTATACGAGACCAGCTAAGCATTTCTGTTCTAAATTGTTTTTTAGCATACGAAGAACACTATGGTAGCTTTATTATTTCCAAGAATAATAATAAACGGCGGAAATTGTTGTTGTTACATAAATCGAGATCTGGCGTACGGATCGCTGCGGCGCGCTTAATAATAAATATGCAATTTAATTGGCTGCTGACCTGTCGGGGCGCGGTCGCCGTAAAAAGAGAGCAGGGGTCGGCCTGTGGGGGGTGTCGGTGCGGTCAAGACAATCGTCGCGGTATTGTTTGTTCTCGCGGGTAGGGCGGGTGGCGGCGTCCTTTGAGAACCGGTCGCTAGCATGGAGGAGGAGGGGGGTAGCATCTGTCGGCGGCGGAGGCGGCGGTCCGGCAATCGGCCGAGCGAGTAGGGGTCGCGGGTGCGAGTACAGACATGTCGAGGGGTCTACAGGTCTGGACCTGTCGGAGGTGCCGCCTGTCTGGCGGCGGTGCCGAGGGGTGGATGGGGGCGTCGAACCGGCCAGGTGTGTGGTCCAGGGTGCGAGTACAGACATGTCGATGAGTCTCAGGTCTGGACCTGTCGGAGGTGCTGCCTGTCTGGCGGCGGCACCGAGGGGTGGAGGGGGGTGGGGCGTCGTGTGTGGCCGAGGGAGGTGTTGCAATCTGTCAATCATCCTTAAGTGCGTTATGCCGGCGTCCTTTGATTAGCGGTCCGAGAAGTACCGAATCATAAGGACCTAAATGTAAAATGTCAATCATCTTTCGTTCTTCCAGGAAGACCTATCAATCATCCTGTGGCGGCATCCTTTGATCCGCGGTCCGGCAATTGGCCGAGGGAGGAGGGGTGGGGCGTAATTCAAATTTCCCGCCATAAAACAAAAGACGCGCGAATCTCAGTGGCGTTCAATGCCCATTACCATACTACTAACATTCTTTTGTGCTTACAATTAAACAGATAATTAAGTCAGTGCTTGCTCTCTGGTTGACAGGTGGTCCTGAGAGAAAATTAATTATCCTCACGAAGCGAGCATTCCGTTGCCAACATTGCCAAGCTACGCCGCCCCGCCTTGGGTAAAATTTAATCATTACTTCAAAGCTGTAAGGGTGACGAAATTATATCTGTTAATCCATATCCCTCACGTTTCTTTTATCCAATATAACCAATGATTCTTTGCGCGATTTGGGGTGGGGGAGGCTATTATTTGACACTCGAGCATCGATTCGCCGAGCGGCAGGGTCGTCCTCATATTCGTCTTTGTAAGTGGACACTATACAGAACACCTCCGAGAGAGATCACAGCAGCTTGCAACGCGTAATATCTATAAATAAAAGGCAATGTTCCAAGTGACTGATTAAATGAATGACTCATCATCGCCCAGCCAAAACCACTGATGATAAAAACTTGAAATTTACAGAGGGTGTTCATCTAACACTGTTGGCACCTTTTAAGAATTGATTTTTCGATATTCCGTCCCTAAGGGGGTGGAATAGGGGATGAAAAGTTTTTTTTTTAGAATTACTGTATTATCCAGTCAATTTTGATACTAGACCTACATAAACTGGTATATGGATTCTTGGTTAGAATTAAAAGGCGTCTTTTCTGAAAATCGGCAATAATAGGGGTTGAAAGAATTTTTTAAACATGCAGCTCTTAAGCCATTTTTGAAGCCTGAACTACAAAAGTTAGTATTTGGAGTTACAATCAAGAAAGTACGTGTATATCTTCCCTTCCCCTCTTCGTCATTGCCTACCCTTCCTGTATGTCTGAGAAATGTAACTTAGAACAATATTTAGTCTTATGATCAAAATATTATATCTCCGAAAATTCTTGACCGAATGCTATGAAATATTAATACAATGCACTACTGAATTACTCGCATATTTTTACATGCGTATCTTTTAAATATACATCATAAACGAATTTATATCAATGGAAAAGGTGTTGCCAAAAATTGCAAAAGTGTCATATATATATATTAGTTTATGTGTAATATATTAAATAAATAGGTATATAAAAAACTTACTGTGTTACATTGCAACGATGTGACAAATTTGGAGCTCAATCGGTGAAGAAATTATTGAGATTTTCAATCACACAAACCAACACAACATTTTTATATATAGAGATAATAATAATAACAGAGTTGATTCGCACTCCCTCCCCATGAATGTAGCTGCTTTCTGTTTTAATACCACATATTCACTCTCTACACTACGCTGCTGTCACTCATGCTTATTTTTATTTTTCGATTGTTCTGAAGACTTGTCATATCTTTATGATAAATGAATGTATTGCTGCCCTCAAGAGCTTAATTAATACTCAAGAGAATTGGACACTTTGGATCAAGGAGATTAGAATACAGGGAGACGCCCTTAAGTTGAAAAAGTGAAGCCTGTCTCCGCCATGTTGGTGAGTTTTGGAGAAGTGTTCATATTGTAGAGCTAATGTTTTATGTCAGTTAAAACAGGAATAAAAGTCCGACGGTTTTGCCGTGATGTACAACGTGTAAAAATAGTACAAATTAGCCGTTAAAATTAAGTTTTCAAATATATTATGATGAGTATTTATTAACATTTATTCAATAAAGTATATTGTTTGAAAGTACATTCTTTGCAGTGACTGTCAGTTCAATGCATTAACAGTAAGAGGGGCGACTTAACGCATAGTTTTAACGGAGAAATAGCATTCCAAAACTGACCAAGATGGCGGAGAGGCTTCAACCTGGCTTCAACTGACGTATGTGCTCGACATAGATAATGCCATCTCCCTTAATTCTAACCTCCTTGCTCTGGACGCACAATGGACCACGGTAGTGTGTTGCAGGATGGCTGGTTCATGGCCTTAGGTATGAAGTTGCTAAGAAATTTTATATCTAGTTGATCACATCATGGCCTTAGGTATTAAATTGCTAAGAAATTTTATAGATGGTTGATCTCGTCGATCGCATTCCCATAATAAATTGTGCCAATACTGCTCAGACGTATTCTGATTAGCTGTCCTCACCTCTGCGTATGGTCCACTCTATGATTCTTGAATTATAAGTATTAGATAAAATATTGTATAGAACTTTAGGTGATTTTGTGTAATTAATGTGTTTACATGAAGCTTTATTATGGTGTGTTTTGTTTATGTAATTATGCTCTACTTTTAAGAAGCAACTAAATGTAGATGTTCTAGAAAGTGGGATTCGCGACAAAATAAAAAAGGTGCGCGGGACCAGCACTGCGCAGTTGCAAGTAGTCCAGCACAGACGGCTCTCGAGTTAAGACCTGTGACAGTCGCGCTCTCATAATAGTCTGTGAGGCAGTTCAAACTTTATATTATTAACTACTGTAATTAGGATTCAAGTGTACGATAATCATGGATAGTGTTACACATGTCGCCTGTTCTTTCACGACATATAAACATTATGAAACAACTGGCATCCCGTCTTATTTGAAAAATACGTAGGGGCCTAGCCAGCAGTTTTAAAAGATCCTCAGCTCTTTAAGATTGAAGGATCGACGACTGCGCTGCTTCTGCATAGGGACAACAACGGAAAAGATGGCAGGTTAGTGAACAGAAACTTTAACTACACGCACTGACGATGCATGTAGTTCTGCGACCCTCATGTTCCGTGCTACTTAATTAAATCTTGCGACATTGGCAAGCGTGCTGGTAAAATTTTACGACACTTCTCGCAGGGCTCCAGTGCTTATGTTGGCAACAGATGAACAATGAAGTGTGGTATTGCGTTACAATTTTTCACAAGCTACATAGTAAATATTATTGCTGTTCGTTTCACTCGCAGCAAAATTAATATATACCTGCTCTATGGTTGACAGGTTCTTGTATGTACCCTTGTCCGTTCAGAAAAAAAAAATATTTTCGTTTTAAGTTGTCAAGACAAAACATTTATTCGTCATCTGAGTTGCTACCATTGGTGCCAACATAATCACTGGAGCCTGGCGAAAAGCGTCGTACAATTTAACCCGCTTGCGGTGGTAACACCGCCTAAGGAAAATGTCAGAGAGAGAGAGAGAGAGAGAGCGAGAGAGAGAGAGAGAACTTACATGGACGCCAACTCACTTTTATCATACTCTTTCTTCCTATTATCCGGTAAGTGCGGTAGCACAGACATACATTACTGGGTTGGCCAACTATCCTCTGTGACTGAACCTGATGCCGCCATCTTGTCTCATCTCACGTCAGAAAGTTTTCGTACGCCAATACTATGAGCTTCTGACACGATATGACGTCGTAAGCTTTACTAATTGGTTTGAACATGATTTGCATTTGAGCTAACACTTTCGCAATCGTTGAATGTAACACATAGGCCTACATTGTCGAATCGTGTTATGAGAAGAACGTGCTACGTACGGTCAAATTTTACTTGCCGTCCTGGCGGCCTCGCGTGGTTGTATCGTCAATCAAATGACGTTGGTATTAGACAATCGCGTGACAACGAAAAAGGTTTTGTCATGAAATCTTCGTTTTACGAGGGCATTTGGGGGTACATTTTTTTACTTAATTGTCTGTTTGAAACACTAAGTCATTCTGTGTGGATTTCTAAGAATATTAACATCTTGGCAAAGGCTTTATACTATTTTGTTGATGTTTCCAATGTAATCGCGAGAGACCGTGTGGATGGTAGGTAAAATTTTACCGATACGTATAGTTAAAACGGAAGTAGTGATCCGAAAATCATTAATCAGAATAAAATGTGTGTCATCCACGACAAATAGTACATTTACAACGATCGAAGTTGATCGATACTGGTAACAGATAAAAAAAAGTAGAACGCGACTCATTAGTATAAAAGTAGACTGTAGATTTCTTAAGAACTCTCAAAAGAATAAGTGTTATCCACAATAAACAACACTTGTATAATGGACATACTACTATAAGAAAATCCGAAGTTGTATAAAATTGGTAACAGATTGATAAACATTGCAAATCAATGCAACTCTTTACTGTATGTGTCAAAGCTTACTCTAGCTGAAACAAAATAGAGCCCGGTACAATTACAGCACGCCTGGTAGAAATTTAATTTAAATGTCTCTTCTAATGAAATAAAAGAGTTCATCAAGAGGGGAGGAATAGTCACTGGCCGATAGCAAGTCCTTATAAACGAACTCTGTCTAGTTATAAAGTTCCTAACAGTTACTCAGCACAATCTTCTACCCTCTTATAAATTTCCCCCATTACTCCTATTACTAGGGGTAGATGAAATTACGGTCCTATTTGGGGCGCCATGCTGCGGTGCGCGTGGCCTTTCGCCGTCGGGGGTTCGAGTCCCCCCCTCCCCCCTTGGGCATCGGTGTATGTGTTGTCCTTGGGTTAGTTTAACTTAAAGTAGTTTGTAAGCTACGGACTAATGACCAAGCAATAGAGTCCGATAGATTTACAAACATTTGGTGCTATTTGCACTAGGTGACGCATATTGCACGAGGGGCCGTAGGTTTCATCAATTCTTCAGACTGGTGAAACGAGGTTCTTTTATTACTAACCTTAGATCTCGAAGTAGATAATGTCCCACGTACTTTCAGCACAGAGGTCAAAGATTTTTGATGTCTGAAGCTAAAATGCTGTGAAAAAGATATAACACCGCTAACTACGATTTTCTTCATAAAACACGGGATGACAGTGAATTTTAAATTTATTTTTCCAACGCTTACACATGCTCAGCGAAATCCACAAATCTAAGCGGTACACTGAACGATAGTGACTTCACAATAAATAATAGTGCAATGGTAATAAATGTAAAAGTTCATGATACTAGGTGGCAGTGGTGGACTAATTCAGGGGGGGGGGGGGGGACCGTCCCGGGCCACCGATCTTTGGGGGCTTCCAAAATCTCAAAAGTTACTGTTGTATAGTAATATACTAGCTTAAACCCGCGGCTCCGCTCGCGTGTTGGTTGATTATGATGGATAAGCTATCTTTCAGTAGTGTGCTTTGACACTGGTTTTGAAGGATGAAATGAAATACAATACCTTCTTTAGAAACAAACATTTTTAATCAACATTCGAATAAAAAAATAAAATTATGTGAAGTGCTTAATGATTTACAATAAATAATAAGTACATTATTCCTTGTACACTGTGTTGCAATATCTCAACACGTATGGTGAGAGTAATGTCCAGATTCATTTAATTTCATTTTAAGGCATTCTAGTAAACTACGTTATTTGTAGTATTGTCTGGAGTATAAATGTAGACTCTTTTTGAGTTGCCCACTCTTGAGCAAGCGACGTATAATTGACCATGTGAAAAACATGAGGTCTGTAAATGGTTTCCTACGATGTTTAATGATTGTCCTTGAGCTTTGTTAATGCTCATGGCAAAAGCTAGACGAATTGGAAACTGAAGTCTTTTGAACTGAAATGGCATATCTGAAGGGATTAAAGGAAATTCAACAATAATGATTGTAATAATATCACAGATCGATCACTTGATGTAATGCGCGAAAAATAAAATATATTTTTTAAAGAGATGTATTTTAAAAAATTCTTTTTTACTGCTTTATTTATTTATTCTTATATTTCCTTACAGAGAAAGAGCTGAAGACATTGCAAAACGAACACAGATCAAAGATATGGACAATGGCGTCACGTTTCGCTGTATGTAACCTCCTTGCTACAGAGTCGCAAACGTCATCGCTGGCCTTCAGTCCGATTTTTTTTTTATAATTTGACGACTTTAAACCACCATATCTTCCACCCCCTTAGAGCTATTGGCATGGAACTGCTATGGTGTACAACGGGAGACTTCGGACAACAATTACAGACCATTCGTTTGCGTTCTGTAGTTTTCGCTGCAGAGCGAAATATTAATACACACCGATAACTTTCCATTCAAATATACTCCACCCTTTTATCATTATCAACCCTCAAGCAACAATGCAATCAATAGAACCATTTTCAAAGAGTAAATATAATTTTCAAAGAGTAATTATTGTTCCGCATTTCGCGTTATATTCTTCAAAGTACTAATCAGATCGCTATAAAACCGTGCCTAACACCTTCCTCAGGTATAAATTATTAACTGTATATTTAAGTCTCTGTGTCTTGCCGTTCGGACGTGATAAGCGTGCACCGAACCGACATTCACATTAATATATATAAATAAATAGCTATCCGATCACCATAAAACCGTGCTTAAAGCCTTCCCCTGGTAAACATTAGTAACTGTACCAATTTTTAGCTATTTATGTCTTGTGGTTCAGACGTGATAAACATTCACCGAACAGAATTCACATTTATAGATATAGATATTTCCAAGTGCACGGGAGAGGGGCCTCATTTTGTTTCGTGCCGTCCCGGGCTTCCAACAGCCTTAGACTACCACTGCAAGGTGCTACATGTTAACAGTTCGAAGGTCGGCACTGTACTGTACTCGGCCAGGAGTGGCTGCTAGTTGCAACCTCTGTCTTTTTTTGGCGCAAAACGATCCTTCTAGATGCGTTGTTAATATCTTGTTTATATAAATTACAATGAACAAAGTAAGAAATGGGTTCAAGTGAAAGCGTATTAACAGAAAAGCGTTTCATTGAAAATACGCAGTTATCTAATATTTAATTTCTTAAATATTAATAAATGATATATAGGAATGGTAGCACCGGGAGGGGAGGCGGCAGCCAATCAGATCACGTCTATGCCACACTACCGTGCTTTCTCACAGTCCGTAGATGATCTGTACCATCTGTTATGCTTTTCCCACCTCTTCCCTCGATCACATCTTGCTACTTTGCCTACTACCAGTCAGCTACTTGGCTTCTCAAAATTTTACAAGCCCATACTAAAATAGGAAAACGATAATACTATTATTAAACCAATAAAGATATAAAATCAGACACACAATACACGACTTTCCCATATGTAAAAACTCTAAAGAAAGCGTAGTTACGTCAGTTCATCAGTATTTTTTCCACAGTTTTCTGTCATAACACACATGAATCCTTATACGTTTATAGTATATAAATATGGGGCGAAACTTCAATGGTACTGCATATGGCATTGCCAGTCTTGTAATAAACACTACTGGTCATTAAAATTGCTACACTAAGAAGAAATGCAGATGATAATGGAGTACTCATTGGACAAATATATTATACTAGAACTAACAAGTGATTACATTTTCACGTAATTTGGGTGCATAGATCATGAGAAATCAGTACCCAGAACAACCACCTCTAGCCGTAATAACAGCATTGATACGCCTGGGCATTGAGTCAAAAAGAGCTCGGATGGTGTGTACAGGTACAGCTGCCCATGCAGCTTCAACAAGATACCACACTTCATCAAGAGTAGTGACTGGCGTATTGTGAAGAGCCAGTTGCTCGGCCATCATTGACCAGATGTTTTCAATTGGTGAAAGATCTTGAGAATGTGCTGGCCAGGGCAGCAATCGAAGTTTTTTCCGTATCCAGAAAGGCCCGTACTGGACTTGCAACATGAGGTCGTGCATTATCCTGCTGAAATGTAGGATTTCGCAGGGATCGAATGAAGGTTAAAGCCACGGGTCGTAACTCCTCTGAAATTTAACGGCCACTGTTCAAAGTGCCATCTATGCGGACAAGAGGTGACCGAGACGTGTAACCAATGGCACCCAATACCATCATGCCGGATCATACGCCAATATGGCGATGACGAATACACGCTTCCAATGTGCTTTCAGCGAAGATGGATGCGACCATCATGATGCTGTAAACAGTACCTGGATTGTCCGAAAAAATGATGTTTTGCCAATCGCGCAACCAGGTTCGTCGTTGGGCACACCATCACAGACGCTCCTGTCTGTGACGAAGCGTCAAGGCTAACCGCAGCCCTGATATTCGAGCTAATAGTCCATGCTGCTGCAAACGTAGTCGAACTGTTCGTGCAGATCGTTATTGCCTTGCAAACGTCCCCATTTGTTAGGGATCGAGACTTGGCTACATGATCCGTTACAGCCATGCGGATAAGATGCCTGTCATCTCGACTGCTAGTGATACGAGGACGTTGGGATCCAGCAGGCGTTCCGTATTGCCCTCCTGAACCCATCGATTTCCTGCTAACAGTCATTGGATCGCGACCAACGCGAGTAGCAATGTCGCTATACGATAAACCACAATCGCGATAGGCTACAATCCGATCTTTATCAAAGTCGGAAATGTGATGGTACGCATTTCTCCTCCTTACACGAGGCAGCACAACAACGTTTCACCAGGCAACGCCGGTCAACTGCTGTTTGTGTATGAGAAATCGGTTGGAAACTTTTCTCATGTCATCACGTTGTAGGTATCGCCAGAGGCACCAACCTTGTGTGAATGCTCTGAAAAGCTAATCATTAGCATATCACAGCAGCTTCATGCTTTCGGTTATATTTCCCGTCTGTAGCATGTCATCTTCGTGGTGTAGCAATTTTAATGGCCAGGAGTGTACCTCTGTGAGCGGTAAGTAGGCACTTTCGAAAAGCGCCGTGGTTAGTCACTTGTCCTTGTTAGCGCAAAAAGAGAAAAGAGAGCGAGTTATCGGATACCGTGGAACAAAAATACAAAATTTCGAACGAAAAGGCCACGGTTGAAAGAAGAATGTAGCAGTAGTCTTTCCTGTCGAGACTAAAGATCTTACATTTAGCTCACAAGAATTTCCGTAGCATTAGATTGTTTCGAAGAGAGGGAACCTCCCTGGCGGAAGACGGCCGCGTATCGATAGCCCGCTAATGGCAGTAATGAAGTGAACAAATTTGGCGGGCGCAGTTGCTCGTCCGCCGCCAGCGCTCGCAGCCGTAATTAAAACTTGGCCTGTCGTCTGTTCCGCGGAATTAGACTCCCCGGCCACGGGACCGGCGGCTGCGGCTTGGCTTTCTGCAACTCGGACAGCCGACGACACGAAGCGAGGCGGGGCAGGGCGGGGCGCGGAAGTCGGCCAAGTTCTCTCTGTAGCGGAGCAGAGGCTCCGTCGCCACGTCTTCCCTCCCGCTAAAAGGCTGCACCTCAGCTGTAGTCCGCTTCTGGGGTCCAGCTGTCAACGACGTAAATCAGAGCACAAAGGAATCAGTCGTTATGGAATTTTCTGAACGAGAAATATTTCAACATCTGGAGATATCTGAATGAACAGACGCCATATCTGAAGCGTACTGGCAGTTTAAAATTACGTGCCGGACAGGGTTTTTAACCCGCGAGCTTAGGCTTTTGCGGACCAGTTCCCGGGTTCCAATCTCGACCCGATACGTTTTTTTACTCCGCCAGGAAGTTATGTATCAACGCACACTCCGCTGCATAATGAAAATATCATTTTCGAAACACCTCGCCACGGCGCAGTGGCGCGATGCGCTTGGCCGTTTCCCGGTGGGGGCTCGAATCCTCCCTCAAGCCTCAAGCATGGATGTTTGTGTTGTCTTTAGTATAAGTTAGCTTATAAGTACTTTGTAAGTTTAGGGACTGATGATCCCGCAGTTAAGTCCCTTGAGCTTAACAAACATTTGAATTTCGAAACACCTCCTAGGGTCAGGTTTGATTGGGGCAGGAGGTCAAAAATGCTAAGGTCATCAGTCCCCAAGCTGAGAAGGGGAAGGAGTGAGGATAGGAAAGGAAGAGAAGGGAAAGGCACTCCAGGGAGGCAAGAGGGAAGAAACACTGCATTAGTTTGGAGCCCCGTACTCGCCACGCATGTAGTCAAGAAAGAAACAAAGAACCCATTACCATGGAGGTAATTGGAAGGTCCTTGGGGTGGGGAGAGAGTTGAGAGGAGGAAGTGAAGGGGCCCTAGGGGAAGGGATGCAGAAGGGAGTACTAGGATTGGGGCGCCAAAGCTGATAGAAAGGGTAGATTTCTGGACGGAGGACAAGATCCGGGAAGGGGACTTAACGGAAGTTGTCATGGGAGAGGATGTGGTGTGGAGGTGGAAGGTCGCAGGGACATAGGTGTGGCAACATGCCAGGAACTGTGAGACCAGGGTGTTATGGGATTCTATTTTCGGAAATCATACATAAGACAATTTCATTCGAGAAAAAGGAGAGAGGGGAAGGGTTGAGGTCATACAGGATCTTTGTGGGGGATGGGAGGCAGATTCAATAGGCAAGGCGAACAGCATGGTGTTCAGTGATTTGGGGCAGAGGTCCAACTAGGATTGGCATAGCAGAGGGAAGGATGAGGGCCAGATAGGAGTTTTAGGGGGCGGTTGTGGACCTTGAGTTGGGTGGATTTGAGGTGAGGATTCCAGAAAGGTAGTGGTCAAGAATGAGGCCCAAGTATTTGATGGTGGTTGGGATGATTATGGATGGTAAGGTAGAAATCATGAAGCTGGAATGATGGAGTGGTATGACCTATGAGGATTGCCTAGGTTTTAAGTGGGTTTGGGTTGAGGAGGCATTGGTTACACCAAAATGTTTGTATGTTTGTATAGTCTATGGGACTTGAATACAGGGTCATCAGTCCCTAAACTTACAAACTACTTATGAACTAACTAAGACTAAGGACGGCACAAATATCCATGCCCGAGGGGGGATTCGAACCCCCGACCGTAGTGGCCGTGCAGACCGTGACTGGAGCGCCTCAGTCCCCTCGGCCACCGCGGCCGGCTTTGGTTACACCAAGCAGTGAACCGAGTGACGTGAGGGCCTGAGAATGAGGGAGGGAGTGAGCGCGAGGAATGTGGTGTCATTAACATATTGGAAGAGGTGAACTGATGGGATGGGTTGTGGTATATCCAAGGTTGGTAGAGAAGGGGGAAGATGATGGAGCCCTTGGCACGCCAGCGGAGGGAGTCAGGACAGTAACATGGGATGGTTTGTGGGAGAGAAAGAAGGCAATGACCCTGACAAGGTTGATGAGGAGGACATGTCTGGAGTTTAAAGAGCAGAGCAGAGTGCAAGACCAGGTCGTTGGCATGTTTGAGGTTAAGATGGATTCGAAGACTTTGCTGAACACTGGAGTGAGACAGATAAGATCGTACGAAACATTGGGAGGGAGTTTACTTGGTTTTGTTAACATGAGGATTAATGAGACGTTTCACAAGTCGGGTAGAAGTCAGTTAAAGTGTTACGTTATACAGGAAGGCAAGGACAGCAAGGACTAAGAGCGGACTTCAGGTGGCGATAGGTGAGTCAATTCTGACTGGGGACTGTGGTGCGTTTATTGCAGAGTGTCATCTGGATATCATGTGTGGCGATGGATGTGCATGTGGGGCGTGTCTGAGGGGGGCATGTGGTCTAAATGGAAGCTTCGGGCAAAGGGTGGGAGGGAGGTGTCTGTCTGGTCACGGACATCTGGGAAGAGGGAACAGTCAACATGGGAACTGTTGGGAATGGAGAAAAAGAAAGGAAAAACTCAAATTGGTTGGCCTTGCTATGGTTTCCAGGGATCTGATGGTTCAGGTGTAGGAGGGGATAGCACTGGTGGGTTTATTGCGTCAGGCGATGGAAGTCATTCCAGTACTTGTGAAGTTGTTGGGGAGGTGAGTATTGAGCTGAGTACACGTATGGCGCCAGTTTTTGGCAGACAAAAGGCTGCCCACGAGTCTTTGTAACTGTCGGTGGTGAAGGAGTGTATACCAGTCGCTCACTCTGTGTATAGCCTAAAACAAACTTAGTTTCCATATAATACCGGACGTAGGAAGACTTAGCTATTCAAAATGAAGAAATTATTAATTAGAAATTGAATTCTGGTAGCAGCAAAAGATGACCACAAAGTTATACTTTTAGGATAATATGCGAAATAGCGACGACAAAAAATAACATTATTCTGTTGCCGCGAAATTTATATTTAGGCTTCTGACAGCACGGTCGAACTCGTGCTTCCATCCGTTTTACCACTAGAGGGCTGTCACATAGCGTATCGTCGTCTAATACCCGCCCCCCCCCCCCACCCTTACTTATGAAAACTTCTTTTTCCTTTAACCATTCTCAATGGCTTCGTACATACATGATTTCTGTATTGTTCCCATTTTACGACATTATTAAAAATCTGTACTCTAATTTTCGTTTTCACTTAGCAATATAATGGTTGTGTCGCTGTGACTCTTTACTTGAAAAAATACTCTTTTCTGGAACAAAAAAAAAAAAAAAAAAAAAAAAAAAAAAAAAAAAAAGTAAAATAAAATAAAAAAATAAAATAAAAAAAAAAAATGTATGTAAGAACGCAATACTGAAACTGCATCGATGTAATAAAAAATAAAATAAAACAGCGAAAAGGTGATATTGTATGGAAGTCAGGACATAAGATACAACACCTGACAATGGCTGTATAGCCGATAAGGGATCACAGTTATTGTTGTTGTTATGGTCTTCAGTCCGGAGACTGGTTTGATGCAGCTCTCCACCCTACTCTATCCTGAGCAAGCTTTTTCATCTCCGCATAAGAACGGCAACCCACATCCACTTGAATCTGCTTACTATACGCGTCTCTCGGTCTCCCTCTGCGATTTTTACCCCACACACTTCCCTCCAATGCTAAATTTATGATTCCCCGATGTCTAAGAATGTGTCCTACCAAGCGATCCCTTCTTTTAGTCAGGATATGCCAAAAATTCCTTTTCTCACCAATTCTATTCAGTACCTCTTCATTAGTTATGCGATCTACCCACCTAATCTTCAGCATTCTTCTGTAGCACCACATTTCAAAAGCCTCTATTCTCTTCCTGTCCACACTGCTTATCGTCCATGTTTCACTCCCGTACAAGGCAACACTCCACACAAATGCCTTCAGAAAAGACTTCCTTAGCCTTAAATTAATATTCGAAGTTAGCAAATTTCTCCTTTTCAAAAATGCTTTTCTTCCCATTGCCATTCTGCATTTTATATCCTCTGTACTGCGACCATCGCATGTTATTTTACTACCCAAGTAACAAAACTCATCTACCACCTTCATTGTTTCGTTACCTAATCTAATTCCTTCAGCATCGCCTCATTTTCTAAGACCGCATTCCATTATTTTTGTTTTCCTCTTGTTAATGTTCATTTTATACGCTCTCTTCAACACCCTGTCCATTCCATTCAACTGCTCTTCCAGGTCCTTCGCTGTCTCTGACAGAATTACAATGTCATCAGCAAAACGCAATGTTTTTATTTCTTCCCCCTGAACTTTAATCCCTATTCCAAATTTTTCCTAACTTTCCTTCACCGCCTGCTCGATGTACAAATTGAATAACATTGGAGAAAGGCTACAACCCTGTCTTACTCCCTTCCCAACTGATGCTTCCCTTTCATGCCCTTCGAGTCTTACTTTCCTTCACCGCCTGCTCGATGTACAAATTGAATAACATTGGAGAAAGGCTACAACCCTGTCTTACTCCCTTCCCAACTGATGCTTCCCTTTCATGCCCTTCGAGTCTAATAACTGCGGTCTGGCTTTTGTACAAGTTGTAAATAACTCTCCTTTAACAAAAAATATTGAAAGCAATATTTTGTATAAAATTGAATGGCGGTATTTTAGTAACAATGGGGAGACAAAATTCATGGGATACCTACTAATATCCTGCTGCATCCCCTTTTTTTCCAGCGAAGTGCAGCAAGTTGACGTAATATGGACTCAACAAGTCGAGAAAAGCACATGTTGCCATATAGACCCATTCTGCCTTCATAACATCTATAGTAGAGACAGCGCTACTGATGCATGAAATGACACTTCGATTGTGTCCTATGTATGCACAATAGAATTGATGTCGGGCGATCTGACTGGCCACATCATTCGCTAGAACTTTCCTGAATGTTTATCAAACGATTAGCGATCATGTGTAGTCCGCTACAAAAGACGTATTTTCATCAATAAAGCTTCCACCGTTGTTTGGGAGCAAAAAGTTCATAAACGGGTGCAGATGGTCTCCATGTAGCTGAAATTAGCCATTTTCAGTTAATAATTCGTTCAGATTGACCAGAGGAGCCAGAGTATTTCTAGCAATACAAGCCCACACCATTATTGACCACCATCAGCTTCAACAGTACTTCATTGAGCATAAATCATACTTGAAACTACTATCAGCTAGTACCAGGGGAAACTGTGACATGACCAAGCCAACTGTTTCCAGCCCTGGAAATGCACCACAACCGACGTCAGGGGCTATCATTATCTATTAGTAGCATGATAATGGGGGTACAGCCGCAGAACAGTGTTGCATCATGTGCTTCCCCTCTCCGCCGACCTGGCCAGCGATATGGAAACGTCAAATTGACATCATTAAGATGTTGTCACTGCTGGTTCAAGAAAACATTGGCTGCTGGGGAAAACACAGGAACATGCCCCGATAGTTCCGCTCCCGTTGTGACGTAATTTAAGATTGCCTCTACTGAGAACTTAGAACAAAATTAACAAACAACTCTTATAATTCCCCTCCTGTACCCCTCCCCCCCCCCCCCCAACTGTTTCAAGACACAGCTGAGTGAAGAATCATCAGTAGCAGAGCCATGCTGAACTTCCAGTAATTTTCGGGTGTGCAGCCGGATCCCATTGACATTCTGCAACGATATTTCGGCCCAGAGACGTCCGGCCATCTTCAGGTGAGTAGGCAACTACTGAAGAGCGCAGGTACGTTCGTGGTATTTATACCGAGTATTGCGCATGCGAGATACGCTGGAGTCTTACTGCGCATGTGTTAGATGGTGACATGCGCGGTACGTCCGAGCTGTGTGTGCTGCCCTCGGTGGTGAAAGTGAACACTCATCTAATCATCGAGAATCGAATGATTCCGTCGATTCCGCTGTGCCTCAATAGTTTTAAGAACAGGGTTCCAATTTTTATCCAGCTGAAAGCCGTTGTCACGATTTATTAAATTGTCAGCTAGGCGTATTTCAACCGCTTCTTTGAAGACTGAGTTCCAAAAGCCGGAAACTGGAGCTAAAATTTGTGGTTTTGTTGTATTCCATGGAGTGTCCCATGGAAATGCAGTACTCTGCTACAGCTGATTTCGACGGTTGCAGAAGACGGGTGTGTCTTTCGTGCTACGTACAGCGCTCTTGAACTGTTCGAGTCGTCTGACCTATGTAAGCAGAACCACACTCGCAGGGAATTTTATAAACGCCCGCTTTTTTCAGTAGCAGATCGTCTTTTACAGATCCGACTAGGGCTATATTCTTCGCTGGTGGACGGAAGATGACCTGGATTTTACGTTTCCTTAGCAATCTGCCTATTTTAGAGGACACATTGCCAGCATAAGGAAGGAATGCAACTGATTTGTAATCTTCTTCATTGTCCTCTGTGCGTTGCTTCTTGTTGTTATGATTACGTATGGCCTTCCTTATTTGGCGTGGAGTGTAGCCATTCTCTTTGAACACTTTCTCCAAGTGTTCCAGTTCTACAGGAAGACTTTCTTCGTCCGATATCAAGTGTGCTCAATGTATTAGCGTACTAAGGACACCAGCGGTTTGTGCGGGATGATGGCAGCTGGACGCCTGGAGGTATAGATCTGTGTGCGTAGGTTTCCTGTACACAGAGTGTCCCAAAGAGCCGTCATCCTTGCGTCGTACCAGCACGTCCAGAAATGGTAAAGCTCCATCTTTTTCACTCTCCATGGTGAACTTGATATTTTCATGTATTGAATTTAAGTGACGGTGGAATTTCTCCAGTTCCTCTCTACCATGAGGCCATACAACGAAAGTGTCGTCTACGTAGCGCCAGAACACAGTGGGCTTTAAAACAGCAGACTCAAGTGCCTTCTCCTCAAAGTCCTCCACAAAAAGGTTAGCCACCACAGGGGACAAGGGGCTCCCCATGGCGACACCGTCAGTTTGTTCAAAAAATTCGTTATTAAATAAAAAGTAGGTTGAGGAGAGAGTATGCTCAAACAAAGCTGTCAAGTCTTCACTGAAAATGTTACCAATGAGATGTAATGAGTCCATTAAAGGCACTTTTGTAAAGAGCGAGACCACATCAAAGCTGACTAGTAAATCCGTGCTGCTAAACTTAACTGTCTTCAGGCGATTCACAAAATCTCCAGAGTTACGTATGTGGTGACAACACTTGCCCACGTAAGGCTTAAGCAAAGAAGCCAGATGTTTAGCGGTATAATAGGTCGACGCACCAATATTGCTCACTATTAATCGTAGTGGGACACCATCCTTGTGAATCTTGGGAAGGCCGTAAAATCTTGATGGTACTGCACTGTGTGGTCTCAGCTTCTTGATGACTTGTATTGGTAAAGAACTATCATTAAACAGTGAAGCGGTTTTCCTTGATATGCGACTCGTTGGGTCCTTTTCAATTTTGCGATACGTAGAATCCGATAGCTGGCTATAAATCTTCTCGTTGTAGGCTTCCCTTGTCAAGAGGACCGTGGCGTTACCCTTATCTGCAGGGAGCACGACTGTGCTGGTATCTTCTCGTAAGCTGCGGAGAGCCGCTCTTTCAGCTGGCGAGATGTTACTTCGTTGTGGAGCACACTTCAACAGAGTTCGGCAAGATTCACGTCGAACTTCGTCTGCAGAATCCACAGAGAGAGGTCTTATGGCTTCCTCAATAGAACTGATGAACTCCGTAAAAGGAGGCGAAGTAGGCGTGGGCGCGAAATTCAAACCCTTCGCAAGCACAGACATCGTCGCATCGTCAAGAGATTTCTCCGTTAAGTTCACCACGGATCGTCCAGGAACATCTTTTTGCGGTTCTTGTGCTGCGAGTCGGCAGAATTTTGCACGCTGCCTGTTTGTACTATCCCTGTGAGCCCAATCTGCCTTGGACCAGGATACACCGTCAATCCAGTCCCAGCTGAGGGAGGAACATCTTGCTGCAATTTCCAGATGTAAATAAAATAAGTCCCTGGCAACAGTATCCAACTCACGACGTGTAAAACGTATTCGTTCTCTGACCAAGGCTAAACTTGCCTTGCGTTTTATCTTGTTGGCAGCCACACTATTTATAAAATGTACAACTCTGACAAAAGTTGGAATAAAATTATGGTCTCTACATTTAAGTAAAAAATTCAGTGAACATAGTAACCTGGCTCTTTTCTCACGTAATTTATCCAGTCTGTGGATATCCTGGACCATCTCCTCCCCGTAGACACGGGGACAACTGCGTAGGACAACTGCGTAATTATTATAGACATCACATATTTTGGAGGTAATTACGTTTGTATTAATTACTTCCGTAAACATCTCGTTTCTTGGAAATTAATTGATCCTCTGATCAAGACTATACACGAAACGTTGGTCCACTCAGTTTAGGTAACGTAATATACTGAACCTTAAATACATATAATATTTCATACAAAATTGAATGTACATAAAGATGAGACATAACGAATGTCATATTTAATACGACAGGTGTGTACTCTCATATACAACTGCCCTAAAATAAACAAATCTATTACAGTACTGAAGCATCACAAGTAATAATTTTTTTCCATCACTCTAAACAAATCAAACAATCATTAATTGACCCATCTGTTTAAACATGTTCTCAACATAACACATCACAGAATAACCATACAATTCAAAATTGAACCCACAACTGACCAATTTACATTAAACTTCAAACACTTGGAAATCATTATCCTGTATCGATAAAACGGACATCAAAGTACACATTTGTTTAAAAAGCTCTCAACCTGACACAGATCAGAATGGCCTTTCATTACAAGCACATATTTATGAAATTATTAACATTTACATAAAAATATAACAAGTATGTACTTGTAATGAACTTTCCTGTGAAGTATAGATTTTCTGTGATATCATCTTTGTAAATCATAACATGTTTGTAACATCTTTCAAAACATGTATACTACAGTCGGTTGTCACCTGATGATGGCCTAAGAAGCCGAAAGCCGATTTGTGAAGAATAAATAAGTTTTGCAGAACATCAGGATATTGTTCCTTTTTTTATATTATTATCATGTTATGTCAAGCAACGACAGAAAAATCAATCAATTTTATATTTCGCGTATTTATGGCAATCACCTACAACAACTTCGCAAATACGACGACCTGTTTGGGAATTTACTTGTCGTGCCTTTTATCCGCGGCTATCAAAAGACAGCGAGAATTTTAAGTACCCTCTATTTACCTTTCTATTTCCCTCATTAACATGTTAATTTGTTTTCCGTTGTCTGTGAAGTATATTATTTGTCGTTTTATGAGGACATTGACTCCTTTTAGAGCCGGAAGATGTACAGGAGTGTGTCTCAAATTTTCGAGCAGTTGAGTTGGATGCTTCAAAGTGAGTATCGTCTTTTAACGGATTTTTCGACTTTTTTCCATTTACCTTTCTGTCTACTTTCCTAGTTGGAAAACAATTTCCTTACTCACCAAGAAGAGTATTCCGTTTCTACTTTATGTATCACGTTATCCATGCATTTTTATTAGCCTGATACAATGAACAGCTGGGTCACTTACCCCGGAAATGGGGGAACAATACTTTCATCAAAGGAGCCGTCTTTTCGGTTACTCCCTCCAGCTTCGATGAACATACGTGCACAGAAGGCACGCTTCTAATTACGATTTCGGAAGTTGTCAAGGACATACACTGCACTTCGTTTCCATCTTAGAAAAGAAAAGTGAATAACTCGGAGAAAAGTAAGTAACTAAGCGAAAAAAAAAAATAAAAAAAAAAAAAAAACACCATAGCCAATGGCAATTTCCCGTTGAAAGGTTCAGTAACTGAACACCGGAGCATTTAACTGAATCGCTTTGTAACACTAACTGTTACCTCGTGAATTTAATCATCAGTGGTGTACAAACAGCCAACACTATGTCCCTTCTGACACTGAACATATATCATGGAAACTAAAACATTTTACTTCATGTTAGTGATTCTTCTTGTGGGTCGTAATTGTGTATAAGAGTTTATTAGTAGCTTTTTGTCATCACTGTACCAATGTTCTCTATGTCATTGATAATGTCGGAGGCTCAGGAAGAAGCGGAGACTGTATACTCCAATTTCAGTACGCTATCGTTAATATGCAATAAATATACTATTCACACGAAACATTAATTATATAACAGAGTTACAATATTCAAAAATTTTCTGCGTATTAAACTCTGCACTATTTTACGTCACGAAAACATTTATTAGTGCCCTGACGACCATTAAAACTGCACCACCGAGAAGGCGTTATAGAAGGTACGGTCCGTGAGTGTGGTGAAATAAGAGGAGCTACGAAAGAATGCCTCTTTCTTCGCAGTGCCGTCTGGTACGTCACTTAACGAGAGATTAATATTACGGCTCATGTTTTCGTTCTACATGCCAGGTGTAATTGGAAAAATTCACGGATGCGGCACGCAGTGCTTTGCCAGCTGTGGTTTGATTGCGGCGGGATTTGGCCTCATTTCACATTCCGCTGCCGGCAGGTCGTCCCTGTGTGTTTGGTGGTGTGGGGAGGGGACGGGAGGGGGGAGGGGGGGACCTGGCGTGGACGATCGTGCACCAAAAGCCAACTGTTCAACTGTTTGCGGTCGCGCCTGCGTTTTACAGCTCGCCGTTAATGAAAGTACAGCCGCACGCCACTTTATTAGGCACACATTGCTGATAACTAGCGGGGTCCGCGCAGTCTGCGGGACGGCGTTCAATGACTGCAATGCCATCTTCGTCATTATGAAGCTCGATTACACAGCTTCGTATTCCACTTCGTTTGTTGTTTCTCATCTCACACCCATATGCCTTCTTCGGAAACATATTTCTGAAAATGTCGTGCAGATTCAGCGATCACGACGATTAAATTCATTAAAAAGTCAGTCAAGGTCGCAATCTATTTAAGGAGAGTCCTACCACCGAAAATGACAAAAATTTCACTTTTACTTTTATGAAAATATGGACGTTTATGCTTAATTTGGAGCTGGTTTTGTTCAAATATTCGATTATTTAATATTTTTAATAAATTTTTTAAAATAATCCTACATTGTCATTTCTGAGAATTTTGTTCTCCATCATTTCGCATATTGGCATTTTTCTCTAGAACAATACAATCTAGAAGGCTGTGGTTTCTTTTGTTTTGTAGAGAACTGTCCATTTCATAAGTTGTCTACGCTAGCGGTACTTCCCAGTAAACCCTTAGAACTGTACATTTGTTTGTGTTTGAAAGCAACATTTATCCACTAGCCGTGTTTTAATTTCTGTGTTTCCTGTGATAGTTTTCATCATGACTTACTGTCCGCCTCCGTAGCTCTCAGCGCGCCCGTTCTGAGGACTGAACGCTCTCTGTAATAAAAAAGTTGAGCCAAAGAACACGTACAATCAAAACGAACAAAAACGATCAGCGTCCGCAAGGACAAGAACTACCCATAGAGGCCCGGGTTCGATTCCCGGCAAGGGACTGGTTGTTGTGTGTTGTCCTAATCATCATCATCTGATCATCATTGGCACGTTAAGTCGCCCACGCGGCGTCAAATAAAAAGACTTACACTAAGGCGGCCGAACGATCCCGCAACGGATCTCCCGGCCAAGAAAGCCATACGCTCATTTCCATCATGACTTACTACTTTTGATGATGTTATTACTTATATTGATGGGTACTCTGAAAGACTACAGGTTTTGGAATATCTTGGAATTTATAACTGTTGCGCCACCGCTAAAAGTGTGATAAACTTGGACCAACTGTGAATAATGAAGGCAGAGATTGCAACAAACAATATGTCAAAAGAAGCCAGATCCAAGGGAAGGAGGGCAGCTCTGGGTGAGAAAGATGAATAATGAGATGAGGACTACCATCATTGAGAATTCTAACATATTTTTTCGTATCAGTTGGCTGTATATTCAATTTTTTTCATTAAACACAATTTTTGAAAATGACTTTTCTCAGTATAAATGCCCATTTTTCTCAGAAATTTCTGAATCTACATCAATGAAATATTCACCACATAATGTAGATAATACAATGATCTTGTAGCTCTACTTTACCAGTATTTATTGTAATAGTTAAAATTCAAGAAATCAAAATTGTGAAAATTTACAGCAAATAATTATATCTTTAGTGAAAGATATAACTTTGTAGAGCAATACAGTCATTAATCATGGGAGAACATGCGATAAAACACCACATTTATATACTCAACAGTTCCTGAGACAACAGGACATTTATATAGCCAATTTAAGAGTATCAAGATAGGGCGGTATGGTTCTCCTGAAAGGTTACCGGTTTCGACCATGTAAATGGCTATCCTCAGACCACTACAGCAGTAAGTAATACAGACAATATAATGCTAGAGGGATAATTTAATGTCTAACACTATCATTTAAAAATCTAAGAAATAAAAATACTCATAGTTTCGGCCCTCTATTATCTTCAGCAGGAGCTGCCTGCTTGATATATGTCGACTGCTGTAAAAGGCAGTGCAGTCACCCTCTACCAGAAGTTAGAGGGCGGAGTGTCTAGTATTTCAGTGTGTAATACGTGGCGACGTGTTGTCATGTGCGAGTATGAAACCATCAAAGCTGACAATCAGTACTTCAAAGATGATCATAAACTTTAATTTTCTCCGAAAAGATACTGAAAACCCTTAACCACCAGCGAACTACGATGATCGAGTAATAAAATGTTCAAATGTTTGTTAAGCTTATGGGACTTAACTACGGGGTCATCAGTCCCTAAACTTACAAACTACTTATGAACTACTTACGAACTAGGACGGCACAAATATCCATGCCCGAGGGGGGATTCGAACCCCCGACCGTAGTGGCCGTGCTGACCGTGACTGGAGCGCCTCAGTCACCTCGGCCACCGCGGCCGGCTCGAGTAATAAAATTTATTGTTATTGATTAAAAGTAATACTGTACCAACTACAAACAGGATTCAGTAGTAAAAAAGTATTGTTATGTATTAATTAAAAATAATATTAATTTACTGATTATTTGAACAAAAGTCATACAAGAAGATTGCGACAATTGTTAAGTGTGGCAGTACCGCACAAACGCTGTTAAGTCGCTTGTCTAATAAGTCATCATGAGGTGGAAAAATGACTTCATTGTTGGGCATTTTGGTCGGCCCAGCATCAGAAATCAAAAGTGCTGTATCATAAACCCGTGAAATTCAAATGTTCAAATGTTTGTAGAGCTTATGGGACTTAACTACGGGGTCTTCAGTCCCTAAACTTACAAACTACTTATGAACTAGATAATACTAAGGACGGCACAAATTTCCATACGCAAGGGGGGATTCGAACCCCCGACCGCAGTGGCCGTGCAGACCGCGACTGGCGCGCCGCAGTCCCCTCGGCCACCGCGGCCGGCTAAACCTGTGACACCTTTGATGTCTGATTAAGGATCACCCGAGATGGAACACAATAAAGCCAATTTTCAAGCTGTGGAAAATTTCAATAAACCCTGTCACTTCCGTGTGGCCCTTCTGCCATAGTAGCTGAACGTCATAAAACGTAGGTTTGCTATCGAACATGCGACTACGAAACCCGAGCAAATCTATGCGACCCCACAGAGAGTCGCGACCCACGGGTTGAAAAACACTTCACTACAGCATCCCGAGGTCACAACAGTATCATTTATGAATGCCATTTTATTTCAATAGCTCCCTTTTATTGTACAATTCATTAGGCCTTATATTACTTAAATGCTGATTGTTGACGCATTTATACTGCTTGTTCTTTACCTTTTGTATGACATATGTAGAGCACGATGTTATAGATACAACACTGATTTATAACTTTATTTGTATAGAGCCTGGAGGTGGTATTAATGTAATATCGAAAGCGGTCGTTGAATAAAAAACACTCCTGGCCATTAAAGACTTGGGCACACAGGACGCGGTCTGTCGAGGCGGGCAGCGATCGCGCAATCTTCTCGGCGGTCGGTGTGACGGCCACGCCACGTACAGAGAAACAACTGTGCGCGCGATCCACTGTTGCAATAGTTCTCCGCAGAGCGGGCTCGCACGAGTGTTTTGCACTAGTGAGAGTTTTGCAGTTTTTTTTTTTCCTCAAAACGAGTAGTTCTGACGAGGAGCAACCCTTGCTTCTTTTGGCATTGCAGTGCAGTAGCAGAAAAAGACGTTATTTGGTACACCCAATTAATTAAAAAAAAAAGAACAACTTGGTGAATATCACCGCCTTCGCCAGGAACTGCAAACACATGAAGACAGATTATTTTGTGTTATTTCCGTATGGCAAGAAACGCTTTCAATGAGCTACATGACCTACTGCAACAGAGTATTGAGAATATCACTACGAACTAGAAAAGACCTATTGAAACTAGGGAGAGATTAGCAGTTTGTTTGAGGTTATTTAATAAACAATTTAGACGTTCCTATATTATATGAACAGTGATTTATTTAAATAATTCAGTTGTTATTACTGTGGTATTCAGTCCGCAGACTGGTTTGATGCAGCTCTCCATGCTACCCTGTCCTTTGCAAGTCATCTGAGAATACGTTCGGCAACCTACATCCTTTTGAATCTGCTTACTAGATTCGTCCCTCGGTCTCCCTCTACGATTTTTACCCCACACGCTTCCTTCTAATGCTAAGTTGACAATTCATTGATGTCTCGGAATGTGTCCAACCAATCTATCCCTTCTCTTAGAATATGCCAGAAACTCTTTTTCTCCCAGATTTGATTAAGCACCTTTTTATCTGAACTCCTTATCGTCCACGTCTCACTCCCATACAATGCTACACTGCAGACAAATGCTTTCAGAAAGGACATCCTAACATTTAAATTAATATTGGATGTTAACAAGTTTCACTTCTTTAAAACGCTTTTCTTCACATAGCCATTCTGCATTTTATATCTTCTTCGGCCATCAGAAGTTATCTTGCTATCCTAATAACAAAATTCATCTACTACTTTTATTGCCTCATTAACTAATCTAATTTCTTCAGCATTGCCTGATTTTCTGACGTTGGATTCCATTACCTTCGTTTTGTTAATGTTAATCTTATATCTTCCTTTTAAGACACTGTCCATTCCATTCATTTGCTCTTCCAGATCTTCAGCGGGCTCTGACAGAATTTCTATGTCATCGGCAAACCGCGAAGTTTTTATTTCTTCTCCCTGCCCTTTAATGCCCTCTCCGAATTTCTCCTTCCATTCCTTCACTGCTTGCTCAACGTACAGATTGAACAACATTGGGGAAATGTTACAACCCTATCTTACTCACTTCCCAACCTCTGCGTCCCTTTCTTGCCCTTCGACTCTAATAACCGCTGCCGGGTTTTTGTATAGGTTGAATTTAACTGTTCGCTCCCTATATTTTACCCCTGATTCCTTCAGAATTTGGAAGAGTGTACTCCAGTCGACATTGTCAAAGCTTTCTCCAAATCGACAAACGCTAAAAACATAGGTCTCCCTTTCATTAGCCTATTTTCTAAGATAAGTCGTAAAAATAATTCAGATAACATTATAAACATAACAATAAGTAACCTACATCACAAACATTAGTTATTATTTACAAATACTATTACCTAATGTGACTGAAAATGGGACCCGTAATTTTCATATAAGTGACTTATATTTTCAAACGAATAATTCTGGACACCTGGAGACGTATTTACTGAGCCACATGCTATATCATTAGTTGTTGATGAACGGGAAGAATTATCGAATTGCAATGGAGAGAGTAACGTGAATTGTACAGGTGGCTGAAATTGTGTACCAAGCTCTCTCATTTCTGTCCTTGCGAAGAGTGTAGCTAGCTCCATCTTCAAGCATTGCTTGTGTTGTTTGCTGAAATTTTCTGGTGTTAGCATAACTGAGAAATAAGTGAGCTATGCCATCGAACGTTTAGCGGGCTAGCTTTGCAAGTACGCAATGATTTTGTCAACTGCAGCGTTGTCGGATCGATCATCAGGGGCTGAAGATCCAGCTTTCCTTCGTTTTGCAGGAGGCGGTGTTGGCATATGTGAAGACTCTGGAGCTACATTCACTTTCAGGTTCAGGAGTTTCTTTTGAAGTTATCTGGAATCTTTAATGTCTACATTTGGTACATTCGTGACTGTCGAAAGGGATCTAAGCGTATCATTTAGAAATTGCATGTGTTCATGGCCACTCGTGGTATTTTTTGGCTTGTCCCGTTACACCTTTTAACCTTTACTTGTATCTGAAATAACTATCCAGTAAATTTTTCCACTTTCCACTTTTCATCACCTAGAACAAATTTCAATGTAAATAGCATTATTATTATTATTATTATTATTATTATTATTATACCACTGTATGACTTAGGAACAAAAAGTGACAATGTCAAATATAATAAAACTTTTAAAGAATGAATGGACGTTAAGGTAAATATTTTACAGTGTATCGAGGTACAGTTTTTATTCCGACTAGCTTGGCGTCCACTGTCTCCCTTGCGGTTTTTCTTAACTTTGCCTCTTGAGTTCTAGCGGTGAAATTTCCATACAAACTTTATTCGTTCTAACGCACATTTCGTTATTTCTGACAACTCAAATTCCAATATACATTGTTTTTTTTTTAACTTTAAAAACGTTGTAATATGAGGAAATATATTAAAGTCACGTGAAAAATAATATGTTGCTTTCTTTTTCAACTGTTTATTCCGTTATTTTCTATAATAGACTGAAATTTTCCATATTTTTCAGGAATTTGGCTACAGGCGACAGTTTCCAGACGATCGACTTTTTCTTTCCGCCTCGGGCATTCCCGGATAGTGAGAGTTTTTCGATAACTCTGTTTGCCTCCTCCAACGACACAGACGTGGAAAAAAGCTGAGAAAAGTTTCTCAACACTATGGGGTTTTCCAAACTGTGTTGTAAGCATAGACAGCAAACATATCAAATTAAAATGTCCCAAAAATAGTGAGTCTGACTACTATTGATACAAAAACCATTTTTCCCTCGTTCTTTTAGCCTTGGTGGGCCTATTTCACAAATTTATGGTCATTGATTATATGAAGTTATGGACGACATAGTTAAAGTGCTATTTTTGAGAATTCAACATTCTACCGACAATACATTGACGGAAAAACAATTCTACCTCCAAAGCCACTGCCTGGCACACATATCCCCGTTTCTCATGTTATCGTTTGTGACGGAGACTTTGCACTTCATACATACCTAATGAGACCCTATCCAAAAGCCTGAATAATCTCTAATCCAAGGAAAAAAATGTTTAAATGCACAGCTCTTTCGATCACGACGTGCCGTTGAAAACGTATTCGGAATATTGGCTATGAAATGGCGTCTACTTCTGAGAGGGCCGGCCGCGGTGGCCGAGGGGACCGAGGCGCTCCATTCACGGTCTGCACGGCCACTACGGTCGGGGGTTCGAATCTCCCCTCGGGCATGGATATTTGTGCCGTCCTTAGTATTAGCTAGTTGATAAGTAGTTTGTAAGTTTGTAAGTTCTGAGAGCCATAGATACAGACGATACATAGATACATAGATACAGATAGCATAGTTAAAGCAGCTTCTGGTTTGCATAACTTACTTATAACGAAGAATGACGTACAATGGTCAGATAACGACAGAAATGAAGAAGTCATACAACCTATGCAAGCGCTGTTGCCAACAGATGTTACCAATCAAAGATCAACCAATGCTGCAATTCAATTCCATGAAAATTTTGCTAATTATTTCTTCAAGAGGACATAACTACAACATACATTGTTTGTAACACTTTTATGAGGTACCTAAAATTAATAATAATTATCTAATAAAATAATTTTGTAAATTTTTGTAATAGAATTTTCTGAAATAAAAACACATTCGTACTTACTGGCAATGTTCAGCTCTTCTGCAATCGTAGCCCATGTTTCTGCTTGTTTCGCCACGTTTTTGTAGAACTGGCGTGAAGTGTCGTACAAATACGGACACTTTCTCACGATTTCTATCAGCCGTTCTGTTTCGCCTCCCATTTTGAAAAAGCCTCCTGTCACGCTAATGTGCATCGCCTAGATCGCGCGATACGTTTGTGATTTTGTACAACTGAGTCGCCTGCCGCCGCGGTCAAAACTCTATCGCTGCGACAGGCAGCCTCGTGTGTGGCAGGGCAGATCCAGTGCTGCAATACACAAAAGTACCGCGGGGTCGAGCCAGGCAGAGATCGCTGGCCGCAGCGACAGATCGCGTTCTGTGCGCCCGAGCCTTAAAACTGCTACACCACGAAGATTACGTGCTACAGACGCGAAATTTAACCGACAGGAAGAAGATGCATTGATATGGAAATGATTAGCTTTTCAGAGCATTCACACAAGGTTGGCTGACATGAGGAAAGTTTTCAAACGATTTCTCATACACAAACAGCAGTTGACCGGCGTTGCCTGGTGAAACGTTGTGATGCATCGTGCAAAGAAGAGAAATACGTACTATCACGTATCCGACTTTGATAAAGGTCGGATTGTAGCCTATCGCGATTGCGGTTTATCGTATCGCGACATTGCTGCTCGCGTTGGTAACGATCCAATGACTGTTAGCAGAATAAGGAATCGGTGGGTTCAGGAGGGCAATACGGAACGACGTGCTGGATCCCAACGGCCTCGTATCATTGAATGACAGGTATCTTATCGGCATGGCTCTAACGGATCATGCAGCCACGTCTCGATCCCTGAGTCAACAGATGTGGACGTTTGAAAGACAACAACCATCTCCACAAACAGTTCGACGACGATTGCAGTAGCGTGGACTATCAGTTCGGAGACCATGGCTACGGTTACCACAGATAGGAGCGCCTGCGATGGTGTACGTAACGACGAACCTGGGTGCAAGAATGGCAAAACGTCATTTTTTCGGCTGAATCAAGGTTCTGTTTACAACATCGTGATAGTCACATCCGTGTTTGGCTATATCGCGGTGAACGCACATTGGAAGTGTGTATTCGTCATCGTCATACTGGCGTATCACCCGGCGTGATGGTACGGGGAGCCATTGGTTACACGTCTCGGTCACCTGTTGTCCGCATCGACGGCACTTTGACCAGTGGCCATTACATTTCAGATGTGTTACGACCCGTGGCTCTACCCTTCATTCGATCCCTGCAAAACTTTATATTTCAGCAGGATAATGCACGACCGTATGTTGCAGGTCCTGTAGGGCCTTTCTGGATACTGTTCTGGATATGTTCGACTGCTGCCCAGGCCGGCACTTTCTCCAGATCTCTCACCAACTGAAAACGCCTGGTCAATGGTGGCCGAGCACCTGGCTCGTCAAAATACGCCAGTCACTAACCTTGATGGACTGTAGGATCGTGTTGAAGCTGCATCTGTACCTGTACACGGCGTCCAAGCTCTGTTTGAATCATTGCCCAGGCGTATCAAAGACGTTATTGCGGCCAAAGGTGGTTGTTCTGGGTACTGATTTCTCAGGATCTATGCACACAGACTGCGTGAAAATGTAACCACATATCACTTCTAGTGTAATATATTTTTCCAATGAATACCCGTTTACCATCTACATTTCTTTGTGGTGTAGAAATTTTCATGGCCAGTAGTGTAACAAACTTCACGGCTTTTGGTTTTTCAAATGTTTGTATAGCTTCTGGGACTCATAAATTGGATACAATTGTAATTTGTGTGTGACGCAGAACAATATTTTGGAGTCTCAACTTTTTACTTATCGTTTACATGGCGTTTACTTAGAGCGAGGCTTAAAAAATGTTTAAATAGCTTATGGGACTTAATTACGGGATCATCAGTCCCTAAACGTACATACTACTTATTAACTAGCTATCACTAAGGACGGCACAAATATCCATGCCCGAGGGGGGATTCGAACCCCCGACCGTTGTGGCCATGCAGACCGTGACTGGAGCGCCTCAGTGCCCTCGACCACCGCGGCCGGCGTGCTTTTGGTCCGTTGGTGCTTTAACAATTTCATAACGGTACTGGACAGCTTGACTTCGGATCGACGTGAAACGAAAACCTAAAACTACTGCTTACGCGGACAGCGTAATGTTTACATAAGGTTTCTTCTTATGGTGACCGGAGTATACCGCTACCTGTATATCTGCATATCGCTACCAAGTGAGCATTATTACCTCAGTGTGTGTCAGGTTACCTGCCCACTTTGTTATGTCCATGCGTTCGTGTGCGTCAGCGTTCGTGAATGTGTGTGTGTGTGTGTGTGTGTGTGTGTGTGTGTGTGTGAGTGTGTGTATGAGAGAGACATAGAGACGCCACTGTGTAAGCGAGACAAGAGCGCTAACTTCATGAAGTACGGTGACGCAGAATACACAGTGCATTCTGCGGTGAGATATGGCAGCTCGGGCGCCCGGATCACCGGCCGAGATTCATTACCAGGGCCGGCGTGTACGAGCGTGATTGTGCCGTATGAGGTACGAGCGGGGTGCCCGCCGGCTCCCTGCAAACCAATACAGCCGGGCTGCGGCTAGGCGGCTAGGCGGGCGCCGCGCCGCCGCGGGTCGATCGTAAATATCGGCGGGCCTGGCGTTGCCACCTGTTATTAATGCGCGCTCGATGGCCTTTGCTTCCTAATGGAGGGCCCCGTGCATCACCCGGCCCTCGCCCTCGCGTATTTCGCCCCGCGCGCTGACCGACGCGCCCAGCTACCAGAGCCCTTGTCTACAGGCGCGCCCCTCTCTTTACCTAATTATTTCCTGTTTCGCAATCTTATCTCTCGTTTTCCTACCTATACGAGGGAATTTTGATAAGTCTGGTAAACGTAGAATAAAAAATTGTTTTAAAGGCGGAAACTCAGTTTATTTCTCGATATAGTCTCCTTGTAAGGCTATACACTTGGTCCGACGAATTTACAGGTTTTCCATCGGCAAAATATTGTCGCGTTGCAATGGACGTTGGCTTGACTTCGAAGGCAACTAAACACAGCACTTATACTGAAAGCACGTTTATTACGAACTCAACATACACGCAGCACTGACTGACTCTCAGGCAGAGTGCTCTGCTATTTATACACTGACAGAATTTACCAGAAATTAGAAGAACAGTTAACATAAGAAACAAGTAGAATTTACAAGTGAACATAAGAAAGATGTAGAACCTTCTGGAATTGTCAGTTACAAAGAAATAAATTTTTGCCGCTGGGTGGGATTGAACCGGCGACCTTCTGCTCCGCAGTCCGTGACACTATCCCCTGCGCCACGCCGGCAGTCGGTGTTCGTGCTCTCTCGCGGCATTGCTCCCTCTCCTGGAGAAACAGCGACCCGCTGTTATGATCCCTGTGGAGCCAGCTGCAATGTCCTGGGTCTTGAGCGTGTCATGGGTCCTCTGTATGACAGTTCAAGAGAATCCTTCCCTTCTCCGCGATTATCGACGACAGACGTTCCTGTCGTGGCTTCATCAGGAACATTACCGTCCTTAAAGTCCTTGAACAAGAAGCCATTGTCGTCTACCTGCTCTTCAGGATCGTAGTAAGGCTTCATGCGCAGGACGTGAACAATGTCTCTTCGTTTTTGACGTTTCGACGACGGCTCATAATCCTCAACTTCGTATGTGACGTCTGACAGGCGGCGTATGACACGATACGGACCAAAGTATCGCTTCAATAACTTTTCTGACAGTCCAACCTTCCTTACAGGGGTAAAAATCCATACCAGATCTCCTGGGCTGTACACAACAGGTCGGTGCTTGTCGTTATACCGCTGACGGTCCTTCTTCTGGGCGTCCAGTGTCCGTATGCGAGCCAGCTGTCTTGCTTCTTCGAGCCTGGTGATAAGCTGTTTAACATAGTCATCCTGAGTGTCGCCCGGTTGGAACGGGAACAGTGTATCCATTGTCGTCTCAGCTTCAGGGCCATGGAGCACGATAAACGGAGTGAAGCCTGTGGTGTCTTGTCTTGCAGTATTGTAAGCAAATGTCACGACTGGCAGAATTGTATCCCAATCCTTCTGCTCAACATCAACGTACATCGACAGCATGTCGGCTAAGGTTTTGTTAAAACGTTCCGTAAGACCATTTGTCTGAGGATGGTATGCAGTTGTTGTTCTGTGGACAATGTTCCACCGTGACATTACCTCTGATACTAGTTTTGACTGGAATACTATTTTACGATCAGATATCATGACACATGGTGCTCCATGCTTCAAAATAATGTCTTCTACAAGGAATTTTGCGATCTCTAGAGCTTCTGCAGTCGGCAGCGTAGCGTGTGAGGTAGTCAGTGCAGACTATTATCCAACGGTTACCGGTTGTCGACTTCGGGAACCTCCCTAAAAGATCGATCCCAACTCGGTGGAATGGAGCTGCTGTCGGCGGAATCGGTACGAGATGTCCTGGAGGTAGTTGCGGCACATGCTTCCGTCGCTGGCACTCTTTACAGTGACTCACATAGTGCTTGACAGATCGGTAGAGACCTTTCCAGTAATACCTGCGTCTGATTCTGTCTAGGGTCTTCACGAATCCCAGATGACCGGATATTGGAGCATCATGGAAATATTTGAGAATAGCTGGCTGGAGATGAGTTGGAACAAGAAGTAGCCATTTGGGGCCCAGTGGATCGTAGTTGCTCTTGTACAATGTTCCGTTTATAAGTTGGAACTCTCCATTGGTCGGTTCTCCTTTCTCCAAGGCCTCTATCATTTTTAATAGTGTTGGATCTTCCCTCTGTTCAGCTGTAACGTCATCTAATTCAGTGAGAGCTGAAATTTCATTAATGCTGTTGTGTTCCACTAATGGATTCCTCGAAAAGCAGTCGGCATCCTTGTGTTTGCGCCCGTTCTTGAATACCACTGTGACATCGTACTCTTGGAGTCTTAGTGCCCATCTTGCTAGTCGACCTGATGGATCCTTCAAGCTAGTCAGCCAACACAAAGAATGGTGGTCTGTCACGACGGTGAATGGTTTGCGGAATAAATACGGCCGAAACTTGTTGATAGCCCAGATAACCGCGAGACATTCTTTTTCAGTTGTAGAGTAGTTTATCTCGGACTTTGAGAGTACTCTTGACGCATAGGCTATCACTTTTTCGGCACCTTCCTGAACTTGTACAAGCACTGCACCAATCCCATAGCCACTGGCGTCTGTGTGAAGTTCCGTTTCTGCATTCTCGTCGTACAAGGCTAGTACTGGTGCGGAAGTTAGAGCCTCCTTATGTGCTCGGAAAGCTCTTTCTTTTGTCTCATCCCAGTAAAATTTGGCGTCTCCCTGCAGAAGTTCTTGTAATGGACGTGCCTTGTCACAAAATCCTTTTATGAAACGTCGGTAGTATGAGCACAACCCGAGAAAACTTCTCACATCACGAATGTGCTGAGGAGTTGGAAATTCTGTGACTGCCCTTACTTTATCTGGATCAGGACGGACACCATATCCGTTGACTAGGTGCCCCAGGATTTTTATCTCTTTGGCGACGAAGAGGCATTTCTTTGGATTGAGGCGGAGACCTGCAGCCTGAACACACTTCAACACAGTTGACAGGCGACTCAGATGTTCTTCAAATGTTTTCGAGAAAACGACAATGTCATCTAAATAGCAGAGACACGTCGTCCACTTAAGGTGTCGAAGCAAGTTGTCCATCATGCGTTCGAATGTGGCTGGAGCATTACATAATCCAAATGGCATTACTTTAAATTCATAGAGGCCTTCAGGTGTAATAAAAGCCGTCTTCTCCCTGTCAGCTTCGTCAACCTCGATTTGCCAGTAACCGGTCAGCATGCCCATAGTTGAGAAGTATGTAGCTCCTTTCAAGCAGTCTAAGGTGTCATCAATACGCGGCAATGGGTAGACATCTTTCTTTGTGATACTGTTTAGCCGCCGATAGTCGACACAGAATCGCCACGTGCCATCCTTCTTCTTTACGAGGACCACCGGAGACGACCAAGGACTCTCCGAAGGTTGAATAATGTCATCTCGCAACATCTTCTCCACTTCCTCCCGAATTATCCGTCTTTCAGCTGGCGACACTCTATACGAACGCTGGCTAATTGGCGGATGATCCCCAGTATTTATACGGTGCTTTATCGTGGGCCGTTTCGTCTGACTTTTCCCCTGCTGAGGTGTGAATGCATCCGAAAATTGACGTAGTATACCTAACACCCGCTGGCGTTGTTCCTTGGTCAGTCCAGGCCCTATTGGCAGTTCCACGTTCGTTTCCTCCAGCGTGTTATCTGTACTAATAGCAGGGCATGGGTCTTCATTGATGACGTTGAGCTCACCGTCCTGGATTGGTTCAGCTGTCCCGATACACATTCCCTTGGGGATAAGTTGTGACTGCTCGTGACAATTTGTGATCCAAATCTCTCCTTGACCACCGGTAATGCTTATGATAGCCGCTGGTATGTAAATTTCTTTTGTGAGCCTGATAAACTTTTTACTATCAACAAGAACTTCACAGTTTAACCAGTCATCTGTGTTTGTGACTGCAACTCTTGTCATTGTCAACGGCGGTATCGTCACATTGTCAACGACGAATAACTTCCCAGAAAATTCTGTATTACGTGTATCTGGCGAAACAACTTCTTCAATTTGCAGCTCAGATCTTCCACAGTCAATGATAGCTTGGGATGCCTGAAGGAAGTCCCATCAGAGGACGACATTGTGACTACATTCTGTTAACACGACAAATTCAAACGGCTGCGTCCTGTTGTTGATGGTTATTCTTGCGACACAAGTTCCTGCTGGATGGACGTACTTTCCATTCGCGACCTTCAGAACAGTTGCTCCCGTATCACAGAACATTGTCTTCTTTAGTGTGCGGCGGTAATTATCCGATAATACAGAAAAAGAGGCTCCTGAATCAACAAGTGCCCGGACAGGTTGGCCGTGGATTATGACGCTGATTAGATTTCCCGACATCTTAGCGACTGTCGTCCATGGAGGATTTTCATCTGCGGCGGCCTCACCTCCGTAGATGGTCGCCTCGCCTTTTCCTGGGCGCGGCGACTAGGGGAGCGGCTGGTACCTCTGTACGGCGACGGTGAACGGCTGCGGCGCGTCGGGGAGCGACCTCGTCTAGGGTACGGCGATGGGCTTCTTCCCACAGGTCGACTGAACTCATCAGCAGGTGACTGCCTTGAATAGAACTGCTCCGACGGCTGACATCTTGCGGCAAAATAATCATCGAAAACTCGCCTCCTCTCTCTGCAGTAGCGTACGACATGTCCAGGGCGTCCACAGTGGAAACACAGTGGTGTGCTGTCTTCTCCAGACGTCTGTTCTTCTGCGGGGCGTCATAGTTACCGGGGGAGTTGGCTGTGGTCGCGTCGGTCGGTTCATGGGCTGCCATTTGGCGGCTGCAGCGTAAGTCATAGCAGGGCGACGCCATTCTTCACGTCGGATGCGACTGACAGGGCAGACAGGAGCTAATGTTTGAAGTACCTCGTCCTCAGCGGCGTCTGCTCCCTCGTGACTTACAGGGCTCACATCCATGGCCATAATCTGATGCTCGCTCGGTCTAATAGTCCCGGCTGCCATGCACTGTTGTAATTCTTCCCTCACGATTTGTCGTATGAGAGAAGCCAAGTCCTGCTGGTCTTCCACAACAGCCATAGGGACTACATACTTCTTGTGTCCAACCCTCCTTTGTTGCATCTCTTCAATACGCTGGCACCACTTGATGAACTCTTCTGCCGTAGCGACGTCTTTTATCAGAAGAGCTTGGTACATATCTTCTGCAATTCCCTTCATCAGGTGCGTGATTTTGTCCGCTTCAGTCATGTTCGGATCGACTACATTACGCAAGGCCAAAACACTCTGTATGTACGATTGTGTCGGCTCACCATGTCGTTGGGCCCGGTTCTTCAGCTGTTCTTCCGCCGAGCGGATTTGTCGCTGGCGGTCTCCAAACGTCTTTTTAAGTTCTTCCTGGAACGTCTCTCAGTCATTCTACTTGTCTTCGTTGTTTTCGAACCATTGCTGGGCTGTTCCATCCAGGTTGAAATAAACGTTGGCCAAGCACATCGTATGATCCCACCTGTTGTACTTGGCGACTCGTTCGAACCCTTTTAGCCATTTGTTGGGGTCCTGTCCAGCATCTCCAGAGAACACCGACGGGTGTCTGATGTGCAGCTGGCTTATTGCTGGTTTCGTCTCCATCGTTCTTCTGATAATACGGACTTTTGGAAGGATGTACTCGGTGTATCCCTTGTATTCCGGTTCCAGTCCGTGTAAGCGACGGCTTTTACGTTGCCTAATCGGAGCCACGGTGATGCAGCTGTTGCACAGTGTACCCGGCGCCTTGGCTTGACTTCGAAGGCAACTAAACACAACACTTATACTGAAAGCACGTTTATTACGAACTCAACATACACGCAGCACTGACTGCCTCTTTTTTTTTTTTTTTTTTTTTTTTTTTTTTTTTTTTTTTTTTCTTATTTTCGGGGCTCCCTTCTCCCCTACACCCCGTCCTTACTCTCTCCATCAATGCCTTCATCGGCGAGCTTTCTCACGCTATAACGAAATTAGTTGCCTCTCTGCTGATTGGAATTGAAAATCAAACAGAAACTTATGACATCTCCTTTCATATGCGTTGAACTTCTACGCCATAAGTAAATTAACTGTACCACCTCTGTGAGGACTGGAAAACAATGCTTCCTCAAATAAAAACAGAAAACGAGACTTCTTCTTACGTCTGCATTAGTGAATCTTCTAGAGCTAGTGATTGTTCTTCATGTTAGTTGAACTAAGGAGTTGTCAGTACGGAGTAAAATAATAATAATAATAGAAATAATAATAACAAAAAATGGTATATTGATTCTTCTGTTCCATTTTGTTATTGGTAAAACATTATTTATCTCATGGAGTTCAACTGGTTGTATTTCTCTAGCGTAACATATTTTATCCTATACCTTCCTTTCGGAACACTATTTGCAGCATGTTACCGAAATCCTTCTTGAAATTTCTATTCTTTAATAGTTTGTAATATTCCATTGCCATATAGCTACTATAATCCTCAGCGTCGTTCTGGCAACTTCGATGAATTACGAAGTGCACAAAATGTCTGAATATCCACATTATTGTATTGTTTTTTTGTCGTGGGAAGTATGTCTTATCCGGTATCAGTAATTCTTCTGTGGTGATGAATCGGCCGTCATTTCTTTGGAGGAACGCCACCTGCTGCTTCACTTTTGTCCATAGGTCACTGTAGCCCGAGCAGGTAAATCTGTGGAGTAACGTATCTACATGTCCACAGGTGGTGCATAAGCTGGAATTAGCCTTGCCTATAACACTCAGTCTCTCGTTCGTTGCTATAGTTGCATTGACAACCTGATACCACGTGGAACGTACCTCCGATGTTAAAAGTTTGTTGCTAATATTCCTCCAGACAGAGCACCAGTCTTTTGTAGGATATTTCTTCTCCATTCTGTTTCTAACAGCACTCGTCCGTGGTTTGTCATGATGACATGGCCTATTACTATGTTCTCCTGTTGTCTGTCTGTTCTTCTTGTAACTAAACTCAATGAAGTACTCCCTGACATGGTTCAGCTTGTAATTAATGGGGGTCACATTGACGGGGGCAGCTAAACTCTTTGGCTCTGTCATTTTGAAGAGTAGAGCCGTAATACTCTCAGGGTTGTTACGGAGAATATCTTGTGTCCTCTTGATAAATAAATTCATCGTTTTCTGCCGAATGTCTGTAAGACCGAGGCCACCATCACCATATGGTAAGGTCACTGTGTTAGCTGCAACTCTGAATATGCATCCCTGCCAAATCACTTGACACACGGCTCTTGTAATGTTTTTTGCTATACCTAATGGGACAGGCAGTATTTGACCTAAATATAATGCTTTAGACAGGATAATGCAGTTGATTAATTGAACCCTCTGAACCAAATTTAGATTCTTGTTTCTATGTTCCCTTGTTAAACCTCTGATTTTTGCTAGCATTTCTTTCCAGTTGGCAGAAGTCATCCGGAGTGGACAGTTATAAAATATGACGCCAAGGGTCTTATGGTGGTCTGTAGTAGTAATCCAGTCTAAATCATTTCCTTCAAAGCCATTTAAACTGAGCAGCGAACTTTTCGTTTTATTGACGACCGCGCCAGTGGCACTGGAGTACATCTGAATCGCGTCGCTTAGATGTTGAACGTCTTCACTACTCCGGACAATGACTCCTAAATCATCAGCATACACATTGGTTACTTTCTTGACAGACATTATCGTTATTCCTTCAAGGTCATTATTTATTTTTCGGACAAGAGGTTCTATCGATATGATGTACAGTAGCATTGAGAGCGGACTGCCTTGCGGAAATCCCCTGAGAATATCAATGTTCTTCGTACGTTGTCCATTTACAAGAATTTTCGCTGTCATTCCCGTGATCATATGTTTTAATGATTGTAAGAATGAGTTGCCAAATCCCATAGTTGTCATCGTTTTAAAAAGGTAACGGTGGTCAACCCTATCAAACGCATTGGCAAAGTCAATAAAAAACAAAGATCCCTTAACTTTAGTCGCCGAAAAGATGGAAATAATGTCACGATATTCACTGACGGTTTTCACTATACTCCTATGAGGTAAAGCCGTCTGATCGCTTCCAATGACTCTTTTTAGAACAACTGTCAAGCGGGCTTTCAATGCACGAGCAGCGAGTTTATAGTCAGTGTTCAGTAGACACAGCGGCCGCAGTTTGCGCACGTCTTTCATCCCCTGCCCTTTGGGAACCACCACCATAACGCCTTCTTTAAATTCGGGCGGTAAGACGACACCAGTAAGAACTTCGTTTACAACGTCAGTAAAAGCGACGCCAATCATATTCCAATACTTTTTATAAAATTCCACTGGTATTCCGTCAGGACCAGGAGTCTTATTCAGTGGAGAAGTTTTTATGATCTCCAGCAGTTCGTCGCTAGAAAAGGTTGTTAGTAAGCCTCTATTGTCATCAGATGTGACAATAGCGTCTGTACTGTCCAGCAATGTTGCTGCAGATGCCTCATTGAAATCAGTAGCTGTGTATAGGTCCTGAAAAAATCGGTGAATTTCATCCATTATTGCTCGTTGTTCAGATAGGACATCACCGTTTGCAGCTCGCAGCTTCTCCAAAAAAGTCTTCCTTCTGTTTTTTGTTTGTCTGATGATGTGGTACAGAGAAGCAGTTTCCTCTGCTACAGTTGACTGCGACCTAGACCTTACCTTCAAACCATCGAGTTGTTTCCTTTTCAGTTGTGTTAAAATTGCCTTGATTTTCTTTATTTGCATGAAGTGCTCATCAGATAAAACAGGACGATCATAAAGTTCTCTGAGACAGGTATAATAAAATTCTATAGTGTCCTTAAAATATGTGGCCTTTTCTTTCGCATACTGAATCAACGTCATTCGTAGTTTCTTTTTAGCATGTTTCGTCCACCATTCAATTGCTGAACCGTATCTTGGTCGTGCCCTGAGGCACGCTACCCAAGTCAGTCGTACACATTCATCTAGTTCTGTGTCGTTAAGAACACTCACATTCAGTTTCCATAAACCCCGTCCCCAGAACGTTTTTTGCCGGACGAGATTGATGCTGCAACGTACCCCACTGTGATCAGAAAAACTAGCAGGTATCGCGTCGATGGAAGTTATACACTGCCTTAGGCTGTCAGAAACATACAGTCTGTCAATTCTACTAGCAGAGACATTGGTAACGTGCGTAAATTTTACCATTGTTGGGTATAGCACTTCCCAAGCAACGTTTAGACGTAAATCACGGACACAATCATTCAGTTCTTTGGAGAAATTAAAGTTTGGGGTTTGATCCTTGGGGTTCAAGACACAGTTCCAATCTCCTGCAATAATTAGATTTTCTGGATTATCTTTTAGTAGGTGAACGATTTCGGTCATGAAAAAGCTAGCTCTAGCAGTTCTGGCATTGTTGCCAGAGGGTGCGTAGATATTTACTACCGTTGTTTCAAAAATTTTACAGGATATTCCCCTGCCGGATTCTAAGAGACACAGAGTTTCTACAGGTATTCCATTTTTAACTAAAATTGCCGTTCCACACTCATTCTCTAACGCCACATTTACAATTTCGATATAGCCTGGAAATTGAAATTCATGGACGAGTACTTCTTGCAACAGTGCAATGTCAGTGTCAGATTGGTATAAATAATCTTTCAAGGCCGATAATTTTAATGGATTCGAGATCCTGTTGATATTGAGGGTCAATATATTATACGTTTGTGTCGTTGTCTGCAATCGGTGTGCCATAGTCAAGGACCACAAAGGCTAGTCATAAACACGAGTATGATGTCAAACGTCAGATTCATCAAGTAACAATGAACACATAACTGCCATCGATTGCGACTTATCGCAATGATTCTAGGTGAAGTTCTTGGAGTCCTTCTGCATTTGTGTTCCCAGAGAACACAGGAAGATTAACACTAGTAGTTGACGCCGGACGTTTATTCTCTTGTTCCATTTCAGTCACCCAGTCCATTCTAGCCGTCGAGTCACCTTTCTCCGGGTTCTCAGACATCCGTACCCGTTGACCAAAATCGGTGGCTGTTGCGATGTCTACACTTTTTCGTCGAGCACGCGTTCTGTGAGAACCAGCTTTACTGTTATCTTCTTTGTCCTGACTATACGTAGAACTATCGGACAATTCCTTATTTTCGTCTGTTCCGTTATTTCTCCTCTTCTTGTGTTTCTTCTTGATTTCCTGAAGTTTCTCCCGAGTTTTGGGAGCTTCAGTTTCCGCTTCCGGGTGTGCAATCCTTTTCTTTTCGTTTTTCTTCGGAGGAGAAGTACAGGGTACAGATACAATGTGTTCAACTTCCATGTTTTGTACAACGTCATGGGTCGTCAAAGGACTGGAAGCCGTTTCCATAGCGGTTTCGTTCACTTGCTGTGACGGTTGTTGGTCAACCACAGCCTGGTGAGAAACAGTCGCATCCGCGGGGGTGACGTGTTCTTCCTGTTGCACCTGTGGTAATTCAGCCTCGCTCGGGGTAGAGTCGGTGGAGTTAACTTGAAGCACGGCCTGTGTAGCGTCTTCGGTGGCCGAGTCCTGCACGACACTTGTTGTCACGGGAGACGGCGCCGGCACCGCAGCGGCAGCCGCCGCATACGACAGAGGCATGTTTACAACGCCAGGCGCGCGCGTCACCGCGTCGCCGGGAGGCAGCTGAGCCACCCGACGGCGCGAGCACTCCGCCCGGTAGTGCTCCGTCGAATTACAAATGGCACACGTCCTGGGCTGTCCGTCGTATATCACAAGTGCACGATAGCCTGACACACTGATAAAGGACGGTATGTGCTTCATCAAATCAATTTTTACTTGACGCACGCCATTCAGTACGGGGCACGGAAAGTTGGTCCCCCACTTTTCCTCATGAACAGACAGAACACGGCCGTAGGCACTCAGAACATCGCGTACGTGCTCGCTAGGAATTTCAAATGGTAGTTCAAATACGCGCACAGTGCGCAAACCCATACCGCCAAAGGAAACTTCTACATCAATCACACTACCATCAGAACGCAAAAATTTCATCGTCCCTCCACTTTCTTCTACAATACGCAGACACAGATCAACATTCAAAAGTTTTACAAAAAATACAGGCGCTAGCTGAGACAGATTAATTCCGTAAAGTTCGTTTAATGGAATCTTAACTTGTTCAATAAGGAATCTATGAACTTCATATGCAGCAGGTTTCACAATTCCACGATCAAAAGTAAACTTCAAAGTATATCTCCTTAAAATCGTAGCCATATTCAAAACAAATTCATATTATAAACAAAACGACCAAATCCCAGCCACAAACACCAGACGAAGACGTTAGTAGAGAATATATCACCCAGTAACACGAAGATACAAGATTCCGCTGTCAGAATAAACAGTAAACTTGCCTTGACGTGAGCAGCGACGGAGCACAGCGTAAGCACAACCGCCCTCCACGACGGCCCAAGCCGGAATAAAATATTACGGAAGTCATTGTCACTGCATGCGGCATTCTCAGGCAGAGTGCTCTGCTATTTATACACTGACAGAATTTACCAGAAAGTAGAAGAACAGTTAACATAAGAAACAAGTAGAATTTACAAGTGAACATAAGAAAGATGTAGAACGTTCTGGAATTGTCAATTACAAAGAAATAAATTTTTGCCGGTGGGCGGGATTGAACCGGCGACCTTCTGCTCCGCAGTCCGTGACGCTATCCCCTGCGCCACGCCGGCAGTCGGTGTCGGTGGTCTCTCGCGGCAATATGCTTTTATTAAAACAGGGAGAAACAGCTTTGGTCGCATTTGAAATCGATTTCAGTCAGTGTCTGGCCATCTTCAATGCTGTAATACATCAAAAATACAAAATCAACCTTGAAAGACGACCGTCTGTCGTCTTCCATACATTTTTTGTTTATTTCTGTAAAGTTATAATTTATTTAAGGTTGCTAGATTATCATTTTGTTAAAACTTGAAACCCACCCTTTTCAAGGCTGGAGGAATAGCATTTTTATTTCATGTGTTAAAATATTAGTTAATATTGCTAGGTTTTTCTTATTTTGTTGAGTTAATAATTTATTATTATATTAATTAATACAGCTTCTCCGCTATATCAGTGTCCCTGTGAGAATGTGCAACTGTTGTAATTTTAAGCCGGCCGCGGTGGCCGAGGGGACTGAGGCGCTAGAGTCACGGTCTGCACGGCCACTAAGGTCGGGAGTTCGAATCCCCCCTCGGGCATGGATATTTGTTCCGTCCTTAGTGTTAGCTAGTTCATAGGTAGTTTGTAAGTTTATGGACTGATGATCCCGTAGTTAAGTCCCATAAGCTAAACAAACATTTGAACAGGAAGAAACAGCTTTGAAACTGGACATTGAAGACATGGCTCTGAGAACGTCGTTTCTTAAGTCTACCTGTTTTTGGAGATACGTCGATAACATTTTTATGGTGTGGCCTCATGGAATGGATGCTTAAATCATTTTTATAGATCATTTTAATTGTCTCCATCCCACTATTAAATTTACGATGGAGGTTCAGAAAGATGGCAAACTTCCTTTTCTGGACGTTTTGCTTCAAAAGAACAGTGATGGGACATGGCTTGTATCGCAAGCCCACACATACCGATCTTCATCTTCATGCGACGAGCTGTCATCCGCCACACCAACGTATGGGGGGGGGGGGAGGGGGTCTTGCGTACTCTAGTGAAAAGAGCGTATGCCATCTCTGATGCTGAACATCTGGGTGAAGAACTGGAGCATCTCAAAGTTGTCTTTAAACAGAATGAGAACACTGCTCAACAAATTTGTCGTGCATTTCAATTTGGTCCTAAAGGTGAACCATTAGAGTACAACTATAAGTCTATTGCCTTTTTGCCTTTCGTCGGGAATATTTCATCGAAAATTTTACGAATTTTAAGAATATTTGACATTAAAGTGTTTTTATGCCACCATCAGAGACTAGGGACCTCCTTGGGTCAGTCAAAGATGATTTAGGACTGAGGAAACCAGGTGTTTATAGGATTCCATGTTATTGTGGAAGTTCAGGATCGGTGTGTGCAACACCACCGTCATACTCATTTACTTGCTTTTTTTACATTGTCTGAATGAGGGACACAAGATGTTATATGATGAAACTAAACTGATTGCTCCTGCTTCCCTCTATTGGAAATGCATTCTTAAAAAATCCATAGAAATTGGTATGGCCGATAATATTATTAATAGAGGCTTTCCTCTAAGTAAAACTTGGAACCCAATCTTATGTGATATTAAGCAACAACGGTCTTCATTTCGACTTTTAACTAGTCTTGTTTTCGACCCATCGTTTTGGCGATTTCCTTCAGCGGCGCGCAACGAGTTCTGTTACGCCTAGACGGCTTCTACCTTCGTTTCGCGCACGCGCGGTTGACTGTCAGCGGTGTATAAAGGGGCCACTGTTTCTGTTCTGCCTCAGTTTACGGGGAGTAAGTGTAATTAGCGCACTCACCTGAAGATGGCAGCCAGTTGGCCTGCCGAAATATCGTGTTCAGCTGACGATGCTATCCGGCTACAAAACCCGAGATTAATATTATCAGTATTATGAATATTATCGAATATTATCAGCTTTGGTCGGATTGAAACCTTTATTTGAACTATAAATAGATCCAGTCTTTGTCTGACTATCTTCAGTGCTGTAATAAATCAAAAATACCAAATCAACCTCTCTAGACGTTATGCCATTTAAATATTAAGAACGTAAGAAACTATATGCAGACGTGTAAGTCTTCACAAGTGAAATGTTCATTACGCGTATGGAACTTAACTGCGGGGTCATCAGTCCCTAAACTTACAAACTACTTATAAACTAACACTAAAGACAGCGCAAACATCCATGTCCGATTGGGGATTCGATGTCCCGTCGGGGAAAGGCCCGAGTCTTCACAATATACTATCATACCTAGAATTGAAAACCTGTAGGCCTACAAATACTAGCGGTTTGCATGTTAACATTATACAAGATTTGATACAGTGGATGTCAATCATATTACTGATGTGTTATCTTCAAGCTCAACTGCGTGTGTGCAGATAGTGTCCAGAGCCCTCTACAAAAATTATTACATGTTGATATAAGCCACGTTTTAATATTTTTAAAGGCATTATATACACAAAAGTTATCTGGGATACAAGATATGAGCAACAAAAAGTTTACCCATAGAAGTATATAAAACAATAAAAATTTACAAGTTGCACATTGTCCAGTGTTGCCCTCTAAAATATTAAACAGTATATAAAAATACAAAAATGTCATAAACTAAATGAGTAAAAATTACAAAAATGCACAAACCAAAATTTCATGAGTAGCAGTAGTCCGTCACTTATAGTAACATGTAATAATTTGTGTAGAGGGCGCTGGGTGCTATCTGCACACACGCAGCCGAGCTTGAAGCTAACAAATCAGTTCAAATGTTGAAATGTTTGTATAGCTTATGGGACGTAACTACGGGGTCATCAGTCCCTAAACTAACAAACTACATATGAACTACTTACGAAGTAGGACGGCACAAATATCCATGCCCGAGGGGGGGGGGGGATTCGAAACCCCGACCGTAGTGGCCGTGCAGACAGTGACTGGAGCGCCTCAGTCCCCTCGGCCAACGCGGCCGGCAACAAATCAGTAATATGATCGACATCCATTGTATTCAGTTCTTGTATAATGTTAACATGCAAACCCTAGTATTTGTGGGCCAACAGTGTTTCGATTCTACGTATGATACTAAATTCTCCTACTTTGTATCCTCATATTATGAAGACTTACACGTCCGCATAGAGTTTCTTACGTTCTTAATATTGTAATGACAGGGGTTTATTTTGTATTTTTGATTTATTACAGCGCTGAAGTCGGTCAGACCCTGACTAAAATCGATTTGTAGTTCAAATAAAGGTTTCAATACGACCAAAGCTGTTTCTCCCTGTTTTAATAATTTTAAGGTGGTCACTTTAGCCGGACTCGAGATAGAGTCGTCTACATGTAAAGTAGGCTTTGAAAAACTCTGAAAAATAGTCTGACACAGCGGCGGGCAGTTCCTCATTCAATGAAAATTTCTTCCCGCCAAGCCAAATTTTCAAGTTTGGCAATAACAATAAGTCACTCTGAGCCAAGTCTGGTGGTAAGGGTGGGCTAGGAACCAGTTCGAATCAGTTTTTCCATTGCGATAGCTGCTGTGTGGGCAACGGGCTAGAGCATTGTTCTGATGAAACAGCACTTTCTACCGAGGGAATCTTTTTTTCATTATTATTATTTATATGTACATGTTTCAAACGATCCAACAGAGCACCGTAATAGGACCCAGTTATGGATATGCCTTTTCGAAATAATATCATAATTGGAATCCCAAAAGACAGTGTCCAGCATATTTCCAGCTGACATGTCGTCGCCTTCTTTGGTGCACTCTCCATTGCTCTCTGAAGTGTAATGGTGGATCCAAGATTTCATGCACAGTTATTAAACTGCGCAAAAGGTCCTGTGGATTGCGCCTCAAGTGTGAGATTCTGAGAAGAAATTTTCTTTTGTTTCTGTATTTGGTCCAAAGTTAACAGGCGTGGCACCCATCTCGCACTAATCGTTTTCGTGGTCAGTTTTTGACGGAGGATGTAATGCACTCTTTCATTTGAGATGCCTACAATGTTAGCTATCACGCTAACTTTTAATCCCTGATCTTCCATGCATCTTATCGATGGTTACCTGTGTGGTGACTTCAAAAAGGCCGATTGGAGCGTGTTCCATCTTCAGTGCTTCTCGGACCACGTTTAAGCTCATTGATCCAAAAGTAAATGAAATTGGGGCAGAATCCACATGGATCATATCCAACTCTAATTTGATCTGTACAGCTGGCCAACCCTTCAAACGAAAATGATTAATCACCGCACGACATTCGTCTTTCTCCGCACTAAAGAACTAACTATGCAGTTACCTCTTCAGGTGGCAGCCAACAATCAACTAATAACAGCGCCCTTCGGAACTTGCTGTAATGTTGTTGTTGTTATGGTCTTCAGTCCGGAGACTGGTTTGATGCAGCTCTCCACCCTACTGTATTCTGACCAAGCCTTTTCATCTCCTCATAAGAACGGCAACCCACATCTATTTGAATCTGCTTACTATACGCGTATCTTGGTCTCCCTCTGCGATTTTTACCCCACAAACTTCCCTCCAATGCTAAATTTACGATTCCTCGATGTCTAAGAATGTGTCCTACCAAGCGATCCCTTGTTTTAGTTAGGGTATGCCAAAAATTCCTTTTCTCACCAATTCTGTTCAGTACCTCTTCATTAGTTGTGCGATCTACCCACCTAATCTTCAGCATTCTTCTGTAGCACCACATTTCAAAAGCCTCTATTCTCTTCCTGTCCGCACTGCTTATCGTCCATGTTTCACTCCCATACAAGGCAACACTCCACACAAATGCCTTCAGAAAAGACTTCCTTACACTTAAATTAATATTCGATGTTAGCAAATTTCTCTTTTTCAAAAATGCTATTCTTCCCATTGCCATTCTGCATTTTGTATCCTCTGTACTACGACCATCGCATGTTATTTTACTACCCAAGTAACAAAACTCATCTACTACCTTCATTGTTTCGTTACCTAATCTAATTCCTTCAACATCGCCTGATTTTCTAAGACCGCATTCCATTATTTTTGTTTTGCTCTTGTTAATGTTCATTTTATACGCTCTGTTCAACACACTGTCCATTCCATTCAACTGCTCTTCCAGGTCCTTTGCTGTCTCTGATAGAATTACAATGTCATCAGCAAAACGCAATGTTTTTATTTCTTCCCCCTGAACTTTAATCCCTATTCCAAATTTTTTCTTGCTTTCCTTCACCGCTTGCTCGATGTACAAATTGAATAACATCGGAGAAAGGCTACAACCCTGTCTTACCCCCTTTCCAACTGATGCTTCCCTTTCATGCCCTTCGAATCTTATAACTGCGGTCTGGCTTTTGTACAAGTTGTAAATTACTCTCATTTCCCTATATTTTACCCCTGCTGACTTCAGAATTTGAAAGAGTGTATTCCAGTCAACATTGTCAAAAGCTTTCTCCAAGTCTACAAAAGCTAAAAATGTAGGTTTGCCTTTCCTTAATCTATCTTCTAAGATAAGACGTAAAGTGAGTATTGCCTCCCGGGTTCCTACGTTCCTTCTGAATCCAAACTGATCTTCTCCGAGGTCAGATTCTACCAGCTTTTCCATTCTTCTGTAGATAATTCGTGTTAAAATTTTGCAACCATGACTTATCAAACTGATGGTTCTGTAATTGTCACACCTGTCTGCGGCTGATTTCTTTGGAATGGGGATTATTACATTTTTCTTAAAGTCTGAGGGTATTTTGCCTGTCTCATACATCCTACACACCAGTTCAAATAGTTTGGTCATGGCTGGCTTTCCCAGAGACTTTAATAGCTCTGCGGGTATGTCATCTACTCCTGGGGCCTTGTTCCGACCTAGGTCTTTCAAGGCTCTGTCAAATTCATCTCTCAGTATAGTATCTCCTATTTCATCTTGATCTACTTCCTCTTCCCTTCCTACAACATCGTCTCTAAGTTCATTTCCTTTCTAGAGCTGCTCTATGTACTCTTTCCACCTTTCAGCTTTCCCTTCTTTGCTGAGAACTGGTTTCCCATCCGAGTTCTTGATATTCGTAGAGCTGCCCTTCCTGTCCCCAAATGTCTCCTTTATTTTCCTGTAGGCGATATCTACTTTTCCCATTCTTATACATTCTTCTACAGAATGCATTTGGCTTCTAGCCACTCCTGCTTAGCCATTTTGCACTTCCTGTCAATCTCATTTTTTAGTCCTCTGTACTCCATTTTGCCTGTTTCATTTACTGCATTTTTATATTTTCTCCTTTCATCAATTAAATTTAGTATCTCCTGTGTTATCCAAGGATTTTTTGCAGGTCTTGCCTTTCTACCTATTTTGTCCTCTGCTGCCTTCACTATTTCATCTCTCAATGCTACCCATTCCTCTTCTACTGTTTTATTTCCCCCTGTTTCTGTCAATTGTTGCCTAAATCTCCCTCTGAAATTCTCCAGAACTTCATTTTCCTTCAATTTATCTAAATCCCATCTCCTTATTTTCCTACCTTTCTGCAGGTTTTTCAGTTTCAGCCTACAGTTCATGACTAACAAGTTATGGTCAGAGTCTGTATCTGCCCCTGGGTATGTCTTGCAGTTTAGGACCTGGTTCAGGAATCTATGTCTTACTATTATAAAATCTATCTGATACCTTCCTGTGTCTCCTGGTCTCTTCGACGTATACAAACTTCTTTTGTGATTCTTAAACCACGTGTTTCTTACGATTAAATCATGTTCCGTGCAAAATTCTACCAGGCGACTTCCTCTTTCATTCCTCCTGCCCAGTCCATATTCACCTACTATTTTTCTCTTCTCTTCCTTTTCCTACGACCGAATTCCAGTCTCCCATCACAATTAAGTTTTCCTCTCCCTTAACTGTCTGAATAATTTCCTCTAGCTCCTCATATATTTCTTCGATCTCCTCATCATCGGTAGAGCTAGTTGGCATATAACCCTTTACTACTGTTGTCGGTGTTGGCTTCGTATCTATCTTGACAATGATAATGTGATCACTGTGCTGCTCATAGTAGTTTACCCGCATTCCTGTTTTCTTATTCATTAGCAGTCCTACTCTTGTGATAGCCCCACCTGATTTTGTATTTATAATCCTGTACTCACCTGACCAGAAATCCTGTTCATCCTGCCACCGAACTTCACTAATCCCCACTATATCTAACTTCAACCTATCCATTTCCCTTTTTAAATTTTATAATTTTCCTACCCGATTAAGGGATCTAACATTCCACGCTCCGATCCGTAGAATGCCAGTATTGTCTTTCCTGATGACAACATCCTCCTGAGTAGTCCCCGCCCGGAGATCCGAATGGGGGACTATTTTACCTCCGGAATATTTTACCCTGGAGGATGCCATCATCATATGTTCATACAGTAGAGCTGCATGTCTTCGGGAAAAGTAACGGCTGTAGTTTCCCTTTGCTTTCAGCCGTTCGCAGTAGCTGTGTAGCAAAGCCACATTATCTGATGTTACAAGGCCAGCTCAGTCAATCAGCCAGACTGTTGCCCCTGTAACTACTGAAAAGGCTGCTGCCCCTCATCAGGAACCACACGTTTGTCTGGCCTCTCCACAGATACCCCTCCGCTGTGGTTGCACCTACGGTACGGCTATCTGCATCGTTGAGGCACGCAAGCCACCCCACCTCGGCAATGCCTGTAGTTCACGGGGGTGGCTTGCTGTAATATCCGTTTAAATATCAGTCTTACCAACAACAGTGTAAGTTTCAAAAATTTCATGCTCTTTCATACAGACGTTTAACAGGCTTATCAAACCACCCCCGTACTCCGTCCACCAAAACGAGATCTGCACGGGCACTACGGTCGGGAGTTCGAATCCCCCCTCGGGCATGGATATTTGTACCGTCCTTAGTCTTAGCTAGTTCATAAGTAGTTTGTAGGCTCAGGGACTGATGACCCCGTAGTTAAGTCCCATAGGCTACAAGCTTCCTAGGGTTTTATTTGCGGACGGAGAAGTTAGTACTGCTTCCTCCCACAAGTCCCCTAAAACCTCCACATCCTTGCGGATGCTGTTGCATAGCAGTGCGCACGAGGTGCCGTAGTTGCTGTCCAAATCTTTATGTAAAGCATAGAGTTCTGACTAACCTGTTGTCTTCTATAGTTATGTCCCAGGCACGGAAGACAGCACACAGGTCGTTGGTTCTTCTACAGCATACAAATCAGGCTAAAATAAGTTCGTATGATGGAAGCATAAGAAGCGACTCGCGAGATTTTTAATTGTCAGGGATGTCATTTATTAAGTAAATAATTAAATACGAACAACTTTTGTTAATACGACACGGCTTATGCTGCCCATAGCTCATGTTGAGACCTCGACAGTTATCACTATTACACAAATCTATACTCATGACCGGCGCGGTGCCGCGCGTATAGTGGTCAGCTCGAGACTGAAACTGCGGTGCGTTGCGAGAGGGCACCTGACGCTCTATTTCGCGCCAAAACAGGGCCGCCGCGCGTTTTCTGCAAAATCGCTCTTCTTTTGTTACAATAAGAGTAGGCACCATAAACTTTTTAAACTGTCAAAAACTAGCCTGTCCTTGAGAGATATTTATCATAAATTCCCAGCTCTGAATAATTAATATTTAGTATATAATAAACAAAACTAATTTCAAAAGAAATCACGTGACGTGAAATGCAGCAGCCAATGCGAGGAGAGCACCAGTAACATAGGCGGGCTTTCCCACGGGAACCAGCACCTACTGTGCCATATACTACTGCTCCCCACCCCACATTTCAACATATGCTGCACTTCTGTCTTTCTTCCGCGTTTAAGACACGTACCATGTTAGCAAAGAAACGGCCAGCGGCCAGAAATATGAAGTGGCCATAGCCCAGGAATATCACAAGGTTCTACAAACATTTGAAAATTTGAACCAAAACGAGAAACGGACTGTAAAAATAACAGGCGCATGTTAGGGGTAGACAAAACGGAAGAGCTATCTCGGTGTCAACGCATCCGATTCAGTTTATATAGGGTGAGTCACGAGGTTTTCCCACTGTTGCTGGAGGTTAATTCATTGGTTACTTAGAACAAAAATATAACTACTGTAAAGGGATCATATCTATAATTGAAGAGGTACAACAGAGTTAGGAAACGTGCCATGGTGTATGGCGTGATACACTTTCGTTCAGAGGACACACGATCAGTCTTACGTAGTGTACTAGCCGCTACCGTCTTGGGGCTTATTATACCGAAATTTTAATTTAAAGTAGACCGTGCGGGCCGTGCAGGTTCGGTGCACTTTTAATTACTTTACTGACAAATAATTTGAAATGATAGAATAAATTGAGAATTATTCCCCAAGAAACAGTAACCTCTAATTCGAGGGTTGGAATATAAATAGTGGTAAGACTGCTGTGGAGACGATATGCAATGGAATTTATTACTGTCACTGATAGCAGACGTTGTTGACATACTTATCTTACCTCTCAGCAAATGGCCTCGTCCGAACCACGTCACTGGAGTGCGCACAATCGAGAGAAACACAGTCACTTGTGAGTGAGTGGTCTAATGGAACTACGGAGTTGGATCGAGATTGGACGTACGAGAGGTATGTATGTATGTTTGTAGAGCTTATGAGACTTAACTACGTGATCATTAGTCTCTAAACCCACAAACTACTTATGAACTAGCTTATACTAAAGATGGCACAAACATCCATGCCGGAGGGGGGGATTCGAACGCCCGACGTCGAACGGCCTCGCGCATCGTAGCATTGCGCTTGGCCGCTCTGCCAGAGGTCGTACAGCGTGTGTCATCAAGATCTTCAACAGCCCCATTATGGTGAAAGTTGTGGTGATACGTGTACGACTGTGCTGGCCCTATCCTAACGCATTACTTTCCTCCACGGCAGACCGTCAATGCACAGTATAACGGTTAGTTTTTAGAGCAACACCTGAGACCAGCTTTGCGAAAGAAGCGGCAACACTCTCTGCACAACCCATTCATCATGTTGCACGACGATGCGCGGGCACATACAGCGGTCGATGGGACTGGGAAGTACTGCACCATCCACCATACTCCCCGCAACTTTAGTCCTTGTGACTCTGATTTGATTCCGAAGGGGACCTCCTGGAGGCATTCGCTTCAGAACTGATTTAGAACTGAGCCGCCTGGCACATACGGAGAAATTCGGCCGTAGCGATGCATATTTATCAAGAAGACAACCACGAAATTAAATTTTAAAAAATCTAAAAACTTCACACTAGTATGCGCGCAAACATAGAGAAGCAATTGTCATTTACAAACAAAAATGTTCAAATGTTTGTTAATCTTATGGTACTTAAATGCGGGGTCATCAGTCCCTAAAGTTACTTAGTACTTATAAACTAACTTATACTAAAAACAAACATCCAAGAGGCTTAACAGGAAAGAGGAAACTGTTAAATTAGACAGAATTTGGACCTCACCGTTTAACCAACAAAACGACAATCAATTCTTCCCTGTCAATAATGTTGGCAATACCAGACACTGTCCCAGAGCGTAAGTCACGTGATGGCTTGTGGCGCACTCTACGTCGCCTATATATACGGCGCTCTTTCAAGTTCTGGTCGTAGTTCGCTACTTTACCTCTGAGGATGCCATCCGCAGCTGAAGATGAAACGTTAGAGGAAAGTTTCACAAGCCTCCCTACAGGAGGCGTGCCCATATGCCCCGCAGAGTGGACAGGTATAGCTGGGAACAAACAGACGAGGAAGAAGGCGATGAAACTTTCATAAATGAAAGGAGAGACACCGATGATACTCCGGATTGACAGTGGAGCAATCCCCCACTGTCATCAACCCAAACCAGACCTTCATTACATTAATATCGATACTAACACCTGAGACACAAGAAAGAAAAGACAATATAAAGAAAAGAGACTAATATCACCAAAACCATGGAAACTGTGCTGGGTGATCAGTGGCTTAAAGAAAACATTCCAAGGTACTCAACGCCCAGCACAGTACAATGCAGCAAACCACAACGACAGAAAACTCCCTATATTTTTTAGATATTATTTCTTTGTTTCCTATTACATTGTTTAGCCCAAAATTAAAATTAAAAATTTCAGAATACATTGAATTTAGACATATGTGTAATAACCATGTAACCAATCATGTTTTTATGTTCTCCAATACATCTAATAATTGTAAAATGCACGAATTTGTTAAATTATAATTGTAGCAACAACTGTAAGCACTTGTATATATGTATTTTCTTTTTGCTTTTGTTTTTTTTTATTATTTCTACTTATCTTAACCCTTTCGTGGTTGTTGGGACATATACGTCTCACTAACTTCGGACCTCATTTGTACTACAAGGTGGCGAGTTGCGTAATTCTGCATAATGCTGCCATCTGTTTTTGGCCCTTCAGAACACGGAAAAAAAATCGAGGCACTGAAATTCTTACAGTGTAGAAGGCTGTAACTGTTTATATGGGCTGCCGCGTGAATTTTCGCGTCGTACCATTGTTTATTGTGCCTTGAATCGGTTTTCGTCGTTTTCAAGCTACCGAAGGTGTCCGAAGTAAGTATATTTGCTATTTTATGTTTCTTAGAAGTTTACAAACAACAATTACGCTTTCTAAAACTCCTTTTACTTCAAACGTTTTTTTCAGTGAATTTACAATTAGTAGGACTTATGTGTCCCAGTGACCATTGTGTAGCCCTATAGTGCCTTTATGTTGCGATATTATAGTACTCATATTTAAAAGAAAAGCAGTCTTTCTGTAAATTTTTGCGCTAATAAAACACGGTATGTGGTTTACTATTATCTGCATTTTCTATTATAGAAGCTGCGAGACAGCTCTTTCTCGCTTTTTTTTAATACGGTGTGCATTAAAAATTTTTGAATCATGTACTTGTTTAGACCCTATGACAGTTAGGATAACTTAAGAAATTATTTTAAAAAGTCAGGTAAATTGGTACCAGAAATGATCAGTGGGACGTATGTGTCCCACCTTTTCTTTTTAGGAAAAATGGAATGTGCTAAAATTTTTTGAGTGTCATATTTGTAATCCTGACCCAAATCAGACTCTGTAACAGCTGAGATAACTCAAGATATTCTAAGAAATGAGTAAAAACCACGAAAGGGTTAAATACTGAAATTATGTAACATTAAGGAACTAATGTATGGCATGTAAAACTACAAATGTACGTCCTGCTTTATATTAAAAGGTAGCAGGATTATAAATGATAAATAAATAAAAACATTTTTTAAGCCGACTACTGGCTATGACCTCGGACATTTTAAATGAAAAATCGTGTTTGCAATTTTTATACATTCGAGGTACTTAAATATTTGCCGTTGTTCCAATTTTAATGTCCAATAGTGTACTTCAATCAACTTTCAGGACGTATCGAATTAAATTAACAATGAAATTGAAAAAAAAATATATTTTTATGACAACTCCGTCACTACAAATTGAAGAACACCCGCCGACATTACATTTTATGGACAGGAACTGATGAAGGCAAAAAAAGAATGGGCCGAGCGTAGCAAGTAATGAAGATGGAGCGGTGCGATCTGATCTCTCTCTCTCTCTCTCTCTCTGTCTTTCTGCTGGGACAGTGGATGGAACACACATTCGGCCCCGCGAGCTGCGGCTGGCAGCAAAGCGATGTCGCGCCATTTGACGGCGGCGCGGCGTGACGTGGCCAGCGGCGGCGGGTAAAAACCAATACCTCTGCCGACACGACCGCCCGGCTGTCAGGCGCAGTTCGCTCTATCGGCTTATGACCGGCGCTCCATTAATGAAGACCGGCCTGACGAGGCGGAGCGATAAAATTCATCGCGTGCCTTCGGCAGGGGAGATCGGAAGTGTGTCCACAGACTAATGTACTTTTGTGTCCCAGCCTCGTCGCCGCTTTTGTGTCTCGTTTCCGTCGTAGGTGTCGGTGGCCGAGTAGAAAGAACGACACAGGAATAAAGGATGCACGCTTGTGCAGGTAGGAGGTGACCGGCCAGAGGGACAGCAGAAACTAGAAACACTAGAGTAAATTATAACGAAATCTATATTTCTTAGAGACTTAGTAATACTTAACTTTTACATAGCTCAGTACTGCAGAATGCTGATACATAGTTGAGCTAGAGGCCTGCCTAGTGCCTGTCCGACAGCCAAGTCTTCACTGGTGCCTATCTGATTCCGAAGTCTTAACTGGTTCCTATCTCAGTCGCAAGTGAACGATGTCGTTCAGTGGTGGCCACGAGCGGAGTTTTAGCAGAGGGCGCTCGTGGCTGACGTCGTAAGAACGCTGCGCCGTGCGTGCATGGCGGCGCGCGGCGAAAGTAGGTGGCGCGTACTTTAGACTTGTGCGACACAACATGTACTATTACCACCATCCCGATAAATAATCTTATCTGTATCACGCAAAACAATTAACACGTTCGCTGCCGTTCACGCTCTGGCGCGATGATGCTAGGTGCCACTTCACGCTCTGGCGCGTGATCGTATTTTGACAGTATCTTTTCATAGTTTTGAGCCACTGAATGTTTTGGTTTTAGTTTTCAGGCTTTTTTAATATGGTTTTTTATTTGCATTAGTATTTTTGTGAAAACAACAAATGAACAATATAAACAGTACATACAAGCTATTTCATAAAATATATGCTTATTTAAGTATATAAGTATGAATCAAATGTTCAAATGTTTGTTAAGCTTATGGGACTTAACTACGGGGTCATCAGTCCCTAAACTTACAAACTACTTGTCAACTACCTTATACTAAGGACGGCACAAATATCCATGTCCGAGGGGGGATTCGAACCCCCGACCGTACTGGCCGTGCACCCGGTGACTGGAGCGCCTCAGTCTCCTCGGCCACCGCGGCCGGCTGTTGTGTTATGGTCTTCAGTCCGGAGACTGGTTTGATGCAGCTCTCCACCCTACTCTACCCTTAGCAAGCCTTTTCATCTCCTCATAAGAACGGCAACCCACATCCACTTGAATCTGCTTACTATACGCGTCTCTTGGTCTCCCTCTGCGATTTTTACCCCACGAACTTCCCTCCAATGCTAAATTTACGATTCCCCGATGTCTAAGAACGTGTCCTACCAAGCGATCCCTTCTTTTAGTCAGGGTATGCCAAAAATTCCTTTTCTCACCAATTCTGTTCAGTACCTGTTCATTAGTTATGCGATCTAAGTATGAATAATATCAAAATTATGAAGTATTTTTTTTATAAACTGGTAACTAATCGAAATAAAATTAAAATAATCAAAAGCTCGCTTGCTTGTTTACATTAGAATCCAATAAATCTATCATGACATCATGAGAAGCGTGTGTGGCTCGTAGCCGGTAATGCAAACGCGGAAATCTGGAACCACGTACGTGTGCATATCACTTATACTCTTCCCTGAGTGCCTACCAAAGTATACAGCTTTATCAGACGATGTCAGTTTAGAACAACCCATGATAGGATGGTAGGTCGCAGCACGCGCCACAGCGTGAGCGGCACCTGACTCAAGTAACGTTTACACGCGCCAGAGCGTGAACGGCTGCGAACGTGTTAAGCGTGACCATACAGTTGGGATTAACCTCTTTTCTGATTCCCACATCGCGAGAACTCTTGTCGAATAATATTTAGCGCGTCAACTTGTCCATATTAAACGTGAGTGTCTTAATGTTTGGGGTAGATGAAGTAGAGCTGCACCGTGCTGCTCCCAACCTCAAGGATAAGAATTTTTATTCTAGGACTTTCTTGGCTTATACAGCTTGTATTGTACTGAAATAATCAAATAAAACTCTTATTTTAGCTACCGTCGGTATAACTTTCGATGACGACTGAGGCATAGCTATTAATTAATTATGTCAAAAACTTTCGCCCAGTATCCTTGCTGTGCCATCTGTTCAAGGCCCTCGAGTGAATGGTGCTTAATAGAATATCCAGTCATGTAGACGAAGGCCTGAACAAGCTGGATTTAGACCAGGACGCTCTTGTACTGGGCAAATACTGAACTTAACCCAGCATATTGAAGATCGTTACGAAAGAAAGCAGGTGACTGGCGTGGCTTTCGTCGATCTTAGCGCAGCCTATGATACCATCAATCACAGCAGGCAGGTACATGAAATTTATCAGCTGACTAAGGATTTTGGGCTTCTAGATTCGTGCAGTGCATACTACACAACAGGCGCTTCTATGTCACATTGCAAGGAAAAAGCATCAGATGGAGAATCCAAAAACATGGTTTTGCTCAGTGCAGTGTATTAGCTCCGGTGCTGTTCAACATATACACTAATGACCAGCCAGTGCACCCCGATGTCAGGCAGTTTATATATGCTGACGACATGGCTGTGGCCGCCCAAGGTAGCACCTGTGAGGAAGTGGAGGAGAAGTTAACGAAAGCTCTGGAATTACTTGACAGTTACTATCACCAGAACCATTTGAAACCCAAACCAGCTAAGACGCAAGTCTGCAGTTTCCATCTGAGGAATAAGGAAGCTAAGACAAAACTCCATGTAAGCTGGAAAGGCCAAGAGCTACGCTCCTAAATACCTAGGGGTGAAGTTGGATAGAACTCTGTCATTCAAACAACACTGTTTAGACACTAATAAAAAGGTCAGCAGTAGGAATAGTATCATTCGTAAACTGACAAACACAAACTGGGGTGCTGACCCACAAGTGCTTCGAACAACAGCCGTGGCACTTAGTCTGTCGACAGCTGAATATGCCGCGCCTGTGTGGAAGAATTCATCCCACGTGAAACATATCGACGTGGCCGTAAACGAGTCAGCCAGCATTATATCGGGGTGCTTGAGATCCACGCCGACAGAGAAGATCTACCCCTCATTGGGATAGCTCCCCCTAGCAAGCGGCGGCAAGTAGCTGTCGAGGTGGAGAGGAAGAAACAGTTTACAATCGCCACCCCCTAAATGGGCACCAACGACAGCCTAGGTGGCTTCGCTCAAGAAGGAGCTTCCTTTGGAGATAAGAGCCAATTGATGTCACTGTCTAAGAGAGCAGGCTTCAGGAGGTAACGCCTACTCTGGAAGGCTCTCAACAGACTGAGGACTAGGATCTATAATTGCAAGTACACCCAAGATGGGGCTATCTCGACGGGGAACCTCTGTGGTACTGTGGGAATGTCCAGACGGACGACCACTGACGTGCCCAAACCTCAGCACATGCTGTACGCCCTCCCCCCTGGATATACAGCTTGCTAATGACAAGGCCATCTGTGTGGCTGATTGCTGGGCAAGAAATATCTGAATTTTAAAATTTATTACACGGACTCAAACTAGACTGTAAAGGATGGTGTTCTGGACACGAAAAGTAAAATAAATTAATTAAGTTCGAAATCAGATGCGACTCCATAAGAAGATCATCAAAATCAGAAATCAGGACACACATCTCTGGTTCCATAATGTAGAGATCGTTCAAGAGGTCTTGGTCCCGGTGCAGTAATTGTACTGAGACTTCGTTCTGTGTCTGGCCTGCTTCAAGGCTGCGGAGTATTCTTCCCTGCAGAATAGGGTCCAACTGGATGTAGCTCCATACTAGAGTGTAAAGTGGAACAACGTCTGATTGAAATTACGTGCGAAGTGTTTTAAAAAATAAATAAAAACCTACAGCCGTAACAATAATGATTTTATTAACTAGCAACCAGTTTTAGCACCTCATTAGTCATTCCATCATCATTGACATGCAAGTCGCCGAAGTGGCGTCAGATAAAGAGACTTGCACCAGGCAGGCTGAACACGACCCCAGTTGGGGTCTAACGGTCATAAATGCCACACGATCATCATCAGCAGTGCCTCTTTCGACAATCAAGACATCCAAGAAAAATATGTGATCTACGAGGCTGAATTTAACTGTACTCAGAGCTTCCATATGGGCACATGTGCACCATCCACATACAAGATAGCTACTCTTGCTGTGTGCCCACATGGAAGCTGTGAATCCAGTTAAATTCAGCCATATATGATCACATTTTCATCCTGTATGTCCTGATGGCCTGAAGATGGCACTAATGAGATGGTGAAACTGGTTGCCAGTGTTGTGCCGTTGCCCCTCGCCACGACGCCGGCGGTCTAAACACGTTGCCCCGCCACATCCAGAAGAGGCGGTAAGTCGCCTCATGGTACTTCGGCCGCCGGGGGCGCCTCCAGTCATGGTTACCTCTCTGGCTTGCTTCCCGCGCCGGCCAATCACAAGAAGAGGACTCGGCTAGATATGCCGGCGCACCACAGCCACGATAGTTCAGTCTATCAGTCTACGAATCAGTGTAGCAGAGTACGAAGCAGAGCTAGCAGTGCTACCGTTACAGGAGGCCCATCTACAGCGACGAGCCGGAACACTACTATTGATTGTAGCTAGGAAGAGGTCATTGCACAACTGTGAACTATGAAATAGGCAGAAGCGTACACCCCCAAGCACCTCACCTAAAGTTGAGTATTACCTTCAATTGTAATAAAAGTAGATGTGAACAAGTCACTACTTTCAGTTGCAGACCTCGTCCACAATCCTTGCTAGCCACGGTCCTCCTTTCGAACCTAAGCATCCCGAAGCGCGTTTCAGCACTACCCCATAGTGTTATAATGCCACAGCCATACGGCCAGGTTACCAGCCATTTGCGAAAAAAGGTGCTCCGAAAATTTTGGTGCTGTGTAATATATCCCTAAGTCCATCCGCCAACCGAATGGCGCGGTGGCCGAAGTCGAAGCTGGAAAGTATAATAGGCCGAAAGTTCGGTGTTAGAATCCTCCACCCGTGTTTTTTTCAATGTTCCATTGAGAACACGTTGATTGACTGTAATATTATTTATGTATCCATTATTGTTAACAATTCCTTCTTGGTATTTTGAAGCCACGGTGGAGTGACCGTTCTAGGTGACTTGCAACGGAGTGTGTTTGTGTGTGTTTCCTTAGGTTAGTTTAACTAATTTAAATTATCAAAATATCCACGGGTGTACTGCCGGTCTATAGTGTCCAACGGGCACAATATTTCGGCGATCAGACATGTCGCCATCATCAGGTGAACTGACCGACTGAGCTCCTGGAAAAGCGCCGGCACGGAGATCCGCACGCTACGGCTGCTCGAAAGGAACTGGGTTCTAGCCCGGTAGCGGGCCATTTAAATACCCTCGGCCCGCGGAGTGACCCCTCCGCGATCCGCGCCCCGCGCCGCGGCCGCGCAGTGGAACCGATTGCGCCGGCGTCTGAGATGACGTCGGTGTGAGGGCTCTGTCCGCCGTGGTCGTCACTTCGTAACGTTTGCAAGATTTACTCTTAATTAACCCAATCGCTGGTTCCCAAGCTTTACTAAGATTATTGCCACAGTCACGGTTTATGAGGTCGTCACTTGTGCGAATTTCAATGGCCTCTCTAATAAAGCAGTCCCAGTATCTCGACGTCTGTACCAGAATCCTAGTGCGTTCATACTCCATCGCATGATTCTCCGACAAACAATATTCAGCGACCGCCCACTTGCTCGGATACATCAATCGTGTGTGCCTCTGGTGTTCAACGCATCGATCCTCGACGGTACGCATCGTCTGTACAATATATGACTTTCCACACTGACACGGAATCTGGTACACGCCGGCCTTCCTAATTTAAGTTAGTCTGTAAGCCTAGCGACTGATAACCAGTGTAATTAACTCCCATGGGTATACAAACGTTTGAAAATTTTCGGTATTTTCAAAGTATGTTTCTGTTTTTATTTATTGAAAAATAATTAATCACATTCGTATTGAATCCTTGTGTTCTTTCAACATTTTGAACTTTTCAACCCAAATTATTTCCTTCAAATATTCGTTCGTATTGTGTACTGAATATTGTTTGCATAGGAAAAATAACAATCAGATTCTGAGTACTACATTAACTGTATAGAAAAGAGAGATTGATTCACGAGAAGAATTTCACTCTATCGTTCACTATCAATTATCATCTCCTGTTTTTAATTCACATGGTCCGCATCCAGAGAAACCGCAGAAAGACACTTCTTTTAGAATTGCTTTTCCACAGGTTTCCTCAAAACTCCCTGCACGTGTAACAAAAGTCCTCATTTATTAGATGATTTTTTTTTTCGAATGATTTTATCACAAATATCGTTCTGGCTCTTGCGCAATATCTGAAGCTAGCGATTAAAGACATAGTTATTAGTAGTCTTCACAATCTTATTATATTATTCTCTGATGCCCGTGTTATTCAGTTTACAATACAAACTGACACTTTAAGGGAATAATTTCGCCGGCCGCGGTGGCCGAGGTGACTGAGGCGCTCCAGTCACGGTCAGCACGGCCACTACGGTCGGGGGTTCGAATCCCCCCTCGGGCATGGATATTTGTGCCGTCCTAGTTTGTAAGTAGTTCATAAGTAGTTTGTAAGTTTAGGGACTGATGACCCCGTAGTTAAGTCCCATAAGCTTTACAAACATTTGAACATTTTTTGGAATAATTTCGACGGAAAGGTTCAAAATATTGAAATGACACAAGTTTTCACTTTGAACTAGGTTGTATAGTTATTTTTCAATAAAGAAAAGCAAATCCGTACTTTGAAAATACGAAACACGAATTGTTTAGAATATTGTATACATAAGTATTAATATAGTCAATTAACGTACTGATCAGTTAAATGTATAAGAAAAAAATGGAACAATGAAAAAATTACTCTATGAGGATTCGAACACGGAACCTTCGGATTACTACACTTCCCAGCAACAAACTATTGGTCCACTTCAGGTTACGGTAGTAACACTAAAAGTGGGCCTTTGCGATCGTCTTTTGATAGCTCGAAATTTAAATGAAAATAACAGTTTAACTATTCATCTGACACGAAAATTGAATAACCCAATTTGTAGAGGAGAAAATTCTCTACATCTTTGCACTCTTATGATTTTTTTTTTTCCATCTCGTAGCGTTTCAAAGACATTTGCAAAATAACGGCGATTTTGGCAAGTCTGTCTGTCTGTCTGTCCGTAACGTGTTCCCTGTTTTCAAGACTAACCGTTCAACCGATCAGCACCAAATTTTACAGACATGATTGTAGGCCACCAGAGACCAGAACCTTCTTTTTTCAAATTTTTCGGACAAAAAATACGGTAGTAATACAAAAAACAGCCATGTGTAATATAATTGCAAACGAACAGTTCATCTGTTACGAAAATTGAATAACCCAGTTGGTAGAGGAGAAAATTCCCTACAACTTAGTTCCCTTACGTTTTTTTTTTTTTTTTTTTTTTTTTTTTTTTTTTTTTTTTGTATCTTTTCAGACATATTTGCAAAACTAACGGAGATTTGACACCCTCTATTGAATTAAAGAAAACCAGCCGTTCGGAGATGTCACGTGACATTCCTCGCCCAGAACCCACTCTGGCATACGCCATCTTGCGTTGCGTATTTGATGATTTTCTTATTGTAACTTACACGTTGTCATTTTAAAGCAATGGTGCACTGAAGAATTAACAAAAACACACCATTCTTCGTACGATAAATGATTATCTAGTGTCTACAATGCAATATTAGCATCAGTTAACAACGGCCATCAATAGTATGCGATTATAGGACTCGTCTTTCGATTGATAGCCGTAGCGTAGTGGTCAAGGCGTTGGGTGATGATGCGACAGGTCGATGATTCGGAACACGCCACTACCTAAACTTCTCTTTCCTAAAAGGGATTCAGACACTCTTATTAATTAATTTTTTATTATTTCGGTCCAAAAGATTGCAAAAACTTATAAAACTACAAATCTAAAGTGGGCCGTAAAACACGTCAGTGCGAAATTTTTACTGTTATTTTTTTATGATCGGTCGTTTTCGAACGTTAGTTCGTTTTGCTCTCTGTTGATCGTTTCATCATTGATTTTTTGTTTCTTTTTATAGAGAGCGTTAAGCTCTGATCGCGCACGCTGAGCAACCAGGCCTGCCTACAACCTTGGCCACTGCGTCATTCGGTTCACAGAACGCGTATATGAAATAGGGCCGAAAGTTTCGGAGCATTTTTGTCGTGGATGGCCGTATTATAGCACTATGGGATAGTGCTGCGAACAGGGCTGACCCCCCCCCCCCCCCCCGTCCCGAACTTACTTTGCGAACCATGGCACTCGCCTTGTGAGCGGCAGAATGAGCCTACACCGCTGCAATGCCGCCTAACCAATGCCGGTGACGTCAGCATGCGATAGCGATAAGCGCGGTATTACGGCTAGTTCACACGACGACACTAGGTTTCATGAAACTGCGCTAAATGGCCAGTGCGCATGCGCGGCAGGTGTTCGCGCAACTCGGCGAAACTAAACAGTTTCGGCACCTTCCAACTTCGGCGAAACTGTTTGCGCGACTTTTTAGGTTAGGTGATAACCAAAACAGAACAAAATACAACATAAAGGGGAGAAGGGAAGAAATAGTTAGGTTTTTGGACATATATGCGATGCATAGGTGTTTGTGCTATTTTAATGATGAAATTTTCAAGAATAAGCAGCGGCATGTTAGTGTTCTTGAAGCAATTATTCGTGAATTAAATATTGATAGGTTGACTATTAGTGAATTGCAGACTAAAATACGTTCATTTCGAAATACCTATACAAACTAACTATGGCATTTGTGGATTTCTGAACACGGTACAGGTACTGTTGAGACGAATATCTACTTGGAGAGAAACGAAATGCAATTAGTAATTTCATTTCTGGTAACAATGCTTCACGCATAACGGTATCTTGTTTCTTTATTGCATTACTAACTCTGTTTAAAAGGTACGTGAACTGCTCTGGTGACATTCTAAGTTGATTAAAATAACGTATACGGTCTTCAACCACAATTTCTTTCAGCAAGGACGCTTAGGAATCAAGCTGACGTCTTTTTTTTTTTTTTTTTTTTTTTTTTTTTTTTTTTTTTTTTTAAATGCAGTCACGAACCCAAAAACGTTCCTTATTCCTTTTACGTTTAGTCTTATGCAGCGACTTCACACAGACAAGTAATAGCTCCGCCACAACTCTTACATCTACCAAAACTTTCATTCTACGGCGACTACGGCACTCAAAACAACGAATCTGAAGCGCATAGTATTGGCGCCGTGTCTACAGACATACACGAAACCAGTTGCGCACAACTCATTTTATGCAACGGGTGTCGCAACCTGGTGCCGTCGTGTAGACTAGCCTTTAGGAAATTTTCACTCCAGCGTTACCTTATACCGCGCTTACTTCCTCCTGTGTAGAACTTGCAAAAAGACCACGACGATAAAACAGCGCACACGGAAGCATACCGGCAAGCATTTTTCAGCGAACCATACGAGACTGTAATAAGAAAATAGCAAGTGACGTTGACAGCACCTTCCGCTGCACAACGTGAGGTGGCGCGCGGAGTATGTAGAAGCAGATAATCGGTACAAATATATAAAATACACGGCTGTAAAATATAAATACTGAGGTGAACTCTAGAAACATTTAGTTTTCCTATTTGTTCGTCAGATAAATAATACTGTGAGCGGTGATGGTTCTCAATATCTTACTCAGCGGTGAGAAAATGGTTTATTCTTTTCCGCGCCGGCCGCGGTGGCCGAGGGGACTGAGGCGGTCCAGTCACGGTCTGCACGGCCACTACGGTCGGGGGTTCGAATCCCCCCTCGGGCATGGATATTTGTGCCGTCCTTAGTCTTAGCTAGTTCATTAGTAGTTTGTAAGCTTAGGGACTGATGACACCGTACTTAAGTCCCATACGTTCTACAAACATTTGAACATTCCTTTCCGCGGTGTAAACTTATTGGTGAATTTCACTTCAGTATAGTATTTATCAAACCGCTTCTTTAAACGCAGGCCCATTCAGTACACTTTTAAATCAGTTTCATCTTTTCATCCTACATCAGACGAAATCCATAACTGCGGATCGTTCTCAGGAATACAATTGCCTAAGGCTCTTCTAGTCTCTCGTTTTAAATGTTATCTATTATTAAAATGAGGACATTTACTTTACTGCTGGCTTCATAGGTTCATTCCACATTTTATGCACTTCATACAACGTTGTGGTATAAGAGCAGTGATTTAGTCAAATAGTAGAGGAGTATGTCCTCTTTTCTTTTGAAGTATGCAAAACTGTCAAAATATGTTGCCTTACTCATGCGCTGTCGTTAAAATTCATAATATTGCCTAGTCTTTGAACTGCTTAAACACCTATAGAGGCACACCATAAGCATACGTGATTGTTATAAGTCAACAAAGTTGTTGAAAATCTGGGGAAACAAACTCTCACCTACATCGCTTCCTTAAAACGAAAATAATAATAATAAACATATGCCTGAGCGTAAATCAAGCAGCTAGGGTTCCGTTCAACCTTAATTGTCTTTGTACACAGTTCACGCATCCCTGATATTGATAATACCTATGATTTTTGCTGCAAATAAATCTGACGCAGGAATTTCATGAATTTCGGGATTGTTTAAATTCTGTTTTCTTTAATTTCACTTTCAATAATGTAATATTTTATTAATTTATTTCGTGTGGGCTTATATTGATGTGCTGTGCTAATTGGCAGTTGCACATTTTCTCGTTACTGTTGGGGTTTCTGCCAACATGTGGCGGAAGTCTGCAGCGATGTTCCAATGGTCGTAAATCTTACCTAATTTTTGAGGTCATCGGCCACGATACTTATAATCTAGTTAAAGTAACTTATGCAGAGGACAACACAAACTCCCATATCCGAGGGAGGATTCGAACCTCCGACGGAAGTGGCTACGCTATCCGAAATATGGCGCCTTCGATTATGTGGTCATTCTTCAAAGGGAAAGTTTCCAGAAAAGAAAAAGGTATAGCACTCAACGGGGATGTTGTCACGCAAATGTGGAATTGTTCACGCTTCAGTCACGGTCTGCACGGCCACTCCGGTCGGGGGTTCGAATCCCCCCTCGGGCATGGATATTTGTGCTGTCCTAGTTCCTAAGTAGTTCATAAATAGTTTGTAAGTTTAGGGACTGATGATCCCGTAGTTAAGTCCCATAAGATTTACAAACATTTGAACATTTTTTTGGAATTGTTCAACTGACCGCTTTAAAGGATATTTTACGGCATACAAAAAGTCATCCCATTCAGGGGACGCGTAATGCCCTACCATTACTACTTTGAAACATTAAAAATGCTGTACGTGACTCTCGCATAGTCTGAATGCACTAAGCAGCCAACCTGGTGTCACTCACCCAAGAAAATTTTATTGGAGCTCATCCAATGTACGTGAACTATTTGTAAATTATATGCAAAATCCATCCGGGTGGAATCACTCTACCTTGTCTCACTTGAACTGTACTGTCGTAGTAATTTTAATTTGCATTGTCTCGCGGCGATAGCTTTCGGCCAAGCACTCCTTAGCCATTGTCAAGTGGTATTGACTGCCTAGTGGCTGCAGGAAGGATTATTATGGTAGAGGGCGCTACATAGCATCTTTATTTGTTTAATTCTAAAATTAACAATGTCAAAACATAAACAGTTTTTTCTTTTTCTTATGATACTTTAAACCAAAAAATATGGAAAAATTGATTGCATACAATGCTTATAGTTTTTGGGCTGGAAATATGATGATAAAAGGAAAAAAAGTGTTTCCAGTTTTGACATTACAATTTTGTATGAAAAATTGTTAATTTTAGAATTAAACAAATAAAGATGCTATGTAGCGCCCTTTACCATATTAAGCCTTTCTGAAAACCGACGTAGACTGGCATTACCAGTGGATGCCTGACGTTGAAAGAGGAATAATGACACGTTTTAAAAAAAGGGAATATATAAAAAAAATTGTACATGTGATGTATCGTTTGTATATTCGTGATGACATTGAGTTGGTATGTATTATATTTGAAACGTAAAACGAAAGGAAGATGATCATATTAATTAAATCATACTATAATACATTATGTTCTCTCATAGGTTTGACTTGATAATGGGCTCACGTAAGCCCGAAAGTGGTCGTCAATAAAAAGAACTAGCTGTGTTCAACTTTGGCTGTTTTTGAAATTATTAATAAAAATAGTCTCAGCAGCTTTACGCCTTGTGCTCGGTCGGCCACCATGGGGTCTATCGTCTAAACAACCCGTGGCGTTTCGAAATCATTCTCGCCACAGCTGCGTTTGTCAACGGACCTTTACCCGTTCGAATCCCCTCCCTATGGCGATAGGATCGTAAGGCTAAAGTAGCACATTCCCCATTCTGATAATACAGCTACGCTAAAAGTACCTTCTGAGGTGACGTCAACATGCTGCTGGTGCATCGGATTCTCTCTCTCTCATTACAGCTCCTTTTATACACGATTTTCATGCGCAGTCACTGAGTTTTTGCTGTCCAGCACCATCTGTCAGAAATTGTTTGAACTATTTTTTCCAAGAATGTGTGTCAATTTTTACCTCTCTATCTACATTATTTCGTTATTTATTAAGTTTTCAAATTTATACTGACTTTTTGATCACGCAGTATATGTAAGGTTTCTGTATTTGCTTAGCAACACTCTCTTTTGGTTGTTGCTAGATACTTGTTTATTTTGGGTTACATCATTTACTTTAAACGTGGACTCATCGGTTCCCTTTTAGTGTGATCAGCCTCCAATGTTCACTTCTGTCACACGACGGTCCCAGGTAACCCTTTGAGTTGCCTGAGTCATAAACCTCTCTAATGGAATGATGAGGTTAGGCATCTTTGCTGTCGGCCAGCTGTGTCTCGAGACCCGAGTCACCTTGCCAAATGCCTCACTAACAAAAACTACATTTTCAGGTGTATGTAAACTAGTAATTGCCCCAACTTCTAATTTGAATATATCATCGCACTTGCAACGTGATTCCGCATTTTGCATATCAGATGTACTTACTCTTGTCGAAAATGGTCATACCCCATCGAGTTTATACTCGATGGACTCGATAAGCAGATGGATTCGATATGGACTCGATTAGCAGAAGAAGGTGGTGAGGTTAGAATATGTAAGAAATAAATGTCAGGAGAACGCGACTCCTTACACTATTACTGAAAACCAGATCAAAATCCTTAAATATCTGAAGTAACAGATTTTAGGCTGTCGCTGCATTTTGCAGAAAAAAGTGCTGTTGTAACTGGTAAATGTCTACCCATTTCATATTTCCAGTTCAATATAATTTTAGTTTCCCTTACTAAGGATTTTTATACCGAAAGGGGTCAATTGGACCCGTTTTCAACTATCTATTTCTTTTATTATTGAACTTCAGTTATTGTGCTGGAAGTTTGATATGCCACCGTGTTTCCGTTCATGTTTGCCTCTTGCCTCTGCCTTCGGTGAAGGAAAGTAAAAGGTTGGTTGTATCAGTTGTTTAGTGTACCTGGGTGATATAGTTCGCTCCCTACCTTGTCAGAGAGGCTTCATCCTACGCATGTTCCCTACCAACTTAACAGTATCGTCAAAAAAAAAAAAAATGTTCAAATGTTTGTAAAGCTTATGGGACTTAACTACGGGGGTCACCAGTCCCTAAACTTACAAACTACTTACGAACTAGGACGACACAAATATCCATGCCCGAGGGGGGACAGTATCGTCGTTGGGCAGGTCAGAGACGAGCGATGGTGGTCGCCCCCGCAAAATTCTTCTACCCCAGGGGTTGGCAACTCCCCCCTCCAGGTTCCCTAGCCGGCCGCTGGCCGTGGCTGTTTGAAACCGTCGGTGGTCTGGTGAGTAGACAAGCTGCGCTCCAGCCTTAGATTACACAAAGCGACATTTTTGTTGAGATTTTTATGTTAGATACGTTAATGTACGCATGGGTTGATCTTAGGCCAAAATCGAGAACTCGTAAGAATTGCTGCTCAAATCATGGTATTACTTCCCGGCTAAGGCTCGTTTCCGACCTGCTCAATGTTAATTCCAGTTCATTTTCTATATCTCGACTTTGGTCCCCATATGTCTTAATGGTTTGTGTTGGTAGTACTTCCTGACTCTCCTCCAGCCCACCTAAACATGCGGATTGTGTCACCGAGCTAGGGAGGTTGCAAAATTCAATGTATAACGAATGTAAATTGTATTTGAAAGATGGGAGACTAACAATTTAAGCTCATATTAAATTTTCGTGTTAAAACTAAATTATTTATTACCTATCATTGTTCCTCTCCTAGTCACCAAATAAGTTGTCCATTGTGTGCACATACACCTGCTGTGTCGATGTGTTTATGATCTTGTAATGCCCATAACAACATCTCTTCTCGCTCTACATGCTCGGTTGATCCATTTCCTAAAGTCGTTATCCGTTGAGCCAATTATATTACTTCTCTTTTTACTGTTTTATACTCGTGATCGCGGACTCACTATTTGTTCATGATGAGTGTGAGACACCTCCACCCAGTATCGGACGTAGTAAGAGATGTTGGAAGGGAAACTAATGGACGTCGAGTAGGCGGGATGCTTTCAATATCATGTTCCTTTGTGTGATTACGTTAAACAAATTTTTCACTTGATGTGTAAGGAAAGAAAATATTTTGTTGGTGATATTGGGGGAAAGGTATTTATTTTATTGTAGAAAAGTGTGAGTGGAGGTAAAAAAATTTATTTACGTGTTTTTAACTGTGGTGGCTGTTGTTGTGATGTTTGAGCAACATAACAAACCTGATCTTAATTTCGTGGTTGGTTACGTTAAGCTCGTGATTAATGCAAGTGGTGTAGTTAAATTTTGAAAATATTAAGCAAGACAATCAGTGTAATTAACAAATACTATGGCCCTATCTGACAAACATTTCAAAAGATCACTCACCTTTCCTTACAAAATCTCCTACAGAGACTGTGCACTCACAGATAGCAGAAATTTAACTTACTCCATCTGTGCAATACGTATGACTCAATTAGTACGCTAATGGTACTGATAATTTAGAAAATCATGAATAGTAGGATTTTTAATATCAAGTGATTGGCAAGTGGATGCCCTCCAACCACTATAGTCAGTATCTAATAAAAATTAATTCACTGAAGCAAATAGGAAATTTAAGTAAATCAGTCTTAATTGATGCTATGCATACGGCATTAGTACGAGTTTGGTTCTTTATGGGATAGATGTGGCGGTGGCTACTATTGCTGAAATCAGTGCAAAACGAAATAGAAAAATTATTCATTAAGTCAACTATCTGTTTTCTTCTACCATCAATTTTAGCATAATTGTCTCAATTGAATGATTTTTACAGTCTCTAACAATTAATGACACTCACTTGATTGTAAAATTGTGTAGAAATATTATTCATGCATTATTGAGGATTGTCATGCTAATGAGTGGTTAAATAGTGGTTCAAATAAGATAGCAAAAGTACTGTCTAATGTTCTTGTATTTTAACAAAACTGAAACATGCATTCACAGTAAATTACAACCAATAGCATTTAACTTATCTTATTTATCAGTCCAGCGACGTGGTATTCTGCAGTCATATAAATGATACACAAATTCATACAGATATCATTTTGATGGTGGCTCCTCCTTTGGCAGCTTGCTAGCAGTTCGCCGTGATGCTTCGCGAATCGCGTAATTAATCTCGACCGTTAGCGTCCGCGATGACGCTACCGCGTTTTGGACATCTGGGACGGTTACCGAACACGTAACGAATTTCTGCCTCAGCAGAACGAGCGAATAAATGTTTCATTAAGATCAATTCTTGCTTCACTTATGTTCACAGGTTTCACATAAACTTTCATATCGTTACACTTATAACAAATTAGAACTTTCACTTTGTTTTAACTTTATTACTTATATTGTTTGAGCACTCCGCAGACCGCATACGAATGACTGATCTACGTCACGGCTCGGCATATACTGCTGTTTGCCTGCTCTCTCCCAGGCGAGCGCTGCTATACAATAAAGTCTCTGATCTAAGGAGCCAGGTCGATTACTATTGAGATCGATATTTGATTTCGTTTACAGAGAAGTATTTTACATTGACAAATTAAACATAACAAGTAATCACAGTCATAAAGAAAACATACAATGTACAAATAAAATAAAATAAAATATACATAAACAATGACAATACAAATAATAAAGGAATTATAGAAAATGTTTCCAGTTAAATTAACTACATACATGGTGCATCACAATAATTAATTGAGTCACATGAGAAAGTAATCACTACATTTCACTATATACAGGTTCAAACGAATAAAATGTTTCAAAATGAAGCTCAGTCCTCGTTATAATGTAAGGCTTACCTTAAGGGTTACCTTACATATGTAATAAAATTAAAAAAAATAGTAGAAAAATATACAGCTTTAAAGGTAGTAACAAATAGTATTTTCTGTTACCCATCACAGGGAAAATTATTTTCAATAGTCGGGGCACTATTGTCTTTCAAGCGGTAATAACTTTCGTAATACCGAGTGACTTGACTGCAGGTGTTAGTCAGTGGTCAGCACCTCCCCGTGTTCGTTTCTCTCGTTAACGCTTCACTTTCTTTTGGTGGCGCTATTCTTCCGCGTATTGTCTACCTCCGTGGATGTGGCGTCTTTCTCGGAGGCGTCGTCCCCCATCAGCGGGTAAAACGGAAGGCACGTCACAACGGCTGCGCGGGCCAATGCATCTCGCCGCCACCAGCCCCTCACTTAACGCCAGTAGCTCCTGGCTGTCTGCCTCCTCCTGTATGCTCTATTATGATATCGTGTGCGGTATATGTGTTCGCCTCGGTTGCACAGTGGTGCCGGGCGCCGCGGCTCAGCGCGGCCGGTCAGGGGACTTAACGCCCTCTGTAATAAAAAAGCTGAGTCAAGAACTCTTTGAACAAATACGATCAGCGTCCGCGAGGAACAGAACTACACATAGAGAAAAAAAAAAAAAAAGTGGTAGAGTGCCAGACTGTGAATGCATAGGTCACGTGTTCGATCCCCGCCAGTTCCTGGGATTTTTATTTGTCACTTTCCACTTCTTTCCAGTATTGCTCTTGTGAAAAATATCGAATATCATCGTGGTTCGGAACCCACGTTAAACTGTAGGTCACCTTATAACTGGCTGGGTAAGTCAGGTCGGAGGAAGGCAACGGCATGCCACCTCCAAAAAGGACCATGCCTAGTAAACCACTGTGGTGTTCAAACCAATCTTCGGGATTGTTGACTGTTTTACCGTTATGCAGTATATTTAAGGTGTTCTCATTTTTTCTTCTAAATGTAGTCCCATCCCGGACATCCGATTGAGGGACTGTTTAACGTCCGGCTTGATTCCCATTGAGAAAATCCATCATGAGCTTGAACACCAATTTTGGCTCTTCAAGCAGAGACTGGCATTCCATTTCGAAAATCAGAAATTATGAGACTGGAACTACTCCAATATGAAAAATTAACCAGATTACCCAATGACACATATTGGAACAACTACAAACGTCATGCTAGCCGGCTGAAAACACAGAGCCGGCCGCGGTGTCCGAGAGGACTGAGGCGCTTCAGTCACGGTCTGCACGGCCACTACGGTCGGGGATTCGAATCCCCCCTCGAGCTTGGATATTTGTGCCGTCCTTACTTGTAGGTAGTTCATAAGTAGTTTGTAAGTTAAGGGACTGATGACCCCGTAGTTAAGTCCCTTAAGCTTAACAAACATTTGAACATTTGTTATATGTGAAAGAGAAGACACCATAATGAATTGGGAGTATCTAAGAAACTGTGAACCACTGCAATAATTATTGTAATGATTTCTAATACGGTAGTACCAAAACTAGTGAGGAACAGTACACGGTAGAATACATCAATGCCCTTTTGAAGAAGATTTATGAAATCTTCATGACTCTCATTTGATTTATATGATTAATATACAACATGATGTTTTATTAATGGTTATTTAAAATTTATGTACAACCCGTTTATTTCTACACTTTGTACCTATATAGTAATGCTTTCTTTTCCTAAAGCAATGCAAATAATACTGTTTTTAAAGGTGCCTTTATAAACTTTGTAATGCATTTAAAGCATTGGATGTTTAAATCTGTGTACACTAATAATATTTGTTCATATTCACAGAACATATGACATTTACAGCAAATGGGCAAAGCTGAAAGTGTGTACCCTGTACCCATACGGGATTCGAACCCGGGTCTCCCACTGTCTAGCCAGTTGCGCTAACCCCTACTCCACTGGGGACACAGTGATCACCCCAACTGCAAGGACTACCAAAGCACGCCTCCCGCCAAACACAAATTCCGAGCTTTACCCTGCCCACAGTACTAAAACTCGTAGTTCCACAAACTAATTCTTGTATGAGTAAGGGTCACAAACTTGCCCACACCTCCCCACTGACGAAAGGATCATTGACCGTCACCGGCATTTTTTATATATACATGTGGCGACTGAGAGAACAGACGTCATTTCTGATCCTGCAGTCGTTATTCCTTCATATTCACAGAATATATGACATCAAATGCTAATGGGCAAAGCTGAAAATGTGTACCCAGCCAGGATACGAACTCGGGAATATGAAGAAATAACACTACAGGATCAGAAATGGCATCTCTTCTCACGAAACAGACGCCACATGTATATACAGTAATGGTTGTGTTATGGTATTAGTGATCATTTGATCTATATTTTGTTTCGATGATATTTATTGCTACAACGTTTTCTTCATAGTGCCACACTCATGTGTGTTTATTTATTATTATTTGTTTTTAAGTTATAAAATTTACTCCCAGTGTAGCTTACCACATTACATCCATTATCAGCTACTTGAATTTTTGGAATACTTATTTCGTTAGACAGGTCTTTTTCAGTTTACTCTAATCCAGTAATTATTCCACACTGTAATTCATTTGAAGTTCTTGATGCCATCCCAAACCTGGCCTTACAACTGTCATATGCAACACCTATCTAAAATTATCGCCCAAAATTATTATCAAGGTACTTATTATATATATTCATTAGCATTATCAGTTTGTTTATAATAGTAAGTAGTTCCAGTTCCCAGGTTACGTTCAAATTTATTCCTTGTTTTATCCTCCACACACTGTATATTCATTGATTACTCTTCAGTTTTTAAGTTGCCTATTGTATGTCAATCTAGTTTATCATCTCTTTCAATACAGTAGCAAAACAGTGTAACCTCTTTGACACAGCAGTCAAAACTCTGAAGATGGCTTTATAAGCCGAAAACCGGTTAAGTAAACAAAAATAAACTCGTAGTACACACACAAAATTGTGTTTCTTCCATTTATCTGTCCGGCTTATTCCATTTTCAATTTCGCTGTCTTTTTTCCTCTTGCTTAAATCTACCAGTACCTAGGTAATGAGTAGTGATAGCATAATTACACACGTCAGTGTTTCAAATTTTCATAACGGCTTTTACAGAATTCGAAAAATGTCCTATATCCTCCTCACATCACGAGGCGCTATTGCCTGGCGAAACTTGTATTGGCGGGCGGAATGTTAGCGCTGGAAAGGATTCCGACGCGACTGGCATTCCTCCTCTGCAGCGAGCGCGGCAGAGGGCCATCCGCTTTAAGCACTCGTCCTCTCCTTCTCTGCACTGCACGTGATTCCGGCGCTCTTTCACCACCCACTCTTTTTATACGCGCCATGTTTACCACTTCCGAGGAGCGGGTCTGCCTCTGAAAACCTGGCAGGACACGAGTTATGAGTTTCTTTGCTTCGTCTTGCTCTTCATACGTTAAACATTAAACATTTGTTTGTGTTGACTGACTAGCGTCGGAGCGAATGCACGATATGTAACGATTCAATTACTTTCCGAAATTACCTGCAACAGCAGCGGGTTAGTCCTGTATAGAGGCGGAAACCAAGCGACGGCCGCCATTGTTGGGCCATGTGGCTGGCGTGACGTAGCCAGGATATTGTCAAAGGAGGGGGGGGGGGTGTCTGAATGGTTAAAGAGAAATTTACAAAGGCTCCTGTTTTTCATTTATTCTAAAAACAAACTTAGGCTTACATTTTTTTAAAATATTTTATGCACATAGCTTGGGTTTGTATGAACTTCTTAAAAATACTGCAATATTTTGTATACAAAATCGAGGATAACATTTCGTAACAATTGTTTCAAGCAGAACCTTCAGCTGTTATTCCAAACGAAGTCAGATTATCAGAATGAGAAGTGTTTCTTTGTATTGAATTCTGGCTGGGCCGGCCGCGGTGGCCGAGGGGACTGAGGCGCTCCAGTCACGGTCTGCACGGCCACTACGGTCGGGGGTTCGAATCCCCCCTCGGACATGGATATTTGTGCCGTCCTTAGTAGTAGTTAGTTCATAAGTAGTTTGTAAGTTTAGGGACTGATGACCCCGTAGTTAAGTCTCATAAGCTATACAAACATTTGAACATTTGAATTCTGGCCAACGACACGATTGCATGTCAAAAAGCTCGCTGCCTGTCAGCCACGACTGTAGCTCGGTGTTTCGCAAAATCTGCATTAATTTTTGCATCAGTATAAATACCTTGCATTTTGATTTAGGAAGCGATAGTCTATAATTTTATTTCTGACATTATTGGTTCTTTTACTCTTTTTGCCATTGCAACGTATCCATCCTCTAGATAAAATATTACTCTTAAACCTAACTTTAAAAAGTATTACACATGTTGACTGAGGTGCCTTATGATGTAATGAAATATTGCCACTCCAAATAACGACTCTACTGTTGTAAATAGATAAATAAGGTATTATAGTAGTACGTATTTTAACTTACCATAACGCTAGTGGGCAAATGAAAGTCGGTTTTTCTCTTTTTTCTTGTTATGAACTTACTCATAGTTGGAAACTTAACAACACAAAAGAAATAAACGGAAGCGGCAGCATTCCACTGTAGTGATTAACATAGCAGTAATGGAGTAAGGCGAACAATGGACAACGGCTAAATTAGGATTGTACAATAGCCGATGATGTTATCGATGTATCGATAATTAAAATCTATAGATGGCTTTGTTGACTGTCAATAGTGCGAATCCCTTTTTTGGCGTATGACTGATAAAAATAACAGTTTCACTACACGGTAGCTAGGTCGTGTCTTATTTCATTTAGTCCCTTCGGAGGTTCGAGTCCACCATTGAGCATGGGTGTGTGCGTGTTGTCCTTAGCATAAGTTTGAATAGTATTTTATCGTTTGGGTGATGGGGGGGGGGGGGGGTCCGGACCACCAAGACCCCACCTTTCAAAAAATGTCTGTAAATCTATAGGACCAAACTGCGTGGTCATCAGTCCGTAGCTTACAAACTACTTAAAACTAGGTAAACTAACCTAAGGACAACACACACAGCAACGCCCCAAGCCCTAGGAAGGAGTCGAACCTCCGACGGCGAGCAACCGCGCGCTCCGCAGCGAGGTGCCTTATACCGCTCGGCTACTCCACCGCCCCCCCCCCTCTCTATCGCTACGTCCTTGCATAGGGCCGCTACATTAAAACGAGTTTTTAATGCCTTTGTAATGACTTCATGAGGGAAGTGAAAGTGCAAATGACAGCGTAATGGTAAAAATATATACTGAAGCACACTATTGCGACAAGGAATGCTAGAGTACCAGATACAACCAGTTAACAGGACGCAATTTGTAATCTGTCTGCTAGAGCAACTTCGTAGACACAGACTTTCATTTGCTTGCTTGCTTGCATAATAAATTTTTGTTCAAATGAATATTCTATAGCTTTCTTAAATAATCTTGAAGATTTTTTAACAAGCATCTGTTGTTACGTCGAAACAAGACGGTTAGGATAAGCCTTACGGACAACTAGCTTCATGACTAGAGCACTGTACAGTACAAGCAGAACAATCCGCGGGGGACTGATGACCTCGGCAGTTTCGTCCCGCTAAAACACAAAACCAACAACAATCCACCATTGTGAATCTCACGTTGTAGGCGCGCGTTTCGGCACTACGGAACACTTATACTTTTTAATATGCTGTTGGGGCCATTAAATATAATTTCCTAATGAAGAAAAATTACAGAATAATAACTTTATTTGCTTACATTTGATTGTAAGAGAGAAGCAACTTAAAGTTAGTGATTAGATGGATATCTAGAGATATGATACATTCACTTACACTCCATATTAAGGCATATCTTTCCGTTCTAAATATTTACCACATATAGTTAAAAAAATTAAAATTATCGTGTTTTCTCGGTTATAAATGGTACGTACACATACGTTTACGGTAATTAAGAGTTACATTGGAAGTCACAAAATAATATTAAATTGCAATATCGTATTTCCTGTATTCCGAAACTCTTATGCCTCGCATATTTTACACATACCTTGTTTCAGAGAAGATTTTACGTCAATAATGTGTTTAATAACTTTGAATATCTACTTTCGTCAGTTAACGACTAATTGTAAGTAAAGTAAGTAAGTACGTAGCATGCACTTTGAAATAAATTGAATGTTGCATGCTAAGTTTTGAATTTAATTCCTTTTACGTAGGACTCATTTCCCGTTCGCATTCTTTTTTTAACATCCTGTTCACAGCTTGGGAGTCATATTTAAACACTGAACTAATGCAAAAAAATATAATTTAAAAACCAGTAGCTGGGTAAAGCCAGTGCACTCATGCATCGCTTAAAATGCAATTAACTCCTTAGTTCGTCCAAATAAAACCAAGAAAAGTAGCTTACCTTAAAGACACTGTATGTCATGTTATGTTAACAATCTGTAGCCAAATTAAACCATTGCTTACATGCATAGGCCTATATTTTCATTACTACCTCTCTGTGAGCATAACTATTTCTAATCAAATAAAAAAATTGTTTTGTTCTTAACGTTACACAGATAGTTGCTCCATTTTGGCGTCCATACTTGGCGTGTGGAATTTACAAGCCTCCTTTTACGTCGATCTACGGTTGAAGGAAACCGATTTCAGCAGTTTGGAACAGCACAACGAACAATTTCACAGTGTGAAATAATAAAATCACAAAATATTAGCTGATTCACTTCGCTACTCCACACAAAGCATGCAATACTGTCTTCGGATAGGGATTCAAAACGGCGGATTGTTCAGTTCGGTATATCTATACCTGGCGTCATATAAGAAGGCGTTTCCGCGCATAGAGGCGGAACAAAAGGGGAAGCGTGGAGCGGAGGAGCTACGGCCGGGCGCCAACAGTTGCGCCTTGGGGAGAAACATTGCGCAACTCACGGCCAGCCACGCGCCTACGGAATGAATATTATTGGCTGTCATAGCGGTGGTGGAGGGGGATGCGCAGAACAGCTGAAAACTGGGCCGCCTTCATAGCTGACGCCGACTATAGTGCTTTAAATGTCGCGTTTTGCAGCATGACCTAAGCAGTATCCAAATAAAAATATATATGAATGTGGCTTAAGAAAATGGGCAAAGGCGAAAACTACTCGGCATTTCAATTAAAAGCAGCTTTGGTGCATACATAATAATGTCTTTTCTACAATATAGTGATTTATTTAAGACAAAGGTCAGTGACAGATAGAAATGAAAGGTGCAGATTACGATTATGTTAATGTTTGTATTACTGAGAAATGAATTAAAATAGAGAAAAAAAAACAAATAATTATTTAATGTTTTGGTAACTGACGTAACATCATGTTTACAATATTTACGAACTCATTTTGCATTTCTTATGCTGGTACTCTTGCTACATTTTGTAACACTTTTTTGTTGTCGTCCAAGGCGAATGTGTTACTTAGAAAATATGTACTCACCCAACCTATAATTGCTTGGGAAGCACCCGTTTGATACGAATGATTAGCTCAACTGCAGAATGTGAAATCATGCCGTGTTGTAATTATGAGAGTATTACATAGGTGCCGTGTCTGGCCTCACACAGGTTAGCTGATTTATAATGGAATACATGTAAACACAACCTGTGACTTTCCGTATTACTTTCTCCTTGTGAGGTGTTTAATTGTTTGTATACATAATCTGGACATGAGCTACAACTAATGGCATGACATCGTGGCATTATTCCTGGAAGAGTAATAAGAGAAATAGGTCCTATTATCGTACTGGTAGGTCTAGGTGTTGTTGTTGTTGTTGTTATTTAAAGGGGACCAAACTACTGGGTCATCAGTCCCCTGTTCCCAACAAAGAATGTCCATTTAATTGGAAACAACCATATGAATACTCAAGAGGAGTACATGTCACCGATGAAATTTTACAAACAACACACATAGAGAAACCAACAGCACAGATACAAAAATAAAACAATAAAACAAGTTAGTCAATCATGCTAAAATTTGAAATGAGAATCCGTGGCTGGCTGGTCACTGAGATAAAAATGGACGGGCCAGTCACGAATGTCACAGCAACACGAATGTCTGTTAGTCAGAAGATATAAAACATTAAAATACGGTTAAAAAGTAAGGAGAAATCACCCTACATTAAATAGAATTGTAAAAACCGGCTGCACGGATAAAACGGAGCACTGACTCAGCCATGGAGGCATCGTCCCCTAGCACTAAGGATAGGGTAGTTGGAAGATTAAAAGACCGCCGCAATGGCGCCGCCGCAAAACAGTACAGTCCACCAGGAGATGAACCACCGTCAAGGCGCCACCACAGTGACACACGGGCGGTGGCTCACGGCGAAGTAAATAGCCATGTGTCTACCAAGTGTGCCCGATACGGAGGCGGCACAGCACGATGGAGTCTCGACGACGGGGCCTCAGTGAGGTTTTCCATGTGGCTGTGGATGGTTTGATTGTGCGAAGCTTGTTTGGCACACTCAGTGCAGACCATTCCAAGCCCCAAGCGTCTCGCACCTTCCGGTGCAGCATCAACCTAAGGTCCGTTTCCACGAGCCCAATGTCAAGACGGCGTGAGGAGGTGGCCTGCTTGACCAACTGGTCCACACGCTCATTACCAGGTATGCCGACGTGCCCTGGGGTCCATACAAAGACCACTGAGCGACCTGACCTATGGAGAGCTGCAACAGTGTCTTGGATACTCTGCACCAGAGAGAGTTTGCTGAATTACTGGTCGAGCGCTCGCAAAGCACTCAGGGAGTCGCTACAGATGACAAACGACTCCCTAGGGCAGGCTCGGAGATGTTCCAGAGCTCTAGAGATAGCGACCAGCTCTGCAGTAAAAACACTACTCCCGCTTGGCAAAGACCGCTGTTCAAAAAGGTCACCATGGAGATAGGCGTACCCAGCATGGCCATCTATGAGGGAACCGTCAGTATAGTTGACTTCTGCACCATGGAAAGAATCAAGGAGTTCCAGGAACTGGCGACGAAGGATCGATGGTGAAGTGGAAGCTTTCGAGTCCCGGGACAAGTCCAACCGTAGCTGCGGACGAGGAATACACCAAGGAGGTGCACGGGAGGAGTAGAGGAAAGTAGGAGGGAAGGGAAGGGAGTCAAGGGAGGAGAGAAGGGAATGGACACGGACTGCAATCGGGAAACCCGACCGAGGCTGTCTGTGAGGGGATGGGAGTGCAGCAGTTGGGAAGAGAAGCCTGTGATTCGGATGATGGTTGGAAGTGCGCACACGAGCAACATACGAGGCCAACAACTGTTGCCGACGGAACTGCAGTGGGGGAACCCCGGCCTCAACAAGGAGGCTCATCACCGGGCTCGTTCGAAAAGCTCCTGTTGCCAAGCGAACACCAGCATTGTGGATGGGGTCTAATACCCGGAGTGCAGAAGGGGCTGCCGAGTCGTACACCTGGCTCCCATAATCCAAGCGGGACTGGATGAGAGCCGTATAAAGTTGTAAGAGGGTTCGACGGGCGGCTGCCCAAGCAGTGTGGCTGAGGCAGCGCAGTATGTTTAAACGCTGCCAGCACTTTTGCCTAAGCTGTTGTAAGTGGGAGACCCACGTGAGCCGAGCATCGAACACCATGCCCAAGAAGCGATGCGTATCTTCAACATGAAGGAGCTCATCACCCAAGTACAGTTCCGGGTCTGGGTGCACTGCTCGCCGGCGGCAAAAGTGCATAACCCGGTTTTTGCGAGCAGAGAATCGGAATCCATGGGCTAAAGCCCAGGAATGAGTCCTTTGAATGGCTCCCTGTAGTCGCCTTTCAGCGACACCAATACTAACTGAGCTGTAATACAGACAAAAGTCATCGGCATACAGGGAGGAGGACACCGATGACCCCACTGCTGTAGCAAGTCCGTTAATTGCAATCAGAAACAGTGGAACACTGAGAACGGAGCCCTGTCCTCTCAAGCCCCAGTCATGCAGCGTAGCAAGAATATGGTAGCGCCAGGTAGTGTCATAAGCCTTTCGGAGATCGAAAAAGACTGCAATCAGGTGCTCACGCCTGGCGAAAGCAGTGCGGATGGCCGACTCTAGCGGAACCAGATTGTCTAATGCAGAACGACCTTGGCGGAATCCCCCTTGTTGTGGGGCGAGGAGTTTACGGTCTTCAAGAACCCACATAAGCCGCCGACTCACCATACGTTCCAGGAGCTTGCAAGGAACGTTGGTGAGGCTAATCGGGCGGTAACTGTCTGCCACCTGTGGATCAGCGCCAGGTTTTATCACTGGGATGACGATGCTGTCCCGCCATTGAGATGGGAAAACACCATCAACCCAAAGGCGTTTGAACAGGGCGAGAAGTTGGTCTTTAAACTCCTGTGACAGGTGGCGCAGGAACTGTTTGTGGACTCGATCTGGCCCTGGTGTGGTATCAGGGCAGGCAGTGAGGGCACTCTGGAACTCCCAGTCAGTGAAGGGGCATTGTATGGTTCTCGCCGACGTGTGTAGAAAGACAATTGCCTCCGCTCGAACTGTTCTTTGCGAGTGCGGAAGCCCGCAATATACGCAGACGTCACAGAGGTGCTGGCATAATGGTCCGCCATGTGTTCGGAGATAGCAGCTGGATCCATGCATACAGTACCCCGAATGATCAAGCTGGGGATTCCTCCCTGTGGTCGGTACCCAAAAAGGCGCCGAACCTGTGACCATACCCGAGATGGGGCGGCACGCGAGCCAATGGTAGCGACATATCTCTCCCAACAGTCCTGCTTACTCTGGCGTATCAGCCTCCGAGCTTGAGCCCGAAGACGTTTGAAAGCGATCAGGTGCTCTATGCAAGGTTGGCGCCGGTGGCACTGGAGTGCCCTACGACGTTCCCTGATGGCCGCAGCAATCTCTGCAGACCACCATGGAACCGACTTTCGCCGAACTGAGCCAGTGGTGGTCGGAACACTGGCTTCAGCAGTGGAAATGATGGCGCTAGTAATGTGATGAACAGCCTGATCAACGTCATCTGGGAGTGGAGGGATCGCCCTAGTAGCTGAGGTGTAAGCAGGCCAGTCAGCCCTACACAGGGACCAACGGGGCAAACGAGTTGGAGGTTGGTAATGGAGAAGAGAGATATGGATGGGGAAGTGGTCGCTACCACATAGGTCATCGTGGACCCCCCAATGAAGCTGTGGTAGAAGACTTGGGCTGCAGAGAGAAAGGTCTATAGCCGAGTATGTGCCATGCGCCACACTGAAATGTGTGGGGGCACCGGTATTAAGAAGGCAGCAGTCCAGCTGTGCTAGTAGAACTTCAATGTCCCTACCGCGTCCTGAGACCTGAGAGCCACCCCACAAGGGGTGGTGGGCATTGAAATCCCCCAATAGAAGGAATGGTGGGGGAAGTTGTGCGACCAAGTTCGCAAGGTCTGCAGGAGACACTGCCTCATCCGGAGGAAGGTAGAGTGAGCAGATGGTAATGTCCTGTCGTGCCTGAATTCTCACGGCCACTGCCTCGAGCACTGTGGTAAGTGGCACTGGTGAACTGGGGACAGTGGCAAGAACGTAAAGACAGACTCCTCCGGATACCCTGTTGTGTGTTGCACGATTTTTATAATAACCCCTACACCCACGAAGGGCAGGAGTCCGTTCAGCAGGAAACCAAGTTTCCTGTAGAGCAACACAGAGGGAAGGGTAGTGACAGAGCAACTGCTGTAACTCGGACAAGTGGCGGAAGAAACCGCCACAGTTCCACTGCAGCACCACACTATCTCCCGACGTACTGGGCATATTTATGTAGGTAGTAGAGTAGGGCCCACAGGTTTCTCTGCAGCCACTGATGCAGGAGGCAGAGCCTCGGCGTCCATAGCTTCCAGAGTCTTGGCAATTTCCAAGTCTTCAGGGGACGCGAGGATTTCCACCACGTCCTCGGAAGCAGACGATTTTTGTGGTGGCATGGTAGCCACCTGAGGTTCTTTAGTTTTAAATTTTTTCTGTTTCTCCCGCTGGTCCTTCGGCCTCTCGCACTGGGAGGGCTTGGCAAACTCAGTCTCAGGGACGGAGGTTGTCCTTGAGGCCCTACGACCAGCTTTGGATGGCACTTGGTGCCACTCACTGGCATCCACTGAGCCAGTGGGAGAGACCGAGGGAGAAAGGGATTCAAGCGATCCCTTCCTCGCGAGAGGAGCCAGAGCAGGCTGTTGTTGCTCCGGCTCACGTGTGGGGACCGATGTCCCCGTTGGTTGGGGGACTTTTGCTTCCAAGGCAGGGGCTTTGGAAGCAACAGTGTGAGATGTGCCCCCTACCACCAAGGGGGCAGAGGGTGACGGTTGGGCTCGAGGGCCCACTGTGATAGACGGAACTGGCGGTACACTAGTCTGCAGAAATGGTTTCGTGGCTGCTGCATATGATGTTTTGATGCTGACCGGGTGGAGTTTCTCATATTTCCTCTTGGCCTCGGAATAAGACAGCCGATCCATGGTTTTGTATTGCATGATCTTCCTTTCTTTGTGCAGTACAGAGCATGTAGGCGAGCAAGGTGGGTGCTGCTGTCCACAGTTAACACAGACGGGAGGTGGTGTACAAGGTACGTCTGGGTGTGATGGACGACCACAGTCCCGACAGGTGGAGCTGGCGGTACACCTGGAGGACATGTGCCCGAACCTCCAGCATTTAAAACAACGCATAGGGGGAGGAACGTAGGGCTTTACGTCACACTGGTAAATCATCACCTTGACCTTCTCAGGCAATGAGTCGCCCTCAAAGGCCAAGATGAATGCACCAGTGGCGACCCTGTTGTCCTTCGGACCCCTATGGACTCGCCGTTCCAAGTTCTTGCGGAGTTCGTCATCTGACTGCAAAAGGAGATCCCTATGAAAAATCAAACCCTGTCCCATGTTCAGGCTTTTGTGTGGGGTGATAGTAACGGGAACATCACCCAGCTTGTCACAGGCGAGCAAAGCCCGTGACTGTGCTGGGGATGACGTCGTTATTAAAACCGATCCCGATCGCATCTTCGACATGCCGTCTACTTCTCCAAACTTATCTTCCAAGTTCTGGACGAAAAAGAGAGGTTTCGTGTTCATGAAAGATTCACCATCAGTCCTAGTACATACCAAATACCTTGGAGCATATTGTTGTCCTCGGCTACGAGATCTGCGTTCCTCCCATGGCGTGGCCAAGGAAGGGAACTACTGGGGGTCATAAGTCTCAGCATTGAAGTCTACTTTTCCTCTCTTAGAGACGGTGGTTAAACGCCCACCAGCGTTGCTTTGGGTCCTTTTCATCGTGTTCCCAAGAGCAGCTAGGGAAATAAAGGTCCACCCAGGCAGAGCCCCGCTTGCCTGGGTAAGCCTTGTAGAACTGAGGTGCGGCAGGTTCCTCAGAGGTTGCTCGCTAGCGGCTGTTCAACCTCAACAGCCATGCATCTCCTCGGCACGTAGCACACCTTGAGATTGAGGTTTTTTTTATAGAGGTTTGTACCGTCCTCGCGACCCGGGCGATTAAGCCAAGATCCCCGGGCTCTGAAACGTACAACGTTCCACCGTCGCGCCGAACGATGGTCGTTGAAGCACGCACAAAGCTTACGGTGTAGCGGACTGTTGGCGCAACACAGCCCACAGCTCAGGACCCCGGGTTCGCCAAGCCCGTACCCAGCAAATTAATGCTGAGCCCCTGAGGGGAGGTCTAGGTGTAAAAACCTGTCTCTCGAACACTTCCTTACGAAAGAAACTGATTAAATCGCACTGGCGCGTTTTATGGCCTAGTTTTTATTTTTGTAAACATTCCGGAAAAAGTAATAAAAATGTGAATAATAAAAGATGTGCAATACGGTTACGTCTCTACTATAGTGATAACATCTATGCACCCAATACATAATATTCTTTCTGGCCGTATTTTAATAAACAGCCAAAATGATTTGCTATCTGAGCATAGATTTGACAAACATACTTTTTTTGAACTTTTATCTCTTTAATTATTTTAATATCCCTCCCAGATTTTCATTATATTTTTCCTTAAAAATATTATCACCTGTCTTGCCTTGGTAGTTTGTCCTAGGTTTGTTTTCTTTGTCTGGAAGGAACGTAGCGTACATTTGGCGTTCGGAAATCAGTCACGTGACATCCGTTGCCGTAACCTTGCCCGAAACTCTTGTTTTCTGTATTTGATGATTTTCGTATTATAACTCAAGCGTGGTCATTTCAAATCAAAGGCGCACTGCAAATTAACAAACATTGTTCTTAGGACAATAATTATAATCTAATGTCTAAAAATGCCATGTTAGCAATTAACGAATGAGTTTCTGATGAACGAACATGTTAGACGGTGGGCGCGGTGGCGCAGCGCGCTCGGTCAGAGTGTTGCCGGCGTGGTAGCTCAGCGTGCGCGATCAGAAACAAAAGAACTGACTGAACGACGAAACGATCAAAACAAAACAAACGAACGCCCACAAAGGACCGATCAAACCGAAGAACCAAAGAAAAGAGAGAACAAGAATGAGGGCTCAACGTCATCTGTAAAATTAAAAATGAGAAATATTCTCAACAAACAACCCAGAACGAACGTGAACAAACGACCTCAAAGCATCTATCTACCTGAAGAACAAAAAATATATAAAACATAATAATAAATAAAAATAAACACTTCTTACATTTTTTTTTTTTTTTTACATCTTGCTTTCTAAAAGGTTTTCACACACTCTTATTAATTCAACACAGCTATATTCTGCGAGATTCCAAGTTGTTCACAGGTAACAGTGCTTTCTCTAGAAAGTACTTTTGTTCTGTTTTGAGGACATGCCATGAAATACATACCAACGAATCGCAAACATAGACTTCTTTATAACATCTACATAAACTAGGGAGATACTGTTACAATGACTGTTGTAAATGATGTAATGATAGTAGTAACTTTGTATATAGATTAAGTAGTACATTTCCGTGGAATTCAGTATTACCACACTTGTTCCGTTTGTTATTTTATCTGTAAAAGAAAATGTAGTCATAATGATACTTTTCACTCTGCAGCGGAGTGTGCGCTGATATGAAACTTCCTGGTAGATTAAAATTGTGTGCCGGAACCGGGACTCGAACCTGGGAACCTTGCCTTTCGCGGGCAAGCTCTCTATCGACTGAGGCATTCCGAAACGACTTACGATGCCGCCTAACAACTTTACTTCCGCCAGTACCTCGCGGGCTTGTGCCCGCGTCTTCTTAATCATTATTTAGATTTGGTAAATTTGTTTATCTTTTCAAATTGTTTATGTCAACAGATTGACGAGTAAACCCTTTTGGACTTTTAATTAATAGACAGTTTTTCTAAGTAATTGAAAAAATCTTATTACTTCAACTGTGTCATTCCTTAAGGTTATAAGTTTTGTACTGGGTTATGACAATTAGAGAAGTCAGCCCCACCACCAGAGGGAAAAGACAATGGTCCCAGGTTCGAGTCCCCGTTCCGGCACACATTTTGATCTGGCAGGAAGTTTCAAATGTATTCATGGTTTGAAAGAGAATACTCCCTTTTTATTTCAGCCCACAAAAAAGTAACATGAACAAAGTCATATCTGAATTACAGAAAAGCTTCTCTCAGCGGTTTAACACATGCAATATCGTAGATTCACTAACGATACTGCTAAATATCGTTTTGCGTTATGGTCACATCAAATTTCCCCGCCTTTCCCCAAGTATTATGAAAATAACAGTGTTGCTATTATTCTCCAATATACCTCAAAAATTTATGCACATGTATTTTCTTCATTCTCAGCCAAATTAAAGCATTTCCTAATGCAGTACCAAGTGAAAACTTGTGCTCCGGCTCTAGTGACCACGCTGTCTACGGGACGTTATACCCTAATCCTTCTTCCTTCAAACTTCTAGGAATGCGAACTGCTGAGGGTCCGTCACAGCCGACCATAGTGGCATGTGCAAATAGTGCAGCTGGACACGCCCCCCCCCCCCCGCTTCAAGGTGCCCCGCGAAGAAAATGAGAACGTAATTTGAAAACTATCAAACGTACTTTTGTTTCTGCAACTGCTTTTAATTTAATGTGATTGAAATATATAGCCATTTTGAATCGAGTTTATCCACTGGAGTACGTCTCATATTTAGATAGTTGTACCTGTATTGGAGTCGGAGGGACCAGGGGTTATGGTACTGATGCCCTACAGTAATACCCAGTGTCAACACACGATCGTTGCTCTCGGTAGCAATAAGAGGTACGCGATTCATTGTTTCTCAGCGCTTCTCCGCGCCCATTCTACCCATTGTTGTGACTATAGTTGGCGTCAGATACGAAGGCGACCCAGTTTTCAGCCGTTCTACGCATCCCCCTCCATTACCGCAATGACAGCCAATAATAAGATTACCTGACACAGTCGGGTTTGGAGGCGATCTGATCGTTTTATAGTTTTAAAAATGAAATGCCAAGATCCCACATTAATTATTTATTCACTGACGACCGGTTTCGGTGAACTGTGTCACAATCATCTGGTCAAATACATATTACAAGCTGGTCATCTTGTTAAAAAATTGGGTATAAAATAAAAAGTACAACATTGCACTTTGTCACTAAATGAAAAATACAGACGTAAGAAATTTTGTAAGCTGTTATGTTTTTAACTTTTTTATTTATTATGTAGTGACTAAGTGCAATGTTGCACTTGTTATTTTGTACAGTAGAGTCTCGATTATCCGATCTTCGTTTATCCGACCTTCCGTGTTATCCGACGCTTTCGCAGCACCGGGGCTGTAACGGTAGCTGTTTGCCAGCCGATAAGTTCAAATGTTTGTAGATCTATCGGACCAAACTGCGTGGTCATCAGTCCGTAGCTTACAAACTACTTAGACCTAGGTAAACTAACCTACGGACAAAAACACAGACCCATGCCCCAGGGAGGACTCGAACCTCCACGGCGTGCAACCACGCGCTCCGCAGCAAGGTGCTTTAGAGCGCTCGGCTACTCCACCGCGGTAGCCGATAGGTCAGTGACTGTACGTATCGTTTGTTTTGGCGCGCGTCACTGTCACTCAGTTCATTGTCGCCGTCTGCTACTCCTCACTCCTCAGTACTAACCTAAAATGAAATGATCTTATGGATTTCATTGGCTGGGATATCGCCATCGGTCGCCTCCTGCAAATCTTTTGATTGACGCCACTTCGAAGACTTCCATGTTGATGATGATGAAAGTGATGCTGACGAAAAACACACAACATCAAATCCCTGCTGGCATTCTAACCTGTGCCTCTTGCATAGGTGGACAGGAAAGTAGGAAAATTAATTCCATACTTTTATTGGCCCTATGAAATTTAGTTTCGTATTATTATGTCTGACGCAGAATCTCTTACCATGTTGTCAGTGGAACACGATGTGGTTTGAAAATAGAGTTTTTAAGGTATTATTGATGAATTTCCTGGTCAAAGAGCAAGGAAAAGGTGGTTTGTGCGAAGTGTGTAAAGGGAACGTCCCTTAGTGTTTATAACCTACAACTAATTGAATGTCTTATAAATACAGAGCAGGTCAGGTGCTGAAAACACAGAAGTGTTTATCCTGATTAATACTTCTGAAACTTTTCGATTTTGAATTTCATTAAATTTGAAAGTTTCCCGTAGATACGTTTTTCACAGGTTCCCGCGCAAGCTGGGGCCGGCTCTGGGGTCAGTGCCGCTACAGATGGATCAAGTCGCCTCACGTCGGGTCCCAATACGCAGATAACCCACTTTTGTTCATGTGAACCTTAAATTCCGTGAGATTCTTTTCTTGTAGCAAACAACCCCGTCGTGTGCTAATCCCACGGGGATGTTGGCATCCTGCATGACGTTCAGTGTGCTCTTCCTGCACCATAAATCCGATATTCTCATCGAATCTCGATCAACAGCAATATCCGAACGATAAACCGCCCATTGGATAGGCCGTGATCCTGCCATTATTAAATTCCGACGGCCAGTGCCTTTTTCTTACACGTTACCGCGATTGTTGAGTTCTTGTCCTGGTTTAGCTTCAGGAAAGGTACAGTGCAGGATGCATAGTCATCTATAACAATGATGTAGATTATTAATACAAGTTTTAGTGACTGAAGAATACAATACCTAATTTCTATCTGTCCTTCTCTCTTCTCGCGGCGTCGTCTTCTGTATGATGCTAGCTGCGCTGAGTTCTCGTGACTGACTATTTCATATCCGAGTTCTGACGGGGCTTCCAGAGGCATATCGGCCTAGATATAGCAGCTTGTGGAGGGCGCGGATCTCCGTTACTCCCTCCAGGATGCGCGGCGCCGGCGTGTGTTTGGCTGCCGGTCATCCGCTGCCTTCTCCACAATCGTTCTCTTGCATCTGGCGTGTGTCGCTGACTTTACGCCACAATAGCAATCAAATCATAAAGAAATTTTTTTAGCTTTTCCTTACATGCGTAAGGTTAATGCTTCTACATTGCAATAATAAACATTTGCACTCCATACAAGTTTTAAGTTTGGCACCTGCTGCATTTACTATAGGCGTTTGAAAAGCCCATGCAAAGTCCGAGAGATGGCAGCACCGATGCATATCGCGGTCATGTTTAGTTAGCAGCATCTTTGGAAAGAACGTAGACCAAGTTTCAGCAGTATTGATTTATTTCTTTGTGTTTGGCATTCATATGAATAAGAAGTCGAATTATTGTCAATGAATGGACAAAAAAATTTCGTGTGGCGGTTAAACATTATTTTTTGGAAGGCAAAACGCCTCAGGAGACTAAATAGAAGCTTGATAAACTTTATGGTGACTATGTGCCTTCGATTAGAACAGTTTACATGTGGTTTCGAAATTTTTGGAGTGGACGTCTAGGCCCAAGTGACGCTGAACTTTCTGAACGCTCTGCGGAGGTTACGACTCCAAAAATAATTGAAAAAAATCAATCATATGATGATGGATGACAGAAGAGTTAAGGTGCATGAGATTTCTAGTGCAGTAGGCATCTCGAATTAACGGGTACATAATATTTTGCATAAACATTTGGACATGAGGAAGCTATCCGCAAGATGGGTGCCTCGATTTCTCATGCTTGACCAAAAACGGAATCGTATTTACTGTTGCAAGGAACGTTTGCAGCTGTTCAGGAAGAATCCGCAAGAATTTAATTGTCGTTTAGACACTGTTGATGAAACATTGGTACATTTCTAGACTTCTGAGACCAAAGAACAATCTAAACAATGGGTTACCAAGGGGGAATCTCCACAAAAAAAAAGGCGAAAATCGGTCCTACGGCCAGAATTATGGCGACGGTGTTTTGGGATCCACATCGACTCTTTGGAACAGGGTAAAATATTACATGTGCATATTATTCATCGTTAGTAGACCGTTTCAAAACCGAGCTGCTAGAAAAACGCGATTCGCCCACAAAAAAGTCCTTTAAAAAAAAATAAAAAAATGTTCAAATGTTTGTTAAGCTTAAGGGACTTAACTTCGGGGTCATCAGTCCCTAAACTTACAAACTACTTATGAACTGCCTTATACTAAAGACGACACAAACATCCATGCCCGAGGGGGTATTCAAACCCCGTGCAAGACTGTGACTGGAGCGCAGCAGAACAGTCGGACACTGCGGCTGGCAAAAAAGAAAAAAAAGTCCTTTTCAATGGCAACAATGGACCAGCATACACCCCAGCAGTTGTGATCGCAAAATTATTCGAAATAGGATTCCAACTCGTTTCACATCCCCCCTCCCCATTCTACAGACTTGGGTCCCTGAAACTACTATTTTTTTCCCCAATTTGAAGAAATGGATGGCGGGACGAAGATTTCATTACACGAGGAGGTGATCGCAGAAACTAATAGCTATTTTGCGGGCTTGGACAATTCCTATTAGTAGGAAGGAACCAACAAATTAGAACAGCATTGGACGAAGTGTTGAGAAGGAGACCATGTCGAAAAATAAAAGTGGTTTCCCCCAAGCAAGGTAGTAGTTTTTATCTTTGCATGAGCTTTACAAACGCACCTCGTATGTCGCTGGAATTGTTGTGGCTAAAGCCCTGTTTATCCAACGCTTCAGCCATAAGGGACAGGTGAAACCACAGACCGCACCTAATAGCACATTTCCATAGTCATTTGTAGTAGCTGAGCATGTACTAGTATTACGGCACATGCCACTGCAGAATGAAATGAAATTAAATGCGAACTCTGCTGCTCGCATATGTCGATGTTTATCAGTATTCCACGAAACATCCAGACTGCAAATAAGCAACTACCTTGTTAACTGTCTTTAATTGTAATTAAATTTAATAGGCTGTTAATTTTATGAAATACTTGATTAGAAATAACCCTAGCCGAAGCTTCAGAAATATTTCGAATCGATATGGCGGAACTTCGATAGCATTTGTTACTATTATTGAAGTATAAGGATTATGAAAACTGAATTTATTATTGAAATTATTGTGATCGTACATCTCCAAACGGTGAGGCACCTAAATTGCAGGTTCTCAATAAATGGGTTCTGTAATGAAAAATAAATTTTCGATTGAGTATTGAATCAGATAAACGGTATCGCGAGCCACAACAACGCGAAATATTAACAAAATATTTAAAGATACACCAACAACACAAATCAGGATTTTTGGATTAGGTTTTTTAAAAGAATGCTGGTAGTTATTCACAAAGCAATAAAATTACAATTACACTTACAGACTGTCTCTCCTCTGAAACCTAAAGAAAGACAAAATGGAATGAGGTTTTACAGAGCTGACCTGTACATTTTTCAACTGTCTAATTCGTTGTTTTTGGCCACTGATATTAATAAATTATAATAAAAATTCCATACTTCTCATAATAGTTACATTCGTGGAATATTACAAAATAATCCTTGCCGCTTGGCATTGACATCTTTATTCATTATTTACAAAGGAGAAGAACACAGAAAAATCCTCAGAAAACACCGTCAAGTGGGGTATTACAAGACTCTCAGCTCAAAAACCAAAGCAAAAGTACTGTTACTACTAGCATCCTTCATCTAGCATTATCGAAGTAATGTGTTGGCTGTGCGAATTTCTTCGCTATAATACCTTACCAATGACGTAGCAATATTACATCTATAAAAACCGATGTGCGATGTACGTTTCCTGTGGGCTCACGGCGGCTGAAGAAATTTTGATGATGTCTTATGAAAGCTTCGGATTAGCCCATAAGGTGATCTGTGAAGTTTGTTAGCGATCGGATCAAAATTTTTATTGAGTTAAAGGCGCCTCGGTTGCACAGATGTAGAATGCCAAACTACAAACCCAAATGTGGCGGGTTCGATCCTCGCCAGATCCTAGGACTTTTATCTGTCACTTTCCGCTTCTTTCCCCTCTGGTAGTATTGCTCATGTGAAAAATACCGAGTAGCACCGTGGTTCGGGACCCACTTTACACTGTAGGTCCCCCTATAACTGGCTGGGTAAGTCAGTTCGAAGGTCGGAGGAAGGCAACGGCATACCACCTCCAAACAGGACCATGCCTAGTAAAGCACTGTGGTATTCAAACCGATCTTCGAATTGGTGACTGCTTTACCTTTTACAGAGATTTATGATGAAGATGATTTCAGCACCGAATTATTTCCTGTTTTAATTTTTATATTACCGACCCAGGTTATGATCTCCCACCTAATAGCTTATGGGGGGTTGGAAAGTGAATTAATAACATAGATTTATATTCAGTAGAAGAAAGATGATAGGAAAGAGACATTATTAGAAGATGGAGACCAACGCCTTGTGATGCTTGAGAGTTCAGGTCTTGGCATGCTTATCGTCAACCCTCAATCATCGTTAGTATTAATAACAACGTTAACTGCTAATTCAAATTATAATTAAGGAATAGAAGCTGTCTTTTGTTTTGTCATTATCTATTAATAGGTTTAAAGTGTCGTTTCGCTGGTGACGAAAAGCAACGATTCGGTGACAGTTTCATATCTGTTCTTACTACTATTTTTACACTAATCATTGTCTATTAAATGATGATCACTGTCTGTGTATGTGTTGAAGCCCGCGTTGTTGTCCCAATTTCCGTTTCTTTGCTGGTACACTCTAAAAATGCTCAAATGTTTGTTAAGCTTATGGGACCTAACTGTGGGGTCATGTCCTTAAACTTACAAACTGCTTATGAACTTACTTATACTACAAAGCACAAACATCCATGTCCGAGGGAGGATTCGAAAGCCCGACGGGGAACGGCCTCGCAGATCGGAGCATAGCGCCTCAATGCGCTCTGGCACTCCGCCGCAGCTGGTACACTCTATGCACCATGTTTACTCGCTGCGTACGTTGTCTTCTGTGAGATCTGTTTCTTTTCTGTTCATCACATGTTGCATGTGAGATTTCATCTATTACTGTAATCAGCGTTGTCCATTGGTCCTCTTGTTTATGGCCTCGTATATATGTTCTTCTGTGTGAGCAGTTATTGCTGTTAAGGTGTCACTGAGGTGATTGTAGTGTAAGAAAACTCTAAAAAATGTTGGATAAAATAGAAAATAAATATATTTTGAAAGTCGCCAGGTTTGTAAGAATATATTCTAAAATATTGCCTTTGTATTTTATATTATTTATTTAGTTTACCAGATAGCCCAGTAAATGGATGAAACATGAACCTTCTCAGGGACGTGATTATTCAGGTTAGTTGAATATTCTTACAAAGTAGTCCCACATTAAATGCTATAAAATAATGTTCAAATGCAAATATTACTAATATTTCCTATTGAAGTCAATGTGGAACCTATCCTTTACATTAAAATTCTGAATATTATTCTTAGTGAACCTTTAATTGAATGTCCAAGTTGAAGTAAAACCTCAAAGTCTGAATTCACTGAAACTAAATGAAAACTGTGTTTTAACTTTTTAAGATGTTGCTATCAAGAAATTATTTAATGAAATATTATTCACTTCTCAGTCATAATAATAATAATAATAATAATAATAATAATTATGCACTTCGTAATTTATAGATCTTTGTTAGATATCACATTTTACCATACATTACCACAGAAATTGGCGTAATTTTTATGTAAGTCCAGTTTGGTTTTGCACAGCTGAAATACGAAATTATTATTAATTTTTTATTAAACCTTATTTTCCACCCGTCCTTGCTTTATCAGTTAGGAATTCAATATTTGCCATGTAATGGCGGCGGGTGATGCGGTCTATGTCTTTAGCTTCTTGCTGAAACCAAAGCTAATAGCGTCCCTCAGTATTTCATATAAATGAAAGGGGCAAAGGGGCGGAGCCTCAGCTATTTAAGAGCAGCAAACCTTGCTCCAGCCAGCAGTGACGCACTGGAAGGCTCCCAGCTAGCTGCCAGCTCCACAACATCGATGGGTATAACATCGTTTATTTTATTTTGTTCTATTTCTCTTTATTAACTTAGGTTAGCTTTGACAGTAATGTATATTGCTCCAAACTCCTCTAAATGTAACTGTGATATATTTCAGAGTAAAAATTCCTGAAGATGGTCTAAATAAGACTGAAACTAGTTGAATGAAATAAATTGTTGCATTCTAGTTCTTTATTCATAAATTTCATATAAATTTCATATAAATGATCAGCGTATTTCTAAGTAATTAAAGTTCGTACCCTTATTTCATTTAATACATATATTTTAAGACTTCCAACACATTTACAGACCTCATTACAATGTTTCCTTCATTTTCATTCAAAACAATCTCGTCACGATACATGAATCGACCAGAGCAGACAAGATACAACAAGATTAATTTTAAACATTACATACATTTATATTTTAATTATACAAAGATAATAACACACATTAAAATAATTATTCCTTGTTACGAGTGTATACACATACACCTTTAGTTATATGATGCGTCTATATTGGTGGTACCACTAAACTTTCCAATCGACCATTTCGGTGAAAATTGGAAGGACATTACCGTAGGTCCTGCAGAATAGGACCGCGTGTTGGGAGATCCCCTCTCCCAATAGGTATCTGCTAAAACGTCTTCACACAATTTTCCTCGTGACCATCAAACACATCTGGCTACATTAATTAGTGCGGCACTCTCCGGCACTGTGTGTGTGTGTGAGAGAGAGAGAGAGAGAGAGAGAGAGAGAGAGAGAGAGACCCATCAAACTACGTTCAGAAAAACTGAAAATGCCATCCCTCCGACAATCTTACGTCCCGATATTCCTCAGCTCCAGCTAGATATCTAGTAGCTCAAAACGCTGAGCTATATTTTTCTCTGTAGCGAATGTGATGCCATTTTGATCGTGTCCCTTTTTTCGCAGTTGGCTGCTGCAGACTCATTCAGCGAGTCTCGCTGCGGAAGAAAGGAATAAGACCGGTTTCGGCAGATAACGGAATTCCGTTGTCCTCCTTCCAAGCGGAAATGCTGCCAATCTAGGGACGCGATCAGAGGAAGCCGATGGGGCCGACCTAGTCAGCGTCAGCGTGGCGTCCCCTGGAAAGAGCGGCCAGGGGGAAACCGCCCCTTTATATGACGGCCGCGCCCAAGATGAGTTCTGACGAGGAAAACGCAGCCCTCAGATAAAGCGACGGCAACGTATATCTCCTGCTCGTCTAATAATATACCGTCCAATACATTTTTATGCCTTAGTTTAGATCGCTTTGTATATCGTCAGCATCCTACTGTAGTCTGTATTAGCGGTATTAATTGAGGAATTGGATCCAGTAACAGCGTAAGTAGATTTAGCTATTTTGAGGAACAGCCAGGTAAAGTTTCAAATTCTTATATCTCTCGAAGAAATTGTTAAATAAAGTTAAATATTCTTGCAATTACTTTTCATGAGTCAGACAAGATATCCCTAGAAATTCTGGTAAAAAATCTTGATTATCAAGGGTCACTGTCTTGACCATAAATTTAAAATTATTAAGGCCTTTCGCGTTTCGACGTGTCGTCATTATCGATGGCTACAGCAAGACAATGGAATTAATATTCATCAACCATTTTGATAAAACATAAGTAACATTATTTTCACACTCATCATATCTGTAAGAAATTATTAAAAAGTAAAACTAAAAAACTCTCTTGAAAACAAATATTGTCGTAGACATATGTCAAACATAAAAGAAGTTTAAAATCCCCCCCTTCCCCAGAACATCCCTGTAGGATGCTCAACTGCGTACTGAGGTCAGCCAAGCAGTCAGTTATTAAGTGGAGAATCCGCCAGATGGCGATACTGTCATTCTACTTCTCTCTCACTCACATACTCGCACTCACTCCCTTTATGGAATTTCTTTTTAATATCTTAGTGCTGTACAAAATTTTGTTTTCTGTTCAGTTATGGAATTATAAACTATAAAACTATTAAAATGTTTATGGACTGTACAAAAATGTTTTTAAGGGTATGCAATTTTAAATGAGAACTGTACAAAATATTTTTCTGCCACACTATATTTTGACATCGTCAGGCCAGATGGCGTTAAGTGACACATTAGTAACAAACGCCAAAATCATGGTATCTATACAGTATTCATGTGAGGAAAAGTTTAGGCGATTGGGGGGGGGGGGAGGCAGATGGAAGGGAGAAACATACATAAAACTGCTTACGAAAACCCCGCGGTGGTTTCTATAACCTAGAAGAATGCATTTGCTTCTCGCATATCATTTAATAATTTACTTACACTGTTGGCCTACAACCGGCAGTACATTGTGTTAAAGTATTTTCATATTCATATAAATTTGATTACTATTTGTAACAGTAGCTGGGTCAGAAAGTACTGTGTATAGTATTACAGTTTAGGCAATACTGATGTCAATGAATTTTCTTAATACACGCTGTTATTGCCAAAACCAACCCCATGAACCACAAACATTGCCGAGGTGGCGTGGCATGCGTGCCTGAATGAAGCGAAGTACCGTAGGTACAACCACAGCGGAGAGCTATCTATGGAGAGGCCAGACAAACGTGTGGTTCCTGAAGAGGGGCAGCAGCCTTTTCAATAGTTACAGGGGCAACAGTCTGGATGATTGACAGAGCTGGCCTTGTAACATCAGCTAATGCGGCTTTGCCACACAGCTACTGCGAACGGCCGAAAGCAAGGGGAAACTACAGCCATTATTTTTCCCAAGGACATGTAGTTCTACTGTATGATAATGACACCCTCTCTGATAAAATATTCCGGAATTAAAATAGTCCCCCATTCAGATCTCCGAGCGGGGACTACTCAGGAAGATGTCATCAGGAAAGACAACATATTCTATCTTCTCTGTAAGTATATTCTTTTTTCACCATTATAACGCGAAGGAAATAGTGAAAAAACTTTAAAACCTTTAGGCTGCCAATGTAGTCTAAATGACTTCATTTTAAAAAGGGTAATTTTTGCACGTGTATTCGATAGTTAGAGGTGATCCTGGTCCCGCTAACTTCGAATTAACGAGACTATTGTATAGCTACCTCAAATTCCACAGTCGTGCATACCTTCTTGTAACATGATAGTCTTCAGTTATACAACAAACATGGCTAATAGATACTGCAAAATTTTTTATCAGTAATGAAAGGAGCAGCATTAGCCGTAAAATCTTTTGCTTTATTTAGGCAAATCGATTTCGGTTTTCCAAGAAACCATCTTCAGTGCTGTCAGCTGGTCCAAAAAGAAATATACAAAATCAATAAACTGATATCAAATTACAAACTCTCCAACATATACAATGATTAAGAATAATTAATACATACCAAGTTCAAAAAAGCATATTTGTTAAATGTATAGTGACATTTACGTCTAACATATCCATTGACATAGATACACGTGATACTATCTGGTGTCATACAAAGTCAAACTGAGCCAGCTGCTTACATTTGTCCACAGGTGGGCTCTGTATGGACGTTGTTAGCGCCCTCTTTATTGCTTTAAAAGGTTTACATTGTTTATATGTATATAAAAAAGAAAAGTTACAATATGAATAAATTGACATAATTAAAAGAAACATATTGGCTCTATCATTTTCTGTTATGGTTACAATAAAAGAACAACTCTCTATAGAGCGTGGACCAGATAAAGTTTTTACATATAATTGCACTCCTTACAAAGATGGATTATTAATTAAAACAAATTGGATAAAATAACATAATTGACAATATTAAGAAAATAACAAAATAGCATTCTTTGGTCAGTATTTCAAGTGCTCAGCAGAGTAATGGGCAGCGTCATCTATTGTTTAAAAAAAGTAGCACGTTGTGTAGTGCTAAAATGCTGCGTTTCCACGGAATAGGGTGGAAGAACATATGTCATGTAGCACCTTATCGGTTGCTTATCAGAAGTGTGTTAGGTTCTGAAATCAAAAACCGTTGCAGTTAGCTGCTAAATATTAGACTAATAAAGATTCAAGTGAAAAGTTCACTAGTGAAGACGGCTCTGTGTTATTTATGACTGACGTTCTTGCATCGTGAACATGAAGCAGTCGCCAATATAAACCCTAACTGGTGCAATGTGACCGACATCCTTCCCGTCTGGTCGCAGGCATCACCATTACGTTTGCTAACGTCGCCGCCTGGAGGCCCTGCCGGACCTGCTCTCCGCCCCACTGCCCAGTCCAGCCCCGGGATCGGTTCGCCGCCGCCGCCGCGGCCGCCGCCGCCGCGGCCGCCGCCGCCGCGGCCGCCGCCGCCGCGGCCGCCGCCGCCGCGGCCGCCGCCGCCGCGGCCGCCGCCGCCGCGGCCGCCGCCGCCGCGGCCGCCGCCGCCGCGGCCGCCGCCGCCGCGGCCGCCGCCGCCCGGAGGTTCTGCCCTGGGGTCCGCTGACCGCCGGACCGGTTCGCCGCTCCGTCGCCGCCGCTACGGAGCCGCCCCGATCCCCTCGGGTCGGTCCTCGCTGCCCTGGTCGCCACCGCCTCCGACGGCTCGTCTCCGCCGCCGTCCTTCAGCCAGCTGCCGGTGGTCTCCCGCCGCTCCACCGCGGCCCGAGGCTTCCGCCAGCCCCGGCCGGGGCTTTTCTTCCTCTTCGACTTCTTTCCCTCTTTCACAATGTCCAACATCCCTGTCACCACCCCCACCACCGCCCCCACCGTCACGACTTGGAGTTCCACCTACGCCCACCCTTCCCACGACATCCCCCCTCTCCATTCTCCTCTCCACTACAGCCGCCTCCCAAGTCTCCCCTCCTCCCCCAGCTACCGTGTATCTCCACCTCACCTCCCTTGTACTTCCCCCCCATCTCACCAGCATGAATCACCAATCGCCAAGCCACGGTGGCAGACACCCTGCAGTCGCCGCCTCTTTCCGTCACATTGCAAGATCGCCCAACAGATCGCCCTTGCCGCCCGTTCCGTATTTCACCTCGAAACCTTCGCCACCCTCTCCTGTGCACACTCCCACTTCACCTTCTCCTGGCAAGTTACCCTAGTCTAGACACACCCTACCCTCTTTTCCCGTCGCCTCCTCTCGTCCTTCCCTTTCGACACCTATGGCAAGCCCTTCCTATACATTCCTCTATCATAATGTCCGCTCTCTTCCTGCCAATAAACACCTCCTTTACCACACCCTTTCCCACCACCACATGGATGCCTTCCTCCTGAACGAGACCTTCCTTTAACCCCGTCATCCTATCAGGACCGCTGCCTATGTCCTCCACCGTACTGATAACCCCCCACCCCTCGCCCCAGGCGGAGTGGCGATCGGCCACCTCCACCATCACCCCGTCCGGCTCCAACCTCTCCTTATTGACCCTACCGAACACTCAGCCTCTTCCTCCCATTCCTTACTGTTACCCTCGCGACCATTTATATCCGCAGCACTGCTCCCCTTCCATATGCCTTCCTCTCCCACATAGACCGTTCCTTCACCACCTATGTGATTGCCGCCAACCTTAACCTTTCTTCCCGTCCGCCCGCTTAACTTCGGCGGTGGCGTCAGTTTGTCACCAACTCGCTCCGGGGCGACGTCCTTCCTCTTCCCCACCCAACCGCCCCAAAAGCAGCACAACGCCCGACGTCGTTATGGCGTCTCCCAACGTTCTTGGGCGCATCACGGCGGATGTCATTGACCTTATAGGCAGTGACCACGCCGCTATCCTACTTACCCTTGACCATCACCCCCGCCCTGCCCATGCTCCCTGTCCTATTCCCCCTCCCAAACTCGTTCATGATTATTCCCATGTTGACTGGGATGCCTACTGTCGCTCCATTGACACCTCAGTTGCAAGCCACCCACTTCTCCTCCACACTCCCGCCGATATTGATCATGGCTCCTCCTTCCTCCAGTAGACCGTTGCTGATGCGATCCATGCCCACATCCCCACCCGGGAGATTTATCCTCACTGTCCTACCCTTCCTCCACAGGCCATCCTTCTCCTCCAGTAATCCCGTCGTGTGTACCGCACCTTCCTCCGGATCCGTGACCAGGACACACTCCAATGCCACCGGCAAATCCAACGCCACATTCGAAACCTCTTGTCCGCGAAAAAACACCGGGACTGGCGCCAGACATGCACCCGCCTCAATTCAATGCTCTCTGTCAACTCCTCCAAGTACTGGCATGCCTTCCACCACCTTACTGGCAGTCACTCCTCCCCCCACTACCCGCTTCTCCATGATGACAGTCCTTTTCCTGACAATGCCAGTAAGGCAGAACACTTTGCCTCCTACCTGTCCAAAGTCTTTTCCATTCCTGATGATCCTTCCTGATGATGTCTCCCCAGACATCCATGAGCGAACCGATACCTCCACTCCTCAGCTCGCCCCTGGCTTCCAGTACTTGGACCACATCCCCCCCTCAGAACTGAACACACCCATTACCGCCCGTGACATAATCGACACTCTTCAGACTAAACGCAACACCGCCCCTGGTCACGACTGGCAGACCTACTGCCACCTCCGAGCCTGGTCCCCCTCCTTCCACGAAGCTCTTGCCACCTTATATAATAAGCTTTTACTGGCTTTTACCCCGACCTGTGGAAAACCTCCTGTATTCTCATGTTCCTAAAACCTGACAAGCCCCCATCCCACCCCTCATCCTACCGTCCCATCAGTCTTACCTCCATGTTTAGCAAGGTCCTGGAATCCATCCTCTCCCGTCGTATCCATCAGCACCTCCATCGCCATCAGTTCCTCCCCCTTTCCCAATGTGGCTTCTGACCCTCCTTCTCTGCCAATGACCAGCTCCTTCTCCTAACTCATCTCCTATCTGTCCAACTCAACTCCTGTCACTCTGCAATTTTTGTTTCCCTTGATATCCCAAAAGCCTACGACCAAGTATGGCATTCCGGTCTCCTCTTCAAGCTCCAGTTTTACGCCCTTCCTATTAATTACGTCCTTTCTCACCCACCACCCCTCCTATGTCACTGTCTGCGACTCCGACTCCGTTTGTTCTACCCCTCTGCCGGGGTGCCCCAAGGCTCCGTCCTCTCTCCTCTCCTTTATCTCAACTACTCTGCTGACATGCCCCAACCCGAGCCTCCTGTCTATCTCCTACAATATGCTGACAACACTGCCTTCCTAGCCCTCGCCCCCTCCCTTGCCCACTCCCAGTTTTTGCTCCAGTCCCATCTCACCGAGTTCGCTTCGTGGTGTAACCAGTGATTCCTCTCCGTCAATCCTGACAAATCCCAGGCAGTTATCATAGGTTGTACCACCCCTTCCTTCCGTCTCCATGATTTCTACCTTACCCTCCACAACTGCCCTATCCGCCACACCCCCACCCTGAAGTACCTTGGCCTAACCCTCGACCTTAACCTTTCCTGGACACCCCACCTCCGCACTGTCCGACAGAAAGCCCTCCCCCGCCTTAACCTCCTCAAACTCCTCACCGACCGGACGTGGGGTCTCAGCCCCTCAACCATCCTCTACACCTACCGGTCCCTCATGCGACCTGTCCTTTGCAGCTTACACCCTGCCTGGATCTCCACTCCCACATCCTATTATAAACCCCTGCAAGTCCTTGAGCGCCACACCCTCCGCCTCGCCTACCGCATCCAGCTCCCTTCCCCCACGCGGATCCTGTATGACCTGATCCCATTTCCCCACCTCCTTGAATATCTCCAGCATATCCGTATCCTCTATACCACCCATAAAATAGACATCCGCAACCCCCTGGTCCACCCCATGCTTACCAACCCTGGGCCTCTGCCACGCCTCTACCGCATTATACCCCCTTCCCTTCATCTCCACACCCTCCATGTCGTCTCCCAGGGTAATTTCCGCCGCTTCCCCCTCCCTGATGACGTCCTCTGTCCTCTGTCCCTCCCGTAGATAAAGGGCCCCCACTCCCCCCTCCCCTTCCCCTCCCCTGCTTGGCTACCCCCTCCCTGCCCTTGTGTCCCTATGGCTCCTCCCTACCGCCTCCTTCCACGCCGTTTTTCCTCTCCCCCACGCTTCCCTCTCCCCCCCCTTCTCGGGGTCCTCGACCGACAGTTTTAACAGTGCTATGTCAAGTGTTATGTGCTGTGCTCCAGTGAAGTGTATGTTTTTTTAACTACGTCCACCGCAATCAGACAAGCGTCGCTCCGTGTGTTTTAATTAGTGTCTCCGTGTACTCACCGTCCTGTGTTATTGTCGTCCTACATTGGTTTTTAGGTCACCGTGGCTCATCATTTTTAACTAACTAAATGTGGTTTTAATAATCTGTCTATTGTAATGTACTCCAAACTGTCGCCTTGTCTATGTCACTGTATCTCCGTTGTTTGATCTCCTATTATGTATTTTAATTCTCAACTCATTTATGTCTTTTATTACTCTTGGCTGAAGAGCGGCCTATAGTGCTGCTGCCAGCCTGCCAGTGTACTGGCATAAAACACAATAAAGGAAAAAAGAACAATGTGACCGAGGCGTACAAACGTCTCTTATTTTTGTTGAGGTGTAAGCCAACCTACGAAGAACTGTCAAAAATGGGCGCTCTTTGTATATGTTTGCTCATTGAGCAGGTAGTTGGACAATTTTTGGTGGCAATATATCTCAATCTCCTCAAGGAGGTCAAGGTATCTGCCCTTTTCTCCCCTATGCATTAGTTTGAGCTGTGATGTTATATCTGGGGGATTGTGTCCTGTAGTTACCAGATGTGCGGCAAAATTTGATCGAGCAGCTATATCTTTTCTGTCAATTGCGACATGATCACGATATCTCACTTCTAAGCGTCTCCCTGTTTGTCCTACATAGAAAGCACTACAGTCAGGACATGAAAATTTGTATACACCTGACTCGTGCAATTTATTGTGTTTGTTAATGTTCGTCACTAAAAGACGCCCTATGGAATTTTCAGTAGTGAAAGATACCACAATATTTTGTCTGGTGAAAACTGACGCTATTCTTGTGCTAATTTTTCCATAATACGGCAACGTTACATATTTTTTATTTTTTTTATTTTTAAATCTTGTTTTGAGCTTTCGATTTGTTTTCTTTATATTTATGAGCAACCCTGTTATAAATTTTCATTACATATTCAATGGGATAATTATTTTTCTTTGCAATCTGTTGTATTAATTTAAGTTCAGACTCATGGTCCGTCTTTTTTAAAGGAAGCCTAAACATTCTATTGAAAGCAAAGTGGAAGAAAGCTTTTTTATGTGAACTGTGATGATTGGAGTTATAATATACAATGGCATCAGTGGAAGTAGGTTTCCTAAAAATACCAAATGCATGTCCATTGTCATTGCTGATCGTAAGATCCAAAAAATTTATAGAGCCCTTGTTACCTATTTCAACTGTAAAAGCAATCTTTTTATGCAGACCATTGAAACCGTTTACTATTTCGTTATTTTCTTAATAGTGTCAATTATGTTAGTTTATCCAATTTGTTTTAATTAATAATCCATCTCTGTAAGGAGTGTAATTATATGTAAAAAATTTATCTGGTCCACGCTCTATCGAGAGTTGTTATTTTATTGTATCCATAACAGAAAATGATAGAGCCAATATGTTTCTTTTAATTATGTCAATTTATTCATATTGTAACTTTTCTTTTTTATATGCATATAAACAATGTAAACCTTTTGAGGCAATAAAGAAGGCACTAACGACGTCCACACAGAGCCCACCTGTAGACAAATGTAAGCAGCTGGCTCAGTTTGACTTTGTATGACACCAGATAGTATCACGTGTATCTAACTATGTCAATGGATATGTTAGACGTAAATATGATTATACATTTAACAAATATGCTTTTTTTGAACTTGGTATGTATTAATTATTCTTAATCCTTGTACATATTGGAGAGTTTGTAATTTGATATCAGTTTATTGATTTTGTATATTTCTTTTTGGACCAGCTGACAGCACTGAAGATGGTTTCTTGGAAAACTGAAATCGATTTGCCTAAATAAAGCAAAAGATTTTACGGCTAATACTGCTCCTTTCATTATTGATAAAAGTGATTTTGTGGCCGTTGAGCACACCCCTCCATATAATGGAATGCAATTTAAAGAAAATACTGCAAAATGTCAGCGTCTTAACATTACTACCACAATAGAAAATACGCAAAGAGTAATCATTTGATTTTTTCCGTAAGTAGCCTTTACGATTCTGTTCGATATTTGCAGTCGACAAAAAACTTCAGATATCTCCTTTTTGGCATTCCTGAATACATAGCAGCTTGAATCAGTGCTGCAGAAAATATTTCGTAAAATACAGCCACTGTTCCGAGTAACAGTGTGATTGTTATCCGGATAAATTTACACAAACTGAACAGGTAAAGATGTGTGCAACATGAGCAATGTTTCGTAAACCTTTATTAGTTATTTATAAAAAAAATATCCTCGTTTTCAAGGAACCTCGTTAATAAAACTTTACAACATAGCAATATGATAACCCGTTCTATTACGTACTATACTGATTAAGTTAAATTGTATATCACTATTAGATATGATTGCGTAATATTGTGCTTAACTACAACATACCCACAATTTTTACGCGTGAGGGGAGTCTCCTAGCAATTTAAACGGCACACCGTCAACTGAGGTAAAGCGTTGTTCTTTAATGAATCCATCCAGAACGCGCATCTTTAATGTTCAAGAAAGCTAATTTCGGACAAGCCGAAGATTCTACTGTTTTATGGCCTAAACCTAAACGGCGGCCGAATCCAATATTTTGGCCGTAACTGGCCGAACCGAAAATTCGGTTGTTACTTAGTTGCTACCAAACATAGCTGCATGCAGATCTGTTAAGCCAATATTCAAAACGAAGTCCAGAAGAATCATAATTAAACGATAATACTGCCTTGCCACTCTACAGTATTTGTTGAGCGCGCAAATGATACCGTCCGCCTATTCCCTCTGTAAGCTTCGTCCAGCCGTATCAACAGCGGTTGCAGGGATCGCGTCTTGTGGAAGTGAGGCCCCAAAAAAGTCCCACAGGATTAGGCGCGCCGCTTCGCTAAGAGCAGGTAGAGCAGGTGCAGGGCAGACGCCGGCCAGCGCGGCCCAGGCTTAGTCGCTAAGGCGATTGTTTGCCTCTAAGTGGCAGGCGAGCCGGCAGGCTACTTTCTTTAGGCCCTGCGAGGAGCGACCCAAACACGTCCGCAGTCGGACGCGCCAGATTCTCGTGTAAATCTAGGTGTGCGTTCCATTGCTTCTCTTTGTAGTTGAAGAGCCGGCCGCGGTGGCCGAGGGGACTGAGGCGCTTCAGTCACGGTCTGCACGGCCACTACGCTCGGGGGTTCGAATCCCCCCTCAGGCATGGATATTTGTGCCGTCCTTAGGATTAGCTAGTTCATAAGTAGTTGTTTATAAAACTCTTCTGGGTGTTGGACCGCATTGTCAATATATCAAATACTTCACCGACGTTTCGGCCACTATTGCAAGTGGCCATATTCTGGGTGTTACGTTTACATAGTTCATAAGTAGTTTGTAAGTTTAGGGACTGATGACCCCATAGTTAAGTCCCATAAGTTATACAAACATTTGAATTTTGTAGTTGAAGGTCGTTGCCGTTGGGGTAACATCTCAAAGGTGACATCACACGCTGTATCGAACACCGTACGAAGAGCTATAGACAGAGGTCTGCGTGAATAAGAATGCTGTTATCCGCACGCGCAAGGCCCATATCCGCAACCGCATACGCGTCCGCGGCACTTTATCCGCATCAGCAGATATTAAAGTTTTTAATGGGTAAAAACAATAGATTGCAGTATTTAAAACCATGATATGTAATGATATAATTATTGTTTGTCATTTCTGCGACAACGTAACTACTTTTGACTTCTCGAATCACGGTAACTGTGCCATACGTACTCCAAAACAGGCTATTCCAAACAAGAAAACGTAAGCGCTCCGGACATACACAGTAGCGCTTCGGAGCCCGTGTGGTCGTAGTAAGGCTCCTATAAACCCGAGCTGAAGTATACGCTATTTTTCCCCAGGCTATAGGAGTTACCACGTTCCAGACGAAGCTCATGCGTTATCTCTAGTTTCATTCAACCCGCTCAAACTCGCAAACTACTTACTGTGTCAACGTGAATCTTTCATCAATGTGTTGGTTAAGAACTACACTACATTTTCACTTTAGTTTTATTTATGGCAATAATTTATAAACAGCAGATACTGATAGTTTACGACCATGCACTTTCTGACGACGTTACGGAATTTTTGACTTGCGAAGGACTTTTTGTCTTTTGAAGTTAGGTGAACACATTAAGCGAAATAAACGTTCAAAATACATCAAATTTTCATCCTCTCCAAACAGAAAGTCTTTGAGAAGCGTAAGATACTGGTACTGACTTCTTTTAACCCATTAAATTTAATAGTAGCACACTACAAAAGTGATATGTCTCTATGTATTATGCAATTTCAATTTTTCATTTATATGAAAAGGATTTTATAAATATCTCAATACAAAGTGCTTTATTATGTGAGGAAATGAGAACAAGTCAGTTCGTTAGCTAGTGAAGAGATCCTTGCTATCTGTCATTTTCAAGTATTCTCACATAAAATCCTCATTAGATCTAGTAACTTCCGTTCTGTTACTGCTAGGCTTTAAACTGAAGGAAACGTAACTCCTATTAGGTTTTGGAAACTGAGTAGTAACTCTGAAACAAGAAGCAAAGAAATTAACATTTCGGAGTGACGAAGGAATATCTGCAAATCGAATAATAAATCACTAACTTTACTCCTTTTCTTTCTACAACTATGTATTTCGTTGAATAACACGACAATTAATGAAGTTTTGCGTAGTAACCACGTGGCAAAAACTCCCCTCTTTGCGTGTTATCATTTGTCAAAATATCATGCTGATACCTCTAACCGTGTATGAGATACGCCATCGGAAATGAGTGCGCTAAATAAAATAAAGTTTAGCGGTATGAGTTCAAAATGATCAAATGTTTGTATAGCTTATGGGACTTAACTACGGGGGCACAGACAACATCTTATTAACTATGACTGTAATGCTGACATATAAAGATTTAAGTGGCGGAAAAATTAAATATTTCTACCAATTCGTTTTTGCGACATCGTTTGTGAAAGATGGCAGGGCATGCGCCTCTACGCTGTTAATGCAGCGCGATTCCAACCATGTTGGGGAAAACATGGCGGACGATTCAGCCTGGGTACTTAGGAGCTCTAGGTCGGAGCACAGCGTCAGCTGTTTTATACAGGCATCTTCTTAAATTCAGTGCTTAAAACTGATCGGTATGCAGGAGATTTTACTGTGTTTACATTCGAAAAAGAAATGGTTCTTTCGGAGTTTCGCAAAAGGGACACTTCATTTTTCCCATATTAATGCACAAGAGGTTATGTGACACAGCGCAAAGCACTTCATTTCAAGTGTCAAAACTGCCGCCTACTTCTAATTGGTAACTGTCAGCAACAACAGACAATGTCGGCTGCAGCCACGGTCATCCTATACAGACTAACTTTATATACCTTCCTAAATACGTTACTTCACTGTACAACGTATCTGATTGTGAAAGTTGTTATAAAATGCTGTTGTCAACTTTTATTACGTCCGTCACCATTTATGTAAAACATAAACATGAATGTTTGTTCGTATTTTATGTGCGGCTGTACATTTCATGACGATTTCAATCTGTTTCCCTTCACTTATGTCAAATCACCTCTTTTCACTTTACACGGTATAGTATCCACTGATGTGTTCATTTATGAATGAACTACGATGTACGTTGTCACTGGTCACTACAAAGCACTAGCTGAAGGCAGCAGAAATTTGGCATGGCATCTCTGGTGGGCAGACAAATATATACAGACGGGAAACCTCCGTATATACAGACGGGAAACCTCTGTAAGGGGCCGGTCCCACGCTCAGGGGTGCTTGGTGGGGGGTGCTGAAACAGTTCCGTAAGATGTCCCATGATGGCGCTGCGGACAGAAGCAGCCCTTTAAACAGTCCAGAGCAGGCGGCAGGTAGCGGCTGTACCCACCACCACCTCCCCTCAAACGCCAGCAAACCAGACACAGCCGTGGCCTCGTGGCAGGCAGCACGAGTTCTCCCCTCAGCCTCCCCTCCACGCTACCCCTACTCGTCCTCGTGTTTATAAACGATTTAGGAGATAATCTGAATAGCTCCCTTAGACTGTTCGCGGATGATGCTGTCGTTTATCGGTTAGTGAAGTCAACAGTGGATCAAAAGCAACTGCAAAGCGATTTAGACAAAATTTCTACTTGGTGCGAAAATTGGCAATTGACACTAATTAAAGAAAAGTGTGAAGTAATACACATGACCACTAAAAGAAATCCGCTGAACTTCAACTACGCGATAAATCAGTCAAACCTTAAGATCGTAGATTCTACCAAATACCTAGGAGTTACAATTACGAAAATCTTTCACTGGAGAGAACACATAGAAAATATTGTGGGGAAGGCGAACCAAAGGTTACGTTTCATTGGCAGAACACTTAGACGATGCACCAGCTCCACCAAAGAGACTGCCTACATCACACTTGTGCGTCCTATCCTGGAGTACTGTTGCCCCTTGTGGGACCCTCACCAGGTGGGACTGACGGAAGATATTGAGAAGGTTCAGAGAAGGGCATCTCGTTTTGTTTTATCACGTTACGGGGTGGAAAGCGTCACGGAAATGTTGCACGAATTGGGGTGGAAATCATTAAAAGAAAGACGTTATTCATTGCGGCGTGATCTGTTTGCGAAGTTTCAATCACCGACTTTTAGTTCTGAATGTGAAAATATTTTGCTAGCACCCACCTACTTAGGGAGACATGACCATTCCGATAAAATAAGAGAAATCAGATCGAAAACGGAACGATTTAGGTGTTCTTTCTTCCCGCGCGCTATTAGAGAATGGAACGGTAGAGAAAAGTTATGAAAGTGTTTAATGAACCCTCTGCCAGGCACTTAAATGTGATTTGCAGAGTATCTATGTAGATGTGGATGTAGATGTACCCTCTGACGTGCGAGAGACACCCTCAGTAGTGCCTCTAGTGTGGTCTACCGGTACTAAGCCAGGGAACCGCCTAACACCTGCTAGCATCTTACAGAACTACGCTGCTTCTCTGTTACTCTGTGGCAGTGGGCCGGTTTGCCACCGAGAAAGCACTTGACAGATAGAAGATAAGACACAGTCGCGAAAACGGATTAAGCACAAGTCCCTCGGGTAAATCTACGTCCGCTGTGGCACAGTTACACTGTGGCTGTGGCCAAGGGATGAGGACAACAGACTTCCACTCTCCCTAGACCCTGCAAGGATTCCAAGAGAGTCCACAGGCTTGGAGTTTTCAGCTAACATTTCGACAGACGTACTGGGCAGATACATCGCTCTTTATCCGCACAAACCACGTGGATATCCGCGTCGCTCACAATTTTATCCGCAAAGTAAGAAATACTGCGGATATCCGTGAATATATCCGCAACCACGCAGACCTCTAGCTATAGATTTGCGGTGGCATAACTTGTGTAAACGTGATATGATAGTGTATTAGCACAGTCTAACATATACAGTCATGCCACTCAGTACTGTGAACATTGTTACCAACAGACACTTGCAACGACATTAGCGCTCCTAGTGGTGGGTAAGCTTCCGAAAGAGTGTTGTTTGTTTTATTTGTGTGCGTAATTAACGAAATAATTACTATTATTCTTGCGTTGCAATCATTAGTAAAATATCAAGAGACGTACGTAACACGGAAATTAATTTACAAACAGCCGAAGTTAGTTTATTCAGTTGTATAACGAAAAAATTCGTCATGAACCAATATTTACAATACTTACTTACGAATGCAGTTTATTCCGCTGAAAGTAAGTAGAATATAAACATAATATAAACATAAATTCTTATGGTCTGTTCTTACTATGACAATGAGTTTTTTGACAGGTATTGACACGTATCAGGTCGTATGAAGACTAATGATTCGTACATTTTTCGGATTCACTCGTCATTCTCTTACGAGCATATTCTTTTGAGTGTGATTACTCTAGCTTAAGAAGATAATGTCTTGAAGATTCTTTCCGTTTGTGGTTCAGCTGTAGCAACAATTTTGGAATTGGGTTGTTCTTTGCTGAAAACTGTTTGATGGCTTTCTCCGTTTATTTGCCACGTCTTGGCGTTTTTCCTTCAGCTACAGTTATGGTGACTCATTTGTTGTGTTAAACACTGTACTGATTGCATTTTCTATTCGTTTCCTACGTAACTGAAATTGTAGTGAAGAAACGTCTCGAGTAGAAAAGCGATGTCTTTCTGCCAAAGCGGAAGTCTTCTTGTGTTTCCTTAGTCATTTTTCTATTTTTAATAGTGAATGAAGTTATTCAGTAAAAGTCTGCAGTGTACCGTTTCCTATGAAACCTAAGAAAGACAAAGCTGGTGCTCTTTTTAAGTTATTGCCTTCTTTATGACGCTACATACGTTCTGTAATGTAAAAAGTATGTTAAAATCAATTTAAACGATACTATTCGCACTCATCCAGTATCGTATTTAGAAATGTAGCTTGCCGGCCGCTTGGAGCGCTGCTATCGCAGTGTATAACAAAAGTCTGCGGGAGTGCCGTGACTATGTTAGACTGTGGTATTAGTTTATTTGAATAGCTATTATTGGTAGGATTACAGTCTTGGGCAAAAGTTACGTTCTAGCGTACTGCCTTATTTAAAGGTAACAAAAAACACCTTCGTACGATACATTTTTAACAATCATCTCGTATCGTCTGAACTTTGTGCTGATGTAGTGATTGTGATCCGTTACCATTGTATTAATCTTCCTTCGCCTTCGTATTTCTAAAATATTCCGGGGCTCCCGATTGACATTCAACTAAGCACGAAATATGGAAATGTATATAAATACATTGGAAAGTTTCTTTTTCTGATACGAATTCTAGAAATTTATCCTTTAGTATGATGTCGCCATTAGTGGCATCTTTTATACAATCAGCAGTCTCACTTATGCATATTACGAAAAGAGACCAGAGGTTTCTGCGAAAACTCAATCAGGTACTTTCCCGGACTTGACTCTACGGTCCCCACACAGTGTCCCCAGATCTTCATCCCCTGTGAAAATTATTCGCCACCGCCTAAGGAGCACAATGCAAAAATAACCTGATATCTGACATCCAGTCAAAAAAAAAAAAAAAAAAAAAAAAAAAAAAAAAAAAAAAAAAAAAAAAAAAAAACCTAGCAAATACAGATGAGGTCTTTCGCTACCCCTCACCCTTAGATGATTTCTGCTTGGGGAGTGGGGAGTGTCACACCTAATAAACTGGTGTGATACGGGTAAGAAGAAATGAAAACAAATTGCGAGTCATTTACAACAATTTTAAAATACACTTCCATAAATATGTTTCCGCACTCTAAAGTCACCGAGCGAGTTGGCGCAGTGGTAACACACTGGACTCGCATTCGGGAGGATGGTGGTTCAAATCCACCTTCGGCCATCCTGATTTAGGTTTTCCGTGATTTTCCTAAATCACTCCAGGCACATGTTGGGATGGTTCCTTTCAAAGGGCCGGTCGATTTCCTTACTCATCCTTACCCAAATCTTCCGAGCGTAAGCCACGTCTCTAATGACCACGCTGTCGACGGGGCGTTAAACCCTAAGCTTCCTTCACATTCATACATTAACTTTCTGTTAGTTGGGAGTTGTTATTTGTTAAGATATTTGCCTCAAAGGCCTTTATAGACAACTTCAGGCGCTAAATATTCACAAACCTATCCAGATCAAATACATTCAGACTCCTACTGGAGTCAGAATCACTTATTGAGTTGGAGAAGTTTCCTACCTGAAGACAACCAAGACCATTCCTGAAGCATCAACTAATATCATTCACAATAAAAAAAAATCACGTAACACTCATTCCTAAAAGGTTGGGTTCAAATTAATTATCCCGATCGGAATTATTTGTGGCTCAGACAGTGAGTACACTCAAATAATAGATAACACAGAAAACCTAGATACTACAACATATACGAAAGCACATTAATATACGAATTCCAACATTTAAAAAAAATATACGTGCCTCTAATAATGAATACAATCAATGATAAAAAAAGAAAAACATATAGATACTACATAAACAAATATGAAAACATATTAAAATACTAACTCTGAAATACTTTTAAAAATGAAGTTATATGTGTTTCTAATAATGAATACACTCAAATGAAAAAAAGAAAAAAGAAAAACGAAAAAACACACACACAATTAGATACTTCAACAACAAATATGAAATAAAATGTATATCAATTTACATGTGCCCCTTACTTTACAGAATTATGGGCTTTTAATATTTCAATAAAAGAGAAAAGAAATACATATCTAATCCAAATGTGATTAAAGTTTTAGAGTAAAACGAAAATAGTTATGTAAAATAACCTAGTGAAAATTTCGTATTCTAACGTTTATCACTTTAAAATAATGAAAAGTGGTTTACATAATAGTTTCGCTCTTTTTAGTGCATTTGTGCAGAATCCTCGCTGAACAAAGTAGTTGAGGGGGCAGGCAGACAGAGATAGTCTAGCTCATTATAGCGTGTGCCATCGTATGTTTGGTGTCAGGGTAGCTAACGTCGCGTGTGCCATTCCCGTGCGGACGACTCGCAGAAGAGCCCGGCTGCGCCAGGCAACACTGTCTGGGGCACAGCCCACTGTCTTGTAGTTTCATCCAGTGAGCTTCCGAGGGCAGCCTATCGGTGTGACGTGACAGGGACGTGTTGTGAGGCCTTGTATCTAGATGGTGTTGTGCCAGGGCGGTAGATCGCTGGTTCACAGCATGGGCCACAGAACGCCTTCGCTGAGGAGGCTGCGAGGGCACTGACGGCACCGTCAGCGCTCACAGCACCACGGTACGACTCGGAAGCGCCCTGAGGTGCCTTGGGAGCACGTCCCATCCAGAGTTCTGGGCTGCGATTGCACAGGTGTGGAACTGGTCAACAGATTTAAGTTTGTCGAGGGCCGCGTCCGGTTGAATGGCAGGGGATTACTGTGCGCTATTCGTCTGCGATGTAACGCCTCCACAGAGTAACATATAAAGAGGAGCAGCCACCCCTAAACCACTGTCCTACGCTCCCCTCGTAGTTCTGTAAGATGCTAGCAGGTGTCAGGCCGTTCCCTGGCTTAGGGTGCCTCTCGCATGTCAGAGGGTAGCTTGGGGGGAGGGTGAGGGAAGAGCTCGTGCCGCCTGCCGCGAGGCCACGGCTGTGAGGGGAGGTGGTGGTGGGGACAGTCGCTACCTGCCGCCTGCTCTGGCCAGTTTAAAGGGCTGCTTCTGACCTCAGCGCCATCATGGGACATCTTACGGAACTGCTGAAAACCCTCCCTCCTCGCACCCCTGAGCGTAGGACCGGGCCCTTACGGAGGTTTCCCGTCTGTATATATTTGTCTGTGACGCCTCCTAACGTCACGTCGCCAAGGTGGGCCAGGTCAAACAGTCAAAAACAGCTCTCCCTCTTGTGGCTGACGTCAGCACAGTTGACGTCACAGCCCCCTCCTTAGGTCAGCAGTTGAGACAAGCACGTGACCGCAAGCTGCTAGAATATCTCTAGACTGAGGTCCCGTTAAGCTGGCCCCCTATTGTATGTAGCTTAGCCGACAGCGAGTTTTCTCACTCAGCGACTGCCAAGGCTAGATACGTGTATCCTCGCCTTACTGTGCCGCATTGACACTGTAATAAAATGAAACAGCAATAAATCAGAAACATGAGTACACATTAATAAATAAATGAAAATGACTAATATTTACACTTATTACCTAATATAGTAAATACAAAACACAAACATACTTATCATCTAAAACATGACAGGACATGTAAGGACAGTTGTAAGTAACGCGGACAGCCGACTTCGGTTTATTGGAAAAATTTTGGGTAGATGTACTTCACCTGTAAAGAAAACCGCGTATAAGACACTTGTACGACCACGTCTTGAGTATTGCTCAAGTGTTTGGGACCCACAGCAGATAATTTCAAAGGAAGACATAGAAGCAGTTCAGAGGCGAGTAGCTAGGTTTGTTACTGGTAGGTTCGACCAATGTGCGAGTGTCATGGAAATGCTCCGGGAACTCAAATGAGGATCGGTGGAGGGGGTGTCGTCTTTAATTGATTGTTGTAGCATACTGGATGACAAAATTTCTAGTTGGTGCGAAGAATGGCAGTTAGCTTTCAATGTAGAAAAATGTAAGGTGATGCGCATGAGTAGGAAGAGTAATCCCATAATGTTCGAATATAGCATTAGTAGTGAGCTCCTCGATGCAGTCGAGTCTTTCTAGGCGTAACATTGCAGAGTGTTATGAAATGGAAGAAACATGTAAGGACAGTTGTGAGTAAGGCAGACAGCCGACTTCGGTTTATTGGGAGAATTTTGGGAAGATGTACTTCACCTGTAAAGGAGACTGCGTATAAAACGCTTGTATGACCACGCATTGAGAATTGCTGAAATGTTTGGGATACGTAGCAGATCAGTTTAAAGGAAGACATAGAGGCAGTCAGAGGCGAGCAGCTAGGTTTGTTACTGGTAGGTTCGACCAATGCTCGAGTGTCACGGAAATGCTCCGGCAACTCAGTTGGGGATCACTGGATGAAAGACGACGTTCTTTTCGTGAAATTCTGTTGAGGAAATTTAGAGGGCCGGAATTTGAAGAAGGTGAGTGTACTACGATCTTGCTGCCATCTATTTATATTTCGCGTAGTGATCACAAAGACAAGATAAGAGAAATTAGGGCTCGTACGGAGGCATATAGGCAGTCTTCTTCTCCTCGTTCTATTTGGGAGTGGAATCGGAAAGGAAGTGCCTAGTAGTGGTACAGTGTACCCTCCGCCACGCACCTTACGGTGGATTGCGGAGTATGTATGTAGATGTAGATGTCATTTACCGGTGGTTCGCCTGACGAGCGGACAATCCGCAATGCAGGGTACCAGCGCATGGATGCATACCAGTGAGGCGTCCACAGCGGCGGTTCCGGAGTCACCAGAGAGCACCGCCAGAGAGCGCACTAAACCGGAACTATTTTCCTCCGCACAGTCACGTGAGACCAGCTGGAGACTGCCACGTATCACTGCGTGCCGACTATCTAGGGGCGCAGTGCAACACGACGGCAGTTCTCCGCTACGAGAACCATAGCCGAGGGATCGCGACTGATGCCTCCGGGGAAGAGTCCCTGCCAGCGACGCCGCGCCTCCAGGACTTCCCGCAACGGAACACGTCGTCCGGCTCTGTCTCCCTGGCCGTTCTCTCAAGGCTGTCGTTACCTCCCTGGCTTGCACCTAAATGATAAAAATAAAAATAACAGTCCAGTTAGCAAAATTATTTTTACAATTTATTAATATAGGTGACCGGTTTCGATCTAGATTTAGATCATCTTCAGACCTCGCTATAGATGTTCAGGCGGTGAGCGTACGGCTACCTAGATCGAAACCGGTCACCTATATTAATAAATTGTAAAAATAATTTTGCGAACTGGGCTGTTATTTTTATTTTTATCATTAAATAATAAGTTCGCTGTTTCTTCCAAATAAGAAAACAATGTTTTCCAAACTGAGAAAACTTTTAGTTGTTGTTTGTTGTTTTTGCCTTAGGTTTAGAAGTTTGTTAGTTTGTCTTGTTTCCAGAGGTTAATTAGCTTATCTTGTCAATAAACACAATTTCCGTATCAGACAGTTTCTCTCAATTATTATCTCCGAGGCGAGATATAGCACATGACATAAATCTTAGCCTAATATCGAATACATAGATCTACTCGATAAAAGGTTTAATGGGACAAATATGTGTACACCCAGTGATTTCCCTGTTTCAATGGATTCCAGAAGTGCCGCACAAGAGAGCCTATTCTCCTTATCACAGCAGGCCCATTTTATGCCGAGTAGAATTTACTGCACATTCTTCTCCCTACTGGACAGATGATAACTCCTAACTAGAACTCTCTGTCCAGAAACAAAGTTAAGTGGTCTGGCCTTCCTGTCAGTATACGCTTCATGGTGCTATCTTTGATCCGCTGCAGTGCCAACTCCACGATTTTCCTGTGCCTACCCTGGCGAGTCGGAGGCAAATCTATGATTTCCTAAATCATATCATAGGATCCACATTGTTTAATACAGAAACTGGTAGTCGTATGTGGCATACAGTTAATCATGTCTGGGAAATCCTGCAGTAACAGATACAAGGAGATCATACAATGTAAGGTTTCACGGCCGGCGTCAACTTCATTTGAAACTTCCGGGCTCATAAGCCGTGGTCGGTTTGTAAAACTTTCCCCTAACGTTTCATCTTCGGCTGCGGAAAACATCTTCAGAGGTAGAATGGCGAACTGCGGTGAGAACTTGAAGGAGCGCCGTATATATAGGCGATGCAGAGGGCGCCAGAAGACATCACGTGACGTCGGCTACCAGAGATAGTGTCGTAGCCGACGTCACGATATGTATTGTGGTGCCCTCTGCATCGCCTATATATACGGCTCTCCTTTAAGTTCTCGTCGCAGTTCGCCACTCTACCTCTGAAGATGTCTTCCGCAGCCGAAGATGAAACGTTAGGGGAAACTTTTACAAATCGACCACGACTTATGAGCCCGGAAGTTTTAAATGAACATACAAGATGTTCCTTGTTAAAATATGTACGGCATAGATTTCCCAGCTCCCTGATAACTGCTCTTTGGATGATACGCTGGAGCACAGGTTAGTTGAATCCTGAGCCGTCTAAGCGTCTCCTGACGTATATTTGCTTCAAACTGTGGCCCGATATCTGATATTACCCTGTCTACTCTGCAGACTTGTGTCGTGAAGTCTTTGCAGAACGCTTGGCTCACAGTGCGTGCCATCGCTCCACAGAGTGGTGTGTGGGTTACAAACTGCCGCGGTGGAATAGCCGAGCGGTCTAAAGCGTCTCTCTGCGGAGCGCGCGGTTGCGCGACGTGGAGGTTCGATTCCTCCCTGGGGCATAGGTGTGTGTGTTGTCCTTATGTTAGTTTACCTAGGTTTAAGTAGTTTGTAAGCTACGGACTGATGACCACGCAGTTTGGCCCGATAGATTTACAAACATTTGATTTTGGTTACAAACTTCGAGGTAAGCTCCATTACTACTGACACCCTCTATTCGACCTAGGTAGAGGCGCCATTAGATCGGTGGAAGCTATTCGTACATTGGGAGCTGCGTGCCTACAGTGCTACGTTTTGGGTTTTGGCATGGAAGGCACACTGTGAGCACTCGTCTTACTCTTTTCTCGATGTTCTTGCAATGCTTATTGATTAGTTCTTCCGGAATGCGCACTCTCCACAGTTCATCGTCCCTACCTGATCAGCAAAATAAAATGCCCTTGTGTAGTAAGTAATACCTGCACACTGTGGGCTCATTTATGTTCCTGGCTGTTTAATTTTCTCAAGTTCGCGTCCTTATCTTGTATCTTACGCAAATCACGTAATGATATCGTTACGTAATTTTCCATCGCTACTTGACGCATATGAAATAGAATATAATGTTCCTTCTCCAGCGTGATAATGTGTCAGCAATAACCTTTTCTATCAGTGGTACATATTCAGCCGTAAAATCGAAATCTTGCAGCGTCAAGACACAGCGTGTTAGTCTTTTAAGCTTGGCAGTCATGATGAATTAGACAGCATTATGGTCCGTAAATACAAAGATTTTACTTCCATAAACTACCGAAGTTTCTCGAATCTATAAACCACAGCAAGTGTCTCCACTTCCGTGACCGAGTAGTTTCTTTCTGCTTTACATACAATACGACTGCCAAGTGCTACAGTTTGGATTTCCAGCTTTCTCATATGTCTGAAAGGTCGTATCCTCAAGATTCTTTTGGAATTATTCGACGTCATACACAGCTGTTAGGAAAAGTTCTAACGAGACGAAACTGGAGCTCTGCCAGCACTTCCTTCAAGCACTGAAATTCCTGATTTGACTTATTATCCCAGTTCTTTCCTGTGAGGGAACAAAGAAGTGGTGTCGCTAGTTTTTTGATGAAGATAATACGCTTAAAGAAATTTATGACCCCCACCCTCCCCCCGCAAAAAACTTCTAAGTTGTCGTTTAGTAATGGGAGTCGGAAATGTTGCAGTCGCATCCATCTTCTCCGAGTCTGGATCTATTCCCTCTGCAGAAATAGTGTCCCAGATATTTCACTCTAGAAGTACCTATGCGCGACTTTTTAATGTTGACAGTTACCCCACACTGCCCAAAAGTTCTTAGTACCTCACCTAGTACGACATTCTGATTAGGTTCGGCAATGAGGAGTTATTAACATAGCTCTTGACTGTTTTTTATTGTTGCTGGGAAGACCGTGTTTAGGCCACGAATAAAGGCGGAACATTCAGCACAAAGGGTAACCTTTTAAATGTACAGCATGTCTCGAACGCAACAAATGCAATGAATTTGTTGCATTCGGATCTAACACAATCTGCCAGATGCTAGATATTAAATCGAGTGTCGACAGCTCCGTGGAAATTCTGGAGTAGCTCCTTCAATCTTTCTGGCCTATCTGTCTCCGACTCGATAACTGTATTTATCTGACGAGAGTCAGACGTACCGATTCAGCCTGTTTTTCCACTACAACTAATGGTGAGTTTTATGTGGGTGTAAACGTTCTATTACATCCTCTTCTTCCATCCTCCTTAATTCCTGCCGCACAGATTCCCTGCGAGTTGCAGCAATGGAATATGGAGCTACCATAAACTTCTGGTGTGGCTTTACCCGAAATATGTAAAAAAATATTTTATTTGCCCTGTTTTAGGATGGAACATCTCAGCATTCTCCTTCAATAGAGCTCTTAATTATTCCTCGCGGTGGCCGAGCGGTCTTCAGCGTGCCAGTCACAGTCTGCACGGCTACTACGGTCGAGGGTTCGAATCGCCCCTCGGGCATGGATGTTTGTGTCGTCTTTAGTATAAGGCAGTTCATAAGCAATTGGTAAGTTTAGGGACTGATGACCCCACAGTTTGTTAAGCCTAACAAACATTTGAATTACTCTCGCTCATTGGTGCTTATATCTAATTCACGCTGTACGATGTCATCAGTTGCCATGATTCTCTCTTCATGGACAGTTTTGTATCGGTTGTATTGAGTCCTTTCTCCTTCATGGTACATAATGGCCTTGTCCCTGGCTGTCAGCCATACTTAGGCGCAAGTACTCTGCGGGAAGTTCTGCGCTGGATATCTTTTCCGCAAATTGGATGGTGGCCTTCTTCAAGACAAGCTGCCCACGTTGACACTTCAACGTCATATGACTCTTAAATTGAATTTCGACCTGCTTGCCGACAAGATCACCCTTCTCCTTGGCTTTCTTTTTTTTGTAGTCGGCCGCGAATGGTCCTCGATATATTTGTTGAACGCAAATTCTGACATAAAAAGAGATCTGGGTTCCGCTGTCAATGCCAGTAAATACCAGTGAGACTAATGGTGCCAGTTGTCACCATTATCATGGCTTGGATCTGCAATAGCGTTTCATTTGGCTTTGCCTGAGCCTTTAATATCTCCCGCAGCCCGCCAGTCCCCACAATAATATTGGTTAAAAATAAGAATGATTCGCTGCTGTCCCTGTTTTTCAGAAGCAGTATACGTCTGATAATTTTGTAGGTGTGTTTAAGAATGGACGCAGATTGCAGCGAACTGCCGGTGAGCTCGCCTTCCTGTGTCTGTGTGGTGAGAAGCATGTTTACTGATAAGCACAAATAGCAAGTAGCAGCGAGCTGAATGACTCTCTGCCACCGCGAGCTGGCCACAGGTTTGGTTGAAAGGAGAGGGGGAAGCAGGAATCAGCGGGCTCTATTGTCAGGGGTTTGAAATGTCTTAGTCACTTAGTCAGTAATTAAGGTTCACCATATTCCCGTTAATTATGTCTGCCTGATTGCTTCCTTCCTCACCCACCGCCCCTCCTGTCACTGTCTTCAATTACCGCTTGTGCCTCAAGGCCCCATCCTCTCCCCCCTCTTTTACCTTATCTACTCTGCCGATATGCCACAACCCCAGCCACCCATCCACGTCCTGCAATATGCTAAGACACCGATTTCCTGACCCACGCCCCCTCCCTCCCCTGCATTGTGCAACTGGTGGCTCCTCTTCATCAATCTGAGAGGTAGTAATACTATTTATATTCATATTTTCCAATTTCATTTAGTCTGCCGATTTAATTGGATGTCGGGTTCTTTGTATGCCAGATGATAGAAATCATCATTCCATGATTTTGGTATATTGGGAATAAGCCACCTGGGTAATTGTTTTTAGGCGATTGACGCCACCAGCGAAAAACGTGGGAGAGAATGCTGCCCTTGTTTCGAGGCCAGCGGTGTATAAAGATACAGGACAGTATGTCGCCCCAGCCACAGGGGCTGGGGAGAGAAAGACGCCCTGGGCTCACTCTATCACTCCGGGAAGTCAAGGGGAAAGCGGGGCTGGTAGCATTGTGTATGCCTGGACCCTCACGGTCGGCTGGCGCCAAACTTTACGACTTTTGCCGGCACCAAGTTGGCAAGGCTTAGGTTGCTGAGGGCTCTCACGACGGGAGAGGGCGCCCATGCGATAATAAAATAATCTGCTACGTATCCCATACATTTGAGCAATACTCAATGCGTGGTCGTACAAGCGTTTTATACGCGGTCTCCTTTACAGGTGAAGTACATCTTCCCAAAATTCTCCCAATAAACCGAAGTCGGCTGTCCGCCTTACTCACAACTGTCCTTACATGTTTCTTCCATTTCATAACACTCTGCAATGTTACGCCTAGAAAGACTCGACTGCATCGAGGAGCTCACTACTAATGCTATATTCGAACATTATGGGATTACTCTTCCTACTCATGCGCATCACCTTACATTTTTCTACATTGAAAGCTAACTGCCATTCTTCGCACCAACTAGAAATTTTGTCATCCAGTATGCTACAACAATCAATTAAAGACGACACCCCCTCCACCGATCCTCATTTGAGTTCCCGGAGCATTTCCATGACACTCGCACATTGGTCGAACCTACCAGTAACAAACCTAGCTGCTCGTCTCTGAACTGCTTCTATGTCTTCCTTTGAAATGATCTGCTGTGGGTCCCAAACACTTGAGCAATACTCAAGACGTGGTCGTACGTAGAGATGCCTATCATGAAACACAAAATTTCATGCTGTTTCTGGGATCTGTGGCATACATGAGTCTCAGGCCTGGGAAAGTTGTCAAGGGGGAGGAGCTTAGTAGTGCTAACAATAGCAAAGTGATTTGATTGGCGAGACAATCTGGCAGCCAAGGAAAGTTTTTTTCTTCAGGAGAGCGTGGGGTTAGAGTGAGAAGAGATGAAGCGTGGAGGACACCGGACGGTTTGGACCACTTGGTAGCAGCGAGGAGTGACAGAGTGAGCCCGGGGCGTCTTTCTCTCCCCAGCCCCTGTGGCGGCAAGGACTCCGAAGTTTTCGGACCTTGCAAGCCGGTGGACTTAGAATTTTTGTGCCCATTTGTGTTAGATGTGTTTTTGATAAATTGGCACATATTTTGTTGTTAAATACAGTAACTATTTATGAACATTGTGTACCTGATTTCAACCACCTTTCATATATTTTGGAGGGGTTATGTTAGGTAGGTCAGGGGATTTGTGTGCTTCCAACAACTTTCCGTTAGGCACAGTAAATTCTCAGTTTCATATTTTTAATAATTCTCTTTCTATTTTTTTTAAAATAATAATAATAGAATTGTGGCGACACTTGAATAACTTGATTGTTTTGCATATTCATTTGCTTATTAATGAGCTATCTGCAAAGTTGGCAGAAAAGGTAATAGAACTCAAATGATGGACAACATTCAGTTGACATAATAAATAATAAATTTGAAAAGAGCAACGACATTTCAAATCACAGATAATTATCATAGGTCGTACCACCCCTTCCTTCTGCTTCTACGATTCTACCTTACCGTACATGACAGTCTTGTCCGTCATACCCCTACCCTCAATTACCTCAGGCTCACCCTTGATCCATCCCTCTCCTGGACCCCTCACCTCACAGTTACCAGAAGGCAATGTCCCATCTAAACCTCCTCTAACACCTCGGTAGCCGGATGTGGGGCCTCTACCCATCCATTATCCTATATACCTACAGATTCATCATGCATCCTGCCCTATGCAGCTTCCATTCCGCCTGGGTCTCCACCCCTCCTATTATAAAACCCTTCTAATCCTCGAACCCCATGCCCTCCATCTTGCCTACTGCGTTGGCCTCACTTCTCCCTCTCCTGTACGACCTCACCCTATTCACCCATCCCCTCCAGTTTCTCTGTACATTACCCGCAAGAAAGATTCCCTTAACCTTACGCCTTTACCACTGTATACTTCCCTCCCTTCACCTCCACATTCTCTATGTCCTCTCCCGGATGATGCCCTCCGTCCTGATATATATCCATCCTACCAACCCTGATGCCATGTCCCATGGATAAAGCGCCACCTCTCCCCTCCCCTTCCCTCCGCCACTTGGTTGTCCCTCTTCCTTCCCTGGAGTCCATACACTTCCTCTCCACCCGCTCTCCTACCCCCTACCCCGCACTTTCCACCATCCCTACCCTGTGGGGTCCTGTGCCATTGGTTTTAACAGTGCTCCTTTCAGTCTTGTGCTAATGTACCGAGTGCTTCAGTTTCTGCTTTCAATCTGCGTCCGTCGCCTCTAGACAAGTGTCACACACATAACGTTTTCAAGTGTCTTCAGTGTTCTTTGTCTAGTCAGTGTTTTAGTGTCATAATGTATGTTTTTAAGACCATCGTGGCACATGTATTTTATCATCTGTCCGATCTGTAATGTCATCATAATTATCGCCTTGTCAGTGTTCTACATCTACATTGTTTTAAACTCCAAACACGTGTCTTTCAGTGTTCATTTTCATTGTATATTGTCTCTCGGTTGAAGAGCAGCACTTAATGCTGCTGCCAGCCTACTGGCATGTACTATGTCTGTGTGGGCATTTACCATCCTCGAGGCGCAAGTTTCCATACCAACCAGGAATTGTTTGCCTACCAATTTGTGGTTGTTTGATGTGCATTCTTCCTGAACCAGTCATGTAGACTTGCAAGGACTGATCTCTTGTGCTTTGTGTCTTGATGCTCCCTTCCTACTGAAGTAACGATTTTCGATAAACACCGTGATGTTTTGGAAATTGTATCTTTCCCGCCCAAAAAATTTTTGCTGTTACATATAATGGTTTAAGAAATTGATTTTTTCAAACATTGCTTACATATAACATTGCAACTAGTGTTGGAGGGACGAGGTCCTCACCTTGCTGGTTCTTGGAGGAGAACGACTAAGGCTTCCACCAAATTAGTAGTGAGGGAGGGTTGTGATGCTGACATGCTATGTGGACCTAAATAGTTTTTCCGGACAAAAGTAAATGGGATATTGTCAATAGCCTTTGCTGCAAAAATTTAAATTTACTGCCAAGTGGCTGAGTGTGACACTTGGACAATTTCGAAAATTGTTAAAGCAACATAGATCCATTGATGTCGCTGTTAATTGTTTATAAATATTTGTTGTTAAACAATACTTACGGTCAGTATGGAGCTCTGCTGTTGGTGAGGGGCACCTCATCACCCTGCAAGCTCTTTGAGGAGACTGACTGAGGTTCCCACTAATTTCGTAGTGGGGGTTTGTGGTGCTGATATAGAAATTATAACTTTATTCCGCGAAATAAATTTGGAAGTGGCCAATAGCATTCAAGGAAAATTAAAATTTGAATCTCCCGGCAGGTAGACGTCTTGATTTACGTCATAGTGAAATGGAAAGCAGAGGGGCCATGGTCTTAGCGTCATGGCAAGATCTAATATCTCGCCAAACGATTTTTGAAATTGAGCACTAGCATGCTAGGAAATTCGAAATTTCCGGGAGACGCCATCTTGAAATGTGTAATGGCTTTCGCCAAGTCTGTCATTTTGTTCTGGAACGGGAAATGATGCCATCTTGGATGACGTTGGAGGTCAATGACCCCTGGCCGCCAATTTGGATGACCTCATTGCGACGTTGCCATTACGTCACCAGGGTCAATGACCGACTTAGTGGTGCAGAAGGGGCTTTGTTCCTTTCCTGTTGCTCAAAACTTTGTCTCCGACCACGGCTCGAAAGGACAGACGCGTGTGACGTGCTGTCTGATTCTGAAAGACCTGTGGGAAGATGTACAGGGTGGACGGATCAGCGCACGTTCTTTACATTTGGACAGTCAACTCGGAGATGATTGGGAAAGCTATATTTGGCGTAGTCTCTTGGCTCTCCGTCGTAAACTAAAAGTGCCCTCTATCCGTACACCATAATATGTGAGGGTATATGCTGTCATAAATCTATCTGAACACTTTTCACACCATTATCAACATTTCCATGTTTTAGACTCAACTATTGTTCCCGTTCAATCTGCAGAACATTTCCGTATGGGGTAAGAGCTTGTCGGAACATTTCAAGTGGCACTTAAAAAGGAACACTGAAAATTCGTACAGAGCAAAGTCCTAATTTAGCGAAGTTGATGGATACTTTGCAAAATTCCGCATTCTCGTTAACAAAGTTAGTAGATCCATCTGTCGATCACATGATTTGCAAACAAATTTCGCCATCCATAGTTTTGACGTACAGTATATTCTCCAAAAGAATCATATTGCTTTCCCACACTGTCGTCGTCTTTCAAATCCCTGGAAGCAGGAACCTATTGCGACAGGGCCTGGAACCTGAAACAGCGTAGCCTCTATCAATGTAGCTGTTACTGTTGCCTGGTACCAGGCTGGAAGGATGCACTTTTACTTAATTTAGGTTCTCAATTGTGTATAAAATTTGCTACATGACATTTGAGAAGAACATAAAATATGAATTACCCTTTCGCCATTAATAAACTCAATTATCCTTTTCCTGCTGCTATGTAAAAAGTTCCGTCGTCGCCTCACTTCTTCATTTAGCTGCGAAACTATAAAGCAGACAGCTCTACAGTTTTGTTGTTGACGTCTAAACGAAAACAACTACTCAAATTTCAAATGTTCGTATAGTTATGGGACTTAACTACGGGGTCATCAGTCTCTAAACTTACAAACTACTTATGAACTAACTAAGACTAAGGACAGCACAAATATCCATGCCCGAAGGGGGGATTCGAACCCCCGACCGTAGTGGCCGTGCAGACCGTGACTGGAGCACCTCAGTCTCCTCGGCCACCGCGGCCGGCAACAACTACTCGAGACAAGCGAGGCGCAGCAAGTAAATAGCACGCCAGGGGCGATGCAGTAGACCCACTCGTCTCGAGTAATCAACCGTGACAAGAAAGTTCGTCGTGTAAAACGGGATTTACAATGAATGTCGGCAAACAACATAAAACTAGCACAGAAAAGCAATTGTGATATTCATCTCTCAGGTAAAATAAAATAATAACTAAAAACGTCTTTGCAGGGTTTCGAGTCCTCCTTCAGGCATGGGTGTATGTGTTGTCCTTAGTGTATGTTACTTTGAGTTGCTTGACTTCCGCCAACCCCCCCTCCCCTCCCGGATGACGTCCTCCGTCCTGCCCATCCTGCCAACCTTAATCCTTCCCCATATTTGCATGCCCCCCTCTCCCTCCCCCTCCCGTTTTCTCTTCTTCCCCACACCGCTTGGCTTTCCCCTCCCTCCCCTTTCCTGGGAGTCCTTGCGTCATCACCTCTCCCGCTTCTACTCACCTCCTGTCCCTCCCCCACCACTTCTCCCCTCCCATCCTCACCCCCTACGAGGAACCTGTACCATCAGTTTTAATCAGTGCTTCGTCAGTGTTCAAGTGTTAGTGCCAGTGTTTTGTGTTCCGTGTTCCAGTTTGAAGACGTCAGCAACCACCGAACAGGCTGAATATTCGAGTTGCCATGTGATTTTAAGTGTGTGCTCTCGTTATCGTCGTCTTTTCTCAAATGAATGTGCTTTAATCTCCATGAGTATTATTAACACCGCACGTATATGTATCTTTTAACCACCGTGACAATTTTAAATTCTGAATGTGTGTTTTACTGCTCTCTGTGTCATTGTTGTTTATCCCAATTTTCTCCTTTAATTTTTATAAATTCTATCTTATTTTTTCTTCTTGTATATATTTTAAATCTTAATGTCAAGTTTTGTGTACAATTGACTGAAGAGCAGCATTGAAGCTGCTGCCAACCTGCCATCTTCTGGTGGCTTCAAAATACAATACAGAAAAAAAAGTAGCTTGTTTCCATAAAAACTGAACATCTAGCGATTAACATTCATGGTGGGGCTCAATTGCTAAACGCTTTACAATGGAAGCGTACGTAAAGCTAAGGAAGTGGTGCCAAGATCATAACTTACGTTGTCTGATTAATCATTACGTTGCTTCCTAGAAACAACGGAGCTGATTTAAGGAAACTGCCAAAAGAAGTCTACGATACAGCATGCCTGCTTCTTATTGTCAGACATATTTCATCACATCTGTAACTTGAAATTCAACTGTTTCTGTCATTACCATTACTGGTCGTATAACTGTGAATGATGAATATCTCACAGTCCTCGACGACGAACTGTGTACTATGACTAACATATTGCTAAGAAAGAAATTTGATAATCCACCCCTATACACAGCCAAAAATATAGAGGAGTGCATTGGTAGACAGTAGAGCATGACAACATTATCACACATCTCTCCTGGACAGGAAAATCAACATGTCTCAACCTAACTGAACCGTTGAGGGGAGTTGAAGAGCAGAGACTGAGGACCACATTTACAGCTGCAACATTGTTAAAGATGTTGAGGATATTTTGTTACCTGAATGTTGAGAACTAACTTTACGAATCTGTTTCTCGAAGAGTTCCATCTGTTCTCGAAGCCAAGGATGAGCCAACGTACACACACAGGTACTGCAGTCAACAATCATGAGTGGTTTGAACACCGAAGTGCTGTACTAGGCATGGTCCTGTTTGGAGGTGATATGCCGTTGCCTCCCTCCGAACTTCGAACTGACTTACCCAGACAGTTATAGTGGGACCTACGGTTTAACGTAGATTCCGAACAACATTGCGGAGGTGAAAGAAGTGGACGTAATCTCCAATAAAAAGTGTCTATATTCGTGCTCATATTGATTCCCTCCCGCCGGGCTCGGTGGCGAGCGTTCTGCGGCGCGTCAGTCACAGTCTGCACGGCCACTACGGTCGGGGATTCGATTCCCCCCCACGGGCATGAATATGTGTGCTAGTGTTAGCTAGTTCATAAGTAGTTTGTAAGTTTAGGGACTGATGACCCCATAGTTAAGTCCCATAAGCTCTACAAACATTTGAACATTTTTATTTTTATTTATTTTTATTTTTAGGGTCCAAGTACATTTATCTTTGCCTATGTGACACCGTATTTCGGTTCTTACACCTTACAAAACAACTAGCGTTAGTTTATCGACGTTGCGTGTACACAATTACTCTTTGTTCTGTTTACTTTTCATGCAGTTCTACACATACGTCTATCTACAAGCCACTTCAAGGCGTGTGCCATTGTCACTTTCTGCTTTTGTTTTCTAGTCCCGTTTGATTCTCGATAAAACTGCAGGTATGCTTACATGCTTACATGCTGATCTCTCAGATAGTATCGTCGTGGTCTTTCCGCGAAATATACGCCTGGAGAGGCATCATATTGGTTGACACTTCAAGAAACGTAACTTTGACATGAATCCGTACTCTATATCTACATCAAGATAAATACTCTGCAAGAGATATTGAAGTGCATGGGCAGAGGATCATCGAACAGCTTTCATGATATTTGTCTATGGTTCCATTCTCCAATAGCTCACGGGAAGAAAGAACACCAGAATCTGATTTTATTTTGATGATCATGTTTTCCTGTGTAGGTGGATGCTAACAAAATATGTTCGCATTGGGAAGAGAAAGTCAATGAAAGAAATTTCGAAAATAAATCTTGTCGCAACGACTAACGAATTTCTTCTAATAATTTTCCCCACATCATTTCTGTGACGCTCTCTCCCCTATATCGAGATAATACAGATCGAGCTGCCCTTCTCTGAACTTTCCCTCAATCGTCCGTCAGTCTCACGTGATGGGGATCCCACAACGCACACCAATACTCCAAAATATGAGTAGAACTGTTTATTTAGTAGAACTATTGCAACTTCTAAATGTTCTGCCAAAGAAAAGTAACCTTTGGCTCTCCTGTCGTAGGATATTTCCTATGTGTTCTTCCCAATATAAGTTGTTCGTAATCGTAATTCCTGCGTATTTAGTTGAATTTAACTTTATATCTGACTTATTTATCGCGTAAATTAAGTTTAACGAATGTGTTTTAGTACCAAAATGGACAACTTCACATTTTTCATTGTTAAGAGTCAATTGCCAATTTTGCACCATACAAATATTTCATCAAAATCATTTTTTATTTGCTTTTGATCTTCTGGTGACTTTAATAACTGACAAATGACAGCATCATCCGCTACTCAGATTCTCTCCTAAATCGATTATAAAAATAAGGAACAGTAGTGGGCCTATAACACTTCCTTGAGGAGAAACAGCTATCAGTTTTGTTCTACTCAACGACTTACCGTCACTAACAACGTACTGTGTCTTTTCTGGGAAAAAAAGTCCAATAGAACAACTGAGGCGATGCTTAATAAGCACGCAATCTGAGTAGAAGACGCTTTAGAGCTACAGTGTCAAAAGCCTTCCAAAAATCTAGAAACACGGAATCTATTTCACATCCCTTGTCGATAGCACTCATCATGTGAGTAACGAGCTCGCTGTGTTTCATAAGATCGATACTTTCTGATTCCGTGTTTACTGTGAGTCAATAGGTCGTTCTCTTCCAGCTAGATCATAATATTTGAGGAAAGGATATGTTACAACCCTGCTGAAAATCGACATAATTTTGCGGATCACTCATATTGCGTTTTCTAAATATTGGAGTGATCTGTGAAACTTTCTAGTCTTTGGGTACGGATCTTTCATTAAGCGAGCGGTTGTATATGATAAGTAGGTATGGGGCTATTGCATCAGCATACTCTGAAAGGAACCTAATTGGTATAAAATCCAGACCAAGTAACTTATGTTGATTGAAGTTACTTTAATACACCAGGGATATCTACTTCTAAATTATGCATGCAGGCAGCTGCTTGTGATGCAAATTCTGGAGTATTGGCTTCGTCATCTGTGGTGAAGAAATTTTGGAAAGCTGTGTTACGTAATTCTGTATTAGCAAAGCTGTCATCAGTAGCATCACCATTACAATCGTGTAATGAAGGTATTGATTTGCTGCTAGTATTGATTTGCTGCTAGTATATTTTACACACGACCAGCAAATTACGTGACAGGGGTTCGTTGTGGAAACTGTTATAAGCTTCTCGCTTGGAAGTTCGAGCTAAATTTAGAGTTTTTGTAAAAGACTGCCATTCTTGGTAATATGTGTCCGTGTAAATGTGGCATGATTTTTTCTTTGGTTTCTTAAGAGTGAACTAACCTTTGTTTTTCTTTACCACGGTGATCCCTCTTTGCTAATTTGTTTGTTATAAATCTGTCAATGGTTGCCGATGTAAGAATGTAAGTCACATCTGATCTACACTCACATTGTTAATTTCGAAAACTGAATTTTCTCACTCAAGAAAGCGTTAATCGCATTTTTATCTTTTTTTGAATAAATATTTTTTTTTGGTTCATTTTCGATAGACTTGGGAAATCTGATATACAGCCTCGCTACGACAATTCTGTCTTCAGTAATCCCTGAGTCTGTTTTTATGCACTTTATAAGCTCCGTATTGTTGCTAAGAGGTCTTATATATTTTCAGAAACATTTATTAGTCTAGTGGTTTCATGAACAAATTGCTCGAGATAATTATGGGAGATTGCGTTCAGTACGATTTTGGACAATGTTGTATGCCAGCCTGGTGTTTTAAATATCGTGGTTAAGTTAAAGTCGCTACCAACTAAAATTGTATGCTTTGGGAACGTTTTCGTAATTTCTCCAAGCTTTCCTTGAACATTTCTGCAATCGAGTCAGGAGGTCGGTAAAAGTAGAAATTATTAACTTAGATTGGTTGGCAGGTATAACCTCCACCCATAACAACTCAAATGAACTACCTGCCTAACTTCGCTACAAAACATACTCTCCAGCCGAGTATATGCCACTTGACTTTCCGATAACGTTCTCTAAAGGAAATCTGATCTCCGCTGGATCTCATCTAATAGTTCAACCTGCTACTCACTCAACACTGATGAGCATAATGAAGATAGGATGTAACGAATGACCCAGTGTTCTCTTCAAGGATATGATTTGGTGTTCAGCCTCATATAGAGAGAACGTGGAACTTCTCCCTATGTAACTTCCTGACAGATTAAAATAGTTCACCGGAACCGGGATTCGAACCTGGGACCTTTGCCTTTCTCGGGCAAGCGCTCAACCGTCTAAGCTATCACGGCATGCTTTGCGAACCGTTTTCGCATCTTTAACTCTGCCAGTACCTCGCCTTGGTGAAATATTTTGTACAGTATTAAGAAAACAGATTTTACTATTCATACTGCACGGCCTAGGTTTCGAATTACAACACTTTTTTTGTAGTACATTACTATTCCGAAGATGTTAGAGCGAAGATAAACTTGTCAACTTTTTAATGTATCGATTCCTACTTTGAATTTCAAGGTTATCTCTGTGATATTTTTGAGATATTTTATATGGATTATAGAATTCAGCCCGTAAAGTATGTTGTTGTTGTTGTTGTGGTCTTCAGTCCGGAGACTGGTTTGATGCAGCTCTCCACAATGCCCTATCCTGAGTCTCTTCATCTCCACATAAGAGCGACAACCTACATCTGTCTGAATCTGCTTACTGTATCCATCTCTTGGTCTTCCCCTGCGATTTTTTCCCCATATACTTCCCTCCAACGCTAAATTCACAATTCCTTGATGTCTAAGAATGTGTCCTACCAATCTATCCCTTCTTTTAGTCAAGGTATGCCAGAAACTCCTTTTCTCCCCAATTCTGTTCAGTACCTCCTCATTAGTTACGCGATCCACCCACCTAATCTTCATCATTATTCTGTAGCACCACATTTCAAAAGCCTCTACCCTCTTTCTGTCCGCACTGTTTATTGTCCATGTTTCACTCCCATACAAGGCAACACTCCACACAAATGCCTTCAGAAACGACTTCCTTTGGATTAAACCAATATTTGATGTTAACAAATTTCTCTTTTTCAAGAATGCTTTTCTACCCATTACCGTTCTGCATTTTATACCCTCTGTACTGCGGCCATCATTTGTTATTTTACTGCCCAAGTAACAAAACTCATCTGTCTCCTTTATTGCTCTGTTACCTAATCCAATTCCTTCAGCATCACCTGATTTTCTTAGGCTGCACTCCATTACCCTTGTTTTTCTCTTATATGCACCTTTCAGCACACTGTCCATTCCGTTCAATTGCTCTTCCAGGTCCTTTGCTGTCTCTGACAGAATTACTATGTCGTCGGCAAAACACAATGTTTTTAATTCTTCCCCCTGAACTTTAATTCCTTCTCCAAATTTCTCCTTGCTTTCCTTTATAGCTTGCTCAATGTACAAATTGAATAACATTGGAGAAAGCTACTACGCTGCGTCCCTTTCATGCCCTTCAACTCTGACAACTGCTGTCTGGTTTTTGTACAAGTTGTAAATAACTTTACGCTCCCTATATTTTACTCCTGCTTGCTTCAGAACTTGAAAGAGTTTATTCCAATCAACATTGTCAAAAGCCTTCTTCAAATCAACAAAAGCTAGAAATGTAGGTTTGCCTTTTCTTAATCTGTCTTCTAGGATAAGCCGTAAAGTGAGTATTGCCTCCCGTGTTCCTACATTTCTCCTCAACCAACTGACCTTCCGCGAGGTCGGCTTCTACCAGCCTTTCCATCCTTCTGTAAATAATTAGTGTTAATATTTTGCAACCATGACTTATTAAACTTATGGTTCGGTAGTTTTCACATCAGTCTGCGCCTGCTTTTATTGGAATAGGGATTATTACACTTTTCTTAAAGAGTGAGAGTACTTCGCCTCTCTCATGCATCTTACACACTAGGTGAAACAGTTTTGTCGTGGCTGGTTCTCCCAGCGACTTCAGTAGCTCTGAGGGAATGTCATCTACTCCAGTGGCCTTGTTTCGACTTAGGTCTTTTAGTGCTCTGTCAGACTCGTCTCTCAGTATAGTATCTCCTATTTCATCCTCATCCATTTCTTCTCCCCATCCTACAATATTGCCTCTAAGTTCATTTCCTTCGTAGCGGCTCTCTATATACTCTTTCCACCTTTCAGCTTTCCCTTCTTTGCTGAGAACTGGTTTTGCATCTGTGTTCCTGAAATTCGTAGAGCTGTTTTTCTTATCTCCAAATATCTCTTTTATTTTCCTGTACGCTGTATCTATTTTTCACTTACTAATACATTCTTCTGCATCCTTTCATTTGCCTTCTAGCCACTCCTGCTTAGCCATTTTGCACTTCCTGTCAATCTCATTTCTTAGTCGTCTGTATTCCATTGTGCCTGTTTCATTTACTGCATTTTTATATTTTCTCCTTTCATCGATTAAATTTAGTATCTCCTGTGATATCAAAGGACTTTTTGGAGGTCTTGCCTTCCTATTTATTTTGTCCTCCGCTGCCTTTATTATTTTATCTCTCAATGCTACCCATTCCTCCTCTACTGTTTTCTTTTCCACCGTTTCTGTCAATTGTTGCCTAGAGCTCCCTCTGAAATTCTTAAGCACTTCAGGTTCTTTCAGTTTATCCAGGTCCTACCTCCTTATTTTCCTACTCTTTTTTTTTTTTTTTTTTTTTTTTTTTTTTTTTTTTTTTTTTTTTTTTTTTTTTTTTTTTTAGCCTACAATTCATGACCAATAAGTTATGGTCAGAGTTTATATCTGCCCCTGGGTATGCCTTACAGTTTAAAATCTGGTTCCGAAATCTATGTCTTACCATTATAAAATCTATCTGGTATCTCCCTGTGTCTCCTGGTCTCTTCCACGTATACAGCCTTCTTTCGTGGTTCTTAAACCAGGTGTTTTTTATGGTTAAATTATGTTTCGTACAAGACTACCAGGCGGCTTCCTCTTTCATGCCTTTTGCCCAAACCATATTCACTTACTATCTTCCCTTCCCTTCCTTATCCTCCCATAACAATTAAGTTTTCCTCGCCCTTAATGGTCTAAATAATTTCCTTTAGCTCCTCACATATTTCTTCGATCTTCTTATCATCGGCAGAGCTAGTTGGCATATAAAGCTGTACTACTGCGGTCGGTGTTGGCTTCGTATCTATCTTGACAATGATAATGCGATCACTGTGTTGCTCACAGTAGTTTACTCGCATTCCTCTTTTCTTATTCCTTATCAGACCTACTCCTGTAATACCCCTAACTGATTTTGTATTTACAATCCTGTACTCAACTGACCAGAAATACTGTTCCTCTTTCCACCGAACTTCACTAATCCCCACTATATCTAACTTCAACCTATCTATTTCTCTTTTTAAATTTGCTAACTTCCCTACCCGATTAAGGGATCTAACATCCATTCTCCGATCCGTAGAATGCCAGTCTTTCCTGATTATCACATCCTCCCGAGTAGTCCCCGCCATGAGATCCGAATGGGGGACTATTTTACCACAGGAATATTTTACCCGAAAGGATGCCATCATCATATGTTCAGACAGTAGAGCTGTATGTCCGTGGGAAAAGTAACGGCTGTAGTTTCCCCTTGCTTTTAGCCGTTCGCAGTAACTGTGTGGCAAAGCCACATTAGGTGATGTTACAAGTCAGTCATCCAGACTGTTGCCCCTGTAACTACTGAAAAGGCTGCTGCCCCTCTTCAGGACCCACACGTTTGTCTGGCCTTTCCACAGATACCCCTCCGCTGTGGTTGCACCTACTGTACGGCTATCTGTATCGCTGAGACACGCAAGCCACCTCACTTTGGCAATGTCTGTGGTTCATGGGAGTGGATCTTAAGCTACAATACTAAAATGTAAGTGTAAATTTCATCCATTTATATGAATATATCATTTATTACAACCTATCTGTTTCAAAACTGCACCACTGTATTGTATTAGCATTATAAACTCTCACACTCATGTCGAATACTTTTACAATTAAATTTTCAAATTTCTGTAACCGACTTTTGTACGTTAAGTAAGCTTTATTGTAATACTAATGTAGTTGTTTGCCTGTATATAGACCAGAAGAAGGGCACTCAAGCGTCCGAAACCTTTTGTCACAAATAAATTATTACATGCAACTGGTTACTGCATTTTAATTTAAATAGTTTGTAAGTTTATGAACCGATAGCCACAGCAGTCAGGTCTCGTATCTTTATAAACATTTGAAGTTAAATTTACAATGAAAGAGAACATTGCCCAAAGTATTGGAACATTTTTAAACGAAACTTTTTTTCCCCCACTGAAAAATGTTAGGGGAATAATACCTATGTTGTTTTAGCTGGTTTGGTAATAGTCCTTTTCATAAAGGTTTGTCATGATTGGGGGCGATCTTTTAATTCATTTACTGAAGACAAGAGTGAAGAATGTAATTTAACGTCCGAATATGGCAGTTAACCTGCCGAAACCTTGGAACTCTAAGAATGCTAGAACGAACACAGTGATGGTAGATAACATTTCGGATTGAAGCACAAACGTATGACATATTGTACAAATTAAGTTTGAATATGGGTATAATAACGCGATTTTGTAGAATTGGTTGAAAAGTGTTCATCAAATATGGGACGAATGTGTGCATAAATTGTCATCGATGACGCAGAAGGCTTGTTAACCGTGGACCTTCCGACTTGGGCAAAAATTTAACAAAATAATGAGGCGGGCGCTCTGGTGGTCGTGGTATTCTCATTTGCTTACTTGCGCCGCGAAATTAGATTTGCATGTGTTACATTTTTCTGAGAGTGGATTACACGCGGTAGGATATTATGCAAACAGGAATTAGTCCACTTTCTGTTGGAAATTGCTCCATTGATAAAAGAGCCGCCACTGCTACAGAAAGCGAGCGCGCTAATTTCGTCTGTGAGCGCTGCCAGGATTATACGCCGCCTAGCGTAATCTGCGGCGAGAACCTATTATAATCAGCCATAGTGACAACGCACGTGGACAGAGGCACATCGACCGACAAGGCAGCTTACAAAATGTATGAGGAGCGCAATATCGAATTAACTATTATCAGATTCTTTAGTTTATTTTGTAGGATCGAATAGGATAAAATTATGGTAGTTCTTATAATCTATTACAGAACATATCGGATTGGCTATAAGTGAAATTGAGGGGGTCAGCGCAAAAGTGGTCTAACCATCTCCAATACGGAAAATGAGATACTGGTGTCTAGTGAGGATAACTACCTTTCTCTCATGTGGCATAATGCAACATTGGTCCAACCTCAAACAATGAGAGGTCAGGGTCTGGATCATATGTAAAAACATCAAGTATGGCTGACGTTCAGGGCGAGGTTAATGTTCGAGCTATGTTGATAAATTAGTCGTTTATTCTGATATCTGATTTGCGCGAAATAAGAATATATCCTTAGTATGTTTTTAGATGCAAATTATTCACAAACAATATGTTAAAGAAATAGTTCACAAGTATCTACTATCAGGTCTTAGCTACCTACCTAGTGGGAATTTTGACTCACAGAGAAGGAAAAGAGATTGGAAAATTATGTGTATGCACCTGCTGAGTGGATAGATCTTATAAAAAATACTAGGACAGGCGAAAGAAAATGTAACGTAACTGAAATGCAACAGGTTGATTTAGTGAGTTCAATGCCTTTAACTGATAAATAACTAATCGGAAATTTACTGAGAATAGAGAACCTGTTCCTTTCAGTTGCATTTCAATGCTGAAAGTCTTTGTTCAACAACCACCGAATTATTGTGTCTGGTATTGTTATTCAGACGGCATAGAACAAGGTGTATATGAGAATGTCGTTAAAAGACAATCTTGAACTACAACTTGTTAAGTTAATACTAAAACATTCCAACCCAAGGCCAATAAACCCAAAGAAACTTAAAGATATTAATGACCTTTTGAAATACGTTCCACACATTCACCATTCATTTTCCAATAGCCTGTTAAATGAAAATAGTACTGATGAAGATTAAAACATACAACTTATTGTGGAGGATGATACTGAAGACATTTTTGATATTCCTGATTATGTATAATGAGCCTACTATGTAATCCTGCAAAATACATACTGAAAAACTATACCGAATTAAAAGATGTTTCTTGTAATTATAAGTTTATAATCTTAATATTTTACTGAATGAACCATTTGTGTAATGTGTCGTTACTTCAGATTCATATGAAAACTTGTAAAAGAACTGTTAGGATTAACGTATGATTAATTAAATTACATTTATTCAAAGAAAACTTTTTCTTCCTTCTCATGAAAAAAAAAATGGTCTGTGCAACAGTGGTCTAAGCAAGAAAATGTGTTGCAGGTGCCTCATAAAGATTGCACTATTTCTAAAACTACTTCACAAAAGACTGGTTAATTTAACCAAACATCATGGACTACACCACAAAAAAAATGAATTTCCAAGTTCCAATAAAAACCACAATTGTATAACTTTTAACCTGCTCTTTCTCTATTTCTTAAAAGAGTAGCTTAGACCACGGTTTCCCTGACACCCTCAATTGAAGTGATCTGTGTTTTTGGCCTTGTATAAGGAGTACAAAATAGGCAACTTATTACATTTCTTAAACTGTCACATCTCAGCTCTAGCAAGCTCTTATTTCTATAGCTGAATGAGGACAGAGTAGCGAACAACATCACATGAGCGTTTTTCCATTTAGACACTTTTAAATACTGCTATTACAGGAAGACATTTATTAAACTTCACGGTGCTACTGTGGTGGCGTGGCCGAACGTCCCAAGACGCCTAACTGCGGAGTGAGCCGCTTCTCGCCATTGGAGGTTCGAGTCCTCCCTAGGGCATATTTGTTGTTCTTAGCCTAAGTTAGTTTAAGTAGGTTGTAAGCCTACGGAATGATGACCAGAGTAGTTAAGTCCCATATTTTCACTTTTATCAATGTGCCAATGGTGAAGGTCATTTAGGAATTGACTATATTCCACCGTACAGAGAATATTCCGTGGTGTATGCGTGTTACAGTTTAAAACAATGTAAACTTAAGTTTAGGAACAGCTTGTTAGACATCTGAAATGTCACCGTGCAAGGGACGAGGCGGAGTGGCCAAGCACATTGAGCGCTATGCTACGATGCGCAAGGCTACTCCCCGTCAGGGGTTCGAATCCTCCATCGGGTATGGATGTTCGTGTTGTCTTTAGTATACATTAGTTTATAACCAGTTTCTAAGTTTAGGGACTGATGACCACGCGGTCAAGTCCCATAAGCTTAACAAATATTGGAACATTGTACAGTCGTGCTCAAAACTATCCGAACGACCTGAATTGTAATTCGCCTGATTCCCACGCAACCCAACTAACGTACCTGTCTTGCGGGTTCTCTATCGCTCCTCGGTACAGTCGTTTATTGAAAACGGCTCTAGTCACCACTATAAAACACTGCTCTCCATCGCAATAACTCAAGATGTAAAGTAATACCACCATACTAAAAATATCAGGGAACACCTTATCATAGATGAGAGTGTCCTTAAGGCTTGTAAGCTCACATTTATTACAAGAAATGACATACCTGAAATGTAACCACTCCCATTATTATGTCAGATAGGTAATGCACGTAGTGAGTTCGTCGTATTCATGATTGCTTATTATTTAACGCAAAAATGACATTAAAAATTTAAGTTGCTCACGAGCACCTAGTTGATAATATGTATGAACTTCAAATGACACGACGAACTGTCTCGTTCTGCATATGGATTCATACCCAGGTCATGTAGACTAAGGAAAGGTTTCGTGACTGACGGAAACTAACAGTCATTCCTGACTAATCATACAGAGAGTGATATACCTCGATTTTAGACAGTATCAGTTAGCAAATATTAACTTTAAATTACCTAAACATCTTTAATGGACGGGAATCCCTACCCAGCATGATTGATCCTATTAACGTACTACGCGAGATATATTGCTTCTTCACAAGTAACTTACTGGAAATGCTGTGAGGTAAAGCTTCGTGTTGGACAGGGATTCGAACCCAGAACCTAATCGGATTGTTCTCTAAGCACAATCAACTGTGACACATTGGATTTTCTCAAATGTTTCAAATGTTTGTATAGCTTATGGGCCTTAACTACGGGGTCATCAGTCCCTAAACTTACAAACTACTTATTAACTAACGGCACAAATATCCATGCCCGAGGGGGGGGATTCGAATCCCCGACCGTAGAGGCCGTGCATACCGTGACTGGAGCGCCTCAGTCCCCTCGGCCACCGCGGCCGGCTAGATTTTCTCGTCAATAGCTAGATGATTTAACTGTCATGTTTATAACTTGCGTATTTTTTTATGTAGTGACTGAGTGCAATGTTACACGTGTTATTTTATACCCAATTTTTTAACAAGATGACCAGTTTATAATATGTATGTGACCAGATGAGAGTGACATAGTTCACCGAAATCGGTCGTCAGTGAATAAATTATTAATTTGCGATCTTGGCATTTCACTTTGAAAACTATAAAATATATTTGTTTGTAAACTGTAAATAACATTTGTAGGGAGATGGTCAAAGCATTTAATTCTGTGATATTAAAATTTATAATTTTTGGAAGGGAAATTGTATTTTAAAGGTGAGGCTTTAGGATTCGCGGAAGGATGCAAATTTGGGAGCACGTAGAGCATGCTTTCGAACGCTTGGAAAGGGACTCGTAACTTGGACGCGGTGGTGAAAGGTTGTGGGCCGGCCGCAGTGGCCGAGTGGTCTGCGTCGCGCCAGTCACGTTCTGCACGGCCACTACGGTCGGGGGTTCGAATATTTGTGACGTCCTTAGTCTTAGTTAGTTCATAAGTAGTTTGTTAGTTTAGGGACTGATGACCCCGTAGTTAAGTCCCATAGACTATACAAACATTTGAACAGTTTTTCGAATCCCCCTCGGGCATGGATATTTGTGCCGTCTTTAGTATTAGCTAGTTCATAAGTAGTTTGTAAGTTTAGGGACTGATGATCCCGTAGTTAAGTCCCATAATCTGTACAAACATTGGAAAGGTTGTGACGCTGGGCGACCTAAAGCCGCGTTTCGAACTTGTAATTTGAAGAGAAAGGCATGTGTCAACGGGACTCTGACTGAAGAACTTAGTCTCTGGTGAAAAGTTATAAGCTATGAACGGTAGTAGGGCTGTGGAACTGTGATAATTCAGTAATCGTGTACTCTTGTGATGACAAACTATGTTTTATAACAAATACTTAACTCGACTATTCATTTGGAACTGCAATGTTCGATAGACTACACTAATTTACGAGAGATAATTTGTAAATTTTACTCTCGAGTGCGTGTGGTACTTATTGTGCCTCTCATGAGCAATAGTTGGGGAAGTATTCAGTTATTTACCAATGTATAAAGTCGGACCATCTCCGCAATTTCAAGCCCAAAATGAGTAATAAACTTCATTTATAAAGAATTACTTCGTGAGTGAACCACTTCTTTATCTTAGAATCCATTTTGTTGGTTATTCAGAAGTTTAATTTATGTTTGTTTAAATATATATTCGTGTCATCATATGCAGATTGGTAGACTGGCTAAACTACAGATTAATTATTGATCTTGTTTAAACAGATTGGGTAGCTGTTGAAGGCACAGAAGGTGACATACGTAACTCACCCCTATGGACAGAGACAACGAGCCATAAACCTTTTTCTGCCCTGAGTTATGTATTGCCCAATTCTTATTGGTGAGTACCGATAGGAAGGTCGCAACACGACCGCATAGCCCCCGCAGAGCTGATGCTGGAACGTGACACGATTCCCTCTCCGAGTACAAACCTCTTAAGCTGTTCATATCGTCGCATCCAGACTGACAGGATGCCACTGCGGAACTACTTCGGCGCTCGCGCCGTGCCCGGCTACAAGCCGAATTAATGTAAATAACTCGTCCCCAGCGACGCCACGTAGTGTATCAAATTAACACTGCACGATACTGACACATAGATGTTCTCCGCAGGGACTCTCACTAACTTTCCTCGTAACCGACCTCTCCGGAACTGCTCCGGCGCCACTAGCGGTAAGGATCACAAGTGACCCGCGATAGATCCAACAGCGCCGCGACCGGTGAAAGCAAAGAAAGATCAGTTAGTACTTGAGCAACATAATTTGCTTCCGTGTCTTGTCTAAAATGCGAAACAATCTAGAAAAAAATAAATTTTTCTATCGGAAGACATGTAAAATAATAGGTGTTCTATTCCGAAAAGTACCCAATGAAACTACGTCCAACGATTTTTTTAAAAAAAAGCCCTGTTGCAAAATAAAGATGATCGAATCTGTTTCCTTTGAGATAACATAGTATTACGGTGAATGAGGATTTGGGGGCAGGGGGTCGTCAGAAATTTTTTATTGGGGAAGGGGACCGTATATTTGAAAAGTTTGAAAAACACTGCTGTAGAAATCGAGAAGTTGCAATGCTGGAAAATTGTATAGGTTTGCAAGTTTGCTCTATCCCAGAAATAATTTTGTTAAACTGTGTTTATTGTTCGAGCTTCCTATACAAGTGAAAAAGTAGCGCTTTATATGTCTCTTTTGAAATGCCCGGACTATTACGCGCAGAACGCTCCTGAGGGGAACGAAGTTCGCCGACAGTGAATCGGTTTGCAGCGGGCCCGTAAACGCAGACTGGTGTCTCAGGGGGTGTTCGGGGGTGCGGGGGCAACCCTTGGCAACAGAGCCACCATGCCAGCCGCAGAAACAGAGTCCGAACTCTGCTGAAGGGAATCGGGGTTGTCGACCCTTCGAACAAAGTGGGAATTTCGCTCCTTCTCACCAGTTCATGTATAGCTGCGAGCAGGAAATGCGTTGTGTCAGTTGTTTTATGCTGAATTTTGGGGCTCAAGTAACAAGTGATTGCGTGAAATAATTAATCTGGATTCTCTGGATTCTTCAATTTACGCAGGTTAGAAGAGAAATTATAAATTAGTAGGCTAAGCAGACCCATTGCCAGTCTCATAATTTCGCAGACAGTTAAATCTAAACGTTGTCAATTCAATGCAAAATTTAACTCAGAACTGTACAGCAAGCATGAATGGCTGTGTGGGTGCGAAATGAGAAACGCCTTATTTTGTTTTGCTTGTTTATCAATTTGGAGGAGAGCTTTAGTGAACTTGTGACATTTAAAACCTTCGTGACAAAGGAAACACGAAAGTCCTTCGTTCCATGTCAGTAATGTTTGGTAAAAGGAAACTATTTTATGTCTTGCGGCCTTGCTCACATTGAGAAACGAAATAGGCTAACTCAGTGAGGAGTTTCAAAAGAAGCTACAGACATACACACACACACACAACACCGTTGATAGGGAATGTTACAGAAGAAATTGGTAAAAAATTAATGTTAAGTGGCACATTATGGCCATGGAGAGCGATCAAAAATTATATAAATCACATTTACTTCAGCCAAGATGGCAAGTTTATTTGTTGGTCCTTTTTTTACCGGTTTCGATGAACTATGTCATCATCTTCAGAATTATATATGTATATATTACAATTTTCTCCTATTTTCCATAAAATAGTTACTTGGTGCAAATGAAATATAAGAAAAAGAACATTGTCAAACAATTACAATTTGTATCACCAAAGTGGATCGTCATCTGTGTGGCACATTTAAAAATTGTGTGTGTTTTTGCCTCAAGTTACTTGTGGCAAGAACACACACAATTTTTAAATGTGCCATACAGATGAAGATCTACTTTGGTGATGCAAATTTTATTTTATTGAAAATAGGAGAAAATTAAAAAAAAAAACGCACCAACAAATAAACTAGCGATCTTGGTTGAAGTAAGTGTGTTTTATAAAAAAATTACTTAATTTCAGCAATATGCACATTTGAAAAGAACAGTCAATCAGACTGACTGTTGAATGGCTCGAAGTACTGCAAGTCCAGTCCCGTATTGGTTAAATTTTAATTCAAGGACCTTTACACCTCTAAGAGAAACATGAAGTCTTCCGTCGATGTAACTTCATGTTGTAATGGAATCGGGACTGCGGGTGGCCGTGTTTTAATTCCAAATTATTAACTTACCTATCAACAGCTGTAAATAAAACAACATAACATTTCGTCCGTTGGCGGATAAGTTAATAATTTTGAACTGAAGTTTTCTAATCAGCAATGTAGAATGGCAATGGGAAGAAAAGCGAATTTTGTTAAAATCGAATATTAATTTAAGCGTAAGGAAGTCCTTTCTGACGGCATTTGTGTGGAGTGTTGCTTTGTGTGGGAATGAAACCTGGACGATAAACAGTGCGGACTGAAAATTAGGTGGGTGGATCCCGTAACTAATGAAGAGGTACTGAATAGAATCGAGGAGAAAAGGAATTTCTGGCATAGCTTGACTAAAAGAAGGGATCGACTGGTAGGGCACATACTTAGACATCAAGTTTGAACTTAGAGTTAGAAGGAAGTGTGTGGGGTAAAAATCGCTGAGGGAGACCAAGAGACGAATATAGTAAGCAAATTCAGACAGATGTAGTTTGCCGTTCTTGTGAGGAGATGAAGATGCTTGCTCATAACAGAGTAGGGTGTAGAGCTGCATCAAAGCAGTCAGCGGACAAAAGATCACAACAAATAGCTGCAGCAGGAAGAACTATATTGTCAATCTCGTTTGTCTGAAAGGACGAGGACGGATTTAGCTAAAATGATTCCATAGCTGAAAGATGAGAACTGTTTTATGAGAATGTTGTGAAATGAGTGAAACTGAATGTGGTAGCACTTTTATGGATAACTGCTGTGTCCCCATTTGTAGTGGTCAAGCGCGACTGCCTAGTAAGTCGGAGCACCTGTGTTCGAAATTTTCAATTTTCCCCATAAATTTAGTCCGATACCCACTTGCAACTGGCATCGTAAATTCCATTGTGTCTTATGTTAATTATCTCAAAATCAGTGTTTTGGCGCTTGACCCATTATTTACCGTCTGATTCTCTCCATAGTGGATGGTTTGGGACGCAGCTGATTCGATTATACAGATGGATGAAAATACCAACAGCTGTATTTAAAATCTTTATTAAATTCTGCGCGACCGGTTTCGGTGCTACATTACACCATCTTCAGCACCGAAACATTATTTACCGAGTGATCAAAAAGTCACTGTAAATTTGAAAACGTAATAAATCACAGACTAATGTAGATAGAGATTGACACACATGCTGGGAATGATATGGGGGTTTATTAGAACAAAAAGAAGTTTAAAAAGGCCGACAGATGGCGCTGGACAGCAAAATGTCAGTGACTACGCATGAAAATCGTGTTTAAAAGGAGCTGTAATGAGAGAGAGAATCAGATGCACCAGCAGTCGCAGCATGTTGACGTTACCTGAAAAGGCGCTTTTAGTGAAGCTGTATTATCAGAATGGGGAATGTGCTAGTTCAGCGCTAAGGTCCTATCGCCATAGGAAGGGGATTCTAAATGGTAAAGGTCCGTTGACAAATGCAGCTGTGGCGAGAATGATTTCGAAGTTCGAAGCTACAGGTTGTTTAGACGATAGACCCCGTAGTGGCCGACCGAGCACAAGGCGTAATGCTGCTGAGACACTTCAGGAAGAAATGGAGACTGTAGCGGGTTCGTCTATGCATGGGGAAGTCAGCGTTCGTACAGTCACACGTCGCACCGGCATTCCATACGCTACTGTTTGGTTGGCACCCTTCGATGCTATCCTTACAAAATCCATCGGCATCATGAACTGTTACCTGGCGATTTAAGAAAGCGGAGGGCATTTGCGGTGTGGGCGTCTCAGAAGATGGCTGAAGATGACGATTGGTTGAATAACGTGTTGTGGACCGACGAAGCTCATTTCACGCTCCGAGGGCCTGCAGAATTTGGACTACCGAATCTCCATTGCACGACGAGACAGTCATGGTATGGATTGGATATACCACATCTACCGTTATCGGGCCTTTTTTTTTTCGAGGATTCTGGTTTTGTAACTGCTACCGTGATGGGTGAGAGATACGACGGTACGTTACAGAATCTCATCATCCCCAGCCTGGCTGATAAACACTTGCTGATACGTACAATTTTTATGCAGGATGGCGTTCCACCCCATATTGATAGACGCGTGACAGATCTCTTGGGCTCGTCGTTTGGTGATGATCGTGTGCTCAGCCGCCACTTTCGTCGTGCTTGGCCTCCCAGGTCCCCAGACCTCATTCCGTGCGATTATTGGCTTTGGGGTTACCTGAAGTCGCAAGTGTATCGTGATCGACCGACATCTCTAGGGATGCTGAAAGACAACATCCGACGCCAATTCCTCACCATAACTGCGGACATGATTTACAGTGCTGTTTACAACAGTATTCCTCGACTACAGCTATTGTTGAGGAATGATTTCCTGTAAAGAACATCATCTTTGCTTTGTCTTAATTTGTTATGCTAATTATTACTTTTCTGACCAGATGAAGCGCCATCTGTCGGACATTTTATTGAACTTTTTTTTTTTTGCTCTAATTAAATCCCCTGTCATTCCAAGCACATGAGTCAATTTTTACCTCTCTATCTACATTATTTCGTGATTTGTTAAATTTTCAATTTGATACTGAATTTTTGATCACCCAGTACTTAAAAGTCTGCGAGACGCTACCTCTGCACCGTGGAAGACATACTACGAGGCGCCTAAATATCTACATCAATGCTACAGGATATAATTTACCTAACAATTCCTTTGTGAATGACGCCTTCCTGTTTACTTATTATGGTGTTAGGCTATTTCCTGACGGCAGTGTCAGTGAACTGTATGCATCGCTTAGCCGCTTGTCTCGTACCCAAGGGTCTCTAAGCGCTTCCCCGATACGCTGTGCTGCTCCTCCCTTAGTTCCAGTCACGTCCGCCGACGGAGCTGCGGCGCTGCTGCTGCTCTGTCAGAGATAAGCGGCAAGCTGCATGCTTCCCCAGGGGGAAATACCGGGAGCCGATCATACCGACACGCCGAGGAATATCGCACGGGGCAATGTTCCAGTGCAACGCTAAAGGCAGTAGATAACAACGAGCTGACCTGGAAACACGACGGTGTTGCTATACGCGTGAAGGACGTTATGGAAGCGAAATCCATCGTCCAACTCTTGGCTCTGTCAACCGACAACTAAGGTGGAAACAAATCTACAACTACACAACAAACGGTTCAAAATAGATTAAAAGTAGTAAAATTACTCATTTTACCAACTTGGGGTTTACACACCCCCACCGTCCTTCACATCTAAAAAATCTCGATCTGACCCATAGTTTGCGAAGTCAGTGTTACGTTGATATCCGCCGCACCAAAGTTTTATATTACAAGTCCCTCCAAATTCTCGAACGCCTAGGCGTCCACCTCACTTTCTGCATCCGCTTACCCTCTCCTGTGTGGATACTCTGCCATCTTCCCTCCCGACCTGAACCATACCGATGTCCTTTACAGCTCCTGTACTATCCGTACACTTGACTCCCATAATCCCATTATCTCCCCTCCGATCACAAACCCTGCTATGCTTTTGCACCTTTACACTCGCATCCAACCATGCCTTCACCTCCACACTCTATGCCCTATCCCATCGTAATTCAGACAACTTCCCCACCCAAGCAATGAAATTCGTTCCTATTTTTATCTATCCTTCAAACTGCTGTCGGGCTCAATATCAGGGACCCCGTCCCATACCCTGCCTTCCATCCCTACTCATTACTTCTCCATCTTCTTCACATGACCCTTCCTAAACACCCCACCAAACTATATCATCTGCTTCCTCCCTCCCTGTTTTCATCCAAATTTTACTATCTTCTGCATAGTGCTTATCCAAGAATCCCAGACCCTTTTCACCCACGTACCACACATTACGGAACACCTTTCCCCAATCTGTGCAGGTCCTTCAGCATCTGCTGGAGTCAGTCTGCGCTGTATTTTTTAAATAATCTCATCATCATCAAGACATTAATCCTTTCAGCTTTCAGTCTGGAGTACAGTCTACCTTTTGCTCCATGATCCTCTGTTCAATGCTAACATTGATGCCTCGCTGATGTTAAGCCTGTTATTTCAAAATCATTTTTCACCGTATCCAAGTACTTTCTCCTTGGCCTACTTCGAATCCTTCTCTTTAACGCCGAACCCATAAGTTTCTTAGCTACCCTTTCTTTCTCTTACATGTAACATTATGCACCGTCTAAGCTTAACTTCTTCAGCCATGATGTTCTTCCCCAGTTTTCCTTTGATTTCCTCAATGTGGACACCCTCCGGCCATTTTTCGTAGCTATTAATGCCTGCAACCATCCTTTCTCCTTTCATATCCGTAATCTCAACCTTATTAATATGGTAACGTAAGTCCACCCAGATATCACACCTGGACAACAAAATTGATCTAAAGGTTGGTGGTCCAAAAATGTTCAAAAGTTTGTAAATCTATGGGACGTAACTAGTTTGGTCGCCAGTCCCTAGGCTTACAATCTAATTTAAATTATAATTCAGTTCAGGTTTAAGGAGCACAGATACATGCACATTAAAACTATGTTACGGACTGGGACTCGAACCCGAGTTCTTTGCCTCTTGCGTACAACCAATTGTGTTTCCTGAGCACCAATCACAACCATTCTTCACTTTTGAGAACTACAGTGTTCTCCAGAACCATTACGGTACTAATTTATGGACTAAAAGTTTGTAAAGCTCAAGGAACTTAACTGCGGGGTCATCAATCTCTAAACTCACAAACTACTTATGAACTACCGAGGGGGATTCGAACCCCCGACGGCGGACCGCCGCGCTCACCGCAACACGGCGATCCAGTACGCGCGGTTAATCCGCCGCGGATAATTCATGGACTGCAAATCTATGTGGTTTATACTGTATTGCTAAGAAAGGTACTACTGAACCTCGCAGATTAAAAGTTGATGATTCGATATAAAATACGTTTCACTGTTTCAGTTCCTTTGACTTGCCATTTCGGTTATTTGGTCTGGCAAATAAAACCAGAGGAATGGCGCGATCCTTACGTTGCACATGGCCATTCATTTTAATCCGAATTCTCATCAGAAGGTGGCATCAGTCAAAACATGCAACAAATGGACAGATAATACTTTCTTATGCTGATATAATGTACATTTATATGTATTCTAGCTTAAACCCGCTGCTCCGCTCGAGTGTTGGTTGATTATAATAGATAATGTGCGAAATGTCAAATGGATTTTTTTTTAAAGAGATGTATTAAAAGATATATCTTTTTTACTGCTTTATTGATTTATTCTTATATTTCCTTATTCGTAAGCTTATCCTTACAAAGAAAGAGTTGAAGACATTATAGCACGCAAGGAGGTTAAACCTTCTTCGTAGCACGCATAGACCAAAGATACGGTCTGTGGCATCACGTTTCGCTGTATGTAACCTCTTTGCTATAGAGTCGCAAACGTCATCGCTGGCCTTCAGTTCGAATTTTTTTATAATTTGACGACTTTCAACCACCATATATTCCACCCCCTTATAGGTATCGGCATGGAACTGCTATGGTGTACAACGGCAGCCTTCAAACAACAATTACACACAGACTATTCGTTTGCGTTCTGTAGTTTTTGCTGCAGAGCGAAATATTAACACACACATATAGAATTTTATATACACCGATAACATTCCATCCCGATAAACTCCATCCTTTTATCATTATCAACCCTCAAGCAACAATGCAACCAATAAAACCATTTTCAAAGCGTAGATATAATTTTCAAACAGTAATTGTTGTTCCGCATTTCGCGTTATATTCTTAAAATTACTATCTATCAGATCGCTATAAAACCGTGCCTAAAACCTTCCTCAGGTATAAATTAGTAACTGTACAAATATTTAAGTGTCTGCGTCTTGTTATTCGGACGTGATGAGCGTACACCGAACAGACATTCACATTCATATATATAGATAAATAGTTATCCGATCGCCATAAAACAGTGCCTAAATCCTTCCCTGGGTAGACATTAGTAACTGTACAAATTTTTAGCTCTTCATGTCTTGTGGTTCACAAACGTACACCGAACAGACATTCACATTAATAGATATAGATAATATTCCTGTTACGTTTTCCGCAACCACTGTACGTCGCTGTATTCCCATGGGCTAACATGTCACATTTAGGGATTTCAATTCACTGTAAGGACACCAACGACAGGGAGCTACACAGGTTTACAAAGTGTACGTACTGGAGCCTGGAACGAGTCGCCACAGGAGGCGCTCTGAATTTCCCGGCCGGCCACCACGGCGGTGGCAGGCAGCGCTGTTGAAACAATCGCCTTTGGCAAACTGCGGGATAAAGCGACTGCTGCGGAACTATGTGCAGCGGCGTTCGACATGCCCCGGGGCCGGCCGGCCATTGTCTGTAATGAATCACTCCGCGCCCCGTGGCGGTCCACCGGCGCCCCTTACGTTCCACTGTGTGCCCTTAGAGCAACTCAACAGTGCCATCCACCCGATACGTCCCGCACCGCCGGCAACCCCTTTTAGGCTCGACTTGTTAACACCGAACAGCTGAAATTTTCGGCAGTACGAGGAACGCCGTCCCATACAGCGGACATGAGAGTAGCTTCGAGGCAAACACAGTGGCTGACACTCACCTGACACACTGTCAACCGAAATATCGTAACAAGAGGACGGCGTTGTCCGGCTGCAAGCCCGAAATTTTATCGAAAGCACAAACAAATAAAAAGATTTTGCTTCACACACTAAAGAAAACATCTACAGTGTGGTCCATTGATAGTGACCGGGCCAAATATCTCACGAAATCAGCATCAAACGAAAAAACTGCAAGGAACAAAACTTTTCTAGCTTTAAGGGGGAAAACAGATGGCGCTATGGTTGGCCTGCTAGATGGCGTTGCCATAGGTCTTACTGATATCAACTGATCTTTAAAAAAAAAAAAAATAGGTACCCCCATTTTTATTACATATCCCTCTAATACGTAAATAAATATCAATGTTTTATTTGCAACACGTTTTTCGCTTTCTGATAGATGACGCTGTAATACTCATAAACATATCGCTCACAATTTTAGACGAACAGTAGCAGGTAGTTTTTTTTTTTAAATTAAAACATTGAACGTAGGTACGTTTGAACTTTATTTCGGTTATATATTTTTGACGACGTTACAGCGTTCAATGAATGAAGTAAATCACAATTTGCGATTAGTTATGGCTTCACTGTACTAGGTTTAGATGGAATACCAAGCTGCGGTGAATGAAAATTTGTGCGTGGCTGGAATTCGAACCCGGGATCTTGTGCTTGCTAGGCAGCCGCGTTGACCACTCCGCCACCGAGGACACACTGACCAACCCGACTGCAGAGGACTCTTCCCTGCTCGTCTCCCGCCACACCCAATTCTCCATTCCCCACGCAGGCTGTGGTACAGGAAAGACATAACGTGGCGAATGGAGATTTGTGTGTGGCGGGAGACGTGCAGGAAAAAGTCCTCTCTAGGCGGGCTGGTCCTCGGTGGCAGTGGTCAATGCGGCTCCCTAGTAAGCAGGAGATCCCGGGTTCGAATTCCAGCCACGCACGAATTTTTATTCATCGTAGCTTGGTATTCCACCTAAACCTATTACAGTGAAGCTAACCATTTATTTCGGTTGTTCCAATGTCATACATGTACTTTTGTGAAATTATTATACATTACGAGAACGCATGCTGATACTGCGTGATTACCTGTAATTACCTCATGACTTCAATAAATGCTCAAAATGATGTCCTTCAACTTCATTGCATTTGGCAATACCCGTAACGAAATTCCTCTCAACAGTGAGTAGTTCGCCTTCAGTGATGTTCTCACATGCATTGACAATGCTCTGACGCATGTTTTCAGGCGTTGTCAGTGAATAACGATAACAAATATCCTTCAATTTTCCCCACAGAAAGAAATCTTGGGATTTAAGATCCGGTGAACGTGCGGGCCATGGTATGGTGCTTCTAAAACCAATCCACCTGTCATTAAATATTCCATTTAAGACCGCTTCAACTGCACGCGAGCCATGTGCCGGACATCCATCATGTTGAAAGTACATCGTCATTCTGGCATGCAGTGAAACATATTGTAGTAAAATCGGTACTACATTTAGATTGCCATCGATAAAATAGAGGCCAATTATCCTTCCTCCCATAATGCCGCACCATACAGTAACCCCCCAAGACATCTGCGACGAGTCTTCAAAGTGCCGAGAAAATTTTCCTGGGTGGTATCTCTATGAAGCAGCTTAAGAGCTGTATGTTCAGGAGATCTTCCAGAAAGCAGCTCGTAGATTCTATGAGAACTCCAGATGGTCTGAAAAATCCGGTAATACGAAGATTGTTCAGCTGGAGAAATATGCAGAATACATAAAAATAAGGTCATTCTTATCACACGTTCCCTCATACCGAAGTTCATGAAACTATAGCGAAGTCTAAAACCTCTGGTGACATCGGAGGAGCTGGAACTACATTCCAAATAATTCTCGGCATGTACCAAGGACCGGAATATACCTTGTCTGCTCAGTCATCCTCCGTACTGTAGCAGCCACAACAATTGTTAAAGTTCGTTACGTTACAATTGTAGCTGTGAAAGAGCCTGTCCTCTTCAAGTCTCAAGAATTAATAGATTTTGTGTTTGAAATAAAATTTTTCTATTAATAAATATGGATGTTCTAGCTTTGCTTCACCGTCCGCAGCCTTAATGTAATAGGCACCACAGCTGGCTATGCTGTTGATTCTCGTCTATCAGTAATAATAATTTCTTGTGGCTCATTGGCCTGGTGAAGGATGGGTTAAAGCGGTCAAGCCTGTGAATACCGCCTCTCATGCCACGGGTCTGAGGGCGATTCTATAAAGACTGTTATTTACGTGGTGTTCAGCAATGATCGTACTTTGGAGAATAGCTGTAAAGAGTGGGATTCGTGCTTGATTTGGTGGAGCGTAGCTTGGAAGCAGTGGACCATTTTTCATGGCAAATTTAGTGAATGAATGTGGAGTGTTCCCTTTGAGAGAGCTACGTCATGCAAGTTTTCCAATGCACGAATGGATATGATGTTTACTGGTGGAATTTTTAAAAATTATAGTTCCCCCTGTTTTAGATGTTTTCTTCTGTTTTAGTGTACACGTTGGATGGATCAATTTATGTTTAATAGTAGTCTAATTGTATGTGACGAACTCAGTTGTTGCTGTTCAAGCAATAAAAGGTAGCAAAGGAAATGAAAAATTAATGTCTCACCAACACCATGGTAATCAGAAATGCAGCACGGGTAGTTTCTGTCAGGGAGGGTGTCTTTCAGAGGAACCATCCTGGCTTTTGCCTGGAGTGACTTACGAAAATCACAGAAGAGCTAAATCAGAGTAGCCGAAGGGGAGGTGTGTTCTAGCCACCATCCTTCCAAATGGAGGTCCATTGATGCAATAAATGTTTTTCCGTTATACATACCTTAAATTTTTGAGTAAGTATTGTAAGTTGGTAACTGTTGGAGTGCCTAAAGACATTTAAAATTTTTAATCGGTATGGTAAGTTGCGTAAACAGGTTTTTTGCCGCGTCAAATGTGGGTAAGAATCTCAGCTATCGACGGTATCTTTCAACAGGCTTAACCCTGACGCAAAAGACTTCGTACTCAGGCATGTTATGTTGGTAATTCTTGATATATACTATACATATTATAATATTTTATATTATATTATTACATACATTTTATAATATTGGTGTTGTTATATATCCATCCCATGTACCACAAACATTGCCGAGGTGGGGTGGCTTGCGTGCCTCAACGATACAGATAGCCGTACCGTAGGTGCAACCACAGCGGAGGGGTATCTGTGGAGAGGCCAGACAAACGTGTGGTTCCTGAAGAGGGGCAGCAGCCTTTTCAGTAGTTACAGGGGCAACAGTCTGGATGATTGACTAAGCTGGCTTTGTAACATCAGCTGATGTGGCTTTGCCAGACAGTTACTGCGAACGGCTGAAAGCAAGGGGAAACTACAGCCGTTACTTTTCTCGAGAACGTGCAGCTCTACTGTATGGATATATGATGATGGCATCTTCTCGAGTAAAATATTACGGAGGAAAAATAGTCCCCCATTCGGATCTCTTAAGTAAATAGGAATGCGGATAAACTACTATGAGCAGCACAGTGGTCGCATTATCATATTCAAGATAGATACGAAGCCAAAATTGAGCGCAGTAGTACAGGTTTATATACCAACTAGCTCTGCCGATGACGAGGAGATCGAAGAAATGTATGAGAAGCTAAAGGAAATTATTGAGACAATTAAGGGAGAGGAAAACTTAATTGTGATGGGAGACTGGAATTCGGTAGTAGGAAAGGGAAGGGAAGGATAAATAGCAGGTGAATATGGACTGGGCAAAAGGAATGAAAAAGGAGATCGCCTGGTAGAATTTTGCACGGAACATAATTTAATCATAACAAATACTTCGTTTAAGAATCATGAAAGGACGTTGTATACGTGGAACAGACCAGGAGACACTGGAAGGCACCAGGGTCTAACTGCAAGACATACCCAGAGGCAGATATTGACTCTTATCATAACTTCTTGGTCATGAATTGTAGGTTGAAACTGAAAAAAAAATGCGAAAGGTAGATGGGACCTGGATAAATTGTAGGAACCTTACGTTTTTGAGAATTTCAAAGGGAGCTTTAGGCAATAATAGACGGAAACTGGGGGAAATAACACAGTAGAAGAAGAATGGGTAGCATTGAGAAATGAAATAGTGAAGGCAGCAGAGGACGAAATAGGTATAAATGCAAGACCTATAAATAATCCTTGGATATCACAGGAAATACTAAATTTAATTGATGAGAGGAGAAAATAAAAAATGGAGTAAATGAAACAGGCAAAATAGAGTACAGACGACTAAGAAATGAGATTGATAGGAAGTGTAAAATAGCTAAGCAGGAGTGACTAGAAGGCAATGCAAGTCTCCAGAAGAATGTATAAATAGGGGAAAAATAGATACCGCCTACAGGAAAATAAAATAAACATTTGGAGACAAGAAAAGCTGTATGAATATAAAGAACACAGATGGATAACCAGTTCTCAGCAAAGAAGGGAAAGCTGAAAGGTGGAAAGAGTATTAGAGGGGCTCTAAAAAGGAAATGAACTGAGGAACAATATTCTAGGAAGGGAAGAGGAAGTAGATAAAAAAATAGAATATGCTGAAAGAAGAACTTCGCACAGCACTGAAAGACCTAAGTCGAAACAAGGCCCTTAGAGTGGACGACACTCCCTCAGAACTACTGCAGTCTCTTGGAGAGCCTACTATGACAAAACTATTTCACCTGGTGTGAAAGGTGTATGAGACGGGAAATACCCTCAGATTTTAAGAAAAATGTAATAATCCCCATTCCAAAGAAAACAGGTGCAGACAGGTGTGAAAATTACACAACCATCAGATTAATAAGCCATGGTTGCAAAATTTTAAGATGAATTATTTACAGAGGATGGAAAAGCTGGTAGAAGCCAACCTTGAGGAAAACCAGTTTGGATTCAGGAGAAATTTAGGAACACGGGAGGCAATCCTCACTTTACGGCTTACCTTAGAAGATATATTAAAGAAAGGCAAACCTACATTTCTAGCTTTTGTGGATTTGGAGAAAGCTTTTGACAGTGTTGATTGGAATACAATCTTCCAAATTCTGAAATCGGCAGGAGTAAAATGTAGGAAATGGAAGGTTATTTACAACTTGTACAAAAACCAGACAACAGTTATCAGAGTCGAACGGCATGAAAGAGATGCAGAGGTCGGGAAGGGAGTAAGACAGGGTTGCAGCCTTTCTCCAATGCTATTTAATTTGTACATTGAGCAAGCTATAAAGGAAAGCAAGGAGAAATTGGGGAAGCAATTAAAGTTCAGGGTGAAGAATAAAAAACCTTGTATTTTGCTGATGACATTGTAATTCTGACAGAGACAGCAAAGGACCTGGAAGAGCAATTGAACGGAATAGACAGTGTGCTGAAAGGTGCATAAAATATGAACATTAACAAGAGCAAAACAAGGTAATGGAATTCAGTCTTATAAAGTCAGGTGATGCTGAAGGAGTTAAATTAGGTATCGAATCAATAAAGGTGGTAAACGAGTTTTGTTACTTGGTCTGTAAAATAACATCTGATGGTCGCAGTACAGAGGATATAAAATGCAGAATGGCAATGGGAAGAAAAGCGTTTATGAAAAAGAGAAATTTGTTAACATCGAATATTAATTTAAGCGTAAGGAAGTCCTGTCTGAAGGCGTTTGCGTGGATTATTGCCTTGTATGGAACTGAAACATGGACGATAAACAGTAAGGACAGGAAGAGTATAGAGGCTTTTGAAAACTAGAGTTAAAGAAAAGTGTTGAAGATGAGGTGGGCGGATCTGTACAGAAAAGAATTGGAGAGAAAACCAATTTCTGGCATACCTTGAGGAAAAGGGATAGATTTGTAGAACACATTCTTATACATCAAGGAATTGTGAATTTAGCGTTTGAGGGAAATGTGTGGGGGTAAAAATCGCAGAGGAAGACCAAGACAAGAAAACAGTAAGCAGATTCACACAGATGTAGGTTGCCGTTGTTATGAGTAGATGAAGAGGCTTGCTCAGGATATAGTAGGGTGGAGAACTGCATCAAACCATTTTCCGGACTGAAGACCACAACAACAACAATATAGATAACATTTTTAGTTTCTTTCCTTGTCAATATTCGCAAAGTTAAATAAATGGTTTTTAGGCTTTTATGAATTAAACCAGGAATAGATCTTTGTTTTTAACTGTGCGAGTTAAAGATTAAGTTTTCCGAAGATTGGGATTTTTGCACCACATTGTTTCATAAGGTTCTGTCATCTATATTTATAGGATACATTTCTTAAGCATTCCTTAAAAGACCTGACTAACTACAGTAAATTTCCCGACTTAATCTCAGACTATGATATAGGATGGGTTTACAAAGCGGCTATGAATTATTGTCATTAGTTTCTCACGAAAGAGGTGCCTAAGAACTCAATAAAGACAGACCATTTGTGATGTTTTGTCTTTTTTTAAGTTCAGCAAATTTTTTTATTTTTGTTACCCGATCACGTCCATGGAAAGGCATGCTCACGCTCCAGATTCTACATCTACGTCAACATAAATAATCTGCAAATCATACATAAGTTCCTGGCAGAAGGGTTTACCGAACCGCTTTCATGATATTTCCCCACCGTTCTATTCTCTAATAGTGCGCGAAAAGAACGAACTCCTACATATTTCCGTTTTCGACCTGGTTTCTTAGTTTATGAAGACAATCATGTCTTCCTATGTAGAAAGGTGTTAGCAAAATATGTTCGCATTCGAAAGAGAAAGTTAGTGAAATAAATTTCGCAAATAAGTCTCGCCGCAAAGAACAACAGCTTTCTTTTAATGATCTCCATTTCATTTCGTGTATCTTATCCGCTTTGCCCAATCGCAGTTGATGTCATATATTCTGTGAATATTAAATAATAACAACTGCAGGATCAGAAGTGACGTCTGTTCTTTCGGAACAGACGCCACATGTATATATCTTATCCGCGACACTCACTCCCCTATACCGGGAAACAAAACGAGATGCCCTTCTATGAACTTTCTCTATATGCTCCGTCAGTCCCACTTGGTGGGGATGTCACATTGCGTAGCAATATTCCCAAATTGGACGCAGAAGTGTGGTGTAGGCAGTTTCTTTATAAGAAATGATGCATCTTTTTTCCGACCTTGAAACATAGCCTTTGACTCATCTCCTACAATATTTTCTATATATTCTTACCAGTTTAGTTTATTCTTAAATGTTATACCTGGATATTTAATTGAATGTACGGCCAGTAGAATTAGTTCATTTATCAAGTAAATGAAATTTAAAGGATTTCTTTTAGTGCTCATATGGGTGACATCACACTTATCATTATTTAGGGTCAATTACCAATTTTTCCACCATGCAGATATCTTGTCTAAATTATTTTGCAGTTACCTGTAATCTTCTGGTCATTTAATAACGGATAAATCACAGCATCATCCGCGAACAGCCTGAGGGAGCTACTCAAATTGTCTTCTGAATCGTTAATGAAGATACTGAATAATAGGGGCCCTACAGACGCAATATTTGCGGTTTGCTGATGGCATAGTTATTTTGTCAGAGACTGCAAAGGATCTAGAAAGAGCAGTTGAAGGGAATGGACAGTGTCTTGAAAGGAATATATAAGATGAACATTGGCAAGAGTAAAACGAGGGTAATCGAATGGAATGTCAGAAAATCAGGCTATGCTGAAGGAATTAGATTAGGTAATGATACAATAAAAGTAGTAGATGAGTTTTGTTATTTGGGTAGCAAAATATCTTCTGATAGCCGCAGCAGAGAAGATATAAAATGCAGAATGGCTATGGAAAAAAAGCGTTTCTAAAGAAACGGTACTTGTTAACATCCAATATTAATTTAAATATTAGGAAGTACTTTCTGAAAGCATTTGTCTGGAGTGTAGCATTGTATGGGTGAAACGTGGACTATAAGGAGTTCAGAAGAAAAGAAGATAGAAGTTTCCTTAATTGTGGTGCTTTAGATGAATGATGATTAGATGGGTACATCATGTAGCTAATGAGAAGGTGCTCAACAGAATGGGGGGAGAAAAAGAGTTTCTGGCATATCCTAAGAGAAGGGATAGGTTGGCGGGACACATTGCGAGACATGAAGGAATCGGCAACTTAGCATTAGAAGGAAGTGTGTGGGGGTAAAAATCGTAGAGGGAGACCGAGTGACGAATACAGGAAGCAGATTCAAAAGGATGTAGGTCGCCGAACGAATTCTCACATGAAGAGAGAGGGTAGCGTGGAGATCCGCATCAAACCAGTCTGCGAACTGAAGACCAAAACAACAACATCGGAGTTGAGGGAACCAGGCCGATACTGATTTGCTATAGTAATGTTCAATATCAACATACGATTATTGCTCGTGCTTTAAATAAGAGCTCTGTGAATCATTGTCTTTCGTCTCTCTCCACCCTTTGTACTCATTGTTGTGACCAATAAACAAGCACTATATTCGTGTGTTAGCACATGTTTCCCACAAGACAGGCTGTTCCAACTTCGGCTGAGCGGGAAAGAGCAGCCTGCTCCGCTCGCTACAGGGCCGGCACAAGGCACGTGCGAAACGTGCGGCCGCACAGGGCGGCACTTCAGAAATGTTCAAATGTTTGTATAGTCTATGGGACTTAACTACGGGGTCATCAGTCCCTAAACTTACAAACTACTTACGAACTACCTTATACTAAGGACGGCACAAATATCCATGCCCGAGGGGGGATTCGAGCCCCCGACCGTAGTGGCCGTGCAGACCGTGACTGGAGCGCCTCAGTCTCCTCTGCCACCGCGGCCGTCGGGGGGGCACTTTCCGTGGGGCGGCAAATCTGCCGCCCCGCCTTTTCTGTTACGTGCCGTGCTATACTCACGACTAATTTTGGAGAAAACAAAATCTAATTTGGAAATTCGAATGCAATATCCGATACTGCGATTACATGTTAAGCCTGAAACAATTTTGCTAAGTCCTTCAATGGTAGTTTCCGAGTGTTTTACTCTTCCCTCATTATACAAAAAAAAAAAAAAAAAAAAAAAAAAAAAAAAAAAAAAAAAAAAAATGCCCAACACCTACAATGAGTAGAAGTAATCCAAACGGGTGAATACGCTGCGAGTAATTACAAGGGATACAGACATACGCACTAAGCCTGGCATAAGTTGGGTTACGACGTATTTTTTGAAAATTTTTGCTATCCGTTTCCGAGTGATTGTCGGACGTTTTCGTTTTTGAGCCATGTAACACCTGTCTCCGCCTATATGAACGACAATTAAACTCTGACCGGCACTTTTGTTTGACAATACTACTCGCACACTATCGCTTTGCCAACATTTATTATCTGTACGGTATAATGCGCGTGAATCCATGTTTCATCTAATTTTCTGTTGGAAACCTGTAAAAGTATAGTCTTAGCAACTATGCCCTCTCGTCCGCATAAAACAAAACTTTAATTTTGACACCTTCTAAAGCGAAAATCCATAGACAAAAGATTGCTTCTAAGCGTTTCCTTGCTAGCTTTGGAGCTCATTTCTGTTTGGCAAAAGTTGTGTATTTTTCGACAAGTTCGTTTTTCTTTCTATTGTTCGTAATGCCATAGAAGTTGATAATACATTTATCAATATCATCGGTGACATACTTCTTGTGAGCTTCTTGCTTGTTCTTCTTGGGCGCTAGTTTCACCGTAGCCTCGCTGTACCTCGTCACGTGACCTAGTTCCTAGCACTACCGTGTCTCCACTTCGCCTTTCTAGACAATAGGTATTTTTGCGTTCTCTACAACGAAAAAACTATAGAATTCGTTTCGGTAGATGGCCGACGAAGTCAAGATTGGTCAGAAGCACTTGCATTGCGCTTCATAAGAACAGGAGAATAGGTGCGTCCGAAATTCTTGCAACTTGGGATATAATAGGTAAGTGCTTTTCATATAACGTACGATTAGTATTACGCATGAACGTTACTCATTAGAATTTTTCTCCTTCATGATTGCGCAATAGGAAAATTTATTTTTATTATGATCTATTACTTAAAAAATTAACAAGTCAGCAAATAAGCACGCGGTGTCCCAATAGCTAGAATGAAAATAAAGTGAAGTGATACGGTGATTACTAATTTGTTACCCCATATTCCATAATCAGATACGTGGAAATTACGACAGATGTCGAATGTCAGTTGTTTGAAATGAACAACCGCAGTTCAGTGAGTTAATATATTTCGACTAGCGTTAGTACCCGTCGATGCCCGGGTGTGTATTTACTGCATTATTATGTTGCTCCATCTCCTTATTCTTCCTCTCTCCATTGTCTTCCGCCCCACTCTTTGACCATTTGATCTGCGTCTGTAGTGAAATTAGGCCTGAAATTCAATTTCACGCGGCTCAATTCTTATGACTTCATCTCCTGAACAACGTATCCTACAGTAATACAAGATTTCACACACATTTGAACATTTTTGTAAATTCACAAGGCTTATTAAAATTTGGTCGATTTCCTCAACCAGATTTGATCCAGTTTTGAACTGGTACCCAGATACTGTTTTGTACAAATCTGTAGAGAATGTCACCAATCAATCGCAATTTTTGTTTTTATTTACCAGATGTATGCTACATAGATTTCGGGCACAGTGTGGCTATTCTCAATGCGTTGAGTTATGTTTACATATATACCGTCATACTGAACGTAACTGTCAACATGACGGTTTAGGTTTAAGTACATTAGAACCTTTGAGACTGGGTAGATCTGAAAAGTAAAAACAAAACTTGCGGTTGATTGCTGGCATTTCCTAAACATTTATTTAAATAAATTCCACAAATGTTTTGTAAAACAAAGAAAAAAACGGGAGGGAAGCGGAGGTTTAACAGCTCGCAGGGGGCGGCTCTTGGGCTTGCGCCGGCCCTGGCTCGCTATGAACAGTCAAATCGGACGGCGAGACACATTATATATGCTGCAGCCTGCACAGCCAGTTTTTTCGACTCTCTCTGCTGTATCTTACATGAGTGCCAAAATCCTAGTCGTAATTGCTATGACTTAGCGACATGCTACGTCAGGGAAACAGGAAATAAGATGATCGTATGGCTTTTATTGGCCGAGATATCCCCAACGGCCGGCCGCGGTGGCCGAAATATGACTTCGTTCAGAATTATTATCTTTCATTTCAATTTTCTGTTAATTAGTGTTGACTTTCGCACAGTCTTGTGCGACAGACGAATGTGTGAAATGTACTTCTTATTATTCTGATGTCGCTTCCGCATGTCTATAGAAGAGAATGCTTTCTATATTATATAGCAAGAAGCACTTTGGCACCATCGTGCTATATTTTGCTTCTCCGTTTCTCAGAAGAAGATATTCAGTTATATTTTCCACAATGCATCAGAAGAACACAGCACCTCCTGAGAGAGAGAGAAAATGGGGACTGAGGCGCTCCAGTCACGGTCTGCACGGCCACTACGGTCTGGGGTTCGAATGCCCCCCTCGGGCATGGATATTTGTGCCGTCCTTAGTCTTAGCTAGTTCATAAGTAGTTTGTAAGCTTAGGGACTGATGACCCCGTAGTTAAGTCCCACAAGTTCTACAAACATTTGAACATTTGATTTATCCCCATCGGGGTTTGGCCTATTACTGTGGCTTTTCATTGAAGCCTTTTCGGCGACTTGATGAGAATGAAAGTGATGAGGACAAACACACAACACCCAGTGCGCTGATGGGAATCGAACCTGGGCCTCTTGCATTGGTGGTCAGAGACATCATTCTAGCGAGTTTATTATTCGTTGATTTGTAGATGTCATTAGAGTAATTTCATATCTAGCTTTTAACGAAAAACTTAATCATGTCTGTAAAAATAGAGGACGGAGAACTGCAAATGATTTGAACAAACCTTGAGAAAGAGATAAATGTGAAATAACGGTGATTATTAGAAACATGTCGTTATATCATCTCTCTTGACCAAAGTTAGTGTTCAGAGATATAGTGTCTTAGGATGTAAAACTCATTTGTCAATATGGAAATAGGTCAATATTGGAAATCCACTTACCAAACTTTATATTGCCTATAAAATTTTCTAACTGTGTCAGTAACTGTCACATACGCTGAAAGGAGGTTTTCACGTTTAAACCTTATCAAGAATTATTTCACATCCATCATCTCACAATACTACCGTCTTCTCTTGCCATGCTGTCTCTGGTACACGACGTGATTTCAAAATTAAAGCCGCGGCGGAGCGGACGAGCGCATTGTGGCGCTATGATACGATGCGCGTGGCCCCTCCACGTCAGGGTTTCGAATCCCTCCCCCCCCCCCCTCCATCCCCTCAACGGGCATGGATGTTTGTGCCGCCTTTAGTATAAGCTAGTTCATAAGTAGTTTGTGAGTTTAGGGACTGATGACCCCGTAGCTAAATCCCATAAGCTCTACAAACATTTGAACATTTGAATCAAAATTGTTTTGATTATTGATGAATTTGTTCATCAGAAAGCAAGGAAAAAATGTTTTGAGTCAGGTGTGTAAAGCAGAATAATCTTAATACCAACCACTAATTTCATTTCCTATAAATACAGAGCATGTCAAGTGCTGAAAACATATAGTGTATATCCTGAACGCCACTTGTTAACATTTCTAGTTTTGAATTCAATAGAAATGAATGGATTCCGATAGCTAAGTCATCTCATATTATTAACATTTTAGTAATTGCCACGCTCATTACGATTCCTTCGTCGGTTAATTATTTTCTATCATAATAGTAGGTGTGCAGTCGTTCAATGGAAAATGAAACGTCATAGAAACGTCAAAAAGATATTTGGAAATATGCTCTATACTATTTTTCAGAAACAAGGTATCGGTAAAAGATACATAGAAATGAGAAAAAAGTATTATCAAGGAACCAAAGAGACTACAATTAGTTCATTCCAATAAATTAAGAAGAATAAACACAGAAAGGCACTGTGAGTGATAGAAGACACTCGTTTCTGTTTATTTTTAATTAAAAATTGATCTCATAGCACGCTACTGAAAGATTGCTTATCTATCATAATCAACCAACACGACAGCGAAGCAGCGGGTTTAAGCTAGTTATTTATATAATTGCGCAACCGGTTTCGGTAATTCAACGCCGTCTTCAGGCGCCCGTTGTGTAACTATCAGTATTAGCACATTTGAAAAGGGTGGCCGTTAATACCGGTAGCCGTGAATTTCTTAATTTCCTCATGCCAAAACCGAGCATAGCTGGAGGGGGGCGAGGAGGAGAGAATGCGGCGGAACACCGCGTGGAACTTTTGCGCAAGCCAGGGCCGGCTGTGCCTAATTGCTAAACAACTGGGACCGGAAGACTCGCTTTTGTTAAGTGACTTAAGTTGCTTTAATGCTCCAGGGATATCGACGTCTAAGTTAGCCATGTTGGCGCTTGTTCTTGATTCGAATTTTGAAGTAATTGCTTCGTCTTCTCTGGTAAAGGTATATTTCGGTAAATTGTGTATAGGAATTCAGCATTTCCAGCACAGTCATCAGTAGAACCACCAGTGCTATCACTTAGTAAAATTATTGATTGAGTTTTGCCTCTAGTATACTTTACATATGACCCCAATCTCTTTGGACTCTTTACCAAATTGCGGGACAAGATTTCGATGTGGAAACTACTATAAGCTTTCGCATTGATGTTCGCGCTAAATTTTCCGATTCTGTTAAAGATTGCTGCCAGTATAGTTGATTGTGAGTCTGTTTAAATATGGCATGCTTTTTTTCTTTGTTTTTGCAGGAGTGATCTAATCCGCTTTGTGTACCACGGCAGGTCGGCCCCTCTTTTGTTAATTTATTTGGTATACTTTTCTCAATAGCTGTCGATATTATTTCATAGAATGCAAGCAACATTTGATGTACACTCACATTGCTAGTTTCAAAAGACTAGAGATTTTCATGTTTTTAAATATACGGGTGATCAAAAAAATCAGTATAAATTTGAAAACTCAATAAATCACGGAATAATGTAAATAGAGAGGTAAAAATTGACACACATGCTTTGAATGACATGGGGTATTATTAGAACAAAAACCAAAGAACAAAGTTCAAAAAAGTCTGACAGATGGCGCTTCATCTGATCAGAAAAATAATAATTAGCATAACAAATTAAGAGAGGAAATGCTCGATATGTTCATCATTCCTCAACAATAGCTGTAGCCGAGGAATAATATTGTGAACAGCACTGTAAAGTATGTCCGGAGTTATGGTGAGGCATTGCCCTCGCATGTTGTCTTTCAGCATCCCTAGAGATGTCGGTCGATCACAATACACTTGCGACTTCAGGTAACCCTACAGCCAATAATCACACGGAATGAGGTCTGGGGACCTGGGAGGCCAAGCATGACGAAAGTGCGGCTGAGCACACGATCATCACCAAACGACGCGCGCAAGAGATCTTTCACACGTCTAGCACATCTAGGGTGGACCGCCATCCTGCATAAAAATCATACGTTCAGCCACGTTGGAGATGATGCGATTCTGTAACATATCAGCGTACCTCTCACCCGTCACGGTAGCAGTCACTGACGTTTTGCTGTCCAGTGCCATCTTTCGGACATTTTTTAACCTTTTCTTTTCTTTTTGGTTCTAATGAAACCCCATATTATTCCAAACATGTGTGTCAATTTTTACCTCTCTATCTACATTATTCCGTGATTTATTCAGTTTTCAAATTTATACTGACTTTTTGATCACCCGGTATATACTCATTTCGTTTCATTTGGGTAATTCGAAGATTTAGATAATCATTTTCGCTTCGACAACTCGGTATTTACTAATCCTTGTGTCTGTTTTGATGCTCTTTATTAGCTCCTAATTATTTGTTGTTAGGAGGTAAAGTATGTTTCCACAACTATTTACTATGTAACTACTCGAAATAGTTATCGGAAAATAATTCAGTACAATTTTGGACGTAATTTTATACTTGCTTCCATCTTTGAAAATGCATTTTTGCGAACATATCGAGGGTACGTTAAAGTCATTACCATTTGAAATTGTATCATCTGGGTACGTTCTTAAAATTTGGTCCTAGTTTTCTTTGAACATTTCTGCAATCGAAATATTTTAGTCGGGGAGTTGGTAAAAATAACTAAATTTTAATGTTTTCTGGTTGACAGGTATAACCTCTACGTGAACCATCTTACAGGAACTATCTACTTACATTTCGCTACAAGATACGTCTATAACAGTAATGAAACGCCACCACCTCTTTTATTCAATCTACCCTTTCTGAACCGTTTGTAAAAATTTCAGCTGAAATTCTCTCCGGCTTTAGCCAGCTTTCGCTACCAATAATCAGATGTGTTTGAGTACTTTTGTTAGCATTTGGAGCTCTGGTACTTTTCCCACACAGCTTCGACAATTTACATTACACCAATCTTTCTTATATGTGTTAGTCCTGTGTAATAACCTGTACCCTTTGATACTGAAACCATTTTTGTGTGATTCCGAGGTTCTCTCTCTAATAAAACCGCCCAGTCCACACCACACAGCCCCCGCTACCCGTGTAGCCGCTTCCTGCGTGTAGTGGACTCCTGACCTACTCAGCGGAACCCGGAGACCCACCACCCGATGGAGCAAGCTGGGGAATCTGCAACCTAGAGAGTCGCAAAACCGTCTGAGCCTCTGATTCAGACTCACCACTCGGCTCTGCACCAGAGGTCCTCAGATGGTCCTGTCAACTACGCTGCAGATGTTGAGCTCCGCTTTCCAGCAGTCTTTACCACTTCAGATAACGTGCAAAAGTGGAGACATCTCTTCCAACTAAATGCGACACACGTGGTTGATATCGGCATGAGCCACCACCTGCTGTTGACTGCACCCTGTAGTCTTTATTGCATCCGGAAGGACCCGTTCCACATCTGAAATGACGTCGCCCAGTATGCACATGGAGGACACACTGGATATCTTCCCCTCCCTAGCAGTCGTATCCCTAAGGGGCCCCTTTACACGGCTCCCCACTCGAAGCAGTACCCTGTGATAGTCCGGATCTTACAGACTGAGAGCGACATCAGGCTCAGGAACACTGTCCGGCACAGATAGTACCTCGAAGCAAGCATGACGAACTGGGGAGGCCTCTCGATCGGAAAATCGGAAATCTTTCGCTGCTCGTCACGGTATGTGGTGACCTTTCACGCGCCCACGGCTCATTACAAGCAGTAACAGCGCTGCTGCAGCTGCGGGCCGATCGTTGGACACATGTGACAAGCTGGGAGTCCACCGGTTCTCTACGACCGGCCCATAACAGCGATGTATCGCGACCACAGTCTCCAACAATGCAACTGAAGTATGACTGAATCTGGGAGCGAAATATCACCATTTTAGCTCGCATCTGTACAGAGCAGTCACTATCCGTATCCATCAGTACAGCACCCAGAGGAACGAACGACTGTAAAGTCGCGCTGTAGGACTCTACAGTAGTTAAGTAATGTAAACACGAGAACTGCGCCAAGAGGTCAATCAGGCAGATGTAAAAAATTGTTATACTGATAACGAGATCGACCGAGCACTCCATCCAAGTGGAAAAGTGTCCGGAAATAGGCGACAGCAACAACCATTTGCTGGAAAAGGTTTCCTCCCATTCAGCCATACCATCACGGACCGTATTGGCAATGTACTGGCCAAGTTTCAAGTGGAAATTATTTTCAGACCAACTAAGAAAATAAATGAATTCTTAAGATCAGCGAAAGATGCTCCCCTAGCTATCCCAGGGGAGTATAAGTTTCCGTGTAGTTGTAGCATGGTGTATATAGGGACAACCAAAAGAAGCGTCAATACACGCTTAAGGGAACACAAAAGGAACTGTCGTTTGCGACATATGGACAAATTAGCAGTAGCAGAACATTTATTTCAAAACGGAGATCATGAAATAAAATTTTGTGAAACGAGCGTGCTAGCAAGGACTTCGCACTACACGTATGTACAGAGGATCTATTGAAATCCACAAACATCAAAACAATGTTATAGAAAAGAAGGTTCAAAACTGGGCAAGATATGCCGGTCAACTTTGCACCAATTTCATGACAATTGATGGCTTCTAATCCAGAGAAGTGACGATAATCATAGATAGTTGCATAGTCGCCGCGGTGGAGTAGCCGAGCGGTCTAAGGCGTCTCGCTGCGGAGCGCGCGGTTGCTCGCCGTCGGAAGTTCGAGTCCTCCCTGGGGCATGGGTGTGTGTGTGTGTGTGTGTGTGTGTGTGTGTGTGCGTGCGTGTTGTCCTTAGGTTAGTTTACCTTAGTTTAAGTAGTTTGTAAGCTACGGACTGATGACCATGCAGTTTGGCCCGATAGATTTACAAACATTTGAACATTTTAGTTGCATTGTCGACAGCACGTGACCTGTGGTGACGCCCTCTGCTCTATATGGGACTGATGACCTAGCTGTTTAGTCCCCTCGAAACAACCAACAACATCTGCTCTATATAAGTGGCAGCTCCACCGCCTATAAGCTAGTCGTCGACTCGCCTCAGAAGGTGTGCGCAGTTGACAACGAAACGTCAGGGGGAAGAAGTTTTACCGGTTGACCACGAAAATTTAGCCGGAAAGTTTTAATTGACGACAATCCCGGCCGTGAAAGCCTATATGTTAAAATGTTCAAATGTTTGTTAAGCTTATGGGACTTAACTACGGGGTCATCAGTCCCTAAACTTACAAACTACTTATGAACTACTTACGAACTAGGACGGCACAAATATCCATGCCCGAGGGGGGATTCGAACCCCCGACCATAGTGGCCGTGTAGACCGTGACTGGAGCGCCTCAGTCCCCTCGGCCACCGCGGCCGGCCTTACATGTTAAGATGTAAAACAGCTGAGGTAAGAAATTACACAAGTAAAACAAAAACTACTGTCGCAGTAAAGGACGAGGAAATACATAGCTATTAAGCTACACGATTGTCATTAAAAAAAATAAAAGTAAAAATCCTAGAGAATGGTGTTAATACAAAAACAAGCAACGAAAGTAAGAATTACAGCTGCAGGACTGACAAGTAAATTAAAATAGCACTGATGAGTACTTCTGTGCGCTGTGCTTCTAATAGCCGCCGTTATATGCTATGTGAATAGTACTTCTTAAAAAAGATGAAAGCTGCTGCTAGAGCTAAACTGAAAATTTCATGTTTGGAAAGAGCGGTTTCTGGTTTAAGATCTCCAAATACGAGAAGCTTGAGAGGCGGCAACCGGACGGAGGTGGAGCAAAGGTTAAGGGTCCCCTCAGGTCGCGCACCAACTCGATCGGTAAACACACTCTGGGAGGTGAGGTGAGTACCGACTGCGCTACCCGTGGACCGCCGCTGACTGCTGCGCAGGAGACTGTGGCCACGGCAGAGCAGGTGAGGCCAGGTGCAGCGCCAACATCCGTGTAACGGAGTTACTGCAGAAATAAACACCAACAGTCATTTCTTCAAACGTAGATTAGATTAATACTTGTTCCACAGATCATGAATACGACACTTCGTTATGATACGGAACGTGTCAGGTTAATGAAGGGTTTCTGTAGAAGACGTCACATTACACAATTTTTTAGATTTAGTAATTTATGTCTAAAAGCTTACCCAATGAGTAGAAGGATTTGTCATCCAGAACTTCTTTTAATTTATTTTTAAATGCTAGTTGGCTATCTGTCAGGTTTCTGATGCTGCTTGGTTGGTGATCAAAGACTTTTGTGGCAGCATAATTTACCCCTTTCTGTGTCAAACTCAGATTTAGCCCTACATAGTGGAGATCATTCTTTCTCCTGGTGTTACAGCTGTGCACACTGCTATTACTTTTGATCTGGGTTGAATTACTAACAACAAATTTCATAAGGGAATGTATATACTGTGAAGTTACTGTGAGGATACCTAAATCCTTAAACAGATGTCTGCAGGATGATCGTGGATGGGATCCAGCTGTTATTCTGATTACGCGCCCTTGGGCAATGAATACTTTTTTACTCAGTGATGAATTACCCCAGAATATGATGCCATACGAAAGCAGTGAATGGAAATAGGCATAATAGGCTAATTTACTGAGATTATTACCGCCGAAATTTGCAATAACTCTAACAGCATACGTAGCTGAACTCGAACGTTTCAGCAGACCGTCTATGTGTTGCTTCCACTTTAATCTCTGATCAATGTACACACCTAAAACTTTTGAAAATTCTATCTTAGTTCTATAATATAGACGAATTGCTGTAAGATGGCGCATACCGTGTCTCCTACATGTTTATCAATATAAGCTGTTTTTGAAGTTACTGCTAACTTTTCCTCATAATTTGTGGAAACCAGAAAGCGTCTTCTTTGCTGTTGCTAAACGAGCAAACATCCATTTCGATATATATTCTATTGTTTTTACTGAAAAGAGTCCCTAAGTACTTGAAGCGCTGAACAGTCTTAAAAGTGAATCCATTTACAGACGAAGGTGCCTCATTTCTCCTTTTCTTACCATATATTCTGTCTTTCCTTCATTAACGTGTAATCCTGTTTTCTCAGCAATTTTCTAATAATTTTGCAGCATTCTGATTAATTCTGTTTTGGAAGTGCTTATTAATGTTACATCATCTGCATAGGCAAGTCTAGTAATGCTACTGTCCTATAGTTGCAACCCTTGAGGACTATTTTTGGTAAATTCTTCATCAATCTTATCTAGTACAATGTTAAATAAAATATGTGAAATGGCATCCTGTCGTCGCATACCAGTGTACATCTTAAAATTTGAAGTTTCTCCCACCGGTGGGTTTTGCGATATATATATAGTCTCCTCTATACACATTTTGACTAAACGGGTTAATTTTGAGAACATTTCGGATTCCATCATTGTATTTAGGAGTGTCTCTCTGTGTATGCTATCACAGGCCTTTTTAAAATCTACGATTGATACATTGGCGTCTAAAGAGAGTAAGTGATCTAATGTGGATATGTCTCTGCGGAAACCGCATTGTTAATGTCCAATTAATTCTTCTGTTAGTGAAATAAGCCTGTTTTATAGATGGACACAGTTTTGTAGGTGACATGTTCCAATATTTTCCACGAATTCTAGGGTACCCACTTTCAAGAAAGTGTAAATAACGAGGTCCTTTAAGTCGATGCAGTTAACACTACAGAGCCAATCAACAAATAATCTTTCAAATAACATCACGCATTTACAGAGAAATATTCTTGGAAATTGAACCGTGGGTTCGATACCTCGGTTTCATCTTTTATCTTTGGTTTTTTATCTTTTATCTTTGGTTTTGTGAGTTCTTTGGCCACTGATAATGAGGCGCCCTGGCGGCTGGTGTGAGAGGAGAGGACTCGCGATCGGGGCTTTGGTCTGGAAGTACGACGTGGCTGCGAGACACCGACAGTAGCCGCCCATGTGGTTTGATTTTCATTTTTCTGCGTGTTCCCGTATGTCCGGGCATGCTTGACTCGTGTTTTGCCTTGGGTCTAGAGCTCATGGTATCGACAGTAAACGCCGTGTCTTACAGGGCATTATTTCATTTGAAGAATAACCCTTTGTACGTTTGTGGCCGCTAGTTGCGGCTGCTCAAACACAGAGTGATGAAGTGCCGTGTAGAGCGACCTCTGTCGTGTTCTAACACTGCTATGCAGTGCACAATTTGGTGGAGTATATTGCGTTGAAGATGTGATGAAAATTTGTGCTAACCTGTTATTGTGTTGCAGTCATTGGTCTGTTTGATTTAGTGTCTGTCAGTGGTTGTTTATCCGCCTTGAACTTGGGCACTGGAGAGTTCGAGTTCTAACCGAAGGAACGTCTGATGGTAACATTTTGTGGGCACCTTTCATCATTCATTCTATGTGCATTGGGAAACTTATTTAGTAAACCGTTGCACAGTAGGGTAAAATTTTATCTTGCACGTGTTTAAAGTCTTAGTATAAAGAGTTTGTTTAGCATCATCCGTCCTTGGCACCTTTTCTGTCTGTTATTTTATTGACCTGTTTGTGTTTGACTTAGTTTTAATGTTCTCGGTGTTATGGTGTTACATGTTCTCGGCCCACTCAGCCCTGGAGAGCCAGAAGCGTAGCGTGAGGCCGGCCGCAGTGGCCGAGGGGACTGAGGCGCTTCAGTCACGGTCTACACGGACACTACGGTCGGGGGTTCGAATCCCCCCTCGGGCATGGATATTTGTGCCGTCCTAGTTCGTAATTAGTTCATAAGTAGTTTGTACGTTTAGGGACTGATGACCCCGTAGTTAAGTCCCATAGACTATACAAACATTTGAAACAATCGTAGCGTGAGGTCTACGTGCCCGCCGTGGGAGTGTTTCCTATTCTTCAAGCATGCGCCCAGTTTATTTCTCTGTACCTCTAATTCTCGAGCCTTAAGGCTGATATGTTAAAGAATTGTATTTGGAGCTTTGGTGATTAGTGAAGATTTGTTGGTGTAATTATCTAAATTTATTGCAAGTTATTTGACTTTGATAGTTCAATCAATGATTTAAAGTGACAGACTTTAAAAACGTCTGCGATCTTCGTAATGGTTAAAAAAAAGTACTTTTCAGAAATGAGTCTCCACGAGTGTTATTGATAACGTCACGAGTGAAAGAGGATTCACCAGTGAGGAGTAAAAATGCGACTACTTGCTGATTTTCATATATCCATTGACAAAACTCTAATCGACCGTTTTCATATCCTGCTCCAAGTTCTGAACTGCGATTTATACGGATGGAAACCGTACGTACTTAATGTGCACCATTCTCCTAAATTTGGAACACCGATACGTGCAGAAATTTTACGTGTGCATTTTGAAAGACTACGTTTTGACAACTAAACAATGTCTTCTACTTCATCCACAGTCTGTTCGTTTACACGCTCAGATGCAATCGTCTGTCGGGCACGATACCAGTGTCACGCAGTGTATTCAACACACAAGTAAACACGAGTATTCTGTAAAAATGACACGTTATACGGAGTTTTTTTATTACATTTCGCAATAATATCACTACAAAATAATATACTGTGCCTCTTGACACTACCTGTATTTTTATATTTATTTAATTACGACTTTTGAATTATGGGATTCTCAGGCGTGGCTAAGCTTTGTGTCCGTCTATACCGTCTCCGAATACTCAGTTTTAGTAGTACGCAGCTGTACCAGAAGCTGATAGTTACTTGTACATGTGCGTACTACGAACACTGTTCCGAAGCTTTTAACGGAGACCAGTGCGAAACAGGCTTCACGTATGAGTTGGTTTACCCTGGCCACAACACTTGGTCCGTCATGAATATTACATATTTGAAATGATTTATTATAATTGTTTGAAGAAATGGCTTCTAGAGTGTGTTTCTGCAGTAATGTGACCCCCAAATCACACCTGTGATATGGATTCACGTCTACTCCGTACCCAAAGACTCCAAAGTTGCACTGATCACTACAATATTCAAAAAAGGCAATAGCAGTGATTCACAAAATCACAGGTCTATTTCATTGACGTCGGTTTGCAGCTTTCTTGTGAAAGCTAGCTATTTACTCACGTGATGAGATGAGTGCTATCGACATGCCAAATACATTCCGTTTTTCTGGGTTTCGGAAGGCTTTTCACACTATACCGCACAAGCGTCTTCCAATCTAATTGCGTGCTTAAGGAATATCGCAACAGTTGTGCAATTCGATTCGTGATTTCTTGTCAGAAAGGACACAGTACGTTGTAATTAACGAAAAGTCATCGAATAAAACAGAAGTGATATCTCGCGTACCCGAAGGAAGTGTTATAAGGGACCCGACTCTTCCTTGTCTTTATAAACTATGCAGGACTGAGGATTCTGCTAATATTGTGAGATATGCCCCCTGCATAAGGAATAAAAGCAACAGATCTGTCCTCCTCTTCGTGAACTTACCGGGATGGTCCAAACTCCGTAGCTCGAAGAATATGCTTCTCGGAGTATCGATTTTCCTTAAACACAGAAGCCAAGTGTGACAGTTCATGTGATAGACTATCTGCATTGGAAACCGCATAAGCTCTGCGTACTAGAGTCGTAAGGACGTCACTGCATTGTTGTGGTGGATGGCAGCTCCAGGTACAAATCTGTATGTGCGGATATCCGGTGTCCCAGGGTACCACCATGTTTCTTATACACTATGACATCCAAGAATAGAAGCTTCCCATCCCTTTCAACCTCCATGGTGAATTTTATATTGGGATGGAGAATGAACATTTAAGTCAGGTTCGTTCCTTCCTCTCTTAGGTAGAGAGTCAAGGGCAAGGCCAGACGAACAGTTTCCGTAAATTTTCAGGCATGTAGCCGTGGCTTTGTGCAGCACAACACCTCCGTCTGGCGGTGATACGGAATCCAAGACACGGTGATGACGTCACGTCGTTTCGCCAGCACAATTGTAGTAGTTCGATCTGTGAAAATTGTGACGGTCTATTATAGTTACGTTGGCAACTCCGTACTTATAAATCGTGTTGTTTTGAACCTTGTGTCATCTGAAAATAAATTGTGAAAGAAGGATTACTTTAATACAAACATAATGATGATGTTGGTGTTGGTTATGGTTGTAAAATTTAGATGCATATGTGAGTTATATTTTTATTCAGAAGTAGTGTTTCTAGCTCATTTCATTTAATGAATAAATTGCTCTGTTGTAGATGATATTTCTCTTGTTTGTTTTATATTAGTCTCTTGTTTATACTGATTTACATTTGAGCTCACGGACTGGATATACACGCTGCGTGAAAAATCATCATCATATCATACGCCTCGAATCTGTCATCATTACACCTTTATTTATTTTTCTACCAACAGTGAAATTTATTCATTAAATGCAATCCAGGAGAAATACTAGTTCTGAATCAAAAAAATCAAATGTTTGTAAATCTATCGGACCAAACTGCGTGGTCATCAGTCCGTAGCTTACAAACAACTTAAACCTAGGTAAACTAACCTAAGGACAACACACACACACCCATGCCCCAGGGAGGACACGAACCTCCACGGCGAGCAACCGCGCGCTCCGCAGCGAGACGCCTTAGACGGTTCGGCTACTCAACCGCGGCTGAATCAAAATATAGCGTTTTACACAACTCGTGTCTTTTTACACTGTTTCGTTCCGAAGGTACGGTCAATCACATGTCTCCAATATTTAGTAAACAGCATTCAAATTTTCGAAGCAGGTGCCCTTTGTATATGACAGTATTTACGAAAGCAACTAATAGAAACGATTAGAAGCACATAACACTGACAACTGTTTAGTGTATGACAGACATTTGTTCACCAATATGGCGTCGAGCTTCACGACTTCGCAATAGACAGTACTAACTCCAGATTATCTTTGAGCTCACCGATTACGCTGCCTGCTACAACTAGTGGCTACGCCGGAGATAGCAAATCGCGTATGCACAGCTGCAGATTCGAAACCAATGTGTGGCGAGTTTAAGCGAGTGTCGTCCGCCTGGCCTATGCACCTGTCCACGCCCTTGCCATACTATACGCGAAAGCATAGTCATCTTCGGCATCATTCGCCAGTTCTCCCGAAGTGTATTCACGCTTTCACTCGCACATCACCGGCACACGCAGCGTGTACGAACCATGCAGACAGGCCACGGGAATGCAGGGCTAGGGCTCTTTGTAACATTGACAGCTCTTGTGGCGCCGCCTGTGGCGCATGCGGTTAACACCATCTACATACATACTCCGCAATCCACCGTAAAGTGCGTGGCGGAGGGTACACTGTATCACTATTAGGCATTTCCTTTCCTATTCCACTCTCAAATAGAACGAGGAAAAAAAGAATGCCTATATGCCTCCGTACGAGCCCTAATTTCTCTTATTTTGTCTTTGTGATCACTACGCGAAATGTAAGTAGGCGGCAGCAAGATCGTGCTACACTCAGCTTCAAATTCCGGCCCTCTAAATTTCCTCAACAGAATTACACGATATGAACGTCGTCTTTCCTCCAACGATCCCCAATTGAGTTGCCGGAGCATTTCCGTGACACTCGCGCATTGGTCGAACCTACCTGTAATAAACCTAGCTGCTCGCCTCTGAACTGCTTCCATGTCTTCTTTTAATCTGCTGCGGGTCCCAAACACTTGAGCAATACTCAAGACGTGGTCGTACAAGCGTTTTATACGCGGTCTCCTTTACAGGTGAAGTACATCTTCCCAAAATTCTCCCAATAAACCGAAGTCGGCTGTCTGCCTTACTCACAACTGTCCTTACATGCTCGTTCCATTTCATATCGCTCTGCAATGTTACGCCTAGATATTTGAACGACGCGACAACATCAAGAAGCTCACTACTAATGCTGTATTCGAACATTATGGGATTGTTCTTCCTACTCATGCTCATCACCTTACATTTTTCTACATTGAGAGCTAGCTGCCATTCTACGCACCAACTAGAATTTTTTTCTAAGTCATCTTGTATGCTATTACAATCAGTTAAACACGATACCCTCCCATACACCACAGCATCATCAACAAACAGCCGCAAATTACATGTTACTCTGTCCATCAGATCTTTATATAGATAGAAAAGAATAGCGGTCTTATCACACTCCCCTGGGGCACGCCTGACGATAGACTCGTCTCTGATGAACACTCTGATGAACACTCGCCGTCGAGAACAACGTACTGCGTTCTATTACTTAGGAAGTCTTCCAGCGAGTCACAAATCTGTGAACCTATTCCATAAGCTCGTATCTTCGTGAGCAGTCTTCAGTGAGTCACCGCGTCGAACGCCTTTTTGAAGTCGAGAAAAACACAATCCGCCTGTTGCCCTTCATTCGTGGCTCGCAAGATGTCATGTGAGAAAAGGGCAAGCTGACTTTCACACGAACGATGTTTCCGAAACCCGTGCTGATTCACAGAAAGAAGCTTTTCCGTTTCAAGGAAATTTACTATATTCGAACTGAGAATATGCTTCAAAATCCTACATGATACTGATGTCAACAATATTGGCCTGTAATTGTGTGGGTCAATTCTCTTGCCTTTCTTATAAACAAGAGTCACCTTCGCTTTTTAACAATCACTAGGAACTTTGCGCTGAATTAAAGATTCGCAGAATACTCTTTCTAAAACCGAACTGGTATCCCATCCGGACCAGCAGACTTTTTCGTATTTAGCTCTCTCAGCTGCTTCTCTGCACCGGAAATACCTTTTACTATGTCCTCCATTTCGGAATTAGTACGTGGATCAATGATGGTACATTTGTGCGGTCCTCCTGCGTGAAAGATTTCTTAAAGGTTAAATTTAGATCTTCAGCTTTCCGTTTGCTTCCTCCCACACGCGTACGTCTCTGCTCTCGACATCACTTGTCGGCGAGATTCAGCAAAAACTGAGGATGGCGGACAGGTGTACCACCAAAATATTGAGTCAGCTTGAGTTCAAAATCCGCCAGCAGACCCGAAGAAACTATGACGAACTATTACGCTGGGAAAGCCTACGAAAGTACAGATTGTGTAGATTTTTGAAAAAGACATTTGAAGCGGTGCCGCACTGCAGACTGCTAACGAAGATGCGATCATATGGAATAGGTGCACAGATTTGTTAAAAGCTAGAAGACTTCCTAAGTAATAGAACGCAGTCCTTTGTTCTCGACGCCGACTGTTCATTAGAGACGAGAGCATCGTCAAGTATGCCCGAGGGGAGTGCAGAATTACTTGTAATTTTCGGCTGTTTGCTGATGATGCTGTGGTGTTTGGGAGGGTGTCGTCATTAAATGACTGTAACATCATACAGGATGACTTAGACAAAATCTCTAGTTTGTGTGACGAGTGGCAGCTAGCTTTAAATACAAAAAAATGTAAGGTGATGCACATGAGTAGGAAACGATCCCATAATGTTCGAATACAGCATTAGTAGTGAGCTCCTTGATACAGTCAAGTCTTTCAAATATCTAGGCGTAACATTGCAGAGCGATATAAAGTGTAACGAACGTGTATGGACAGTTATGAGTAAGGCGGGCAGCTGACCGGTGTTGCTCAAGTGTTTGAGACCCTCAGCAGATATGTGTAAAGGAAGACATGGAAGCAGTTCACAGACGAACAGCTAGGTTCGTTACTGGTAGGTTCGACCAATGCGCGAGTGTCACAGAAAAGCTCCGGATACTCAAATTGGAATCGCTGGAGGAAAGACGAAGTTCTTTTCGACTAATTCTGTTGAGGAAATTTAGAGGGTCGGAATTTGAAGCTGACTGTAGAACGATCTTGCTGCCGCCTACTTACATTTCGCGTGAAGATCACAAAGACGAGAGAAATTAGGGCTCTTACAGAAGCATATAGACATTTTCCCCCTCCTTCTAGTTGGGAGTGGAATAGGGAAAGGAATGCCTAGTAGTGGTACAGTGCACCGTACGCCATGTACCTTACGGTGGATTGCGAAGTATGTATGTAGATGAATAGATGTATCGTAATACGGGCTTTTGTCAGAGTTCCGCCACCATACGTTTCACGAAGAGCCAACCCACGTATATCTCACGAAGTGACCACATGGATAAGATCGGAGAGATAAGGGCCAACACGGAGGAATAAAGGCACGATTGGAATAAGAGGAAGGGACAACGGGACACAATGTACCCTCCGCCACACACCGGCCGCGCAAACTAAGTTGATTCTCGGCGCCGTGGCTGATGGGAGCAACAGTAAATACATGCCCCATTTACGATCGTTTGCCAGGTATCAACTTAGATTGTACGAACAGTACAATTTTTTAAATAAGGTTTTTTTGTGAAAACAATAACTTTAAACTATCTCTGTATTTTTCGTCGTTAGTGGAGAACGAAACATAGAAAATGATACCTCAATCATTACATTTGGTTAAGTAATAGGGGAGATGTGGCGTACCCACAAAAAAACACCGATGATAAATAATATATATGATTTAAGCCATCCAGAACGAAATTTGCTTTGCGATTTGAGGTTTCGTATGTAAATACCACGGTTCAGTTTCGATAACAAAATTCTGTATGAATGAAAATTATCATAGAAAAAAGTTCTTGTAAATCCCACGAATCGAAATTTTAGTTCAGGTTTAAGGAATACAGATACAAGCACACTGAGATATCATAGAAGATTAAAACTATGATACGGACCGAGTGGGACTCGAACCCGGGTTCTTTGCCTCTTGTGTTCAAAAAATTGTGCTTCCCGAGCACCAATCGCATCCCGTCTTTACTTTTGTTAACTAGAACCATTACTGTACTAACTCATGGACTGCAATTCTAAGTAGTTTGTACTATAATATTACTATGAAAAGTGCAACTATACCTCATAGGATAAAAGTTGATTATTCGACATGAAATACATTTTTCTGTTCAGTTCCTTTGACGTCCCATTTCGGTTACTTTGTCTAGAAGACAAAAGTAGAGGATTAGTGCACTCAATAATTGTGATCTTTACGTTGCGACGGCTACTCTTTTCAAACCGAATTCTATATGAATTTACAGTTTCTCATCGGAAGGTAGTATCAGTCAAAACATGGAAGGAACACGTATATACTTTCCCATGTTGCTATAATGCACATTTATATGTTTATAATGGCCGCGATAGTGCACATGATTATTATTTCGTTTGCACATACACTTGGTTTTAATAAAGAATACTAATATATATATATATATATATATATATATATATATATATATATATATATATAGTCCTATATACGATAGAAATGTTTCTTCAAACATGAAAACGATCTCATGAGTGCCATGAAACCTCACACAGTAATATCAGACAGTATGCTTTATTGTTTCGATGTTTTCCTGCCAACAGTGACGAACGAGGGTTAGAAATTAAATAGTGGCAATACTGCTGTGGAGACATTATACAATTTATTTATTTAATCGTGTCTGAGCTACATTTGTAATTAACAGGTTACATATTCTAGATTATAAATAAAACTAAGTACTAATTATACATTCACATATACAATCATGATTTTCACACATCATACGTCATTATTGTCCATAGCAGACTCATATCTCTCTCTCCAGTGTTCGGCACACTTCACTGCAACGTCGTTGGCCAGCCATAGGTCTTTGAAAGTGCATGGCGCCGGCAAGGATGGACAGCTCAGCAGGTGTGTCATTGTTTGCTTTTCTTCACATTGGCAGAGCTCGTCTTCTGCGTATCCCCACTTGAACAGGTTATCCTTTGATCTTCTCATTCAGTCTATTTAGGCTCTTCCAGACTCTCCATTCCAGTTGATATCCAGCTGGGAGTTTTATTTACTTATTTATTTATTTTTATTTTTATTTCTGTGTCCACATCGATACCCTTGTTACAGATTGACGTTCATTTAATGGATGTTCAAATTGAGTGAAATCTTTCCTCAATTTTAATCTTGCCACCACTGGCTGATGTCCGAACAGGGGATGTCTTCTATCCTCGCAATGTCTGCTTCTTTCAGCCATCGCCAACGTTTGCCGTCTGATCTGCGGGGGAGCTATTCCAGAACACATATAAAGGACATCACGGTTTGTAGGCTTCAGACATCCCGTAGTTAATCGACATGAATCATTAAGTGCTGTATCTAGCTTGTGGGCGTGCGTCGATCTATTGTCGCCGATAGCACACGCTGTTGACGTACCTACCTTCCCTCCGAGCAAATGCACTCGCGCGTCCCACGTCACCGGCTTGCGCACAATCGAGGGATAAACTTGTGAGCGAGCGGTCTAACTTAAGGTGTCACTATGTTTTCAAAACAGGAGCAACAGAGTTGGATCGAGATTGAATGTGCCTGGGCATGCGAAAAAATGCATCACGATGGGTTCCGCATGAATTGTATAAATGAATGCGTAATGACGCTGCCCAGACACACTTCGAGTACTATGCGCACTTTATCATAACACTGGATGAGACATAGTACGAGCCAAAACCGTAACTCCAAGCCAACGAATGGCGTCATTATGGGTCGCAGCGAAATTTGAAAGTGTGTCAGAGCCCTAGTATGGTGAAAGTTACGGTGATTCTCGTGTACGACTGCGATGGTGTTATCCTAACGCATTACGTTCCTCCACGACAGACCGTCAGTGCTCAGTATTACTGTTCGTTTTTGGAGAAGCAACTGCGATCACCTTCGCTTAAGAAGCGGCACCACTTCCTGCGCAACCCACCCATCATTTTTCACAATACGTAGGCGCCTACAGCGCAAGTTGTGGCTGCTTTGTTCGGTGGATGGGACTGGGAAGTACTGTACCATCCACCATAATCCCCGGACGTAAGTCCCTGTGACTTTGATTTGATACCGAAGATGATGAAAACACCCCATGGCATTCGTTTCAGACGTTTTCCAGATATTCGACAGTATAGAACTCGCTCTGCTAAAGTTATACTACGCCTTGCACATCGCTGGCAACGGATTCTACACAACGCTGGTGACAGCTTTGAAAGACAGTAACAGATGCAAACGTGAAATGGGTTTCCATCGGTTGTGAATAAACAGGTGCCACTATTTACGTTCCTACCCACGTACAAACCAGCTCATCAGTTTATGTTTCATCTACTTTCGTGTTATATTATCATGTCATATACTATTGCCTCATGGTGTACGGAATTTTCATTTACTCATCTCATAAATTCACTATGTACAGTACGTGACTGTGGGATGCATTTATATTAGTACCCTATATAATACGCGCTACAATAATCAGTTGGTACAAATCGACAATAGTAACACTGAAACGGAATAAAGATATATGTTCCTGAAAACCACAGCTTAAGATGAAATGTTATTTCTCAAAACCGGGTGTGGATCAAAATGGGAGGAAACTTCTACACTTTTATCCCTCATTGGACGAGATTACTAATATCATTCCACCCGCTGCTACGAAAATACCACCCTTTATATTTAAAATATGATTTTTGAAGTCAAGTTCATCTAGGGGTAGATCAAAAGTTCCTGAGTTGGCATTGCCTTAAATGTGCTAAGACGGCAGAGGTGGCCGAGGAGACTAAGGCGCTCCAGTCACGATCTGCACGGCCAGTACGTTCGGGGGTTCGAATCCCCCCTCGGGCTTGGATATTTGTGCCGTCCTAGTTCGTAAGTAGTTTGTAAATTAGGGACTGATGACCCCGTAGTTAAGTCCCATAGACTATACAAACATTTGAACATTTAAATGTGCTAAATACAAAAAACAGAAATAAGTGCTAACGAGTTGTCAGCACTGCAATGATTTGTTAGACAGGAAAAATGTTTTCTTATAAATCAGGTACCCAACTTTAGTTTTCAAATAAAACAATTTATTGATCAGTAGATTGGTGATCAAGTCCCTACGATGTATTAATAATAGCTATAACACTGAATATAGTGAATTAAAGTCACCAAGTAACCCAAAGAAATTAGCTTGAATTACCGAGGTGAAAAGAAACCTAGTGTAACCAGACGTCCGGATCAATCCGGACATGTCCTCCTTTTCAGTTCTTTGTCCGGCGTCGGGGTGCATTTTTACATTGTCCTCCTTTTTCGCAAAGCTGAGTATAAAATTACATTTACAATTACTACCGTTCTATTAATCATTTCTTAGATACTTTAAATATAGGCACTGCCTTCATGAAAAATAAGCATGAAGGCAGTGCTAGTTGTGGCAGCAGGACAGTCGAATATAAGGTCTCAAATGGTTACACAGGATAATTGAGAAGGCGTGGGAATCGGGACAGGTTCTGTCTGATTGGACGAAAGCGGTAATCACGCCAATTTTCAAACATGGTAGATTGTAAACAAGTCCCTCTTTAACAACCGTTGCGAAGCATGGGTATATAAGCTAGTTAATAATAAACTCAGTTACTATTTCTTACCTTGATCTCCTTTTTGTCCTCTTTTTCATACGATTACATCTGGTCATCCTAAACAAAAGCAAGTCCGCCTTACTGCGCCAGAGACAAAATTCAGCATTTCGAGTATTTGTGACTCCCACCGTAAGCGAAATATTTCCAGCGGTTGTCACCTAGAACGGCCCTGTGGCCACACAGCTCACAAAACTTCTTCCTAAACCTTCTAGAGTGTCCGTTGAAGAGTGAAGTTGGAAGAGTCGTCGGGCCTGGCCTCCCTACCCCAAATCGCATCATCCCTGTACGAAAAGCGTTCGCACTGACGTCACCTAGTAGCTGTAAGCGATCACCAGTTCACATATGTACTTTTCACTAGTACATTTATCCAAAGTTACGTTTGCGCCACCAATCGCAAGCTAAAATCGTACATTAACCCTTGAAGTGTGAGAATAGCGCGCGTCCGCGATCCTTCCTCAGCGACCAACATGTGACGGCGCCTCTTGCCACTGCGATGCTGTGTACTTTTTCCACACACAAAAGTTTTTCTTCATGTTTTTGTTTTCGAATTTCTCTTTGAAAAGGACATCTGGCATTCTGGTTTCTGAAGAATTCCTTCCAGCACGAGATTTCCAATAAGGGTTTTTACTTCAACACTTGTAGTATGCTGCTAACTGCGAACCCTGGAGCGTGGCGAGAAATTTGGGTGATATTTTGTTGTGCTTGTAGTTAGTCTGTTCAGCTATTATTTTGCACAAAGCATACACTCAATACAAGTCATTATGTCGTACTGTTTCAGACAAATAACTGTACCAGTACTACCACTGAACAAATGTTGATTGCGAATTGAACAAGCACGTACAGATACACTAGATACCGTCTGTTGCAGTACTGTCTCGTCGTCAGTTGTTACTGAATGGAAGTCACTTTCACTAGCCTCAACATCCGTGTCTTGAAAACTTTCAGAACTGCCACTGAAATTATCGTTACTTTCTAAAAGAAACTCCTCTATCTCTTAATCTGATAAGCGGTTACTCAATAACGCGGATGCCTCACTGGACGAGACCTATGGGCGCGTAGCCAAGAGCAAACTATTGTAACTAGCCCAGAATACTCTGTGTTGCCTTAAGACAGTTACTATGTAGTGGACAAAGCTCATCTACACCTACGTAGATATTCTGCAAGTCATATTGAAGTGCATGGCAGAGGGTTCATCGAACCACTTTTATGAAATTTCTATCGTTCCGTTCTCTAATAGCTCGCGGGAAAAACAGACACCTATATCAATGGATAAACAAGCAGCCATCGGTCGCAAATTAAAAATATTTTCACCAGGTTTCGGCAATGAAGAAGATAGCCTTCATCACAAAATATAAAACAAAACAAATCACATAATAAAATAGACTATGCAGTTGTAGTGCTTACGTCACACAGTTTAAAAAGAAGTTTTAAAGATAGCTAGCCACTATGGGCTGCACGCCTGCACGGACGCATCAGACTGGCGTGTGCTAAGTGGAGTTGTGAACAGGAAGACGTCACCGCAGTAGTGCCATCTAGTAGCCGCAATTACTGTACAGAGAAAAACAGAATTGAAAAAAACAATTGCTACAAGATGCTTTGTTTAACATGAGAGATGGCTGAGGCGTCATTTTGGCAATACAATGGTGGTAGAGAAAATAAGCGAGTAAAAAAGTTTTATGAAGCATATTAGTTAATTTTTTTTAAGATTTTGGAATTTAAATGCATTGTATCCAGTTGGAAGAAATATTTCGGACACTGCACGAAGGTGGATGCTAACAATATATTTTAGCGTTCAGAAGAGAAAGTTCGTGAAATAAATTTCACAAATAGATCTCGCCGCAACGAATAACGCCTTTAATTTAAATATATCCACTCAAATTCGTGCATCATTTCTTTGATACTCTCTCCCATTCATCGCGAGCTTCCCTTCCTTGAACATCGTCCGTCAGTGCAACTAAGTGAGGATCCCAGAATGAGCAGTAATACTCCAAATAGGTTTTCCATGTGTGGTGCAGGCAGTTTCTTCAGTAGAACTGTTGCATCTTCTAACTGTTCTGCCAATGAAACGTAGTCTTTGGTTCGCCTTCCCTACAATTTTTTCAACGTGTTGTTTCCAATTTAAGTTTGTAATTGTTATTCCTAGCTATTTCGTTGAATTGACGGCCTTTAGGTTTGACTGATTTATCGTGTACCTGAAGTTTAACAGATTTCTTTTACTAGTCATATGGATGACCTCACAACTATCATTATTAAGGGTCAATTGCCAATTTTTGCACTCTGCTGATATCTTGTCTAAATCATAGTGCTGTTGCTTTTGATCTTCTGGTGACTTATCTAACCGATAAATAACAGTATCACCCGCGAACTGTCAGAGCTACTCAGATTGTCTCCTAAATCCTTTTCAAAAATAAGAAATAATAGCGACCCTATAACACTTCCCTGGGGAACGCTAGATATCACTTCAGTTCTACTCGATGACTTATCGTCAAATACAGCGTAATGAGTCCTTTCTGACAGTAAATCATGAATCCAGTCGCACAACTGTGGCGATATTCCATAAGCAGGCAATTTTTTTAGAAGGCTTTTGTTAAAATGTTCAAATGTTTGTATAGTTATGGGACTTAACTACGGGGTCATCGGTCCCTAAACTAACTACTTATGAACTAGCTAATCCTAAAGACAGCACAAATATCCATGCCCGAGGGGGGATTCGAACCCCCGACCGTAGTGGCCGTGCAGACCGTGACTGGAGCGCCTCAGTCCCCTCGGCCACCGCGGCCGGCAAGACTTTTGTGAGGTGCAGTGTAAAAAGCCTTCCGGAAATCTAGAAATACGGAATTATTTGACATTCCTTGACGATAGCTTTCATCGCATCATTTGAGTTAGAGCTAGCTGTGTTTCACAAGAATGAAATGTTCTGAATCGGTTTTGACTATGGTCAATAGTTCGTTCCTTTCTAGATAGTTCATAAATTTGAGGAAAGTATATGTTATAAAATTCTGCTGCAAATAGGCCTGATATAGGCCTGTAATTTTGTGTATCATCCTTATTGCCTTTCTTGAATATTAAACTGTACAATTTTCCATTCTTTGGGTACGGAACGTCCGCTGTGTGAACGGTTGTATATTATGGGGCTATCGCATATACGTACTCTTACATCTACATCTACATCGATACTCTGCAAATCACATTTAAGTGCCTGGCAGAGGGTTCATTAACCACCTTCATAACTTTTCTCTACCGTTCCATTCTCTAATAGCGCGCGGGAAGAAAGAACACCTAAATCGTTCCGTTTTCGATCTGATTTCTCTTATTTTATTGGGATGGTCATGTCTCCCTAAGTAGGTGGGTGCTAGCAAAATATTTTCACATTCAGAACTAAAAGTCGGTGATTGAAACTTCGCAAACAGATCACGCCGCAATGAATAACGTCTTTGTTTTAATGATTTCCACCCCAATTCGTGCAACATTTCCGTGACGCTTTCCCCCCCCCCCCCCCCCCCGTAACGTGATAAAACAAAACGAGCTGCCCTTCTCTGAACCTTCTCAATATCTTCCGTCAGTCCCACCTGGTGAGGGTCCCACAAGGGGCAACAGTACTCCAAGAGACGACGCACAAGTGTGATGTAGGCAGTCTCTTTGGTGGAGCTGGTGCATCGTCTAAGCGTTCTGCCAATGAAACGTAACCTTTGGTTCGCCTTCCTCACAATATTTTCTGTTTGTTCTCTCCAGTCAAAGTTGTTCGTAATTGTAACTCGTAGGTATTTGGTAGAATTTACGACCTTAAGGTTTGACTGATTTATCGCGTAATTGAAATTCAGCGGATTTCTTTTAGTGGTCATGTGTATTACTTCACACTTTTCTTTATTTAGTGTCAATTGCCAATTTTCGCACCAAGTAGAAATTTTGTCTAAATCGCTTTGCAGTTGCTTTTGATCCTCTGTTGACTTCACTAACCGATAAACGACAGCATCATCCGCGAACAGTCTAAGGGAGCTATTCAGATTATCTCCTAAATCGTTTATAAACACGAGGAAGAGTAGGGGACCAATAACGCTTCCCTGTGGAACGCCAGATATCACTTCTGTTTTACTCGATGACTTACCGTCAATTACAACGAACTGTGTCCTTTCTGATAGGAAATCGTGAATCCAATCGCACAATTGGGGAGATATTCCATAAGCACGCAATTTCATTAGAAGCCGCTTGTGGGGTACAGTATCAAAAGCCTTCCGGAAATCCAGAAATATGGAATCGATTTGAGATCCCTTGTCGATGGCACTTAACACTTCATGTGAATAAAGGGCAAGCTGTGTTTCGCAAGAGCGATAGTTTCTGAATCCGTGCCGACTATTGGTTAATAGGTCGTTCTCTTCGAGGTAGTACATAATATTCGAACAAAGTATATGTTCCAAAATCCTACTGCAAATCGACGTCAATGAGATAGGCCTGTAATTTTGGGGATCACTCCTATTGCCTTTCTTGAATATTGGAGTAATTTGGGCAACTTTCCAGTCTTTGGGTAAGGATCTTTCGCTGAGTGATCGGTTGTAAATTATAGCTAAGTACGGAGCTATTTCATCAGCATACTCAGGAACCTAAATGGTAACCAATACCACAGTTTCAATGAAATATCATCATTCCCACAAACTATTAGGCGCAGAACGCGGCGGAACGGATACATTTGACATTCGCACTTAAAGCGTTAAAAACGTATTTGACAGTAATTCTTAGGAAGCATAGTTTGACCGCAAATAAAAGATTAAACCTTTCAAATATATTTTTGTATGGGCAAGAATTGCAATATTTTTCGTGGTACCTTTATTATTTTCAATATAAAGATGAAGACTATATTTATTTCATAGTAATTTTACTTCTTCTTCTCTTGGTGTTGACAAAATTTATGTACATTAACTGTAAATTGAATTATGGACACAACTATGAAAATTTCACAAAATACAAAATCAACGTACAACAAAAATTAATAATCTTAATATTTACATAGTGTGTGTTTTCATTGTACCCGCTATCGACTAATTCTGCCATGCTGTTAGTGTTTCTGCTTTTTTACAAAAGAAACGGCGATTTTCATTACTCCTTCAATAATAAGTCTGTTAAAAGCTTAATATTTAAAGTTAATGATTCCAGACGGCGAGCTTAAATTTCAATGTTCCATCACTTTTATGTGATGAATACTTTTCAAGATATAAAATTAATGAGAGTCTCATGTTCTATTTGTCTCATATCTCTTCTCCTATCTCACACCCAGGTCATGTCTGCATATAATTAGGGGTGTATTTTAATTACCTTTCATATTCCACCACTTTCTCTGCAGTATGTATCATAGTTCACGCGGCACGCTGGCTTTTAAAACAATATATATCTATCTTCATCCAACATAGACACTGACGTCACGCCTACAAGTGCATCATTTCGGTGACACTCTCTGTCTTATATCGCGATAATACAAAACGAGCTGCCCTTCTCTGAACCTTCTCTAAATCGTCCGTCAGTCCCGCTTTGTGTGGATTCCAAAATGGGCAGCAATACTCCAAAGCTGGACGCAAAAGTGAAGTATAGGCAGTTTCTTTAGTAGAACTGTTAATATCTTCTAAGTGTGTTACCAATGAAACATAATCTTTGGTTCACCTTCCCTATTATATTTTCTGTCTGTTCGTACCAATTTAAGTTGTTCGTAATTGTTAGTCCTAGTTATTTAGTCGAATTTACGGCCTGTACATTTGACTAATTTACCGCGCAAATGAAGTTTAACGGATTACTTGTACTGCTCATATGGATGACTTCACATTTCTCATTATTTATGGTCAATTGCAAACAGATATTTTATGTAAATCATTTTGCAGTTACTTTTGATCTTCGGTTGACATTTTTAACCGATAACTATGATTTGATAATCGAGAGTTGTTTGCATTAGATGCTATTGAACGCATATTTATAAGGTCATACGTTTAATATTTTTTAGAAACCAACACTCAAAATCATGTTTTATTACAAAAATATATTCATAACACTTCGCTTTGAGTTTCCGATTACGGCAGAATGGAATTTCCATTATGCTCTTTAGTAAATACTTTTAATTTGCATCAACGCATTACTTCACCTTAAATCACCTTGTCGCAGTTGTCTGCAGCTTAACATTCATGCTATTTTCTTGAACAAGTTAATCGGACATAGATTTAAATCAAACCAATTAAGCTCCTTCAAAGATATCTTCCTGAGTGAAATTAAATTACTGTTACTTAAATATTTAGGGAACACATGTCCTTTATTGATTAGTGTAAAGGCTTTGAACGTATGTACATATGGGACTGGAATAAATATCAATAAATTCCACTAGAGCAAAGTGCGACACTTTCTATCTTGGTGCAATTTATATCGCTATAACCCTGTTCTAAGGGCCTTTTTGTCGTCTGGAAGCTAATCGCAGCTATAAGAAGGATTATTGTAACTACAATCGTACATCTCTTTCTTTATGACTGCATATTACGCTGTGTAAACGATTACGCTCTATATAAACGTTCAAATGTTTGTATAGCTTATGGGACTTAACTACGGGGTCATCAGTCCCTGAACTTTCAAACTACTTATGAACTAGCTAACACTAAGGTTGGTGCAAATATCCATGCGCGAGTGTGTATTCGAACCCCCGACCGTAGCGGCCGTGCAGACTGTGACTGGCGCGTCGCAAGACGGCTCGGCCACCGCGGCCGGCTACATAAACGTCTCAGGAAACTCAAACAACAGCGTACGTGACGCGTGGGTCTTGGGATGGATTTCCTTTCGGAGCTCTAGGATGCCGTGGCACTTACGCGATGTTTAACGAGAGCTTTCTGGTGCCTGCACACGAAATCTGCATTCGGACTTGAGGTGTGAACAGTTCAACGTGTACGACACCGTGAACGTAAAGTTGGATAACTGATATAAAACTGACGCCTAATTCATGTATGTTTGGATTCAATGAAGCAGATGTTTGTACTAAATATAGCCGTCATATACCCCAATCCTCACCTTCAGTCTCACGCTGGAAGCTATTCGTTTGTTCTTGCTATCACCCACTGGTCTCTGTTACAGAATGAGCAAAAGAGAGAGAGAACTAATATCGGAAATGAACCTATCGAAATTAGTTGCAACCGAATATAGAAACGTCAAGTACATTTGTAGTGGAAGTATTGGCCCACTTTAGGTTACTGTAGTAACACTAAAACTGGGCCTTTGTATCGCCTTTCGAAGGCTCGAAATTGAAATGAAAATAACGTCTTAACTGTTCATATGCCACGAAAATTGAATAAACAAATATGTAGAGGATAAAAATCTCTACAATTGTGTTCTCTCATGGTGTTTTCATATCTCACATAGTTTCAGAGATATTTGCCAAATAACGGCGATTTGACAATGTCTGTCTGCCTGTAACGTAATTACAGACGTAATTGTCGGATGCCAGTGACGAGAACTTCAAAAGATTCGGACAAAAAATAGGTTACTAATACTAAAAATAGGCTGTTTGTGATAGCCTTGTAGCGAATGACATCAGTAGCGCAGCGATTTATCAAGACAACAGAACACTTTATTTACTATATCAGACAACATTTAAAACAAACTGAGTTTACAAAACATAGAAAATCAGAGATAATACTGTCTTAATTAAGTACATCGATTACAAGATCCTCCCCACCCTGATCAACTTCTGAGGGGATGACCAGCTGAACCGGTCGTGTTTCTGCTATACTTCTGACATACGCAGTAGTATCGTCCGTATTTTGTGATCTCTTCCATGTACACACTTTTTCTTCAACATATGTCGTGGGCTTCCATCCTCTTGATGGCCAAGTCGGAAATCAATACATCTTGCGGCTGTGCCTCCAACTTCGTAAAAACTTCTAAGCTCCATGCGATATTCCTTGGTCCATCTTTTCCGAAAGTCGTCTATTAGTTTCTGCCATAGTCTTGCAAGGTAAGATGTATGTAGGACTTTTTTAATGGTTTGCCGACCTTTAGGTATCCAAAATTCTTTCCGATGTTCGGATAACACCATTCCTATTCCAAAATGAAGAAGATCAATATGTTTTTGAAATATGAGGAGTCTCGTGAAGTGGTGTTCAAATATTTGTTAATCCATCGGATCAAACTGCGTGGTCATTAGTCCGTAGCTTACAACTTAAGGATAACACACACACGCATGCCCCAGAGAGGACTCGAACCTCCGACGGCGAGCAACCGCGCGCTCCGCAGCGAGGCGCCTAAGACCGTTCGGGTACTCCACCGCAGCCGAAGTGGTGTGATCCCTCAAGAAGAATTGGGTGTCGTTTATCACTGATGAGATCTGAAAACTGTAATCTACCACCCAAACGAACGAGTCCATCTTCAATGAATGGGTTAAAGAGTGCAATCATTTAGCTACACTATAGCGGGTCAGCAACTGGAAGTAGTTAATTCCATAAATTATCTGGGAGTAGTCATTAGGAATGATTGAAAATAGAACGACCACATAAAATGAATCTCCGGTAAAGCAGACGCCAGACTTAGATTCATTGGATGAATCCTAAGGAAATACAGTCCGAAAACAAAGGAAGTAGGTTACAGTGCACTTGTTCGCCCACAGCTTGAATACTGCGCACCGGTGTGGGATCCGTACCAGGTGGGGTTGATAGAGGAAGTAGAAAAGATCCAACGGAGAGCAGCGCGCTTCGTTACAGAATCATTTAGTAATCGTGAAAGCGTTACGGAGATGATCGATAAACTCCAGTGGACAAGTCTGCAGGAGAGACGCTCAGTAGCTCGGTACGGGCTTTTGTCGAAGTTTCGAGAACATACCTTTACCGAGGAGTCTGGCAGTATATTGCTTGCTCCTACGTATATCTCGCGAAGAGATAATGAAGATAAAATCAAAGAGATTAGAGACCACAGAGAGGCATACCGACAATCTAACTTTCCGCGAACAATACGGGACTAGAATAGGATGGAGAACCGATAGTGGTACGCAAGGTACCCTCCGCCACACACCTATCGGATGGCTTGCGGAGTATGAATGTAGATGTAGATAGGTTTACCATTCTGGAGTGCGTAAATTTCCCGCGTGAAACATAGGCGTTGAACTATTGTGATCGAATATGTGCGTGCAGCTCGATTGTTGTTAGTTCTCCAGTAACTTTATCTTTGTGATTAATCTTACGTATGAAGCGAAGGATCCAGGCAGTTGTACGAATTAGTCTCCAGTACGAACTAATTAAGGAAATGCCCATGAGGCTGGAAGGTACACCAAGTGTCATCGCTTCTTTTACATTCCTTCTCTCTTCCGGGAGGTCAAGGCGTATTTTGAGTACCAGATGGCCAACATTATTCTGGGCGTGTAAGCCATGGCGGTCCCTCCCACCAGACATGTGCAGACTCGATTTGATAGCCAAGAAGTCTTCGTGTTAGGTGATCTGTTGGATTTTCCTGTACAGTGCAATGTCTCCACTCGGTAGGAGACGTATATGTGTGTATTTCTGTCACTCTACACAGATGAAAGGTTTCCATCGATTAGGATCACTACGTATCTAGCCCAAGGTCACTGTAGAGTCCGTTCATAATACGGTGTGAGCAATGTATTCCGTAGGTGTACAGAAATATTTCAGTAATCGTGCTCCCACAAGTGCACCTAGAACTTCGAGACGTGGCAGTGCTGTCTTTTTTAAAGGTGCAAGTCTCTTCTTGCTGCAAACTAACCGAATCACTGAGTTGCCGTGTAAAACAGTGAGGATGTATAGAGATGACCCATACGCATGTTCCGAAGCATAACAAAACACGTAAATTTTAACATCGTGACCGTTAGTAGTTGACAACCATCGTGGGATACGAATGGAAAACAATGAAGATAATGAGAACACCCAAGTATTCCAACGTGTGGCTAGATTTTGGGGTAGCAATTAATTTCAGTCAATTCAGATACACCAATTTTCTTGGAATAATTGTTTTTCCCATGACGGTCACAGGAAAGAATAGTCCAGGCGGATCGTAAAATTTAGCTACAGCCTGTAATATTTTCCTTTTACTAGTAGGTCCATCAGGTAATTTTTCTATGACATCATTTATATTAATGTAGAAGCTGTCCATCGCAGTGTCCCAAATACGCCAAAAACTTGAGTATCTGTCATAATCTTTCGCCCTTCTGTTTTCCATATGTCTTGTAACTGATCTGAAGTAGTGGCCATTTTGCTAATTGAAAGTTCAATAACTTCATGACAGTCGTTAGTTCATAATACATAACGATAGCTTCATTGTCGTTATCTGCGCCACACGCGAAATCATCCATGAGTCGGAGTATGTCCCGTTCTGAGAGGCCCATTTGCTTGACATGAATAAGATCGTCGGCAGATATCAACAGGAAAAGCTCTGACCATAAGCATTTACATCTTCACTGAGCACTCGCAAGACTTGTATTCAGCGGTTACAATCTATAAATGTAGAATTAAGTGATTGTGGAGCCAGGAAGTGTATGGGATTAATAGACTTGAAGTAATCCAAGTGAGCTTGTATAATTCTGTTTTTGTCACCATAGCGAACTGTATTTTGTTAGTTTCTTCATATGTGTCAGATATCACTACGGTACCATCTACTAAGTACTTCGGATCGCCTTTAAGCAACCACGCAAAAAATATGTTTATGAATGGTCACTGGTTCGATCCTTCTTCACAACCCCTTAGGGAGATAGCGGAAAGGTCGGGGAAGAAGGCGAGTGTGTGTTTGCTTGCCGGGGGGTCTCATCCGAGATGTGGAGGAGGCCCTTCCGGCGGCGATAGAGAGCACTGGGTGCACCCGACTGCAAATTGTCGCTTATGTCGGCACCAATGACTCCTGCCGGCTGGGTTCAGAGGTCATCCTCAGTTCATACAGGCGGCTGGCGGAGTTGGTGAAGACAGAAAGCCTCGCTCGCGGGGTGGAATCTGAGCTAACTATTTGTAGTGTCGTTCTCAGAACCGATCGCGGTCCTCTTGGACTGCTTTGGAGCCGAGTGGAAGGCTTAAACCAGAGGCCCGGACGATTCTGTGAAAATCTGGGCTGCAAATTTCTCGACCTCCGCTATCGGGTGGAGAAATGTAGGGTTCCCCTGAATAGGTCAGGCGTGCACTACACGCAGCAGCGGCTACAAGGGTAGCGGAGTACGTGTGGAGTGCACATGGGGGTTTTTTAGGTTAGAGAATTCCCTCCCTAGGCCCGACAAGATGCCTCCTGAACCGCGACAAGGTAGCAGTAGGCAGAACACAACAGGGAAGGAAATGATCAATGTAGTAGTAGTTAACTGCAGGAGCGTCAATAGAAAGGTCCCAGAATTGCTCTCAATAATAATCACAATGCCCACATAGTACTAGGGACGGAAAGTTGGCTGAAACCAGATGTAAACAGTAATGAGATTGTAAACTCAGACTGGAATGTTTACCGCAGAGATAGGCTGGAAGGGGGAGTCGTGTTTATAGCGATAAAAAGTGCACTAGTATCGGCCACTACGGTCGGTGGTTCGAATCCCTCCTCGGGCATGGATATTTGTGCCGTCCTAGTTCGTAAGTAGTTCATAGGTAGTTTGTAAGTTTAGGGACTGACGACCCCGTAGTTAAGTCCCATAGACTATACAAACATTTGAACATTTGCACTAGTATCGAAGGAAGTAGACGGAGATCCGAAGTGTGAAATAATTTGGGTGAAGGTCACGGTTAAAGCAGGCTCGAACATGGTAATCGGATGCTTCTATAGGCCTCCTGGCGCAGCAGCTGTTGTGGCAGAACATCTGAAGGATAATTTGGAAAACATTTCGAGTAGATTTCCCGATCATGTTATAGTTTTGGGAGGAGATATAGATATAGATTGGGAGACTCAAACGTTTAGTACAGGTGGCAGGGACAAAGAATCCATTGAAATTGTTTTGAGTGCATTATCTGAAAACTACCTGGAGCAGTTAAACGGAGAAACAACTCGTGGTGACAACATATTAGACCCGAACTATTCGGAACAGTTAATGCAGAACAGGGAATCAGCGATCATAAAGCAGTTACATCAGCGGTAATTTCAGTCGTAAATAGAAATATTAAAAATTGTAGGAAGATTTTTCTGTTCTGAAAAAGTGACAAAAATGGGATTTCAGAGTACTTGACGGCTCAGCACAGAAGTTTTATCTTAAGTACAGATTGTGTTGAGGAACAGTGGTCTATGTTCAAAGCCATCGTACAATATGCATTAGATTAGTATGTACCTAGAAAGGTCGTAAGAGATGGAAAGGAGCCACCGTGGTACAACAACCGAATTAGAAAGCTGCTACGGAAGCAAAGGGAACTTCACTGCTAACATAAACGTAGCCAAAGTCTTGTAGACAAACAAAAATTACGCGAAGCGAAATGTAGCGTGAGGAGGGCTATGCGAGAGGCGTTCAACGAATTCGAAAGTAGAGTTCTTTGTATTGACTTGGCTGAGAATCCTAAGAAATTTTGGTCTTATATCAAAGCGGTAGGTGGATCAAAACAAAGTGTCCAGACACTCTGTGACGTAAATGGCATTGAAACAGAGGATGACACTTTAAAGGCGGAATTACTAAATGTCTTTTTCCAAAGCTGTTTCACAAAGGAAGATTGCACTGTAGTTCCTTCCCTAGATTGCCGCACAGATTACAAAATGGCAGATATCGAAAAAATTGACAGGAGGATAGAAAAACAATTAAAATCGCTCAAAAGAGAGAAGGCCGCAGGTCCTGATGGGATACCAGTTAGTTTTTACATAGAGTACACGAAGGAACTGGCCCCCCTTCTCTCTGTGGTGTATCGTAGGTCTCTAGAAGAGCATAGCGTTCCGAAAGATTGGAAAATGGCTCAGGTCATCCCTGTTTTCAAGAAGGGTCCTCGAACAGATGTGCAGTACTGTAGGCCTATATCTCTAACGTCGGTCAGTTGTAGAATTTTGGAACATGTATTATATTCGAATATAATGACATTTCTCGAGACTAGGAATCTGCTCTGTAGGAATCAGCATGGATTTCGAAAAAAGCGTTCGTGTGAAACCCAGCTCGCGCTATTCGTCCACGAGACTCAGAGGGCTATAGACACGGGCTCTCAGGTAGATGCTGTGTTTCTCGACTTCCGCAAGGCGTTTGATACAGTTCCCCACAAACGTTTAATGAACAAAGTAAGAGCATATGGTCTATCATACCAATTGTGTGATTGGATTGAGGAAATCCTAGATAACAGAAAGCAGCAGGTCATTCTCAATGGAGAGAAGTCTTCCGAAGTAGGAATTATGTCAGGTGTGCCACAGGGGAGTGTCGTGGGTCCGTCTATCATACCAATTGTGTGATTGGATTGAGGAATTCCTAGATAACAGAAAGCAGCAGGTCATTCTCAATGGAGAGAAGTCTTCTGAAGTAGGAATTATGTCAGGTGTGCCACAGGGGAGTGTATTGGGTCCGTCTATCATACCAATTGTGTGATTGGATTGAGGAATTCCTAGATAACAGAACGCAGCAGGTCATTATCAATGGAGAGAAGTCTTCCGAAGTAGGAATTATGTCAGGTGTGCCACAGGGGAGTGTCGTGGGTCCGTTGCTGTTCACGATATATATAAATGACCTTGCGGATAACATCGGAAGTTCACCGAGGCTTTTTATGGATGATGCTGTAGTATATAGAGAGGTTGGAACAATGAAAAATTGTATTGAGATGCAGAAGGAACTGCATCGAATTGACGCATGGTGCAGGGACTCAATGTAGACAAGTGTTATAGGCTGCGAATACGCAGAAACAAAGATCCTTTATCATTTAGCACTATAGCAGGTCAGCAACTGGAAGCAGTTAAATCCATGAATTATCTGGGAGTAGTCATTAGGAGGGATTTAAAATGGAACGACCATATAAAATCAATCGTCGGTAAAGCAGATGCCAGACTTAGATTCATTGTGAGAATTCTGAGGATATGCAGTTCGAAAACAAAGGAAGTAGGTTACAGTACACTTGTTCGCCCACAGCTTGAATACTGCTCACCGGTGTGGAATCCGTACCAGGTGGGATTGATGGAGGAAGTGGAGAAGATCCAACGGAGAGCAGCGCGCTTCGTTACAGGATCATTTGGTAATCGCGAAAGCGTTACGGAGATGATCGATAAACTCCAGTGGAAGAATCTGCAGGAGAGACGCTCTGTCGCTCGGTACGGGCTTTTGTCGAAGTTTCGAGAACATACATTTACTGAGGAATCTAGCAGTATATTGCCCCCCCCCCCCTCCCCTACGTATATTTCTCGAAGAGATCATGAGGATAAAATCAGAGAGATTAGAGCCCAGACAGAGGCATACCGACAATCCTTCTTTCCGCGAACAATACGTGACTGGAATAGGAGGGAAAATCGATAGTGGTACTCAAAGTACACTCCGCCACACACCGTCGGGTGGCTTGCGGAGTGTGGTTGTAGATGTAGATATAGAAATGAAAATCTCGCGAAGTTCGAATAATGGGATATTTTGCTACATTTAGTTCATGCGTTAAATAAGCAAAAAAAAAGAAAAAAAAATTGCCATGCAAGACAACTAAAATTATAGTAAAGTACGACCAACCAACGACTGGGTTTAGAGGTGATAAGAGACAATTTTAACTATGAAAAAACTTACAGAACAGAGAAATGAGTATGAATTACCTCTACGATTGGTATTAATAGTAGGTAATACAAATTTCACCTAGTTTCAAGTTAGTAGTCTTCAATAACAGTCTTACGAAATAAAGTATTTATTCAAGCTATGACAATACGTCTAATACTACACACTTTAATGCTACAGGATACGATGGACTTTGTCAGTTTAGTGGAAAATTCAAAACTGAATTCAGTTAGGCAAAAAGGGTAAAAACCACCAAAATTGCTTTCCTTTTTTTGAGGATGGAGTACTAATTGTAAAAAATACCCAAACGAATTTCAACAGACTGGGAATTTTCATGGAGAAGGAAAGTTGAAGCATACATCTGAGAAAATAATACGTAGAATGTTGTAGCCCATTATTCAGCAATGAATATATTGGCTTAGAACAGAAGCTGCATCGCTTGGTCGGTTAAGGCAGATTTCATAGTTGAGATATCCTTAATTCTTTATTAGTTCGATATTGCAGTTTGTAGGCGTGCATTATTCAGACCTGAACCAGAGAAGAATAGACGTCAAACGAAATTTAATTAAAGTAGTTGGGCACTTTCTTTCAGTTCTAAGAGACCCTCGGACTTGCTGGGCTTCTGTTCTTTAAGTAATAAAATTGCCTGAAGCTCTCTTTCGGAAGCTCTCTTTCGGATCAAGAATTAACTTATTTCCTATGTCCCTAAGAGGAAATTTTATTATTACGACTACGAGTTATTGACTCTTGCGGTATTTATTAATGAAATAGTTAATTACAGTATGTTTAAATGTTCCCCGTATTCTGTTCGCTTCACACCACAGAAATCCATGTAAACGTGTTCACGACTGCAACTTTCTGTCTGTTACAACACTAATCGGTGTGAATAATGTCGTCTTCAGTGAGAATACTGATTTGAAGCACCTTTCAGCGATTTATCTTGTACTAGTCGCTACATGCTTGCACATCTGTTACAACGTTTATGTCCCAACATGAAACACCGATAGGGCGAAAAAAGAACTTCCAAAGGTTTTTCTGAGATACTTCTTGAGTGTTTTCGTATCATGGACGCACTGCCTTTTACACAGTAATAAATTAACTATGATTAATTAAATCTGCTAATGTAATTGCTATATTTTCCTTTCATATATGGTCACAACACTAGAAAAGACTAATACGCGAAAAACCACAAAGTAGAACGACTGGTGGCTGGTACTTAAGACGAATCGGGGACAGTTATTTTTACTACAGTGCGCAGTTATTTACACTCATGGCCATTAAAATTGCTACACCATGAAAATGACGTGCTACAGACGCGAAATTTAACCGACGGGAAGAAGATGCTGTGATACGCAAATGATTAGCTTTCCAAAGCATTCATACAAAATTGGCGTCGGTAGCGACACCTACAACGTGCTGACATGAGGAAAGTTTCCAACTGATTTCTTATACAAAAATATCAGTTGACCGGCGTCGTCTGGTGAAATGTTGTGATGCCTCGTGTAAGGTGGAGAAATGCGTACCATCACGTTTCCGACTTCGATAAAGGTCGGATTGTAGCCTATCGCGATTGCGTTTTATCGTAACGCGACGTTGCTGCTCGCATTGGTCGCGATCCAATGACTGTTAGCAGAATATGGCTTCCGTGGGTTCAGGAGGGCGATACGGAAAGCCGTTTTGGATCGCAACGGCTTCGTATTACTAGCAGTCGAGGTAACAGGCATCTTATTCGCATGTCTTGATCCCTGAATCAACAGATGGGGACGTTTGCCAGACAACAGCCATTTGCACCAACAGTTGACGACGTTTGCACCAGCATGGGCTATCAGCTCGGATACCATGGCTGCGGTTACCCTTGACGCTGCATCACAGACAGGAGCGCCTGCGATGGTGTACGCAACGACGAACCTGGGTGCAGGAATGGCAAAACCTGAATTCATTTTTTCGGATGAATCCAGGTTCTGTTTACAGCATCATGATGGTCGCATCCGTGTTTAGCCACATCGCGGCGAACGCACATTGGAAACTGGCGTATCACCTGGCGTGATAGTAAGGGGTGCCATTGGTTACACGTCTCGGTCGTCTCTTGTTCGCATCGACGGCACTTTGAACAGTGGCCGTTACAGATGTGTTACGACTCGTGGCTCTACCCTTCATTCGATCGCTGCGAAACCCTACATTTCAGCAGGATAAAGCACGACCACATGTTGCAGGTCCTGTACGGACCTCTCTGGATACGGAAAATATTCGACTGCTGCCCTGCCCAGCACATTCTCCACATTCTCCAGATCTCACACCGAATGAAAACGTCTGGTCAATGGCGGCCGAGCAACTGGCTCGTCACAACACGCCAGTCACTACTCTTGATGAGCTGTGGTATCGTGTTGAAGCTGCATGGGCATCTGTACCTGTACACGGGATGCAAGCTCTGTTTGACTCAATGCCCAGGCGTATTTAGGCCAGTGGTGGTTGTTCTGGGTACTGATTTCTCAGGATCTATGCACCCAAATTGCGTGAAAATGTAATCACATATCAGTTCTAGTATATATAGTATAATATACCTTTAAGAAATCTTTCACGCAGGAGGACCGCACAAATATACCATCATTTGATCAACGTACTAATTCCGAAATGGGGGACATAACAATAGGTATTTCCGGTGTAGAGAAGCAGCTGAGAGAGCTAAATACGAAAAAGTCTGCTGGTCCGGATGGAATACCAGTTCGGTTTTACAAAGACTATTCTGCGGCATTGGCCCCCTACTTAGCTTGCATTTATAGCGAGTCTTTAATTCAGCTCAAAGTTCCTAGTGATTGGAAAAAAGCGCAGGTGACTCCCGTGTATAAGAAAGGAAAGAGAACTGACCCATACAATTACAGGCCAATATCGTTGACATCAGTTTCATGTAGAATTTTGGAGCATATTCTCAGTTCGAACATAGTAAATTTCCTTGAAACGGAAAAGCTTCTTTCCATGAATCAGCACGGGTTTAGGAAACATCGTTCATGTGAAACTCAGCTTGCCCTTTTCTCACATGACATCTTGCGAGTCATGGACGAAGGGCAACAGGCGGATTGTGTTTTCCTCGACTTCAAAAAGGCGTTCGACACGGTGCCACACTGCAGACTGCTAACGAAGATACGAGCTTATGGAATAGGTTCACAGATTTGTGACTGGCTGGAAGACTTCCTAAGTAATAGAACGCAGTACGTTGTTCTCGACGGCGAGTGTTCATCAGAGACGAGTGTATCGTCAGGCGTGCCCCAGGGGAGTGTGATAGGACCGCTATTATTTTCTATCTATATAAATGATCTGATGGACAGAGTAAGTTGTAATTTGCGGCTGTTTGCTGATGATGCTGTGGTGTATGGGAGGGTGTCGTCTGTAACTGACTGTAATAGCATACAGGTTGACTTAGACAAAATTTCTAGTTGGTGCGAAGAATGGCAGCTAGCTCTCAATGTAGAAAAATGTAAGGTGATGCGCATGAGTAGAAAAAACAATCCTATAATGTTCGAATACAGCATCAGTAGTGAGCTTCTTGATGCGGTCGCGTCGTTCAAATATCTAGGCGTAACATTGCAGAGCGATATGAAATGGAACGAGCATGTAAGGACAGTTGTAAGTAAGGCGGACAGCAGACTTCGGTTTATTGGGAGAATTTTGGGAAGATGTACTTCACCTGTAAAGGAGACCGCGTATAAAACGCTTGTACGACCACGTCTTGAGTGTTGCTCGAGTGTTTGGGACCCGCAGCAGATCGGTTTGAAGGAAGACATAGAGGCGGTTCAGAGGCGAGCAGCTAGATTTGTTACCGGTAGGTTCGACCAATGCGCGAGTGTCACGGAAATGCTCCGGCAACTCAATTGGGGATCGCTGGAAGAAAGACGACGTTCTTTTCGTGAATTTCTGTTAAGTAAATTTAGAGGGCCGGAATTTGAAGCTGAGTGTAGTACGATCTTGCTGCCGCCTACTTACATTTCGCGTAAAGCTCACAAAGACAAGATAAGAGAAATTAGGGCTCGTACGGAGGCATATAGGCATTCTTTTTTTCCTCGTTCAATTTGGGAGTGGAATAGGAAAGGAAGTGCCTAGTAGTGGTACAGTGTACCCTCCGCCACGCACCTTACGGTGAATTGCGGAGTATGTATGTAGATGTAGATGTAATATATTTCTCCAATGACTACCCGTTTATCATCTGCATTTCTTTGTGGTGTAACAATTTTAATGGCCAGTAGTGTACATTTCCAAACAATTTGACAATAAATTACCTAAAAGAATTGCCGTAGCTCTAAAAGTGTTTCAAAATGAGCACTATACTTCCGGCGAAAAAGGTTAAAAAACACATAGAAAAAGAACAACTAGAGATAAATAGACGAAATGCTGTCATCTCTGATTCTACAGCAAACTAATCTATCAACTACGTTAAACCATCGACATTGCCATAATATCTCAGAATGATAAAACCTATACACTTCTTGAAGGTTGTAGCTACAAATGTTAGTATTACTAGCTAACCTAGTAATGTTTCACAGTCGCTAAATAGGTTTTGAATGTGTTTAATCCTCCTAATCGGCCCTCACTCCTTTCTTTGTCTATCGCATCTCTGTTCATCACTGCTCTGCTATCTTCTTGCCATTTCATTCTTTACCGCTATCAATGTGCGTTTCTTTCCTCCTCCTTCTGTCCCAACGACTTTTTCCTAACTATCGCACAATCTGAGCGTTATATATTGTCATCAGAAATGAGTACACAATTACGAATTAATGTCTATATGAATGGGTAAATTAGTTGGGATAACTGCTATACGATGTAAGTCTGGGATCCCTACAGTTGCTTGACGAATGAGGGTATTAGCTGCAATACAGAATTTCACTTAGTTTTAAATGACGATCGGATAAGATTACAAATAAAGCGATAGATACAATTGTCCTCGTTTTTTGTTAAAACTGGCAGCAAGGAAATGGGAAAAAAGTAGATTGTAGAGTATCCATTGTTTGAGTGAAATGATACGGATGAAGAATATGTACGACAAACGGTCTAATGATTTACACGCCTTGTTATTGTAGTTAAACACGACAGAAACAAAGAAAACCAAGGCCGACAGTTTACAGCACAGCTTCTTAGTTCTCACAGTCGTTTGTAACAAAAGTATTATAAATTGTTGTGTGATATTACAGTCCTTTTATATTAGGAGTGTAATCCCTGTTGATTCAGACATTTCGTTATCCGCTTGTTGATCCGTCATCGAAGTAAATGGTATTGTTTGATGAATGTAAGCAAAATAATACGTAACAGTTGGTGATCAGTGACGCTAAATTTGAAGCTCATATGAATGCCAGGGCTATTATGTCGATGCTATACTGTAGGTATACTGTAGGAGTTACAGTTACAATTACGAACAACTTTGACTGGAGAGAACACACAGAAAATATTGTGGCGAAGGCGAACCAAAGATTACGTTTCATTGGCAGAACGCTTAGAAGATGCACCAGCTCCACCAAAGAGACTGGCTACATCACACTTGTGCGTCCACTCCTGGAGTACTGTTGCCCCTTATGGGACCCTCACGAGGTGGGATTGACGGAAGACATTCAGAAGGTTCAGAGAAGGGCAGCTCGTTTTGTTCTATCACGTTACGGGGGAGAAAGCGTCACGGAAATGTTGCACGAATTGGGGTGGAAATCATTAAAAGAAAGACGTTATTCATTGCGGCGTGATCTGTTTGCGAAGTTTCAATCACCGACTTTTAGTTCTGAATGTGAAAATATTTTGCTAGCACCCACCTACTTAGGGAGACATGACCATCCCAATAAAATAAGAGAAATCAGATCGAAAACGGAACGATTTAGGTGTTCTTTCTTCCCGCGCGCTATTAGAGAATGGAACGGTAGAGAAAAGTTATGAAAGTGGTTAATGAACCCTCTGCCAGGCACTTAAATGTGATTTGCAGAGTATCTATGTAGATGTAGATAAAAATGAATTGAGTCATACACAATTCAAATACAGAGCACAACAAGGAAAAAAAGCATTAGGATACATGAATTCTTTTTGATGGGTCAAGAACATCTGTAACAGCAATAAGAAAGGAGTGGGTACGATTATGGTTGAACCAGTGCTGTGTTATAAATCAGAACTATGGATCAAAAACACTGATCTCGAAAGAAGACCAATAGCTGCGGAAACTGATTATTTACTTAGGGGTTCCAGAATATATAGAATAGAAACAATGCTAATAATGAAGTAATAGCTAGAATAAAGGCAGTGGAGACGTTGATAGAATTGAAAGAAGATTATTAAAGTGGTATGGGCATATGTTGAGATTGCGAGATTATTGGTGGCCAGAGGAAATCTATAAAATGCGGCAGACAACGACGTTCTTGGACGAACGACATAAATAAAACAACGAAACGTTACGGCATACGAAAGGAATATGCGCTGAATAGAGGCTTGGTGGAATATAACAGGAATACAATATGTTCTTAATAATTAAATTTAGTTTAATTATTCCGGTAGCAATAGTAATTACGAAATTTTGCACACTTCTCCAAACATCACTGTCAGGATACGACTTCAAGCGGCACTCGTAAATACACAAGGAGCTACTTTTCAAAAGGCATAATGTCACCATTTTTGTTCAGGAAAGGTGATAAACGTAGACCGCTAATGCGGTGCGTATAGGCGCCTCCATTACAGCTGGTGGTAGCCATTTTGAGCATCACCTGTAGAGAACTGAAATAGTAACCTACACCGTATCAGCACAAATGACGAACCTGCACAGTGAAGTGGTCTGTACTATGAGAACAGCAACAAATATCTGTAACACGGTAAGGAAAACAAATAAACCTTTCATGTACACTACATGGCACGTTCTGCTTGTTATCAAGTCTTCTACTGAATAGCGGGGCTTACCCACATATTTAGTTGAAACAACCAGCCTTTGTTCACTGCTTTGGTAGAATATTTACTTTTTTCGTAGCCGGGCTTTCCAGGACGGACAGGAATGCTGACCCCGGGTCGAATCCGCCAGGCGGATTAGTGACGGACGGGAAAGTTGGGGAGAGTGTATTGTTGCGGACAGCCTGGGTGTGGTATTTCCGCAGTTTGCCACATACCACTGGCTGCCGCGGTGGAGTAGCCGAGCGGCCTAAAGCGTCTCGCTGCGGAGCGCTCGGTTGCTCGCCGTGGAGGTTCGAGTCCTCCCTGGCGCATGGGTGTGTGTATTGTCCTTAGGTTAGTAGTTTGTAAGCTACGGACTGATGACCACGCAGTTTGGTCCGATATATTTACAAACGTTTGAACATTACCACTGGCTCAATACTGGGCTGGTACCCGAGTCTCGCTTCAGAAACAAGATTCGCAAACGCTTGGGAAACTTACGCTCAGTTTGAACGTTATACGCAGACAGTTGGGATACATCTACATCTACACGGGATATTCTGCAAATCACATTTAAGTGCCTGGCAGAGTGTTCATCGAACCACCTAGATACTATTTATCTCTCCGTTCGATCTCTGATTTCTCGTATTTTATTCTGATGATCATTTCTACCTCTGTAAGTGGTAGTCAACAATATATTTTCGCATTCGGAGAATAATGTTGGCGATTGGAGTTTCGTACGTAGCCCACGCCGCAGCGATAAGCGCCGTTGTTTTAACGATTCCCATCCCAGATCCTGCATCTTTTCGGTAACGCTGTCTTCCCTGTATCGTGACAATACAAGAGGAGCTGCCTTTCTTTGGACTCTGTCGATGTCCTCCGTCAAACCCACCTGATAAGGATCCCACACTGGGCAACAATACTCCAAAAAAGGACGGACAAGCGTAGTTTATGCATTTTTTTTTGTAGTTCTGTTGCATGTTTTAAGGTTTCTGCCTATAAAACTCAGTCTCTGATTCGCCTTTCCCACGACATTATCTACGTGTTCTTTCCAATTCAAGTCTGAAGTAGTAGTAATTCCTACGTATTTTGGGGAGTTTACGGCCTTCACTCATGTAGACCTCCATTTAGGAGAGTTTTTCCTTATGTGAACCACCAAACATTTTGAAACTTCCTGGCAGATTAAAATTGTGTGCCGGATCCGGGACTCGAACCTGGGACCTTTGCCTTTCGCGGGCAAGCGCACTACCGACTGTGCTATCCCGACACGACTCACGATGCCGCCTCACAACTTTACTTCCGCCAGTACCTGACCTCCTACTTTCCAAACTTCACAGAAGCTCTCCTGCAAACCATGCAAGACTAGCACTCCTGGAAGAAAGGATATGGTGGAGACATGGCTTAACCACAGCCTAAGGGATGTTTCCAGAATGAAACTTTCACTCTGCAGCGGAGTGTGCGCTGATATGAAACTTCCTGGCAGATTAAAATTGTGTGCCGGATCCGGGACTCGAACCTGGGACCTTTGCCTTTCGCGGGCTAGCGAACTACCGACTGTGCTATCCCGACACGACTCACGATGCCGCCTCACAACTTTACTTCCGCCAGTACCTGACCTCCTACTTTCCAAACTTCACAGAAGCTCTCCTGCGAACCATGCAAGACTAGCACTCCTGGAAGGAAGGATATGGTGGAGACATGGCTTAGCCACAGCCTAAAGGATGTTTCCAGAATGAAACTTTCACTCTGCAGCGGAATGTGCGCTGATATGAAACTTCCTGGCAGATTAAAATTGTGTGCCGGATCCGGGACTCGAACCTGGGACCTTTGCCTTTCGCGGGCAAGCGCACTACCGACTGTGCTATCCCGACACGACTCACGATGCCGCCTCACAACTTTACTTCCGCCAGTACCTGACCTCCTACTTTCCAAACTTCACAGAAGTTCTCCTGCGAACCAAACATTTTATTCAGATTAGAGACTTAATACTAATAAAAGAAAAATAAACATATTTTCATAAGTGTTATTGAAAAAAAAAAATCATACAGAGAAGCTTCTGCTGAAAGCAGGCTGGAGACGTGTGATACTTGTGCTGCAGAAGCAACACCGTAGCCTATTCGGCTCGTGCCGGCGCTCACTCGCGCCGGGAGTATTAAAGATATCGAATGTTAACAGAAGGAAATACTCTCCTAAATGTTAGTCCACATTCATGGCATGAGTCCATTATCAGGTATTTCTTACGTTCATAAAATTCGACGGTTCACTAAAGTAATAAAACTGTGTGACCCGTGCAAATACTTTGCAGCATTAGCGGCCAGTAATGTGAAATAGAAATAAGTAAAATTAAATATTTATCATTTAAAAATATTTCATTATAGATAGTAACAGTATACAGAATATAAGCTTGTGTTTTCTGAAATTCATTTCAAATGTTCAAATGTTTGTAGAGTCTATGGGACTTAACTACGGGGTCATCAGTCCCTAAACTTACAAACTGCTTATGAACTACTTACAACTAAGGACGGCAGAAATATCCATGCCGTAGGGGGGATTCGAATCCCCGACCGTAGTGGCCGTGCAGACCGTGACTGGAGCGCCTCAGTCCCCTCGGCCACCGCGGCAGGCAAATTCATTTCATAACACTTATTTAAAATCAATTATAATTATAAAACAGATTCTTTTAATATAAAAGAAAGACAGAGAACCCATCAGAATAGGACCCATGCAAATACTTCGCACCGTTTGTAGAATGACAAAGAAATTGCAAAAAAATGGAAGTTGAATGTTGAGGTATAGCTTTCTTGACAATCAATGAGTGCAAGTGTTTAAAAGCGCAAATGAAAGATCTTGATCCGTTGAGTGTTGTTAGGTCAAAGAGAACTGCGTGATTCTTATACCTGCTGACAAATCTGCGATTGAATAACTTTTGTTTAAAGCAAAAATGAAGGAAATCGGTCGGATAGAACGGCGTGACCGACTGACTTTAGTTTACAGCTAGGACAACCCCATAAGAAATATACAGAAGAAAATCACGTTCGAGTGAAGAAAAAGGAAGATGAGAGTTATGTAAATTGTGGTACTTGAGGAGAAATCTGTGGACGAATACCTTTCGTTTAACACAAAAATGGACATCAGCGAGATAGTTTAGTCTGGCCGACTGACTTTAGTTTTCGTAGATTCTTTTAATATATAACAACCAATGAGCTGGCTTGTTGAAGTAGACGCCAATCGATCTTCTGCTGACAGTGGTAACGATTCCTTATTGAGGGGGACAAGACACCCCGTGAAAAAAAAGTGACAGACGCTTCTCATCCTTTACTGACCTGTCCTGCTGTGTCTGAGGCTAAACTAAACCAGCGTATGTAGAAAATGCGAAGTACCATCTTGCAGACAAAGAAAATTGTCTTAAAATGATTCAGCAAAATGTTCGTAGAAACGTTGTTCGTCTCACAGAGGTTCCTAAAAGCAATTCAGTTCATTCTTACTTTAATCTCAAACGTGAAATTACCACATTCATGTAGGACACACTGTATACATTTTTTTTTTCACCTTGTGGTACCACATATTCAGAATACTACTAAAGGGAAAAGGTATATATTGTGTGTTAAGAGTAGATAAACATTTCTGAGCTTCTTAATCATCTACAACGAAAAATCAGTTAACTGTAATGTCAGAAAATTTTATTTCAGACCATTAACAGCATGGCCGCAGTTTACATTTCTTTGTTCTTCTCTTCTAGTTCCAAACACGAAACATATATTCCATGAATTGTGTTATGTGGACAAAAAACCAAATGTATAACTCTCATAAAGTCAAGTATGATCTGATGTACAACAGTAGCAAATACTTGTCCATTGCAATCTGTCGCCACCCAAGAAAAATTTTCTGGCTGTGGATTATTAACAAATCACGAGGGACCAACATACGTGGCCAGCAAATATTTTTTCGGCACTGCAGTGCTTTACGCCACGCTCAACACACGCCGAGTTCCTTGGCTTGCGGTCGCGGCATCTACATCTACATGGGACACTATGCAAATCACATTTAAGTGCCTGGCAGAGGGTTCATCGTGTCACCTTTATACTATTTATCTCCCATTCTCGAATAGCGCGCGGGAAGAAAGAACACCTGAATCTCTCCGTTCGAGCTCTGATTTCTCATATTCTATTCTGATGATCATTTCTACCTATGTAAGTGGGAGTAAACAATATATTTTCGCATTCGGAGGAGAATGTTGGCGATTGGAGTTTCTTAAATAGCCCACGCCGCAGCGATAAGCGCCATTGTTTTAACGATTCACATCCCAGATCCTGTATCATTTCCGTAACGCTGTCTCCCTTGTATCGTGACTATACAAACCGAGCTGCCTTTCTTTGGCCTCTTTCGATGTCCTCCGTCAAACCCACCAGATAAGGATCCCACACTGGGCAGCAATACTCCAAAAAAGGACCGACAAATGTAGCGTATGCAGTTTCTTTAGTAATGATGTCATGATGTCGCTGAGATAACTGGCAATTACTTGTGAAAGGAGGTAGATATCAGGAAGGACTATGATTTCAAAAACTTTTCTGTTCTTTTAGCTCCATTTCACTCGCTGTAATGTATGGTCTAAAATGCATAGAACACGAAGCTGCTCGCTACCGAACTTTTTCAATACACGATTTGTAAATGAAGCGCATGCACTTGACAAATAGCGTAATTTGAAAACGAATGTTATGAATTATGTAAAGGTGAATGATTTATTCGAAAGATAAGATGTTTTACTACAATGTGTCCAAAAATCACATTTTTTTAAATCGCATACTACCATCAAAATCGAGTGAGGAGCGTTACAGAACTAAAAACTCTTGTGGAATGAAAAGTATGCTTTTTCACAGGCAAGTCAAAGCTTGTATGGAATATATAATTTCATAAAACGATATACCGTGGTCATGTATACTGTCAACAATTTTTAGTATTTGAAAATCGAAAAAGTGTATTTTTTCCCATTTTTCGTCTTGGCCCGACCCGGTGCGCAGTGTGAACACACCGGTGGCGTGCGCCGACTAGGCTGAGGCGGCTCAGCTCGGCCCGGCGGGCGCGGCGTGAACCCGGGACTCGGGAGCACCGGGACTCGCCCCGTCCCGGAGCGTCTTTCTCTCGGCTGTGTGACGTCATCGCTCCCCCTCCATCCACCGTCAGCCGGCGAGAGCGCGGCGGGAACTGATCGTGAGTGGCGGCCATTTTGACCGGCTCTATTCCACCTCCTCTCACTTCCTCCCTCTCTCTCTCTCCATCATCTCCCCTCTGGTTATGTCCTTCTCCCCCTCTATCTTGGCACTATCACCCACCCCCCTCTCCTTGCCGATAGCCTTATCCAAATCAAATTTTCAAATGTTTGTAAATCTATGGAACGTAACTCCTCGTGTTATTAGTACCTAGGCTCTCAAACTAACTTAACCCATTAAGGCCCAAAATTGCGCTAACGCAACATTTCAAGTGAGTTGCACAAATTTCGAATTTCTTTGTCACAACGTTAAGAGAACATCTGCAAAAAATAGCTGAGGCATTTTAATTGCACCACTAACCACAATGTCGGCCACCATGAATTTTCAAACTAAAAATGTCTGTTTCATTGCGAAAGTTTTCATTTTCACTCCTAATTAGCATGTCATTATATCTTCTTTCAAACTTCTGTTAACATACTACATTGGTGTTTAGACACCTCGGATTGAATTAAAACTATCTTTTTTTTTTTACAATAATATTGCATTTACGCAACTTTGGGACTGCCGAGTATATATTTTGGAAATATGGCTGCTTCATTCTACCACACTAATATATCGATATTCCATTGTTGCTCAAACAATTTGTTAGCCTTTGTGTGGAAGATATTAATTCAGTTTGGTTGCAGTTTCAGTGTGTTTACAGATGGAATAATAACTCTGGTCATATTATTCAAGTTTTGCTTTTTATTTACTTTTGCGTATTACGAATTGAATCGTACTTTACCACAGCTCAACTGTAAATGAATGCAAACAGGTACATACCGGGATTGTTGCTTCTTTATGAATGTCTGATTATTATACGAAACTCCTATCTACTGCGGAACGTATGGCCATTTTGAATGAAGATGAACTTGAGGTTACAGACAGCGTCGATTGCACACATATTCCACCAGACGTTGATGAGATCACAGATGAAGAAGACAATTCCACTGTGACAGTAATTACCAACAATGCCACCATCCAGCCGTTAGAAAATACAAAAAGATACAGTGGGAAAGAAAAGACTTATTTCTCTGCCTCAACCCAGGGTAATAGCTGAGTAAAATCAAGATATGGGTGGTGTTGATTTACACGATAATGCTATCGCCAATTACAGAATTTGAATGTGGCAAGAAATTGTGGTGGCATCTCTTCACGAACTTGTTAGCCTTATACTCTGTCTTTATGTTCCTCTGTCTCTCTCAGTCAATACGTCCTTGTGAGGGGGGCTAACATGGAGCCATTTATTTCGCATATCAATATATTAGGCGTTAAAGAAGTTTTCTTGGTTGGAGAAATTTGTGTGACGTAACAGAAATGGTGAGAGAGATAGTAGATGAGCTTGTATCCAGTGGGAAAGCTCCGCCCCTATTGCAAGTTGAGATTTTATTGGCTCCCGCCAATACTAGTCCAGTGCCAGCTGCCACCAGTGCCACATCGTAAAACAGCGCTAAGTATCTGAATTTAATTTGTGTTAAATTTAATTTGCCAGTCTAGTTCATTTTCGTTAGTACTCTGTTTTAAGAGGTTTATTCCCGCGTACTTGCAGATTTCGTTTGTACTACTGTTTTATTAGTTTATTCTATCGTATTTGATAAATACCGTTGTGTTTAGTCTTCGTCTTTGACCGGTGTATTTCAAAACAAGTCAGAGACCGTTACTAAAGTTCGTTATCAGTCAGTCCAGTGCCAGCTGCCATCAGTTCCACATCGTAAAACAGCGCTAAGTATCTGAATTTAATTTGTGTTAAATTTAATTTGCCAGTCTAGTTCATTTTCGTGTTTTAAGAGGTTTATTCCCGCTTACTTGCAGATTTCGTTTCTACTACTGGTTTATTAGTTTATTCTATCGTATTTGATAAATACCGTTGTGTTTAGTCTTCGTCTTTGACCGGTGTATTTCAAAACTAGTCAGAGACCGTTACTAAAGTTCGTTATCAATCAGTCCAGTGCCAGCTGCCACCAGTTCCGCAGCGTTAACAGCGCTAAGCTGCCGGACTCAGTTTTGTTGATTTGACAGTGTAGTTACCACTGACCACAGTTCAGTCAGCAGCCAGCCGCCTTCATTAGAGTACTAGGCTTCTTTAAAGTTGTTAATTGCAGTTAATTGTATCGATAGGATGGATAGGATGTGTGCCTGCTGTGTGCGGAAGCAGGAGGAGTTGGCCGCGGTTCGCGAACAGCTGAGCGTGCTGTTGTCTACGGTCAGCCGTCTTCAGGCTGCTGTCTCGGGGTGCAGCGATGGTGGGGAGTCTGGTGCGTCGAGTGGGACACCTCAGGTGTCTCACGCTTCGCTCTCTGTCCCTGCTACCGAGGCACCTTCAGGTGTACAGGACGTCGTCGAGCCGCCTTCTCCGCAAGGGAAGTGGCGGGTTGTACGGCGTTCGCGTCACTCGAGCCGGAAGGCCAATGTGGACGTCCGTCCGCGCCCGTTCGTCCTGTGAGTGAAAGTGTGGCCACTCCTTCAGCAGGGTCCGAGTAGGTGCACGGGGGGAGGGGATTATTAGTTATTGGGAGCTCCAATGTTAGGCGCGTGATGGAGCCCCTTAGGCAGATAGCGTCCAGATCTGGAAGGAATTCCAACGTGCACTCGGTGTGTCTGCCGGGGGGCCTCATCCGAGATGTGGAGGCGGCCTTGCCGGCGGCTATCGAGGGTGCGGGGTGCAGTCGACTGCAAGTCGTGGCTCACGTCGGCACCAATGACGCTTGTCGCTTGGGTTCTGAGGACATCCTCAGGTCTTACGAGCGGCTGGCGGAATTGGTGCTGCCTTCAGACGCGGGGTGCAAGCAGAGCTGTCGATTTGCAGCATTGTTACCAGGGTTGATCGGGGTCCTTTGGTTTGAAGCCGAGTGGAGGGTCTGAACCAGTGGCTTCGCCGACTCTGTGACAGTCATGGCTGCAGATTTCTGGATCTGCGTTATCGGGTGGGGAATTGTAGGGTGCCCTTAGATAGATCAGGGGTGCACTACACTAAGGAAGCGGCTACTCGGGTAGCAGAGTACTTGTGGAGTGCACATGGGTTTTTTTTTGGGCTAGGCGCTAACTCTGATGAGCACTCGCCTGTCAGCATTCAAACAGCGAATTCAGGCCACGTTCGGAACAAAAATTCGAACATAAAAATATTAGCCGCGAACTTACAGAGTATTAGAAACAAAGTTCCCGAATTTGCAGCGCTGCATGGAAGTTATTGCGCTCAGATAGTTTTAGGCACCGAAAGCTGGCTAAATGATGATGTGGCAAGTTCAGAAATATTTAGCGAAGCGTGGAATGTATATCGGAAAGATAGATCTGATACAACTGGAGGAGGAGTGTTCATCGCTGTGGACAAAGATATTGTTTCTACTGAGATCGAGGTTGAAAGTAACTGTGAAGTTATCTGGGCACGTTTAACAGGTCTAAAAGAAGTAAAGTTAATAGTTGGGTGTTTTTACCGGCCCCCCAGTGCTGCTGTAGCAGTTTTAGAATCATTCAAGGAAAGTCTACACCAGGTAGTGCATAGGTTTCCGGGCCATGTAATATTAGTCGGAGGTGACTTCAACCTTAAGAGTATAGATTGGGACCTCGCTAGTTACATTTCAGGCGGTACAGACAAGCAGTCTTGCGAGCTACTTTTGGACACATTCTCCGAAAACTGTCTTGAGCAGTTAAACCGGCAACCCACGCGCAATGGAAATATTCTAGACCTTATAGCCACAAACAGGCCTGACCTTATAAACGATGTCAGTGTAGAGACAGGAATTAGTGATCATGATATCGTCATAGCGTCGATGCTGACCAAAGTTCATAAACCAGTCAAGAAGGCTAGGAGCGTGTTTTTGTTGGGAAGAGCCGACAAGCAAATGTTACGATCGCACTTAGAAAATGAATGGGCATCGTTTAATTCTGGGACTATGGATGTAGAGGAATTGTGGACTAAATTTAAGTGCATTGTTAATAAAGGGTTAGAGAAATATGAGCCAGTAAAGACGATTAAGGATGGAAAAGATCCACCGTGGTATAATAATAATGTTAGAAAGCTGCTGAGAAAGCAAAGGCTGTTGCACTCTCGATTCAAAAAAGAACACGCAAATGTTGACAGGCAAAAGTTAGTAGAGATTCGTGCGTCTATAAAAAGATCGATGCGTGCAGCATACAATAATTATCACAGCCATACCTTAGCAAAAGATCTTTCCGAGAACCCGAAAAAATTCTGGTCCTGTGTAAAATCGATAAGCGAGTCAAAGCCCACTGTCCAGTCACTAGTTGATCATTCCGGGGCAGTAATAGAAGAAAGCAAACGGAAAGCTGAAGTTCTAAATTTAACCTTTAAGAAATCTTTCACGCAGGAGGACCGCACAAATATACCATCATTTGATAAACGTACTAATTCCGAAATGGGGGACATAACAATAGGTATTTCCGGTGTAGAGAAGCAGCTGAGAGCTAAATACGAAAAAGTCTGCTGGTCCGGATGGAATACCAGTTCGGTTTTACAAAGACTATTCTGCGGCATTGGCCCCCTACTTAGCTTGCATTTATCGCGAATCTATAATTCAGCGCAAAGTTCCTAGTGATTGGAAAAAAGCGCAGTTGACTCCCGTTTATAAGAAAGGAAAGAGAACGGACCCATACTATTACAGGCCAATATCGTTGACATCAGTTTCATGTAGAATTTTGGAGCATATTCACAGCTCGAATATAGTAATTTTCCTTGAAACGGAAAAGCTTCTTTCCATGAATCAGCACGGGTTTAGGAAACATCGTTCATGTGAAACTCAGCTGCCCTTTTCTGACATGACATCTTGCATGAGCCATGAGCCATGGACGAAGGGCAACAGGCGGATTGTGTTTTTATCGACTTCAAAAAGGCGTTCGACGCGGTGCCACACTGCAGACTGCTAACGAAGATACGAGCTTATGGAATAGGTTCACAGATTTGTGACTGGCTGGAAGACTTCCTAAGTAACAGAATGCAGTACGTTGTTCTCGACGGCGAGTGTTCATCGGAGACGAGTGTATCGTCAGGCGTGCCCCAGGGGAGTGAGATAGGACCGCTATTATTTTCTATCTATATAAATGATCTGATGGACAGAGTAAGTTGTAATTTGCGGCTGTTTGCTGATGATGCTGTGGTGTATGGGAGGGTGTCGTCTGTAACTGACTGTAATAGCATACAGGTTGACTTAGACAAAATTTCTAGTTGGTGCGAAGAATGGCAGCTAGTTCTCAATGTAGAAAAATGTAAGGTGATGCGCATGAGTAGAAAAAACAATCCTATAATGTTCGAATACAGCATTAGTAGTGATCTTCTTGATGCTGTCGCGTCGTTCAAATATCTAGGCGTAACATTGCAGAGCGATATGAATGGAACGAGCATGTAAGGACAGTTGTGAGTAAGGCAGACAGCCGACTTCGGTTTATTGGGAGAATTTTGGGAAGATGTACTTCACCTGTAAAGGAGACCGCGTATAAAACGCTTGTACGACCACGTCTTGAGTATTGCTCAAGTATTTGGGACCCGCAGCAGATCGGTTTGAAGGAAGACATAGAGGCGGTTCAGAGGCGAGCAGCTAGATTTGTTACCGGTAGGTACGACCAATGCGCGAGTGTCACGGAAATGCTCCGGCAACTCAATTGGGGATCGCTGGAAGAAAGACGACGTTCTTTTCGTGAATTTCCGTTAAGTAAATTTAGAGGGCCGGAATTTGATGCTGAGTGTAGTACGATCTCGCTGCCGCCTACATACATTTCACGTAAAGATCACAAAGACAAGATAAGAGAAATTAGGGCTCGTACGGAGGCATATAGGCATTCTTTCTTTCCTCGTTCAATTTGGGAGTGTAATAGGAAAGGAAATGCCTAGTAGTGGTACAGTGTACCCTCCGCCACGCACCTTACGGTGAATTGCGGAGTATGTATGTAGATGTAGATGTAGATGTAGTTGTCCGCCAAAACTTTAAGCTTCTTTTATTAATATTTAACTTTCCTATGTCTATTAAAATCATCAGTATACTTTTGTGCTAAGCTATATTTCGGTTAATTCAAAGATTTAATTATTTGTATATTTTGTAATAAGCTGAACAATGTCAGTGTACAAGTTTCGCTTGGCGCCAAAGCGGTGGCTTGTGGCGCACAGCGAAGTGCGGCGGCAGTCAGTCGAGCGCCGACCGCGATACCTTGCACATTCATGTCAGTTCATTGGTGGCCAGGGACAGATTATACGTTATGTATCGCTTCTATATACAATATTACTCTGTATATTTATGCTTGGATATACACTGGCATTTCTTCAATAAAAACAAGCACTGGCATCCTACAAAAGCTAAAGTTAATTGTAGTGCAGTACTTCCTAGCCACATCTCAACACCTCTTTAAGCATCACTTCAGGTACAACGGATGCGCGACCTGTGTGCTTCAACTGCGCAATGGGACATCAACTACGACAGAAGACACAAGGTTAGTAAAAGAGTGATTTTAGACGTGCACTGAAGTTGCATATCGACACGGCACCTCGCGTGCAGTGCTGCCCTCTTTACTAACCAGTGCACTGGCACGAAGTGCGTTGGTAAAATCTTCGACATCTCTGAGGGAAGGCATAAAAGAGGGGAGGAGTTTTAGGAACTTTGTCAACTATGCACTGACCGACCCTCCCTGTCTTTTTAAAAAGATGCCCCGCCGTATCCTCCCTTTGAAAAATTACAAACATTCATCAGCTGTCATGGTTATCCGTGTCGAAATATATTGCTGCGTACCTCTGTTTTGTTGAAATTGCAACCTTCTCCATGAACATATGAGGGACAACTCGTCAAAACGCATTTTATTCACTGATGGAAAATATTCGTTTTGAGCATTACGGCATTGTTGTGTATACACGTTTATCATCCAGACTGTTAGATTTACATAAGTTGTATGCGGATGGGGAGAGTTGTATGCTCATACAGAAGTGATTTTATTGAAGGGTGGGAAATATTTGATTACAAGGAACAAAGATGGGATCAGTGATATGAAAACAGTCAGTTTGAAAAAGTATATGGTAAGCGAAAGAGTAATTGATGTGAAACTTAAAACTTTCATCATCTACTGTTCAGATGATACTATCATAAGCATTTTGCTGTTAAGTAAACCATGTATACAGGTTTAACAGATTATCAGATATCTCTAATGTGTCATGACTGATGAGAATGAAACAAGAAAAACGGTATGTAAAAATTACTAGTCTCAGATTTAGAAAAAAAAAAAAAAAAAAAAAAAAAAAAACTGCAGATAAATTAAATACTTCGGTTTCTCACTGTGACCTTTCCATAAAACGAACTTCTTGTCTCGGCTACCATTAGTGACTGTTTAAAATAGGAGCCTGTTTTTGAAGAATAGTAAATTGTAAATGAACCACATTTTCATTTTTGGTACTACTTCTGGTGTTAAAATGTTATACTGAATGATAAGCAGTGTAATTTTTTAAACCTATTTTTACCAGTTCTACGTCAATGAAAACTAATCAAAGTGCGTTACATCAAATGGCATATTGTCCAATGAAACTCATCAAACTACATTTTGTCCATTACTAAAGTGCCCATTCTAGAAAGTAAGAAAAGCAATACCCCTGTATTTAACACATTTTGATCCACACTCTTACCTGAGTATTTGGAATAAAATCGGTAAAAATGAATCAAATACTATTTGAAATGTACATTTTTCGCCTTTTCTGAAAAAAAAAAAAAAAAAAAAAAATGGTGATATAATTCGTTTACAAAAGTAGCTCCTTCTATATTTACCTGTGCGAACTACGATCAGCCGGCGTCGAGTCAGCTGTAAGGTACCCTTCGACATGAACCGCATAAAGTCGTATCCAAACAGTGATGTTCCTCTTGTTTTGAAAAATGAGCAGTATTTCATTACTATTATTGCTACAGCATTAATTAATTAATTACCCAGCGCATCTTCCTTGCGCGTGCCTTGATGCTCAGTTGTTTCATTTATGTGGTCCGTCCAAGGACGTCGTAGTCTGCCGGATTTACGTCCGCCTGGTGGTTTCCATTCATAGACTTTCTTTCACCACCGACGATCTGGCGTTCTCAGCACAATACCATTTCAATGATTTTTCCCAATTCAATCACCATTTTATCTGCCTTCATTCTAGCTTTTACTTCATCATTACTTATTTTCCATTCTAGATACTCTGGATCCCCTTTCTTAAACAATCCATTTCCTCAGCAGTTAGTCTTCTTTTGAGATCAGTGTTTACGACCCATAGTTCTCACCCATAACACAGTACTGATTCTATCATTATCTCACCCACTCCTTTCTTATTACTGTTACAGATGTTTTTGGCCTATCAAAAATAATTCATGCATCCTAATGCTTTTCTTCCTTCTTGTGCTCTGTGTTTGACTCGTGGATGGCTTGATTCATTTTTATCAGTACATGCACAAAGATATTTAAATTTTTCCACGTGTCTCATAACATCTTTATCATTTATGTGTACTTCGAATTTGACGTCACTGTTCGCCAATACTGTTTAGCTTAGACCAGGTATCATTGACATTCATCGATGTTCAATAAATATCTATGTTTGGACGGAAGACATCGATGTTACGTCCTTCTTTGAAACATCAATTGTATGGAAACATCGGACCGTCGATACTTCAACTCGATGATATAATAAAAAACATTGGTTTATTATGAGAAACAGCCAAGATCACTTATAATTTTCTTATAATAAGCAATCTATTTCTCCAGTAGAGGGTAAAATTTTACTCACGGCAACGGTGATGTAGTATGCTGAAGTTGGCAGCGACCGTTAAATGCTACTTCTAACCAACGGAAGCACACTACGACGACGCCGTAAGTAAAATTTAAGAATCTAAGGTATATCAGTTTATCGTAATTTCTTGCAGCTGTTTTATTCGGACACAAATAGTTGTTTACACGACCTTTAAAGTTATAGGACAGCAATGGTTCAAAATGTTCAAATGTTTGTATAGTCTATGGGACTTAACTACGGGGTTCAGTCCCTAAACTTACAAACTACTTATGAACTACTTACGAACTAAGACGGCACAAATATCCATGGGGGGGGGGATTCGAACCCCGACCGTAGTGGCCGTGCAGACCGTGACTGGAGCGCCTCAGTCCCCTCGGCCACCGCGGCCGGCACACCAATGATTCTGTATGCGGTATTGCCAGTCTAATAGTATATATCAGTTGATGTGCAAAGGCGCTAAAGCTGAGATCACAGGAGTGTCAGCGGCGCTTCCGTATCGTACGAAAGTTGGCAGCGTACCAGATTTCGCGTAGCCAATGGCGCGCCACTTGATGTGACCAACGACTGGCAAAAGAAGATGTAATGAGTTTATAACTCCGAAGTTAAAGCGAGTGTCTGGTTTGTTGTTCTTGCCAGTGTCTCATAATGCCGGGACGTCATGGCAGACAAGTCGATTAAATGGATGAAGTCAACAATCATATTTTTCTTTTGTTACTATTTACAATACAACCACATCCACCTACGTTCACCAATCCTCCCACCGCGCTCCATGTTTAAATTAAAGACAGTGATCATTTGAAACATCGATCATTTGCCTCATTTGTTAAGAACGCGTCATTATTTCCTATTGTACAAACTGATCCATTTACGTTCACGCATCCAAGATTTTAATTAAAAGTACTAATTATTTATAATGGATATTAGAGTGTGGAGACAATTTCATACGTCACGGCTGTCTCACTTGCGCATCTTCTTGCCAGAATGCCGCACAGTGACCGCTTTCAGCAACGCTGCGACCAGTGACGTGAGTACAATCACTACAAGGTGTCGCTTCCAGTTACCCTGTGCAGGATTGTTTATTTTTACAACCAAAACTTCGATTTTATTGGGCATCTAAGAAGTCCTTCCGATTTTTGACGTTCATCGATATCTGTTAACGAGGTCAAGATCAATGTCAACTTCAATTATAATATATATTCAACATTAATGCAATATAAAATGATTTCCAATCCATGGTGTACAACAGCAATCAGTTGGAATAAATATTCCTTCAAACCGTCTTGATTGCAAACTTTTTATTAGTTAATGACGCGTTTCGCCCTTTAGCAGGGAATCTTCAGATTATAATGCGCTCTCCGTGGTGTGACACCGTAAGTTGTTATTGCGGTGTTTCTATTTTCCTGGAATGTTCTTTGGATTTCCCTGTGGCCCTTAATCGAAGCGGTGGTCTCTGATGACACAAGATAAGACCATGTTTACAATTGCGTTCACGGGCGGTGGGTGGGCGTGGTGTGCTGCTCCGCCGACTTGTACAGACGGGGGACTGATCGCCATAGTAGTCTAGTGCCCCTAAAACCCCCCCGTAACAACAACAACAAGAACTTATACATACTCAATATATTAATGCAATATCGTTCACCCTTAACTTGGGTTCATCACATTAATTTACGTGAATGGCAATGAAGCTAAGTGACCTTGAGAGATATTGTATCAGGACACGAGGAACAGTTCTTTTCAAACAACTGTTTATATATTCTTTGTGAGAAACAACTGCGAGAAGTAAAAAGCCATGCTGTAAATTGTCCGGTTCGGTTTTTGTCGTGTACAACTGCAATATCAGGGCATGTAAGTCATTAGACATTTTCTCGTGTATATTCTTTGTCCGTATATTTCATTAAACTAACTCTCAAGATACTCCAATTTTTTCCCCATTTTTCTTTGGCAGTTAGTAAGCTTTCAGCATCGTTCAGAGAATGGTTTTCGTGTTCTTTCGGCTTGTTTCATTATGGTCATCTCCAACCAGAAAATGTTCTGTAACAAGAAGAGAACTGTTTTCTTTAGATTTCATGTAAGTGATACACACATTGGAGATTGGCAAAAGTTAGAAACCAATTTAGACTGGCCTCTTTCTCTCCCCCATGTTAACTTGGCTCATGAATATTTTCTGCCAGAGCGAGTAAACGAAATGTGATTGAGATTACATTTTCAGTTATGAATCAGAAAGTCAGAAAGCTGATAGAGGATTGAAACTGATATTCCAATGGCGGAGAGGGGGGGGGGGCGAAAGCAGATTTAATTATTTTTATTATTTTATTATTATTAATTTTTTGTGCGCCCTTCACATCTCGGTCTAGGACCTCTGAATCTTGAAAGCTATTTTCTTTGGACTGGCTCGTGCCACTCGTCCTGGGGGCCTCCAATTCTCAAAAATTCCTTTCTCATAGTGATACATGTAGTTCCACGTGGTCGGGGGGGGGGGGGGGGCCTTGTTATGTCGCAGAGGTGCTCAATACCTAAGTTGAGCACTCAAAACGACACTTCACTGCAAATCCCCAGAAATTTGTCCATGCATAAATCCAAACAGGATAGTCTAACTGGTTCTCTACACAGATCACTACTTTGTTGAGAAGACAAAAAAATTTATTTGAACCATTGTCAAAAACACAAAAGTCACTTGCACTTATAATTATTTTAAACTGTGTATACACATACCATACATCGCTACTACCACCGGTACTACCAACACAGCACACATTTTCTTTCTGCCTTTGGCATCTGCCAACAGGGTTTAAATACCATTCAATAAGGCGGCTATGTCACGTTTCGTCATGTCATGCGACATCACGTGACGTTCAATTTTCACTTAAAAGTTTCTATTAAGATTATTTTAGATGTTTAAATAGAAAATATACTTCAAATTATCTTTTAGTGTTTAGTAAAGATTTATACAAATGAAATTGAAAGTAACAGTCACAACTGCTACGCACTTTTCTTTTAAAGGTACAAACAAATATTTTAATTTTTAAATAACAGATATTCATGTAATTGCATTATTATTTGATTCTTTGTGCCTACTAATGGCTTTTATACATTTTAGTAACAAGTTACAATCATTACGCACAAATGTTGATAAGATCGTCTTCTATGTTTAAGATCTTTGGCACAGTTCCAATGAAAATCTAAACAAACGTCAGTCTCATAAATGCCTTGCCTGTGATTTTCGAATACAAAAATATACTTAACGTTTATGTCTAGTTTAAGGTAAGTTTAACCCATACAGATAACTGTGGTAGTTACAGTTCACGTAAAACACGCGAATATTTGCGCGATTTTCTTACGTTACTAATATTGAAAGTTCCTATGAATCGTAACAGGCTCATGTTGTTTTGTCGCCGCACTGGGTCTCCAACAGTCTTATTCTGACACTTAAGACAACGTCTTTGAGCATCGTCGTCTACAACCAGAGAAAGACTCTCATCTCCTACAGATTACTGAATAAAATAAGAAAATCCCCATTGGAGAATCTTTTGTTGCCTGTACAGAAAAGGATTCCCCTAGCATTAATTCTAACACAATAATGGCACTAACAAGGGCAGAGAACAATAATTTGTGTTTCATTGATGGCATTGGTGTAAATTCAATGCTTCAAAATTTAAAATGCTCCATCTGTGAATCCAAAGATAAATCAACTGAGGGAAATATCACAACTCGGAAATCAAGCATTCTCACTGAATACCAAAATCTTGGTGGGTTGACATAGGCCAGTCCTGAAGTTATTCAGTTTTGAATTATATCAGAAAATATTTTTGAGGCAAATATAAAACAAAATTTTGAAGATAATATCTCAGTTGGCATTTCAATGAGTCATTTCACTGTCAAATGAGAAATTAATTTTTTTTAACCCATTAACCTTTAGTGCCTCCTAGTTTATCGTGTTAATATACTTCAATAGCTTGTGTATTAAGAAAAGCATTTCATATTAATTTAAAACGATGTTCCGTAAATCAGTAGCGTTCTGGAGAAAATTTGTCGCATTCCAAAGCTGAGAGCTTTATCGCACATCAGCGCAGCTTTTGTAGCGGACAGGGCATCTCATAAAACTGAGCTGCGAATGCGAAAAAGTTATTTGGAATTCAGACCGAGATGGGGAAATTCCAGAAAACGTAATTTTTTTTTCTTCTTCCAGATCATACTGAAATAATTTATTGCGATCAAATCAATTTTTAATCCAAATCTTTATTTATTTTTGGTATGTGTGTTTCATTGAATCAAGCGACATTTCATAGATACAGAAGCAAGAACTCAGCCTTTGAGAATTTCACGCTACAATTGGCAACTGATGCCTGCTACTACAGCAGACGTTGATGCACACGTCCGACGATATGGAGGTGCCATGTTTGCATCTGTTCCCAGTCACAACAGTTCTAGGTGGGATAAAGCACGACACGAAAGACACAAGACACAGATACAAACAGTCCGCACGTTATTTATAGTGAAAACGTCACTCTCGTTGCCGTCTAATATGGTGTGTGTGATCACCTCGGATGGACAGTATAGTTCCACACCTGCGTGGCATGAACAGTATGAGGTTATCAATCAGCTCTTTAGGGATATTTGAGCATTCTTCCATGAGTGATATCCAGGTGTGAAACCGTTGTGGGAGCTACTGGTCTGGATGCAATGCGTCTGCCAAGTGCATCCCAGACATGCTCAATCGGGTATAAGTGCTTTGAACAATCTGGCCACTCCATTCGTTCAGTTCCCACAGCTTCGGGCGTGTTGTCCACCAGTTCAGCTCCGTGGGGACGAACGTTATCGTCCATCAGAAGGAACCCATCTCCTACGACACCAGATTAGGGATCAACAAGAGGTCGAAGGATCTCGTCTCTCTACCTATGATCAGTCAAAGCTCCATTCTGAATGGCATAGTGGTCCGTACGTCTGCCAACACCGGCTCCTGCCCACACCATTCCTCTACTACCATAATACGGTGATGTTTCCTGCACATAAGCAGTTTTGTTCCGAGTTCTAGATGTAAACAGACCTCGGCGCCCTTCCTTACGATTCCTATCCTGATATTCTTCGCCCTCTTTCTGGGAGCAAACAGTATCACGGTTTTAAAGGGACGCACACCATTGGCCTCCGTGCGTAGTAGATGCTACATTCCCAAAGGCGATTTCTGACTATTCACGTTGATTTTGCGCGTCCTTTTTCTGCCTGGAGGGTGCGTTGCAGTTGAGTTTACATTCATCTTCCTGTCTCGACGGGCTGTTAACCTGAGGTAATTGTCGTCACTTGATGATGTTTGTTACCTGTGGACGACCGTGGCCTTTCCTTCTTTTATCGGTTCCCGATGTCTGAAATCGCGTTCCATGGAAATTACACTTTTGTACACTCCAATAGCTACAGTCACCTCCCTCTGCCTCGCATCCAACCTTTCTATGAGTCTCCATGGCATAGCTTCGCGTAAGTCTCGTTGTTGTTGCATTGCAGTACCTGCTCACTTCACTGTCTGAACCCAAATGCGTGGGTAATTAATTTGGCCGAATAAACACAAGTCAACACCAATCTTCTCTGCAGATACTTTATGTTATTAGGTCCACCACTATCCCGGTTGGCGTAATGTCATTTTTTCCACTCCGTAGAACCGATCCACTTTACTTCATTCTGCCAATGACAATACTTCAGAAGCTAGATATGTCAAATGATCCCCTAATTGATTTGAACAATGAATACAAAAACCAAAGTTCGGATGTTTAATATTGATTATTCAAAGAGGCCAATGAAATTTACATAAATCGGATATGACTTTGCCATAGATGTGCACAAAACGAAAATCATGTATGTTACGGAGCCGTTATGAGTGGTTAAAGGAAGTGGATCTTTTTCTATCTAAAGAAATATTAGACAGCTATACGCTACGAAAGGTACAGGTCTAGTACTACAGCCAACTAACGGCAAACTGGGATGTCCAACATGTTCTCAACAGTGAAATAAAAGCTCCGCGATAACGAAATAACGTTATTTGTAGGGGTCGCTATTTTGCGTATTGCTGCTACCAGAGAATTTAAGAAAGCTATCAATTGCGCCATTCTGAATAGCTAAGATTTCCTACTTGTCTCATTACATCTGAATACAGGATTCAGGTAGGAACTTAGAACCAGTCAATAAATTCCAATTACACTTAAAAAATGAGTTTCGTTACTGTGCAAAAACAATTGGTGAGATTTCGGACACATTCAGTAGCAGTTAACTATAACTTTTCGGTGACGATATGATCCAGTGAATTAAAAAACTTCACTGGGAGGTGCGAGAACATCGTTCCGTCCGAAAGGAAGCACTGAAGAACTTTCAATTTTGTATTGCACCACTAGCGAGAAATAATTGTCATTATTCTCGTGTTTATTAATATCTCAGTTCTTTTAGGGCTAATAGTTCCTTTAAGAATTTCGATTACATTTCTTCTCTATAAGTTAGGTTACAGTCTTTTTCTATGTATACTATTTTATATAATTCTTTTTCAATTTGTTTCATATTTTACCTTGCAGTAGACGTGCAAAAGTAAAATACAAAAAAAAAAAAAAAAAAAAAAAAAAAAACTACAAACAGATGATTCCTCGTCAGGAGCGAGCAACATCACAGGTTGGCTCACTTTGAAGCAGAAAAGGAAGAGAAAAGAGAATTCCAGATGAGAAGAGGACGCGTTTACTAAAGCCCAGCAACACTGATTGCAGGATGTCACAACCGTGATTTGAAAGATAATTTCATCGTCGTCTCATCTGCTACATCGTATACACCTTGAAGTACACAGTAGTAGAAACATTTATATCCAGTGATTAAAAGTATATTCAGTGTGTATGCCTTCAGTGTACATCTCATTAGTGGCATAGCGAACAGCATTTGTCAAACTCCTGTGGTTTTAAAGAAAATCGATAGGAAAGCTAGCTCATTCCACAACTGTAAGTGACGAATCGGGTCTAGGTAACTCTGTAATATCGCGGAGTGAGGGCGCGTTTACAACAGTGAATGATTACGATCGCTGTTGTGCGAAATTGAAGCTAGGATTGGTACCACAGGGTCTGAGTCTTGCTAGCAAATCACATTTCAATGTACTGCACGTAAGCTTTCCATATCTGCAATCGTATAAAAGTCACACCCACTTAATTTCACAATCAAGTTGAAATGAACGCAGGAAAACCCTAACGACCCTCTTGTCATGAGAGCTTTTATTTACAACTAGCTTTTCCCGAAGCTTCGCTCGCATTGCTACCTTTGTAGACGTGTCAAAGACCATCGAAAGTACAATACTTTCTCAACATTGTTCATAATTTATGACCAGGACCGCCAGCATAGAAGTTTCCAGTTTCCGTTGTAAATATATACCGTGTGTAGAATGAAGGTAAATAATGTCTTTCTTTATGAAGATGAAAAGAAAGATATTATTAAATACGAAAAGATTCTCTGTGTCTCACGTCCAGCTATAAGTTACAGAACATGTCAATTATGCAAGATTCGTGTCATCGAAAGAGGTTAGGCGGTTTGAAGACGTTGATACCTTGTGTAAGTATTGTATTTATTATATTGAATTATACTGATTCGAATTACACACAACATATCAACCATTAAAAGTATTTTAATGAATGTGGTAAATTTCAAAAGTCAAAGAATAAGCAGTTTTCCCAAGGAGTATTCAAGCGTCTCAGAAGTTATAAAAGAAACGTGATGCTCAGCTGTCTCATATTTCGAGTTATATACTTGAAATCCACAAATATCTTGAATTAAACACTTTCTAAACTACCCTATGTTCTTCTACAGTGAAGCTATCCCTATTCCCAGTTTCATCAAAATTGGCTTAGTGGTTTAGTCTTGAAAGCGTAACAGAGATTATTTCGCATTTATTATATAGTTGGAGAGATATTGCAAATGTAAATAAGATTTTCATGTCAGAATTGTTGAGTGGGCCCATTATCTAGAATATCAGTAAACTGATTACAATGTCGTGTGTGTCAGTTGAACCTGCACTGATTGAGATGTGCCTGTAACGATCTTTGACAAATAATTAAGCAAGCATTTATGGTAAAACGCCAAACAGCGTGATGAAATATATGACAGCACTTTTGTTCAACAAAATAATATTTCAAATTTTCACACGGGTTTCACAAGCAGCCAGTGTGGCACGAGATTAACAAGAAACATTTCCTTTCATTACGTGAATTATGCGAGATTACGACTATGACTGTAACTGAAACTGAATATTGTATCATAACGTCAGTACTGTAATCTGAATCTTAAAATTTGCACCAGTTTTACGCGAACTGAATTAGAAACGAAACGCCAACTGAATTATTCTTTATTACACCTTTTGGAATATTCAACGCATGCAATTATCTGATTTCGAATTATAAAACCTGCAAGATGACGTAACAATGTTTATGACGTTTGAATGACGTCGTTGTATTCTTTCCCTTTTAAAGTTGCCGTGACCTTACCTTCTATAAATAAGCCGCTCTTTAATACGCAAATGAATAACAAATGAGAGAATCTTGATTACAATTGTAATTGAGTTAAAAATATATATATATGTATGACATCAACTGGACTGCAATCATTTTTAAGGGTCGCCACTACTTTTTTTATTATTAAAAAAAGTATAATAAATTATTGAAAATATGAAACTGATAATTTACTGTGGCTAACTGAAAGTAGTTGCGACCAGTAGTCTAATCTCACTTATTTATTTATTTTGTGAAAGTGCGTGTTTCCATACACTGTTGTTGTAAACACACAAATCCCCTGACCTATCTAACATAGACAAGAGATAACCGCTCCAAAATATGTGAAAGGTGGTTGAAATCAGGTACACGATGTTCATAAATAGTCACTATATTTAAGAAGAATTATGTGACAAGTAATCAAAAACACATGCGTGAAAAAGTGTCAATTCCTTTAAAGAAAAAATCATACAAATATCATTGACTTGAAATAGCACAAACAAAAATTATCTATTGATCGGAATGCTTTTTTATATAATAAAGGACAAAATCTTAACACGAAAAGAAAAAGTACAAGTTCGACTGGCTACAGTCATAATTTTGGTGTTTTAACCTATCAAAGAAAATGTATTGAAAAGTCAGTAGAAGGTTAAGTACTGAAACAAACACGTTCGATTAAAATCGACTATGACGACCACGCAAATTCACACTACGTCCCACCTATCAACCACCATTCAATAATCTTCTCGCCTAGATGATGCATTGGCGCTGCCTTACCGTATACAGTAGAACAGCGTCGGCGAAGTCGAAGGGCCGTTGGTGGTAGTGCAGGATGGAAAAACATCAACGCGATCGGCGCGGCAATTACAAAAGTATTCGAAATACGGGAGAAGTACAGCAATTTTCCAACCCAGTGGTGAATGCTGATTTTCGAGAAACAGTAAATTATCCTGAGTACGAGTGAGCTTGTTCAGAACAACACCCACTTCAGAATATTTACTAGTTTCTAAGTATATCGCTGTGAATGCAAACAGCAATCACACAGGTGACTTCTGACACTGTGCAATGGGCACAAAAAATATTCTAAATATACATGTGGCGTCTGTTCCGAGAGAACAGACGTCACTTCTGATCCTGCAGCTGTTATTATTTAATATTCATAGAATATATGACATCAACTGCGATTGGGCAAAGCTGAAAATGTGTACCCAGCCGGGATTCGAACCCGGGTCTCCTGCTTTCTAGGCAGTTGCGCTGACCCCTACATCACTGGGGACACAGTGATCACCGCACCTGCAAGGACTACCCATGCACGCCTCCAGTCAGATACAAATTCCCAGCTTCGCCCTGCCCATAGTACTCAAACTCGTAGTTTAAGAGTAAGGGCTTCAAACTTGCCCACCCCTCCCCACTAACGGTAGGATCATTGCCCGTCACCGGCATATTATATATATATACATGTGGCGTCTGTTCCGAGAGAACAGACGTCACTTCTGATCCTGCAGCTTTTATTATTTAATATTCATAGAATATATGACATCAACTGCGATTGGGCAAAGCTGAAAATGTGTACCCAGCCGGGATTCGAACCCGGGTCTCCTGCTTGTATCTGACGGGAGGCGTGCATGGGTAGTCCTTGCAGGTGAGGTGATCACTGTGTCCCCAGTGGTGTAGGGGTCAGCGCAACTGCCTAGAAAGCAGGAGACTCGGGTTCGAATCCCGGCTGGGTACACATTTTCAGCTTTGCCCAATCGCAGTTGATGTCATACATTCTATGAATATTAAAAAATATTCTAAGTCCACCGAAGGTTGCCACTTGGCTAACCAACTGGACACAAATTGAGAGGTCCGAAAACTTCGGAGTCCTCCATGCAACTCCACTATCTCTCCAAAAACCACCCTTCCAAAATTCTGGATCCTAGACTCGTCCCACATGTGATGTCAAGCCACTCATATCAAATTACTATTGTTTAAGCTACTAGGCTCCTCGCACTCGATACTTTCTGGAGCATGAGCCGCACGTAGGCCACAGTTCCAAGAAACAGCACGAATTTTTGTGTCTCTCGGTAAGCATCTGCAGAGAGCCACATTATTTTATCACCTCATAGGCGAGAGCACTGAAAGATCTAAGTCGAAACAAGGCCCCTGGAGTAGATGATATCCCGTCAGAGCTACTGAAGTCTCTGGGAGAACCAGCCATGACAAAATTGTTTCACATTGTGTGTAAGATGTATGAGACAGGTGAAGTACCCTCAGACTTTAAGAAAAATGTTATAATCCCCATTCCAAAGAAAGCAGGTGCAGACAGGTGTGAAAACTACAGAACCATCAGTTTAATAAGTCATGGTTGCAAAATATTAACACGAATTATATACAGAAGGATGGAAAAGCTGGTAGAAGCCGACCTCGGGGAAGATCAGTTTGGGTTCAGGAGAAATGTAGGAACACGGGAGGCAATACTCACTTTACGGCTTATCCTAGAAGATAGATTAAGAAAAGGCAAACCAACATTTCTAGCTTTTGTAGATTTGGAGAAGGCTTTTGACAATGTTGATTGGAATAAACTCTTTAAAGTTCTGAAGCAAGCAGGAGTAAAAAATAGGGAGTGTAAGGTTATTTACAACTTGTACAAAAACCGGACAGCGGTAGTCAGAGTTGAAGGGCATGAAAGGGATGCAGTGGTTGGAAAGGGAGTAAGACAGGGTTGTAGCCTTTCCCCAATGTTGTTCAATTTGTACATTGAGCAAGCTATAAAGGAAAGCAAGGAGAAATTTGGTGAAGGAATTAAAGTTCAGGGGGAAGAATTAAAAACATTACGTTTTGCCGACGAAATAGTAATTCTGGCAGAGACAGTAAAGGATCTGGAAGAGCAGCTGAATGGAATGGACAGTGTGCTGAAAGGTGCATATAAGATGAACATTAACAAGAGAAAAACAAGGGTAATGGAGTGCAGCCTAAGAAAATCAGGTGATGCTGAAGGAATTGGATTAGGTAACAGAGCAATAAAGGAGATAGATGAGTTTTGTTACTTGGGCAGTAAAATAACAAATGATGGTCGCAGTACAGAGGGTATAAAATGCAGAACGGAAATGGGTAGAAAAGCATTCTTGAAAAAGAGAAATTTGTTAACATCAAATATTGGTTTAATCCAAAGGAAGTCGTTTCTGAAGGCATTTGTGTGGAGTGTTGCCTTGTATGGGAGTGAAACATGGACGATAAGCAGTGTGAACAGAAAGAGGATAGAGGCTTTTGAAATTTGGTGCTACAGAAGAATGCTGAAGATTAGGTGGGTGGATCGCGTAACTAATGAGGAGGTACTGAACCGAATTGGGGAGAAAAGAAATTTCTGGCATACCTTGACTAAAAGAAGGGATAGATTGGTAGGACACATTCTTAGACATCAAGGAATTGTGAATTGGAGGGAAGTGTGTGGGGTAAAAATCGCAGAGGGAGACCAAGAGACGCGTATAGTAAGCAGATTCAAGTGGATGTGGGTTGTCGTTCTTATGAGGAGATGAAAAGGCTTGCTCAGGATATAGTAGGTTGTAGAGCTGCATCAAACCAGTCTCTGGACTGAAGACCACAACAACAACACAGGCGCCAACCCCCGTCGCGAACGCACCATCCCATCTCCACTAATAAACACCCTCGGCACTCCACGCCTCCAGACGTGGAGCCAAGAAAATCGTAAAGTTAGGCTCCAGACTGTCGAGAACAGTGTTATAATTGCCCGCAGTTTGCAGGTACGCCCCGGAAAGGTCCCTGCTTTACGACCCAGGACAGTGTCTTCCTCCGGGACGCCGGCAGACCGTGAGGGTCTGCACAGAGTTTACAATGCTGCATGTCTGGCTTTCTCCACAGAGTAACACATACAGAGGAGAAAGCCCCCCCCCCCTAAACCACTGTCCTACGCTCCCCTCGTAGTTCCGTAAGATGCTAGCAGGTGTCAGGCGGATCCCTGGCTTAGGGTGCCTCTCGCACGTTAGAGGGTAGCGTGGAGGGGAGGCTGAGGGGAGAGCTCGTGCCGCCTGCCACGAGGCCACGGCTGTTTCCGGCTTGCTGGCGTTTGAGGGGAGATGGTGGTGGGGACAGCCGCTACCTGCCGCCTGCTCTGGCCAGTTTAAAGAGCTGCTTCTGACCGCAGCGCCATCATGGGACATCTTACGGAACTGCTGGAAACCCTCCCTCCCCGCACCCCTGAGCGTAGGAACGGGCCCTTAGGGAGGTTTCCCGTCTGTATATATTTGTCTGTAGTTTCTCCCTCCAAAGGTTATCAAGGCGTGCACTGCCCAACAGGGGTGACAGCGGCTTTTCGCTTTAGATGTCGACTTCCAGGAACGTCCGTGCGAGGCCAGGGCAGCTTCTGCCCTCCCCCACCCCCGCAACAGGGCGGCATCCTGTCCCGCTTTTTCGCTGGTGGCGGCGAGCGCCTAGCAGCAAGTTCCCAGGTGGGTTACTCCCAATGAACCGAAATCATGCAACGACCATACCTATCATCTGGCATTTAAAAAATTGGAAAAATTGGAATATAAACAACCTATCTCCCAAGGAAATAAACAGAATAAATAAAAAGTGGAATAAAATGAATAAAATAGCATTGCTATTACTACCTCTCACATTATGTCTTCGAAGTGGATAAATCGCTTCATTTCACATCTCTATATGAAAATTTATTCTTCTGCATTTTAATTTAATGTTATCCTCACTAAGACCTTAGCATTGGTTTCATTCCTCGGAAGCACGGATCATTTTGTTTGTTATGTTAAGGTTATGGGACTTAACTACGGGGTCATCAGTCCCTAAACTTACAAACTACTTATGAACTACTTACGAACTAGGACGGCACAAATATCCATGCCCGAGGGGGGATTCGAACCCCCGACCGTGACTGAATCGCCTCAGTCCCCGCGGCCACCGCGGCCGGCCACCGCGGCCGGCCACGGATCATGCTTTCCACTACTAATTGCCAAAAAAATATATTTTAGGAAATGTCTTTTAGTAGGAAATTAAAAGGCAGCAGCAAGAAATTGATTCAAACCACTACACACAAAAGAATTCAACTATTTACACATTTGATCAATACATCAAAAACTATTTGACCTGTGCTGATAATTCGCAGTCTATCCTGATGAGTCACAAAAAATGTTCAAATGTCTGTAAATGTATCGGACTCAACTGCTGTGTTATTAGCCCGTAACATACAAACGATTTAAACCAAGTTAAACTAACCTAAGGACAGCAAAAGACCCATACTCAAAGGACTCAAACCCCCGATGGCGAACGGCCCCGCGCACCGCATCGCAGCGCACCAGTGTGCATGTATCAGTCAGAGATAGGTAAGATAGTAATGGGGAAAAGACAGATGCTAGTACAAATGTGTAAAAGATAACAAGCTTTGAGTAGTAGTAACAAATATTCGTTTCTTTGGAAACAATGTTAGTAGTTATAATGTGATCATGGTTTACTTATTGCATAAAGTAGAACTATCTCTGGAGTGAGCGTTCAGATACTCAGAATAGATCTTGTATTGTCAACATCTATTGCCGTTGCGGTCACGTGTTCTCGACGTCTGTAATGGGGATGACCTAAACAGTTACTGTCAAAAACTGTGATGTCTGTAAATGGCACTTTTCGGTAGCTGCGACATTTATTTCTGATTTGTCACGGTTTAAAACAAATGTTTGCGAATTCACAACTTAACCTTTCAAAACTTTACCAATTACAATTTCTGCGAATTCTACGATGAATCACCAGATATGCTACTTCAAGGTGACTCACACTCACATGTAGCAATTGACTGTCACTGGCTAGTAACTGGTATTTTGGGAAAACTTTACTTAGAATTTCGGCGGCGTACTGTGCTGATGTTGGCAATAATCATTTAATGGTCTTTGAAAACTAAGTTACATAGAATAAGAGGGAATAAATTTTCGTGTTGACTGTGAAATGAATAATTAAGGATGTTCCTGCTCTATGGTCAATAGATTCTTGTATGTACTTTGTGTTGTCAGCAAATTCATAATCCTAGTGAAGTTGTGTTGTCAAGAATACCACACTAGGTGTCCGTGGCCATAAGTAAAATTTAACAGTATTTCTGTCCATGTAAACTGTGTCTGTGTAAGTTCTTGCCTGTAAATTGCATGCAAATTGGAAATTTGAACAGTTTGTTGTTAAAGTCATTAAGCGAGTTGAGAAGATGAAAAGTCTGTTCTCTTGTCAAACCCATCCCATAATTTTCAGTGTTCTATCGTTACTGATAAGGCATTGATTATTCATTTTAAAGCTACTAATATGCAAATGAAAAAATACTACAAAGAATCATCGAGTTCAAAATTTACCTGTGAATGGCAGTACTGAAAAAAAAAATTCATTTTTATGAAGTGTGTCCGACTTTGTCGTGCTATACATCACTCTCTTGCAATAAACTTGATTCGACTACAGATACGTTGTCTTCAGCAATTCTCAAATGAATTATCACGTTTCAACCTCATATAGTGCAACACAACCAAAATTCCAGCCTGTTGCAAAACGACTTGATAGTAAATCTGCGCCTTAAAATGTGTCTAGAAAAAAAGGACAATAATACAAATTTTATAATCTTTAAACTCTGCGGAACGCAAAAGGCTAATTCACAATGGCCGTCACGTCAAATTGTACGTTACGTCAAGTCAACTTGCTTACACCTGTACAGAGCAATGGAAATGTAGGTATAACTAAATTTGGAGTATAGTGTCAGATTTTAGACAGTAACAACGATGAAATTATTTAACGACCACAGTAAAGGTCATGTTCTGAATCAATACTACGTGGGAAAGTGCCAAGAAGAGAACCATCATTTCAGATTACCGACCACAGACCAATATTCAAACACATAAACCAAAACTAAGCGTTGTTCACCTCAGTAACTTTCCATTTTGAGATATCTGACATTCCGGCAACGCTTCTGGAACAACATTCAATGGAAAAAGAAAAATCATTTTGTAATGGTACATTTGCAGATCACACGAAAACAAATAACACTCAGAAACTGAAAATTAAGAAACAATAAAGTCACAAAATCAACAACTATCACAATACAGAGCTTCAAAATGTTCGAATGTTTGTAATTCTATCGGACCAAACTGCGTGGTCACCAGTCCGTAGCTTACAAACTACTTAAACTAAAGTAAACTATCCTAAGGACAAACACACACACACCCATGCCCCAGGGAGGACTCGAACCTCCACGGCGAGCAACCGCGCGCTCAGCAGCGAGGCGGTTTAGACCGCTCGGCTACTCCACCGCGGCCAGTACAGAGCCAGAAATTGTTTAAAATTTTGCTACCGAGAAACCTTACCATGACATGACGTGACGTGATGCTTAGTGTGAATTAACGAACAGCGTCGTCTTTAGATCACGTGACAATTCCAGCTTAATGTTGAGAACATGCCAGAATGCTATGCCCTAACCAGAGATATTTCTACTGTATGACTTTTGGCTGTATGTGCCTTAAGCACAAAATTAAATATCACTGAATGAGTTAACTCGTGAAAAAGCAATTGATGAGGTGGTAAACCTTGTCTTCTTATCATTTGGAAAGGCATGGTTGGGTCAGAAGGTGTGAGGATAATGCAGGGTATTAATACAGTTTTATTCGCTGTAATGAATTTACAAGTGATGTACTCGCCTAAGTGAGTTACCACTAATCTTGAACCAATTTAAAAGATCGTGTAATAGCGCTTCCAATTGTAAATTGAAAACCCTGGATCCTAAGTCTAGTCTACGTTCAACTCTTTCATAAGGTTTCAGTTGAGAGGTAATTTCAACCCCCTTTGTGTTGCACGTAATTGTGAGAAACAAATCAGGCTTTTCTAAGCGGCCAACAGTGGCCAAAGAGTCTTGATAATTTTGAAGCATAATGCGAGGGCTGTCAATATAAGTTGAATAAAGAACAACAGAAATTCCCCCAGCTGCTCCTCATTGTGCAGCATGTGTCAAGGAAGTGCGTAAGTCCTTTATAACTATTATTTGTGTATTTTTCGTCGTTACTTCGACGTGTATAACCGAAATTGTGTGATAAATTATGCTTGCATGAAAGAAGGTCTTTAGTTTTTTTTAAATAAAATAATAAAAAACAACTTCAAAAGCAGTTAGTTAAACAGATTGTCAATAGATGACACCTTCTACATTGCTTTTATACAAGGTCTATAGAAGACAGGTCTGGACACCAATGTTCCATGTGGAGCCGCCATTTTGGTTCTAGAGCAGATGACGCTGCGCAGTATCGCTAGGACAGAAAAACAGTCGCTTTCGCAAATTATTATTATTCTGCAGCCAGTTTGCGAACCGCATGAGTCAAAAATTATATTCTTACGTTTGGTAATAAAATATTTGTTAATTCGAAAGGGCTCTATTACTCTGTCTTAACAGGAGAGGTCACAAGATAATTCTCACAGATTTAGCTCAAACTGTGTGAGAAGAATCGGCTAGATGAATCATTTAATTTCCTAAAATATGTGGCCTGAGTAGGCCATAGGAAAAGAGAAAACTCTCATGAAACATTATGATTATAGTATACGAGAAGATTAAGCACGTTAGGACGTCCAAAGGCGTATGATTTGCACTGAAGCTCTTTTCGGAAAAAGTTTCTTGTCAAAAAATGCAGTCATAACGTTTGAATTGTGTAAATATTTGGTTAAATCCTCCATTTCTCCCGTATTCAAAGCTTTCACGTGATATTTTAGTTAACCACTGAAACCCCAACAACCAATCGGCTCTACATTATAGACTGAAAACTGAAAGGTCGCGGGTTCGAAGCCCGGTCAGACCTCGGATTTTTTCAGTTTGCGTTTTAACCCAACCTTAACCTATTCACGATGTTAGGAGTTATCCAATAACTACACTTGGTTCAAATTCCACGTTAAACTGTAGGTCCGCAGTCCCCTGTTGGATAACTAGGGTAGGCTAGAGACACGAAACTCGCCAAAGTGGCCACTGAGCCACATGAAATTATTATGTGTCAACATACCGTTTTTAATGGTACAACGCCTAGTACATAAGCAAAAAAGGGGTAGGGTAAATTAGGATGTCAGCGGTGTTTGTTGTAAAATTATAGTGCCATTCATTTACGAGGTATCGTATTGTGAAAAGTTTCCAATCCTACATTTGTTTGCCACACGGAACTTTCATAGTTGCTAGCTAACACGTTATGTTTGCTTATATCGTGGCATGTATGTTCCGCAAGTGCACTGCGACTTGCTAGACAGCGATTGTGTGACAGTCCTAGCAGTTTGGTTGCGAGTGGGCGATGGGATTTACCAATGCAGAAAATGCTGACATGCTCATGGTGTGTGAAGAGTTTCGGAAGAACACAGTTCGTCTACATATATCCACCGCAATCCACCGTCAAGTGCATTTCCTTTCCTATTCCAAATAGAACGAGGGAATAAAGAATGTCTATATGGCTCTGTACGAGCTCTAATTTCATCTGGCTTGGTGATCTTTGCGAGAAATGTAGGAAGGTGGCAGGATGATCATTGTACACTCAGGTTCAAATTCCCGCTCACCAAATCTCCTCACCAGAATTTCTTGAAAAGTAAGTCGTCTTTCCTCCAGCGATCTCCATTTGAGTTCCCGGATCATTTCCGTGACACTCGCACATTGGTCGAACCTACCAGTAACAAACCTAGCTGTTCGCCTCTGAACTGCTCCGATGTCTTCCTTTAAACCGATCTGCTGCGGGTCCCAAACACTTGATCAATACTCAAGACGTGGTCGTACAAGCGTTTTACACGCAGTGTCCTTTACAGATAATCTTCCCAAAATTCTCCCAATAAACCGAAGCCGCCTGTCCGCCTTAAAACTGTCCTCATACATTTCCTTCCATTTCATATCGCTCTGCAATGTTACGCCTGGATATTTGAATGACGCGACTGCATCAACAAGCTGACTACTAATGGTGTACTTGAACATTATGCGATTGTTTTTCCTACTCATGTTCATCACCTTACATTTTTCTACATTTAGATCTCGCTGCCATTCTTCACGCCAAGTAGAAATATTATCCAAGTCATCCCGTATGCTACTGCAGTCCATTAAAGAAGACATCCTCCCATACAACACAGCATCATCAGCAAATAGCCGCAAACTGCAGTTACTCCGTCCATCAGATCATTTATATAGATAGAATATAATAGCGGTCCTATCACACTCCCATGGGACACGCCGGACGATGCACCCGTCTCTGATGACCACTCGCCGTCGAGAATAGCGTACTGCGTTCCATTCCTTAGGAAGTCTTGCAGCCAGTCACAAATCTGCGAACCTATTACATATGCTCGTATCTTCCTTAGCACTATGCAGTGTGGCACCGCGTCAAACGCCTGTTTGAAGTCAAGATAAACAAAATCCACCTGTTGCCCTTCATCCATGGCTCGCAAGATGTCATGTGAGAAATGAGCAAGCTGAGTTTCACACAAACGATATACCCTAAACTCGTGCCAATTCATAGAAAGAAGCTTCGCGCTTGTACGATGCATGCAGAAACATATCGCAATAGACGTCACCCATTTCAGCAGATATTTATTCAACCATTAACGTGAATGTGGTATTGTTAAATCGAGACAACGTAACAGAAGGAAACAAATGATGACAGAAGTGGGGGAAATTAATGTTTTGACTGCGATTGCAATTGATCCGCACGTTGTTTCCCGCCTAATCGTACGAGGTTGTTGTTGTTGGTTGTTTTAAGGGGACTAAACAGCTAGGTTCCGTACGAGGTAGTAGCGTCAGCCACGCAAGTGTCCTACGCAATCTTGATCGACATCGGTTATATTCGTATCACATTTCTCTCCATCAAGAGCTTCATGGAAACAATTATGAGAATCCTATACAAGCAATATTTGTCTGTTGAATGAAACTTTCACTCTGCAGCGGAGTGTGCGCTGATATGAAACTTCCTGGCAGATTAAAATTGTGTGCCGGAACCGGGACTCGAACCTGCGACCTTTGCCTTTCGCGGGCAAGCGCTCTACCACTGAGCTACCCCGACACGACTCACGACACCGCCTCACAACTTTACATCCCTTAGGCTGTGGCTAAGCCATGTCTCCACCATATCCTTTCTTCCAGGAGTGCTAGTCTTGCAAGTTTCGCAGGAGAGCTTCTGAGAAGTTTGGAAAGTAGGAGGCGTGGTACTGGCGGAAGTAAAGTTGTGAGGCGGTGTCGTGAGTCGTGTCGGGGTAGCTCAGTGGTAGAGCGCTTGCCCGCGAAACGCAAAGGTCCCAGGTTCGAGTCCCGGTTCCGGCACACAATTTTAATCTGCCAGGAAGTTTCAATATTTGTCTGTTGACAATCATCGTTGGCTTCGTCATGTGAAACGTCAGCATCGAAGGAGAGATGTGTAATGCACTCCTGGTCATTAAAAATGTGAGGAATGAAATACGAAACTGATGCAGCGTGCATTATACTGAAAGTTCACTAAATAGTTATGCCAAAACGCGCTTGCTTTCCAAAAGTTCGCAGTCCAGTGGACAGCTTAGTAGATTGACATGTAGGGTGTCCAGGTTAGATTCCCGGTCTGGTCGCAGATTTTCCCTACTTGGGGACTGGGTGTTGTTTCGTCCTCATCATCAATTCATCATCGACGCGCAAGTCGCCTCATTGGCGTCTTCCACCAGGCACGCCGAACACAATCCCAGAAGGGGTCTAACGTCCAAAAATGTCACAAGAAATTATCATCATCATGTCCAAAAGCAATTCCAGCTGGAGCCCAAAAATCCGAAAATGATATAAATTCCTCTTTTATATCATAGTTATTATTAACGCCACCTCCATGAACCACAGAATGGAAAACTGCTAGAAGCTGACCTCGGGGAAGATCAGTTTGGAACCCGGGAAGCAATACTCACTTTACGTCTTATCTTAGAAGACAGATTAAAGAAAGGCAAACCTACATTTTTAGCTTTTGTGGATTTGGAGAAAGCGTTTGACAATGTTGACTGGAATACACTCTTTCAAATTCTGAAGTCAGCAGGGATAAAATAAAGGGAAAGGAGAGTTATTTACAACTTGTACAAAAGTCAGACCGCAGTTATTAGACTCGAAGGGCATGAAAGGGAAGCATCAGTTGGGAAGGGAGTAAGACAGGGTTGTAGCCTTTCTCCGATGTTATTTAATTTGTACATCGAGCAGGCGGTGGAGGAAAGCAAGGAAAAATTTGGAATAAGGATTAAAGTTCAGGGGGGAGAAATAAAAACATTGCGTTTTGCTGATGACGTTGTAATTCTGTCAGATACAGCAAAGGACCTGGAAGAGCAGTTGAATGGAATGGACAGTGTGTTGAAGAGAACGTATAAAATGAACATTAACAAGAGCAAAACAAAAATAATTGAATGCGGTCTTAGAAAATCAGGCGATGCTGAGAGAATTAGATTAGGTAACGAAACAATGAAGGTGGTAGATGAGTTTCGTAACTTGGGTAGTAAAATAACATGCGATGATCGCAGTACAGAGGATATAAAATGCAGAATGGCAATGGGAAGAAAAGCATTTTTGAAAAAGAGAAATTTGCTAACATCGAATATTGATTTAAGTGTAAGGAAGTCTTTTCTGAAGGCATTTGTGTGGACTGTTGTCTTGTACGGGAGTGAAACATGGACGATAGGCAGTGCGGACAGGAAGAGAATAGAGGCTTTTGAAATGTGGTGCTACAGAAGAAATGATGAAGATTAGGTGGGTAGATCGCATAACTAATGAAGAGGTACTGAACAGAATTGGTGAGAAAAGGAATTTTTGGCATACCCTGACTATAAGAAGGGATCGCTTGGTAGGACACATTCTTAGACATCAGGAATCGTAAATTTATCATTGGAGGGAAGTGTATGGGGTAAAAATCGCAGAAGGAGACCAAGAGACGCGTATAGTAAGCAGATTCAAGTGGATGTGGGTTGTCATTCTTATGAGGAGATGAAAAGGCTTGCTCAGGATAGAGTAGGAGAGTGTAAGGAGGAGAAATGCGTACCATCACGTTTCCGACTTTGATAAAGGTCGGATTGTAGTCTATTGCGATTGCGGTTTATCGATTCGCGACATTACTGTTCGCATGGGTCGCGATCCAATGACTGTTTGCAGAATATGGAATCGTATCACTAGCAGTCGAGATGACAGGCATCTTTTCCGCATCGCTGTAACGAATCGTGCAGCCACGTCTCGATTCCTGAGTCAACAACCATCTGCACTAACACTTCGACGACGTTTGCAGCTGCTTGGACTATCAGCTCGGAGACAATGGCTGCTGTTACCCTTGACTCTGCACCACAGACAGGAGCGCCTGCGTTGGCGTACGCAACGACGAATCTGGTTGCACGAATGGCACGAATGGCACCAGAGGTGGTTGTTCTGGGTACTGATTTCTCAGGATCTATGCACCCAAATTGCGTGGAAATGTAATCACACGTCAGTTCTAGTATAATATATGTATCCAATGAATACCCGTTTATCATCTGCATTCCGCTTAGTGTAGCAATTTTAATGGCCAGTAGTGTAGTTAACCATCAGCTTATAGGCTCAATTTTCATAGGCGGTACACTGTTCGCGTACTAGTAATGCTGTCTCCTAATAGACCATCGGCCACTGTTGCTGGAAGATGGTCCTCTGCAGACTAGGAGGAACCTATGGTACCAACACGATGCCTGTCCGACCAAAAGTGCACCGACTACTGGAGCATGTCTTCAGTAATTCTTTCCAAATCCTTGTCTACAATGACACAACAAATACACCTGATAATATTACAACACATTGTCCTAGACTGCGCGGAAATCTCGCCTGAAAGGCTAGCGCGTGTGCAGCAGTCTTTCCATAGCAGAATGGAATCGCGTACTGACACTGCCTGTTGTCATTTTGAACACAATCTCTGATGGTAAATTCTCTCTATAGTGGTCAAATTTATATTACTAGTGTATCAACTCGTATTGCTCTTAGTGGGTGCTAACACAGGTATTGTAGAAGTGTTCCTGTGGATATCTTTCACAATGCGATATTTCCTAAACGACTTGCACTAAAATCGTGCAAGAAACTCCATTAACATTATAATGTACTCTTCTTTTACTTTATTAATGTCAATAGGCATGGTTGCATTTAAAAAAAAAGTATGTTTTCAGAAATATTTCGTATATGAATTGTTAAAATCTTTATATTCGCCAAAATTGCGAGACTCGGACTGCCAATCCATCCTATGAAAACCGCATATCAACAGAAATTTCAATTTTCACAATATCTGCGATTCAAGATTTAGTTAATTAACCTTGTATAACACTTCCTGCGAAGTATCGAGTCTGGAATGCCAAGCGTTATGGCAAAGGTAGCAACACCGATAGCATTTTTTCCCCTTATTCTCTCCATACATCATTGGGATTCATACCAGAATTACCTAAGCATTTTTCTATACTTATCATAACTATCAACAGTTTGTAGCGAACGTTTGTGTTCATAATTATAACACGAGAAAGTCATCAGTTAACTACATATCCTTCAGACGATGAAATGATCCTCCCTATTAACGTCTCCCTAAGAATGAAAATATCAATATTCTTTTGTTCTTCAGTTGATAACATAGTTACTGGCCCTTTAGTGATATTATCAACAGTAGAGCGGTATTTCCTTGCAGTCATCTTGCAGTCTTGTTTAACCAGATTTTCGCTTAGAGACACTGCATTTTTCCACAACTGTATCTCCTTTTCGTACTCTCTGCAATTATATTTCTAGTAAGAACATTTTGAATTTCAGATTTTAATTTCATTCATATATTTCTTCAGATTTCATTTTCGATACTTTCGTTATTAAAATAGATTTATGTTCTGAATTTTCGGAAGTTTCTGTTAATCACTGTAGACACGTCGCTCATTCATCTTTCGCTTACATTTTCCACTTTAAACACTATTAAATCATAAAGAGGTGACATTTCTGCGCAACACTGTTACGGAGCTTCTGCCCCAGTTGCAAGTGAAACATAATGACCATGTTTCAATAATGGATATCTTTTATTCCGCTAAACACAAATTACTGAATGGAAACATTAGGGCAACGTATTTAAAACTCTTTTCGCACGATTTACGTAGGAGGAAGCAATACATACAATGTCTACCAATGGAGCACATTCGTGGCTCTTTAGTCTCACTACATTTACCTGTAAGGAAACACCCTGCTCTTCTTTGAATCTTATCTATTTGCTCTATCATTCATCTTTGGTACGGATTCCAGACTGACGAGCAGTGTTCAAGTATTATTTGTATGAGCATTTTGTGAACTCGCTCCTTATTGGGTAGATTACATTTACTATAGATTGTTCCAGTGACTCTTAGTGGGGTATCAACGTAAACTTCAGGCCTATTAAGTTTCATGTTGTGTTTCCACTTTAAACAACTCGGTATGCATACTCCTGCTTTGTACACCAAGCGTTCGAACATCTGTAGTTTTGCTGCATTTCCCCACAATTTTCAGACGCCACGACCTCTCTGTTTTCGTCAGCATCATCTGCAAAGTGCCTCGACATTATCCATTTGGTAATTTTATATACTTATTGCATAAAAATCTACCGTTCTGTTCAAATCTTTAAGAAATTTTGTGCACGTAAGCTTCAATCCATGAGGACGGTCGCCATAACTGTAAGAATCACGTATAGCACTTAATTCACGAAAGATGACGTCATAAACAATGAGATGCAAGAAAAACTGCTGCATTATGCGACAACGCTGCTCTTTGGAACAGATATTGCTTACCGTGAGGTAACAATTGCTGTAGAGGTAAGAAACACATACAATATGGTCCAGGAAATATGACGTCATAAGCAATAGGAATCGCAAAACACTGCCACATTGTTTGATGAGACTTTCTTCATATACTGTATGAGAATGAGAGTACTTAACGACTTGTAACAGACATTAAACATTATTTCAAACCTTCATTACAGTTTTTACGCTGAGAACCACACCACAATGATGAAAAAAAAAGTTTCTCGTTTACTACTTTTCTACTGTACATGGACTAAACTACGGCATTTGGTATGACGTTACGATTTATAGTTCATACACTGCACTTTGTAGCCGCAGGAAATTTTACAGACAGTATACACACATATAGCTGATTGTGTCTTCGAAATTGTATCACAGTACGACACGTTGTTCATGAGATATGATGACATTAACATTAACGTTCATGGAAAGCCGCCCTATCACCCACCAGGTTTCAATCTATTGATTCTTTACTGCCAACAGATTTTACAATCATGCAGCACTTACACAAATGAATATATACCTACAAAATTACACAATTTTACAACATATAATTTAATAGATACGAGCTCTTATATACTGCGATGGGTAAAAACCTTTCACATCATCCACCAAGTTTTAATGCATTTACTTATTTACTACTACAGCACTCCTCTATTACAGTCATCTGAAAGAAATTCTTGAAAGCTGACAGTACTGTTAACAACTGTGAACCAACGGTGAAGCGTACGCGGATGTAGGGGAAAGGAAGAGACTTCTATAGAGCTCCAAGGAAAGAGAGAGAATTAAACAGTGTATATCCATGGAATACCCATTGTTTCCGGCAGATCTACTTTTTAACTTCAAGAGACTGTAGTTTCCAGTGAGATTTACATTTTCTATTACAGTTAATAAATCACAGGGCACCCTATTAAATACTGCAGAGTGGTTTCGAAATGTTCAAATGTTTGTTAAGCTTATGGGACTTAACTACGGGGTCATCAGTCCCCGAGAGGGGATTCGAACCCCCGACCGTAGTGGCCGTGCAGACCGTGACTGAAGCGCCTCAGTCTCCTCGGTCACCGCGGCCGGCGGTGGTTTCGAAATCTCCATGCTTCTCACATGGACAACTGACAACTACATGTCGCTTGCTCAAGAGGTGGGCTGCCCAAAGAATTTATTCATATTAGATTCTGGAAAACTAACCGAAGATATTGTTTGCAATCAGGTTTTGAAGTAAATGAATGTATTAAGATTACATATGATTTACACCTTGATAACTACTTTTTTTTTCCTTTTTCTTTACTCTCTCTCTCTCTCTCTCTCTCTCTCTCTCTCTCTCTCTCTCTCTCTCTCTCTCTCTCTCTCTTTGATACTGCAGTTATTATTTGGTACATTATCCAAGACAGCCTTATTTCTTGAATACTCTCCCATAAATATGTTATTAAAAAGGAAGATGGACAGGAAGAGAAGGGATATGAGAAGTACTAACTGAAAGCTTGAATAAATAAATTCCCGGGCATCGCCGGGTTTTCATATATATTGAATACAGCTGTTACTATGTAATCGAAACAAACTTAAAGCAGAGACAAATGAGGACGTTCGAAACTGATTTTCGTAAATTCCACCAAGCTCAGTGCACATTTGACCTCTTGATAACACCACTGGAAGCTCAGCTGATGGCGTCGTGTTGTTGTTTTATACGGCTGCATTATTCATAATCCGATCAAATCGACTCATATGTTTACTTTGTAGACTTCGCCTCTTGACCAACCGCATAAGCAAAATTCCAGAGGGGTAAGGTCTGGAGAGCTAGGCCAAGAAACGTTCCCTTATATAAGTAGTCAACTTCCGTGGAGTGTTGGGTTTGGATGATGTGTTACCTAACCTACCTGAATATGCTGGAGCCATGTCATGCTGGAAGAACATTCCCAAAGGAAGGATATGGCCGATGTAATGCTAGAAAGCTTATTTTCAGGGATGTGTAGGTAACGGTGTCCTGTAAGACAATGCCGTAACACAATATCAGAACACACCACAAATTTGCAGAGACTCGTTCTTAAAAACCTGCTCCGCTTTTGAATGTGTGTGGGTTTTTTTTTTTTTTTTTTTTTTTTTTTTTTTTTTTTTTTTTTTTTTTTTTAACCAATGGTGTGAATTATGAGTGTTGTCGATGATGTTACAACTTAAAATGACTACATCAATGTAAAGCAAAAAATTGGACTGCTTTGTGAGTTTCAATTTCCAACGACAAAATTCCAATTGTCTATCTTCATTTCCTGTTATAACGTGTTGAATGAGCTGTTAGTAACAAGTAATAACTCAGTCATACCTAACGCATGTCATACTCTTTTACGAGGAACACCGATACGTCCAGAAATCCTACGTGTGCTTCTTGGAGTATTACTGTCTGCCAACTGAATAATGTGTTTTACTTCGTCCACAGTCGGTTCAATACACGTCATATGCAATATGCTGGGAACTATACGAGTGCCACGAAGTGTATTGAACTCACGAGTTATCACCCATGAATCTTTAGCCTGCGGTTAGGAAATCGTATTCCGTATTCTCTACAAGCAACAGTAGAGTCTCCGCAGAAGCCATATCGGATATCTGCATACGCGGCATGTGTAAATACGTGCGGCGTGTTTATACGTTACAGTATAGTAGACGTATCCAACAAATCACAGTACTCTCACAGCAACCTACAGCAAACGGAGTAACAACGCAAGAAATGAAAAGCCATTGAAATCAGATGTATCTCCTTACTCAATAATAATTGGACACACGTTATATGGTATTTTTAATTGCAATTCGCTTACACAAACAACTCCTAAGACATTTTCTATTCCTCCAGAAACACCTTATATATTGCTGCCCAAAATGAAAGCAACAAACCTTTATTTGCCGTCCTGTTTGGAATTCGCGATATCATCTGTTACGATACAAACTGTCAGTTATCTGTACAGCCGTGAAGAAGGCATTCGTGTTAGCGTACAATCTTGCCTACTATGACGTCAGAACTCTTTATCAGACGTGGTAGTATTTGCTGAGTAATCTCTCATCCACAATCAGTGTGTCACGTTCACAGACGGAACAGTATAGCAGAGGGAAGACGACTAGTCGCGCAGGGATGAACGTGCGGACTAATGCGCCTTGCCACGGATTGCGCGGCCGCTTCCCGTCGGAGGTTCGAGTCCTCCTTCGGGCGTCTCTCCTCCCTCCCTCCCTCCCTCTCTCTCTGTGTGTGTGTGTGTGTGTGTGTCGTAACGTAAGTTTAAATAGTTTGTAAGTATAGGTACCGATGACTTCAGCAATTCTGCCCCTTAGCTTGACATTTGAACATCTGAAGACTCCTACCAGGCAGTGCTGGAGTTCATTGGAAGATGGAAGTACACGTTTAGCCTTTTAGCGGAGTTGTCCCAGCAGGTTCAGTAATACCGTGTCGCCTATCATCAGGTGTAATTGCTATCTCTTTACGCACGACGTCTTTCAGCTTTCCTCACAGAAAAACGAATACAGGAGTCAAATACGTGAAACAGGCCAGCGAAGGTACAGGTCCTTTGGTCCACTGCAACGATTTGGAAACAATTCTTGAGGACGTGCTGTAGTAATCCGCAGCCATCATGTTGGTAATCGCTGTTGTATCTTCCGGGTTATGCGGTCAGAGGTACTACTGGTAGCGGTGAGTCTTGCCGGTGAGTCGGCAAGACTCACCGCTACCAGTAGTACCTCTGAAGATGTCCAGCGCAGCTCTGGACGAAACGTCAGGAGCAGATATGTTTCTTCGACCACGACCACATAACCCGGAAGATACAACAGCGATTATTTCAGCCGGTCGTGAAAGCCTTCACTGCATCATCATGTTGGTACCACAGGTCCCTCCTAGTCTGCAGAGGCATGTATTCTAGCAACCGTACCAGATGGTCTGTTAGGAGGCTACGAAACTTGTGCGTGTGCAGTGTATCGCCTATGAAGTCTATAAGCTGATTGTTAACTATCTCATAGCACTCCATGGACGTTGACATAAGACATGATGAAGACGACGTGGATTGCCAATAGACCAAATAGTGCATATTTCAGCAGTTTACCAGGTTGTGATTGGTAAATGTAGCTGTGACAGATGCGGCTCGATGGCTCAATGTGAATCAGCCTGTTGCTTATAGAGACCGAATCTGTCTCTCGAGGAGGAATCCTAATAGTGTGGGCAGAGATTCCGTTGATCACTTTAAAATCTCTACATTTAAATGGATGGGTGAAGCGGCATGGTTTAACGGCTCCAGATGTGTCCCTACATAAGGATTTTATATACATTCTAGAGGACCCGTACGAATACTTCGTACCATTAGTGGAATAACAAAAAAGTTAGGAAAAATGGAAGTAAAGTTGAATGTTCACGCATAGCTATCTTCAGAATCAATCAGTTGAAGTGTTTAACAGAGTAAGTGAAAGAGCTTGGTCCGTTGATTGTTGCTAGGTGTAAAAGAGCTTCATACCTTCACTACAACAGAAGTAAAACAAACCGAATAAAATACCCAACGCTAGCACAGAAAGTTACAGCGTTGGAATGCAAATAAAGGATGAAGAAACTTATGTTAATTCTGATACTTGATGACAAATCTGTGGATGAATACCTTTAGTTTAAAACAAAAATGAAGGAAATCGGCCGGGTAGTTTAGTCTGGTCGACGGGCTTTAGTTTCCGTAGACTCTTTTAATATATAAAGATATCATGTTTACATATTTAGTAGTGATGTTTATTATATTAATATTGTTTATTATAGATTCAATTTGAGTACATTAAATACAGTGGCTTTTGTAGTAGATCTATATTTGGAGACTAGACAGTAGAGATCGTATTTTTTTTAAGTTTTTTATTAGCAACATGTTCTCCTCTATAAATTTGTACGGCCGCGGCAGATTAGCCGTGCGCACTGGGGCGCCGTGCTACGGTGCACGCGGTCGTTCGCCGTCTGGGGTTCACGTTCCTCCTCGGGCATGGGTGTTATCTTTAGCTTAGTTTACCTTAGATTATGTAGTTTGTAAGCTACGGACTGGTGACCAAGCCGTTTAGCCTGATAGATTTACAAACATGTGTACACGAATTTATGATCACTTATCAATAAGCCTACGTGGCAGTTAAATGGGAACATCATATCTTTTTCTTCTAAAATAATTAAAGGTGATGCAAATGTAAGTAAATTCTGAAAGAACCTACATCCTTACGAAAATATTTCTCACAAAAAATTTATTTTTAATACCGTGCTGAACGATCATCTCGATGTATACCCTGTCTTCTGTGTGACTGGGAAAAGTAAAATGCAAACAATTCACCCGCTGAATGAAAAGTGTTTTGTATAACTAACGTAACCGTAACAGGTAATAAGACAACGCAATTCACTGTTCGTTACGTTAGTTGGTGCCAAGAATGACAACTTGCGATTCTTTACAGGTGGCCAAGTTCAGAATGTTCAAATGTTTGTTAAGCTTATGGAACTTAACTACGGGCACATCAGTCCCTAAACTTACAAACTACTTATTAACTAGCTTATACTAAGTACGGCACAAATATCCATGCCCGAGGGTGGATTCAAACCCCCGACCGTAGTGGCCGTGCAGACCGTGACTGAAGCGCCTCAGTCCCCTCGGCCACCGCGGCCGGCGGTGGCCAAGTGGACGCGCCTGAACTGTAGTTCGTTCCGCGACCCCTCTACTCCTGTGTGGTCTAACATTTCCACGAAATCCTCCATCCATCGCGTGGAACTGGCGGCATTAACGAAGCACTAATATCCTGCTGACGATGAACTTCGGAAATATCCTTTCAAATGTTTACAAATAAACCAACATTTGAATTAGGCAGATAAATTATTAAAATAGTTGCCGTACTCAAATAAATATAGATAAGAGTGAAGTCATGGTATTTGGAAGGGACAAAGGGATCAACAGAAATATTACTTTGGATGGAGAACCTCTCAAAGTGGTAGATAGTTTCACTTATTTAGGGGGTGAAATATCCAGCGATGGAAGAGTAACCTATGAAATTAACAGGAGTTTACAGAAGGGAGGCAATTTCTATCAAACAATACAACACCTGATTTGGAATAAGGAAGTGCCAGAAAAAGTAAAACTCCTTATGTGTAAGAGTTACTACTTCCCTATTGTCACCCATGGAGGAGAAATATGGACAATGACAGAAAGGGACTGGAGCAGACTGCAGGCAGGGGAAATGGAACTTCTCGGAGCAGTTAAGGGAAAAACAAGAATGGGCGGAGTAAGGAATGTAGATATTAGAAGGGACCTTAAACAAGTAAGAATGAGAGAAGAAATCGAAAAAAAAGATATTAAGATGGTACGGGCTTGTTAAAAGGATGTGTGGGCAGAGACTTTCCAATATTATGGAAGAACTAGAGCTGGATGGAAAAAGACCTTGAGGGCGCCCACATACAGGGAGGAAAATGGGATTGGGAATATCTGTAGAAAGGAGAGGTGTCACGTGGCACCAAGTGGATGGATAAAAGTGGTGGGGGCCCGAGCCACATGGAGAGCGCTCGTTAGCACCCAGACCCGGCAGTAGCTGGAGCGGGATCCGGATACATACATACCCAAATTATTTGATTGCGTGCCAGTAATGGTTCGAGATCCCTGCATTAGGGAGACGGGTTCTAGCATGTCAGCATCCAACATACAATAGCCACCATTTCAGAGCAGTACAGGTAAGAAATTCTGGAAGATAGCATAGACAAATCACGATTCCTTCATAATCCGCCTGAGCTGTCTTTTATACCTTTATTAGATCACTACCAGTTTCGCATAGTTAAACGTGCATCTTCAGGTATCTGTATTAATGAAATAACTTCCTATATACAGGGTTTATTATATTATTTACAAAATCAGATGAACTTTCTGTACACAAACTTTCCTTAGTACATGGAGTGGGATGACATCCAAATATTCATGTTGGGTGCCGAGTTTCTTGTGGCCCTTCCTTGAAGTTCTTAAAACGTAAATAGATTGTGGCATCATTAATCGGACGTCCACACGATTGAAATCACTGTTGATTAAACTTAGTTGGTATGAAAGTCACCGAGAGCTGGAATTCTGAAGGCGAAATCATTAGAGAAGAGTGTATTATGAGGGGCTCTACTCACGAAGTTCACTTCCTAAAATGCTACATTTGATTAAACGTTTGGATCGTGTTGTATCTCCCTTGAATCTGTAGTAAAAATGGGTTGTACCATTCGGTTCACGTCACATCTGGTTAAAACTCTTAATAACAACCTAAGATACGTACAAGACACGTGGCATTAAAAACAGTAAGCGTGGGAATAGTAATAAACCCATCTTTAGTAGAAGAGCATATCAGTTAAGCTGGAAAATTCGAAGGAAACAATGTTGTTACCAGAATGAAACATTCACTCTGCAAAGAAGTATGCGCTTATATGAAACTTCCTGGCAGATTAAAATTGTGTGCCGGAACCGGGACCAGAACCTGAGACCTTTGCCTTTCTCGGGCAAGCCCTCTACGACTAAGTTATCCCGACACGACTAACGGTGCCGCCCCACAACTTCAATTCCGCCAGTATCTCGCCTCCTACTTTCCAATCGTTGTTAAAGTCCGAGGACGGCCAGTGGGATTTCTTTTCAGTGCTGAACCTATTCTAAAGATTGACACCCACTGCTGAATAGTTTTCCTATTAGGGACACGATTATGTCGGCCAAGTACTAAGTCTCTGAAACGCTCGCTGAGTACTAATCACAGAACCAGCATTACGAATAAATTCCTTCACAACAAACGCGCGATACACACCAAGCCACGGCATGGCGCATACTGAAAATGGCAGCAACAGTGCTTTCAAACAAAACTCATTCAACGTCAATATCCTCACAACAACTCCCACGCCGGCTACGTCAAATGCGGGATGTTTTTCTGCCAGACCCTGTATTTAACCCAGATAGCGCGGAAATATTTTTGGTTTAATTTTTTTTCTCACAGGCTAAACCCAGCTATGAGGAAGTCTTCAATATCTTCTGCATGAACCTCAACTTTGCAGCTGTAACCAACCACTATGCAATCAACAATACAAGCCAAAGTAGATGTGCAACGAGAAAGAAATAAAATATGACAGTGTGCACTAATTCTTACAGACAAGTTTAAAAAATTAAACTGCCGTTCTCGTCATTCTGGACGGACATCAGCGCTATCTGGGTTAGGAAAACGTAATGCAATATGAGGTCACTTTATAACTATCCTTTACATTAGTTTTTGAAACTACAATTTTGGTTGCATTTTGTTTGTAATATTTTTTTCTGTATGATACGTCTCCAAACATTGCCCCCAGGTTAAGATGAGTCTTCGACTTGCATGTTTCACAGTGTAAAATCGTTCCCCTTCTTTCTCTTTTTTCTGACATCTTTGCAAAGAAGCAATCCATTGTAGATTTTTTTCATTTTTAATTATGAAATACATCTTGCTCTTTACTCTCTCCTGGGTGTCAGACGATGACGGTTTTTCTCTTTTACTTGCGTTTGGATTTCTTACCTGCCCAACGACCATTTTAGATTTCTTCCGTAGCAACGGTGAAGTTGAATCTTTTCTCCAGATTCCCTTTTATCTTTTGAGTAAAGATTATAGCTGCTCACAAGTGCAACCTCAATGAGCCAAAAAGAAAATTTTTGGGAATTACTTCTACGTTGGCGTTGTAAAACTATAATACTGATGATCCCTGTCCACTACTCTCATTAACTCCGTGCATTCTAACACTGGCCTTCCTAACTTAACACTGGCTCTCAGGAATTGTACAGACTGTTTCTTCGTTAAAAGTGATCATATTGGTTTGAGGATCCAACACTGTCACTAACGTCTTGTCATGTAGTTAAAGACAAAAAATTTTCATCAAAGTTTGGTAAGCATATAAGTAATGTTCAACTAGTTTTTTTCTTCTCCATAATTGTGGGGAAATCGTTCCCAGAAGCATAACTGTACCTATTAGATGAAATTTCATTTTATATGACTTCCAGGCAAGGTAAGGGTTCGTGTGCCACAACCTGTAAGAGATTGCCATTCCTGTTCCAAATGGACCACTATTCTAATTGTCTTTCCACAATGTGTAATGGTGTTTCTTTTTATTGTAGCTATTCAATAGAGTTTGTCTTTGGAATCATACTGTGCTCTCTTCTATAGCCACATTTCTTTTTGGCACATACTGTTTTTTGCATTTAATATGAATATCCTCACCAGCGTTGAAACCACTCTTCGGTGAAATAGTAAGTAATTTACACATGTTGCTGGGTGCAATCTCCTTAATTGAGTAATCTTTTTTTCTTGTTTTTGCCAAGATCGCATTGGGGTAAAGCTCGAGAGAACATTCCGTAAATCCGACATCAAGACAGCCTTTAATATAACAAATAACTTGCAAGAAAAGTTGCGCCAAAAAGTGGGAGCAAACGAAGATATACTTAAAAAATCTGGGTGTAGAAACTCCATTTCGGCGACTGAAAAGGTGTTTATGTTGGGCAAACAGGTAGATAGTTTTTTTTTTTACAAGATTCCGAGAGCATACAGTTAACCACAATAAAACCTTATTTGGTGATCACTTACGAGAATACAAACATAAAATCCAAGATATTCGACAAAATATGCAGATCCTGCATAAAGCGCCCAAAGGAGAGAAAGTAAACTTATAAACATTTTAAACATCATAAGAAAAATGTTCTTAACGATCAGCCGGAGGTGGTGGATAATTTTTTTAATGTTTTTGATAAGGTGTTGTGAGGTAGAAGTACCCCCACTATTACCGTAAATAATGTTCTGGTGACATCTCTAACCATCAACGTCATCTAGCGGAGTGTATGGTGACTGCTTTCCGTAAGTCTAACGTGATCCCGCGCAGGTGGGTTTAATACAGCGTAAGAAGCGTGTCGACGGCCGTTTACGTTATGTGGACCATGTTTGGATTTTATTTGGTGATTATGCAATTTTGTGTATTTGACAACCCCACGGAACGCCAGATAGACAGAGCCACACATTTGGTATGATTAGATACACCACAGTTCCACAGTTATGTATATATCAAAATAAAATGAATAAGCTGTGTTTTTCAGCGCACATGGGTCGTTGAGTGGTCTTCTCCTTTTATAGGTCTCATGATGACTGCGAGATCAGTTGAAACCGGCCATGTGGTAAATAAATAAGCGATCTTGGCAAAAAATAAAAAAAAGTTCCACAAGTAGTAAGTAATTCAGACATATTCAATGCCTTATTCAATAATACGCTCTCTATCGAGAGGAGGAGCTTGGCTTATGGCTGTTGGTGTGTGAGTTGTGAAGCTGTCAGCTGTCCAGGGAATCAGGCGCCTGCCGAACTGGCTGCCTGCAGTGTCATGCCGTTGGTAGGGTAGTCTACACGTCAGGCGTCGACTCCCGTGAATGTAGCAGAAACGTATCGCACACCGTCCGACACTGGAGCCAAAGCGGGAAGTCGTAATGTATTATGTTGTGCGAGGGTGTTGTGTGAAATGTTAAAGGTATTGAATTTGTATGAAATTGAGAAAATTGTCTTTTGGTAGAATTGTAAACCGTATGGTGGATGCATTAACTTCGTTTATCGTTTGTTAATATTTCCTAAATACGTAATAGAGAAACAGCATACTGTCCTACATCTTATATCATTCTCATGCGCAATTTCTCGATTTCTCATTTCACATAATTTCCGTAATACCTTTTTTGCATTAGAGTTGATTTCGTGTGGCGTGCCCTGTTACTACCATACTTAATCATATGGTGTATGCGTTAACCGCACGTGTTAGCTTCCTGGATGATTTGCTGATATTAGCTAAATTCATATTAGAGAAAGAGCATACTCTCCTCAGTTTTATATCACACTTATGCATAATTTTTTTTATCTCATTTCATAGCATTTTCATAATAATTGGAGCTTTTTAGAGTTCATTTCGTGTGGCGTTGCCTGTTAAATGGAAAACAGGTTCAGCTATTACTGTCACGAGTACCAAGACATAAAGTGGTAACGCGTTCAAGATATTTACATGGAAATAAAAGAGATAGTTTATCTTCATTTGTTGCGTTTTATTGTCCGCATTAGTCATACAAACGAAAGTGCATGTAGTGGGTTTAAGTTGGTCAGCAGTTGGCAGCAGTGTCCCCTCGCGGTGTCCGCAGTGGCTGCGGGCCGCGCCGTTCAGCGCCGCAGCGTTGGCCGCCGTGGCGCCACCTGCAGCGCGCTGCGGCCCCACCGGCTGCAAAGCCGGCGCCGCGCCATCAGGCGGACTGCAGCCTGCCGGGGCGGCGGAGTTCGGCCTCGGCCGGAGCGACGGAGGAGGGCCGCGTGTAGCCGCGGCACGGGCCACGCAGGGGACTGCGCGGCTGCCGAGTGCCGCAGACACCGGCCCGCTCCCTCTCCAGCCTCGGAAATCCCCCTCCGCCCAGACTGCGGGCTCCTCTCAGTCCTGTGAAGTTGGCACCCCCTTTTTGGAAAATGTGCATTTTTTTCAGAGTTCTAGTCAGATATACAATAGTTCTACAGTTCTCTGTACAGAGAACTGTAGAACTATTGCATATCAGTCTAGAACTCTGAAAAAAATTTACATTTTTGAAAAAAGGGGTGCCAACTTCACACGACTCAGGCGCAATTTTGTGTAGTTTTTCTCCCTATTTACGCAATTAGCTCGTGAACTATTATCTGGGCAAAAAAATGTCATTAGGATTTCCTGTAGAACTCTTTGAGAGCTATTTAGAACTGTGATCAGACCTATGTTTGAACAATTAGGCAAAAAATTATTTGGAAAAAACTAAAATTTGTTACAATTTTTTGTAATTTTTTCTCGAATTAGTGCAGAACTATTTAAATTTTGTACAGAGAACTCCAAAACTATTGCATATCTGCCTAGAACTCTGAAAAAAATGCACATTTTTGAGAAAAGGGGTGCCAACTTCACAGTAGCGTGTAAATGGATTCCCCATTATTGCAATTATCTCATGAAGTATAATCTGCACAGAAAAATGTCATTAGGATTTCCTGTAGAACTCTTTGAGAGCTATTTAGAACTGTGATCAGAACTATGTTTGAACAATTAGGCAGAAAATTATTTTGAAAAACTAAATTTTGTGGTAATTATTCCTATTTTTTCGGCGAAAATATGCAGAACTATTTAAATTTTGTACAGAGAACTCCAGAACTATTGTATATCTGTCTAGAACTCTGAAAAAAAAAATGTACATTTTCCAAAAAAGGGGTGCCAACTTCACAGGACTGCTCCTCTCTCGCCGCCACCACACTGCGGCCTCGGACCGCCGCCGTTGCGTAGAGACAGCTGTCTGCCGCCGTACGCTCGCGCGCGCCATCCGTACAGTGCGAGTACGGCGTCCCGGATGCCGCCCCCCCCCCCCCCCCTCACACTCGGCCAGCAGGGACCCCACAGCACAGAGCAGTCTCCCCATCTGGACGGCGACTCCTCCGTCTGCGCCACCCGAGCACGCGGCCAGGCCGTCGGTGGGGCAGCCGCTCCGTCGAGGCGACCTACGGCGCTCTGCCGATCGCCTCGGCCGACAACTCGCCAAGCGCCGCCTCCACCAATCCGGGCTGCGAGTCCCGAGCAGCAGGTGGCGCGCCGCGTGGTCCATGGAGAGCCAAGCACACCACTCTGCGGGCACCGTTATGAAACAAATTAACTTGCTTTCCTTTCAATGTTTGGTTGTGTGGCCATATTCCGCAGCAGCTGTTAAAATTGATTATAGAGGTAATCTGTCTTATGCTGACTGCAATTAAGAGGTTTATTTTTACACCAGGCGCGTTTCGCTTTTTTTTTTTTTTTTTTTTTTTTTTTTTTTTTTTTTTCTCTCCTTAAGCCCGAATATTTTTGTTCATTCTAATTTTTTTCATTTGATGCTTATTTCGTGAGATATTTGGCCCGGCCACTATTAATATACCACCCTGTATAGAGATAAAATGTTGCAGCTTTTTGCTAGGCTTTTGGAAAAATCAAGATCAAAGTTCTTGATGGAAAATGGCGTTTTAAGTGATACAAATCGAAAGATCGTCTGAAGATGAGCATTTTTTACAAATATCTATGGCGTCAAAAGATAACGACGTTCGAGTAATTGACGTGTTTTCATGTTTTTGCAGAAAGGTATGTAGCATTCTGCGGCATCCATTTTCAATAAGTTGCCACAAGAATTCAGAAGCTCAGTAGTTAACTACACACTCTCAAGTCTAAACTAAAACTGTCTGCTCATTGGTTACTTTTTCGTGTGCCAGGATTGGTATACTTTCAGCTTCATCTATTACTACTCTTCTGTCACTGTGTGATCCACTGACTCGTTCCATGGCCATTGAGACTTGGTCCTCAATTCGGTCAGGATGAACATGAGAAATATTAAAACTAAAAAAAATAGAAAGAAAGGATTAGAAAAGACCTTTTTACAGTTATGACGAACGGTTGGTGTGAGGTCCTCAGGGGTGGAGGCAAGAGTGTCTGATTTTGTTGCAGTTTCCTTCGTTTTGAGATAGATAACACAGCAAAAAAAAAAAAAAAAAAAAAAAAAAAAGCTTAAAAGAGGTTTACTTTGAAAAAGTATGTCATGCTCACGAGTCCTCTCATTTATGTAAGAACATTTTGTATAGCGTGTCAGCAGTCCCGCGGTCTTTACTGGCGAAGATACAAAAACCTCGGTAAATATAAACTGCGAGGCACAAAGACCGATAAAAACTAATATATGCATTTACGCTGATAGTTTCTGCACTCAGAAGAGTCCGTGCTGATCATAATGAAAGAGCTGCTTTATGCACAGTGGCGTGGAATGATGCTGTAGCCAGCTCACTAGTTTGAACTTATCAACAGAAAAGCCTCCATGACTGGCTTATAAAAGCACGCTTTTGCGACCACTGATTAGAGCAGTTGTACCCGTTTCCATACGTCGTACCCCAAAAAGAGAAGTTGGATGATCGGTGAGTTTTGTTCAGTACTTAATCTGCGAACTGAAAATCCTTTTCTGATGAAATGTTCAAATGTTTGTAATTCTGTCGGACTCAACTGCTTGGGTATTAGCCTGTAGCTTACAAACTACTTAAATTAAGGGACTTGAAATAAACTTTAGAGTCTTGACCACTAATTTAAATTTATTGAGGCCTTACGCGTTTCGACGTTCCGTCATTATCGAAGGCTACAGCAAGAGAATAGAATTAATGTTCATCGAACATTTCGATAAAACATAAATGAGAACACAATCATCACACTCACCATATCTTTTAAAACTTATTAAAAAGTGAAACTAAGGAAACGTCACCTAAGGACAACACAAACAACCATGGCCGAGGGTCCCTCGAATCCTCGAAGGCGAACGGCCACGCGCACCGCAGCACGGCGCCCCAGTGTGCACGGCTAATCCGCCGTGGCTCCTTTACTGATGACAAGAGAGAAGGAAAGGAAGTCTTTTTATCCGGTTAGCAAAGAAAGGAAAACTTCTTCACTGTTTGTATGTAAGTACTGCTATATCACACAGTGATTTACAGCCGCGGCCGAGCGCATTGAGGCGCTATGCTACGATGCGCGAGGCCGTTCCCCGTCGGGGGTTCGAATCCCCCCCACGGGCAGGGATGTTTGTGTCGACTTTGGTATAAGGTAGTTCCTAGGTAGTTTGCAAGTTTATGTTCAAATGTTTGTTAAGCTTATGGGTCTTAACTACGGGGTCATCAGTCCCTAAACTTATAAACTACTTATGAACTACTTACGAACTAGGACGGCACAAATATCCATGCCCGAGGGGGGATTCGAACCCCCGACCGTAGTGGCCGTGCAGACCGTGACTGGAGCGCCTCAGTCCCCTCGGCCACCGCGGCCGGCCAATTTATGGACTGATGACCCGCAGTTGAAGTCTCTTAAGCTTGACAAACAGTGATTTACACATACATATCCATTTGCGCAGAAACAAGAGGTGGTTTCTTCCTCGAATCAAGTGAGAAGTGTGTTGTATGTTCCTCTATCAGTAGAAGTTAATTTAATTAGGTAGTATCAGTATTGGCGGCTCTTTAGTGTTGCTATTAGTTCCGCTTCAATTTCATAGAAACGCTGATTATTTTTGGAGAAATTTTGGGTATATGTTGGCTATATGTGTTTCTCAACTACCATTTATGATAATAAAGTTCGCTGAATAGTTCTGTAACATTAAATGACCTATGAAATACAGTTACCTGACCTTTGCGATACATGTCGTGGAAACTTTGCACGAAGTCTTCCTTTGAGCTATTGTTCAAAAGCCTCGTCACGTTTCGTTGTATATCAGGAACATCGGCTATTCTATTTCCTTTCAAAGCGAGTTTGAGTCGAGGGAAAAGGAAGGCGTCTAGAGGACTGAGATCCGGCGTGTGTGGTGGATGTTCAAGTTGGACGACAACGCTCGCCCTCACACAGCCAACATCGTCACAGTTCCTGGCAAGGAAGGGGGTGTTGCAACTTGGACATCCACCATACTCGCTTGATCTCACTCCTCCAGACTTCTTCCTACTCCCTCAACTCGGCCGGCCGCGGTGGCCGAGGGGACTGAGGCGCTCCAGCACGGTCTGCACGGCCACTACGGTCGGGGGTTCGAATCCTCCCTCCGGCATGGATATTTGTGCCGTCCTTAGTCTTAGCTAGTTCATAAGTAGTTTGTAAGCCAAGGGACTGATGACCCCGTAGTCCCATAAGTTCTACAAACATTTGAACATTTTTGAACCCTCAACTCGCTTTGAAAGGAAAGAAATTTGACGATTTTCTTGATATCCAAGGAAACGTGACAAGGCTTTTTAAAATAATCCCAAAGGAAGACAGTGCAAATTTCAAGGAAAAGTATGGTAGAGCTCAGCGAAGCGTAGTTATGGGAGATGACTAATTGGAAAAACAGTAAGGTAACTGTAGTTCATATTTCGTAACCTGTAATGTTACAGCACTATTCACCGACCTTTATTGTCAGAGCTTGTATTATTTCATATAAACATGAGAAATCGATCAAAATGCTATGTAAAAATATGGAAGTTTTTCACCAATGTAAAACTTGAGTGTTATGAGCTCAAACGCAAATGGGAAGCACAAGTAACGCCCATTGTGCCTACATAATCTTTGAAAATGGGAACGGAAAAAAAAAGAATTGTAACCGAAGGAGGAAAAATTAACGAATAATTCTTACTTAGAAGCTACTCACTGATTGCCCAATTTGTATTAACAGATGTTTATTTATTCATATTTTTAAAGTGCTGTTCTAGTGCTTGAATGGAATTTCTCTCTAGGCCTAGCACCGTCGTGATGCGATCCCCGTGAAACCCTGCATTTCAGCAGGATAATGCACGACCGCATGTTGCAGGTCCTGTACGGGGCTTTCTGGATACGGAAAATGTTAGACTGCTGTCCTGACCAGCAAATTCGCCAGATCTTTCACCAATTGAAAACGCCTGATCAATGGTGGCCGAGCAACTGGCTCGTCACACTACGCCAGTCACTACTCTTGATGGTGATCTCGTGTTGAAGCTACATGGGCATCTGTACCTGTACACGCCGTCCAAGCTCTGTTTGACTCAATGCCTGGCGTATCAAGGCCGTTATTACGGCCAGAGGTGGTTGTTCTGGGTACTGATTTCTCAAGATCTGTGCACCCAAATTGCGTGAAAATGTAATTACATATCAGTTCTAATTTAATATATTTGTCCAATGAATACCCGTTTATCATCTGCATTTCTTCTTGGTGTAGCAATTTTAATGGCCAGTAGTGTAAATTAAGACCTTTCAACCATTCTTCGAATCTCTATTAAGTGACGTTCAGTGAATTTAACGGTAGAACCATTTGAAGAATTAATATCTTTATACGCATATACCAACTTTTAGAGTCAAAATATCGATAAAAAACTCAAACAAGTACTGTTATTAAAATCTGAATAACTTTTACTTGAATTTGTTTTCCGTTCCGACGCAAAATTGCCGAGGTAGGACATAGTGCCGTCTTGTAGCAGCGTCAGTTTATGCCGACAACATTTGATGCCGATCGGTTGAACGGCGCGACCTAAAAAGTGGGTGAAAAAACAAACAAATACACTGACAGTGAGTTCGTTTGGAAATATCACTGAAACAATGTGAAATGCAAAAAAATAAAAAAAATAATAATAATAATAAAAAATAAAAAATAATAATAAAATAAAAACAGAAGAGAGCAAAGTGGAACTGTTACGGCATTATTTGCAATTAAATTTCTACCTGTCAAAAGACCATCGCAAGCGGCCCACATTTAGTGGTCCTAAACAAAAGCATGTAAAAAAATCATAACGTGTCATTATCGTGATATTTTTCGTTCACAAATTGACAGTTTTTTATCCGCTCTCGATTTACTAGAAGGCATTCGGCAAGAGGCGACGACTGGAATTCAGTGGCAAAATTTACGTTAAAGGCGGCTCAGTCTCACAGATGGCAGACAGCAGCTAGCGACGCGGACAATCATCTGAAATATTAACGCTGGACAGACAACTGTGGTGCTTTGGATCTATGAAAATTGTGAGTGGCTTTTCTTGTTAGGTTGGCAACTCGTAGGCATAAGTCGTCCTTCACTTTTGAGCTATGCCTCCTCTGAAAATAATTTATGATCGTTTGATTACTTCAATAAATACATATCGTTGAAGTTTATGTCACTTACGTTTGACGAGAAGTCAGAGGAAAGGAAGTAGTCCACATTAATAAGTGAGTTCTATTTTTTTAGAACTATTGTTTCTATTATATTTCATTTAATGAATTGCATTGCTGTAGACGTTATTTCCTGTTTTCAGTTCTATATTTGCTTCTTGTTTATAATGATTTACGTTTGAATTCACGGTATATTCATGCTGTATGGAAAGCAGTGCTTATATCTGACACTTCCAATCTGTTGTTTTTACACATTTATTTATTTGTCCGCAGCAGTGCAATTTATTCCGTAAAAGCAATGTGGTTGAAACAGTACTTATGACTAAAAATATAACTCAAGTATACGTTTTACGCAACTCTCTTCTTTTCCTGCTGTCTCGTTGCAGACGTTCGGTTTTATTACAGGTCTCAAATGTTTTGTAAATGGTATTCAAATTTTCAGAATTGTTAGACAAATGTGGTGCTTTGTATCTATGAAAATCGTGAGGGTCTTTTATTGTTAGGTAGGCAACTCCGTATCTCGTTGTTACAAAAGCAACGAAAACAAAAGATCAGAAAATTTGGAATATTTAATTCTTAGTAACAACATGGCAGCTAAAGCCTACAACCGGAGAGGGTGTGATATTTACTTTCACCAATATGGCGTCCAGCGGCAAGACTTCGTAATACACAGTACGGTCTGCAGATCATCTTTCAGGTCACTGCCCTCAGGCAAGATTGCCACAGGTTTCCCAGAACGGAGAGCAATCTAGTGATTGAACCTCGCGGTACAGGTGAGACGCTTCAACGGCTAATGGTCGGCCGTGAAGAGGTTTCCCTGTCAGGAACAGCGGACTGTCTCATGTGAATAGCTTTCAAAGGCAATCTGTTCGAGTCGTGCTATCGTGATCCCGTTGGATACCATTTCACATGAATCACTAGAGTACAAACCCAATGTTCTCTTAGTAAAAACTGAGTGAGTTGGTGGACTGGTAACACACTTAACTCGCATTCTGGAAGACGTCCGTTTAAATCGTCCCATGCATTCCTAATTTAAGTTTTCCTTGGTTTCCCTATATCAGTGGTTCCCAATCCATTTGGTAATGAGACCCACAATCTTTGTGAAAAAGAAAAATTGCGGCCTAGTACATTTTATAGCTAAAAAATATCACTACTTTGTTCAATAAGGAATTTATTTTGTAGAAATTAAATACTAAACTCATTGACATTTGTGAGATTTGTAACCCTTTGTATTAAAAACACTTTCCATTTTTAGAGTGAAGCTTGTTGTTTTTAGGTGTAAATAATTTTCTACACAGTTGTTTTAATATACATTTTTAATTCTATAAAATCCGTGGCCGCCTAAGTAAGTAGCGGTGCATTCCATTAATTTCTTCGAAGATATATCTTTCCTTTTCTGATTTAAAATGAGATTAGACATTCTTTAAAGAATGTACTCAAAGCACAATCATATGATTATTCCATCAGGAAGTCTTCTTCTACCTTCTTGCGTCCAGAAATGAAATTCTTACCCACAACAATAATTTGAAGCACTCCTGGACCCGAATGGAGACCTTGATGGAGGAACAAGCCGAGGAGAAAGAGTAGGAGAACCAAATAGAAAAAGACCTTACGTGGGGAGAAGTGGAAGAGGCATTGGGCAAGACGGAGAGCGGGAAGTCACCAGGTTTGGATGAACTAAGTGTCGATACGGTGCGATCAGCAGGAGAGGTGGGGATACAATGGCTCTATCGAGTAATGAAAACTGTATGGAAACAGAAGACGATACCAGACAACTGGTGAAAGGCAATAACTGTCCCAATCTTTAAGAACAGAAATAAAAATGGTTACAAGAACAATTGTGGGATAACACTGACGAGTAATTGTGCCACGATTTTTAAAAAGTTTTAGAAGCACGAATTCGGGCAAAATTAGGAGGGATGAAAGAAGAGCATCATAGCTTCAGGACAAGAAGGTCTATGGTGGATCTAATTTTTGCTGTAAGGTAAATGCAGGAACATCACTATGAATATGGAACAGACCTAATAATGACCTTCCTGGAGAATGAAACAGTGTGGAAAGCTCTGGAGAATAGTGGGGTAGCAAAAGAGACTATCTGGATGATAAGAGAAATGTGCCATGGGTGTGTGAGCTATGTGAAACTGAGAGGAGAGATATCAACTTGAATTGAACAGAAGAATGGCTTGAGGCAGGGAAGTGCACCTTCACCATTATTCTTTATTGTAGTGATGGATGTTATGAGTACAGCAGCACAAGAAATTGGTGAAGGAAAGATCAAAGCTATGGTCTTTGTAGAAGATCTAATGATTTGGGGGAATAAGGAGGAGGAAGTACGAGAGCAGTTTTACGTATGGGAACAAATAATAAACAGTATGGGATGAAATTTAGTATAAGTAAGTGAGATGATTATCACAATAAGAACAAAAGAAAGAGGAACAAGTGGAGTAACAATTGGTGGGGAACGATTGAGGAGAGTGGAGAGTTTCAAGTACCTGGAGAGCCTGATACAGGAAGATGGATAAAAAGAGAAATAAAGTAGCAGAGGAGAAAAGCGCAAGCATTTCGGAACAGTCCAAGAAGCCTGATATTGAGCAGTAAAAAAATGTATACCGGTCAGACTATGTGCCGATCCTGACATATGCATACGAAACCTGGGTTATGAACGGAAGAGAGAAAAGCAAATTACAAGCTAGGGAAATGAAATTCTTGAGAAACAGTATTGGATTGACAAAGATAGACAATCTTACAAATAAGAGGATCAGAGAAGGTGGAACCATTACAAGAGGAGATAGAGAAATCAAGGCTGAGATGGTATGGGTAATGTAAGCGAATGGCAGAGAAGAGGATGTCCAGAAGATGCACGAGATGAAACTGGTAGGAAAGAGACCAAGAGTAAGACCGAGAGACAGCTGGGTGAAAGGAGCAATGTGTCAGGAAGAAATAAGAAGACTGGACCAAAGTGAAAACGGAGAGATGGTGGCAAGACATGAGACGATAGAGAGGCCTATGTCCGAAGTAAACCCGGACAGAGGCTGGAAACTGTCCAGGATGGTGATGATGATGATGAACAATTCATTATAAGAGTCTAAGGGCATAAATGGTACTCAGTGGTTGGGAAGGGAGTAAGACGGGGCTGTAGCCTTTCCCAAATATTATTCAATCCATATACAGAGCAATCTCTGAAGGAAAGCAAGGAGAAACCTGGAGAAGGCTTTAAAGCAGGGGTGGCCAACCTTTACAGCCGGCGGGCCAAATCATTGAGAGTGGAGTACCTCGCGGGCCGCATTATCGATTTTTCTATTGTGAAGTAAAAAAGCAAGAAATATTAATTTATTAAAAAAATACAAATGTGATTAAAGAACATTAATTGAACAAATTATAATAAAATTTTATTATAGAATTTATTATGCATTATAATGAAATACAGTGTTAATACGATGTCTGGATTTGTTTCACTGAAATAAGTGAGTAAATGTTGAGGTCAATTTAAGCTGTTGCTACGTGCAAAGAGTTTTCCAGATGCCTTACTTTAAAATTTCGACATCTTTTGTTATGATTCTAACTGAAAGGTATTCTACATTTCAGGTCTATAATATTAATAGTTGCTGTAAATAACACAGAAAGACAGGGTCATATCTGTACATTTGTAATACGCAATCCTTAAAAGTCATCAGTAAAGTTACATTGTTATAATTAGTTTTGTACTACTGAAATTAAAAGATGGTACTGAGGCAGAAACCATTGCTAATGTCGACTAGTGTACCTACCCGCCATAAGTGAATATATAAAATACACACAAGCCTAGTAAAAATGAAGACAAGCATCTTAGATCAATTGTAAGATAAAAGCTGGTTTTACTTGAAAGATTGTTTAGTCACAACCGCTGCTAATCGTGCCCTTATTACCATCCACTGACTTTGATTGGAGACGATTCAAGAATTTATTTCCGAACATTCAATGCTAACGCAGTAGCTGAAGCGATTATGGTTCAAAGAACGCAACATCAATCTGAAGGGTCCTCTGTCACTCGGTGCAGTGAATTATTATCATCTGTCGCTAGAAGAGGAACTGTAGACACCGTTGTGTATTCGGCTGATGTGGCAGCAATGAAGGTGCGCGCTACGTTGGCCACCCCTGCTTTAAAGTTTGAGGTGAATCAATAAAAACTTTGCGTTTTGTTGATGATATTGTAATTCTGTCAGACATAGCCAATTCTGGAAGAGCAATTGAATAAAATGACAGTGTCTTGAGCGTATAACATTAACATTAACAAGAGTAAAAAAAGGTTTAATAAAATGTATTCTAAAAAGATCAGGCAATGCTAAGTAAATAATTAGATTAGGTAACGAAATATTTAAGGTGATAGATGACTTTTGTTGCTTGGTCAGTACAGATGATATGAAACACATAACTGCAATGTATTTCTGAACATTTGTTGAGATCGAATATTAATTAAATGTTAGGATGTTTTTTCTGAAGGAATTTGTGTGGAATGTTAATTTGTACGGTACTGGAAGATGGTCGATAAGTACTTCAGACGGGATATAAGCTTTTCAAATGTGGTGCTGCAGAAGAATGCTGAAGATCGCGTAACGAATGAGGTGATACTGAACAAAACTGGGGAGAAAAGGATCTCCTGGCATACCTTGACTAAAAGAAGGGCTCGATCACCAGGACACATTCTTAGTCATCACGGGATCGTGAATTTAGCCTTGGAGGGAAGTGTCTGTGGTAAAAATCACAGAGGGAGACCAAGAGACGATTATAAGAAGCAGATGCAATTACATGAGGGTTGTCACTTTTATGAGGAGATGAAGAGGCTTGCTCAGGATAGAGCTGCATCAAATCACTCTCCGAACTGAATTAATTAGATTACTCTCATGATTTCGATCTTCTGATTATTAAAGTAAGTTTTGACAGTGAGCAATCATTACTGTTTGATGACAAATTTTGGTACGAACAATTCCTGATGTCTTTCACTATTTACCGACCTGTTCCCGATGCTCTGCTTACCTTAAAACTGCGTAATTATTTTAATTTAGCCGTTATAAATAATATTATTAAATCCAAATAATAAATGTATTTACCAACAGCCCTAAAGTTTGTTGTTTTATTGAACTACAGGTTTCGGTATTATAATAATAGTATCTTCAGGTTCTATGCCATAACGGGTATCCAAGGAAATGACCTTCTACAACGGTGTATTTAATATCTCACAGTTTCTGAATAAACGTGTGTTAATACACACATGTGATAGCCGCAGTCCCGCAGTCCCAATTCCAGAATTAGATGGAACTACATCGATTATAAACAATGTAAACAAAATTAGATACTACTCTAATTTTACTTTCTTTATATACCAAACTTTTGTTATGCTTGTTACGAAAACATATACAAATTGATTGTCATAATTTTATATGATTCATGTTTGCTATGGATCCATTTATGTTTAACAAATTATTAAACTTATAAACTATCTTGTACCACATTTGTTCAAGATGCTTCGAGAATATTCCGCGATGTATAAATACGCGCGAATTGGCGCGCTAAGTCAGTCAGTTATAAGTCTTGTCATAGTCATTAAGTCAGTCCTTTTACTGTTACGGAAAATGTCTTCCAGCCATAAGTTTGTCTACAACAAGTCTTAAGAGTATTGGTTGAATCGTTTAGTTTGTCAAGTTTAAACATGTCAGCTTTTGTTTGTGTGTTTCTTTCAATAAAGTAAATAAGTCTATCATTTCAATGAAATGTGAGCTATTTGTGATTCATACGATCTGGAAGAACCTGTCGTTTCTTAATAATGTACAGGCAGGCGAGCTACTGGATCTACCACTGATCGAGGTGACGTATTATTAATATATGTTTCATGAAACATTGTTTAAATTTTGAGAAGATTCTTCAACTGAAATACTGGAATCCATCTTCCCCACTATCTCCGCCAAAAACATCCTTCTTTCTTCATAAACGCAACACTTTACCCTTGTTTATGTTGAGGCTTAATTGCCATTCCCTGCACCATGAGTCAATACGCTGTAGATCATGCTGCGTTTCCCTACTCTTTACCAGTGTTGAGTCTTCTCTATAAACTGCAATATAAACCGAGAAAAGCTGGACTGAGCTACCAATGGTATCTACAAGGTCATTTATATTTATGTTGAAAAGCAACGGTCATATAATATTCACTTGGGGCACGCTTGAGATCACTTTAACGACTCAACTGCGCGGAGAATGTCTTGTTTCTTTCTTTTAGTTAAGAATCACTCAGATCAGTCGCACAGTTGGCCTGATATTCCATACACTCGCACTTCATCGGGCGACGGTGCGGGACAGTATCGAACGCCTTGTGTAAGTCAAGAAACACGGCATTTTACAGCGATCCTGTATCAACTCCCCTCTGGATCTCAATGGTGAATAGAGCGAGTTGTGTTTCACACAATCGCTGCTTTCGGAAACCATTTTGATTCCTACAAAACAGGCATCCACTCTCGAGAATTGATATTATATTCGAACATAAAATGTGTTCGAAAACTCAGCAACTGACCGATGTAATGTAAGCTTTTAGTTTTTCTCACATGATCGACGATCTTTCTTGTAAACGGGAATGACCTCCGCCCTCTTCCAATCCTTAGGAACACCTCACTCCTATAGAGACCTTCGGAATACCGTTGCTAGAAAGGGGGGGAAGTCACTTCGCAGACTCCGCGTAGTATCGAATTGGTATCCCATGAGGTCCAGCAGCCTTTCCTCCAGTGATTTCGATTGCTTTTGCCACGGTGGAGTAGCCGAGCGGTCTAAGGCGTCTCACTGCGGAGCGAGCGGTTGGTCGCCGTCGGAGGTTCGAGTCCTCCCTGAAGCTTGTGTGTGTTGTCCTTAGGTTAGTTGAGTTTAAGTAGTTTGTAAGCTACGGACTGATGACCAAGGAGTTTGGTCCGATAGATTTACTAACATTTGAACATTCGATCGCGTTTCTATCTCACAGCAACTTGTTTCAATATCTACCATTTTGTCGTTTGTGAGAAGGTGTAGAGGACGAACTACCATTCAATCCTCTGTTAAACAGCTTTGAAAACAGAAATGCAATATTTCGGCCTTCTGTGTATCATCCAATGGGATGACAGGGCCTTACAGTATCTGGTTTCGACCCATTTATCGATTTTACGTAGGACGAAATTTTTTAACAACTTCTGCCAAGTCGGTAGACAAATCATTGCTCTCAAAGTCGTTGAACGCCTCTCGCATCGCATCTCTTATGCAATTAAGACATCATTTAATTTTTGCTTGTCTGGAAGACTTGGGTTACGTATATATTTGTAGTGAATTCTTTGCCTTCGTAACGGGTTCCTAAGTCGGTTGTCTCATAATTTCTCTCGGCACATACGTATCCATCGCATAATTTACGGTACACATGAAGTTCGTCCACAGTTGCCCGACACTGTCAGTGATAGAGTCGAAGATATCAGGATGAATAGACAAGTACTCCGAAATCTTTCGATTCTGCTACGTAAGGAGATCCTCTTACATTTCTTGCTATTTCAGTTTACAGCTGAATTCATTGATGCTGTAATTGCCTTATGATCGCTGATACCCTGATATACGCTGACGGAATCAAAAATTTCGGGTCTAGCTCGCTATCCCCACGAGTCGGTTCTCTGTTTAACTGCTCGAGGTAATTTTTGGATACAGTACTTGGAGCAATATTGCTAAATTCTCTAACCCTGCCACCGGTCTTAGAAACGTTTGCCTCTCACTCTATGTCGGGTGCGTTAAAATCTCCACCTAGGAAATCTACGGGGATATTTTCCAAGTTTTCCGTCATGTTCCACCACTACTGCTGCTGAGCCAGGTGCTCTGTAAATATTTCCAGTGATCATGTTTAAGCAGTTTTTCACGCATTTCCCCAAATTATATCACATTCCGAATCCGAACTCATAAATACTCGATACAATCGTATTATTTGTCGCTATAAACACGCCTCCCCCCCTCCCCTCAGTGTTCGAAATATCTGTGCGATATACGTTTCAGTCACCATTGGCATCTTATATGAGCCAGCTTTCCGTCGCTAATAATAATTGTGCATTCTTACTATCTAAAAATGAGAGAGATCTTTTCATAGACGTTTCTTCAATTAATTATTACTACATTTATATCTATTTCTCCGTTCTCCACGCTGCCCTTGCCGGAATCTGTAATCGTCTTAAGTTGCCTGTTGGCGGATTTCTCCATCCTTAACTCTAGGATGCATGGCACTGAAAACACACATGAATGCATATGGAGAGCCTCCGAGGCCCTGCCCTGATTTAAAATTTTCCTCTTTTCATATAATTATTCTTTGGAGTTAAATTTATTTCTGTCAAATTTATTGTCATATCGAAAGATTCCTTAGATACAGTAACAGTTTCTGGTGGGCCTCATTAACGTTTTATTATTTTTTTTTAAAATACTGTAAGAGTGAAATTTTATTAATTATATCCATTTACATACAAAATATACATATATTTTATCAATTCACTTATAAGTTGCTGTTTACATTTTATAACTTTTATTACAACCAATTTCTACAATTAAAACATACTCATTAGTCAGAATATTTTGTATATAGGCAACATTTTGACAAAAAGTTATTATTCATCGTTCACATAGAATAGCATTTTTCTTAATTTTCTACATATGACAAACAAGAAGCACAAAGAACGCCACTATGTTCCTTGCAAATGTTGGTTTTACACTTAATGCATAGCACTTTTCCTGTGTTTATTATATGGACAATAATTGCATCTTCTTTTTCCTGAAACAGGTAGTTGGTTCGGCAATATGACATCTTTTCCATGTTTTACCACGTAAAGCAAACACTCTTCTGTCTTCAATATTTGTGCAGTTGATGATTTCCTCTAGTATTTCCTTGGAGATGATATAGTCCCAGGCATTCTAAGGTTTATAGATTTTCAAACCACCGACTGGATCAGGTGCCTACTATACGATATTATGGACAGGCGTTCGAAATTTGCAGAAGGATCTAAATTCCTAATCTAATTCCGACTAATGTATGTGTGGCCTTGTATACCTTTTTGTTGTGGTTCTTCATTTTCAGACTCTGATGAAGTAATATTATCGTAAGGACTGTCATCTGCCCCAATATTCACATCTGCAGGTTCATTGTCTGATTCCTCATTACTTGCATCTTTAAAAAAAAAATATTTCCTTCCTCGAAAGAATCATCTTCTTCAAACCACTGAGCTACAACACTTGCAAAATTAGCTGCATTTGCAGGTCCTGACTCTGTTGCTTTGCGTGTCGAAGCCAAAGCAGCCACAGCAGCTTGTGCAGTACTAAACGAGTCATACTCGTAATAATATGAACGCAGTAACAAACAAATTACAGTAACAATGAGGCTGACAAGAGCATCACAAGATAACAATACTAAGCAATAATAAAACATTTGATAGCAAAAAGATCAATAATACACCGACATTGCCAATATGTGAAAGAAGTGTTATTACTTTTTAGTTATACAATTACTACTGCAGCTACTGCTGCTGTTGGCACTCCTGTTGCTGGAAATACCACTACAGTTACTGTTGAATTAATAACTGCTCCCAAACAAATGTTGAAGACAATATAGACTAAAGATCATTTATAAATGTATGGGGGCTTCTGAAGCCCTGCTTATGCATTCATGGTGTTGGGTAAGCGTATTGAATTATACAAAAAACTTAAAAAGGTGTCTCGTTCAGACTTGATAGGAGGAATGTCACAGTGTTAGTGAAAGAGTACTGGCAAGCAGTTTCAAATCAAACAAAAAATTACAGTTTTTTTTTTTTTTTTTTTTTTTTTTTTTTTTTTTTTTTTTTTTTTTTTTTTTTTTAATGAAGACTTACAAAGGCCTCGGAGGCCCTGTAGATGCATCCTAGGGTTAAAAATCAACATGAGGACTCCACAGGTATCCCGCCACCGTAGTAACCGCTTCCTTTGTATGTAGTGCACCTATTGAAAGGGATGCAACATTTCTCCAGAGAGATTTGCATCGAAGATGAGTACAGAATCGTCTGAGCCTGGTTTAAGGTTTACACTGGGCTCCGAGCGAGGCTAGCTGTCTTCACCAAGTTCGCCAGCTGCCTGAAGGAGCCGAGGATGACCTCTGACCCCAGGCTGCAGGAGTCTCTGCTGCCGACTGGAGCAACCATCTGCAGCCGCGGAAAACCCAGTATACTCTCGCCGGCGGCAGAGCCTGCTCCACGTCTCCCAGGGCATTTTTAAACAGAGCTGAAAAATTCAGACTCAGTGCTGACAACTACAGGACAGAAATAAACACAATCAAGCATATAGCAAACAATAATGCCTATAATGAACATGAAATTGATGCAATCTCACAAGAAATAAATAACAAGCACACTGTTAAAACCATTGTCCACAAAGAGAAAAATGTAATCACCCATGAAGAGCAGACAGCCAGGTACGAAATCATACCATACATAGATGTAATTTCAGACAAAATAGCCAAACTTTTCAGAAACGCAGATATCTGGATTACCTTTGCTACCAACAATAATTTGAAACAGAAACTCATTAACGACATCACACACACACACAAAAAAAAGAAAAGAAAAAAAAATCAAGAGTTTATAAAGTTACTTGCAAGTTGTGCAATAAATATTACGTTATTCAGACAGACAGGAACGTCCAAAAACGTTTTAAAGAGCACATCGATTGTTTCTGACTTGACGGAGGCAGTAAATCAGCAATAGCTAAACATATAAATGCAATATAGAACGATCTCGAAGTATTGCATACTCTGAAAAAAATCTGGAAAATGGACATCTTGTAGGAAATGGAAATCTTTATCCACATGAAAAACAAGAATAAATGGAATCCTGAACGAAATGACAGAGTTCAGTAACTTCACTTCGTTGCTTTTAAAATAGCATTTAAATTAAATAAATTACACACTATTCAGTGTCCATGTATTTCTTAATGATGTATTGTGGTATATTTGTGTTTACTAAGACAGGTGAACTACACATAAAAGAGTTACATCTAGTTCAAATGTTTGTAAATGTATCGGACAAACGGCTTGGTTATCAGTCCGTAGTTTACAAACTACTTAAACTAAGTTAAATTAACCTAAGGACAACACAAACACCCATACCCGAGAGAGGACTGAGACGCTCCAGTCACGGTCTGCACGGCCGCTACGGACGGGGATTCGAATCCCCCCTCGAGCATGGATATTTGTGCCGTCCTTAGTGTTAGGTACTTCATAAGTAGTTTGTAAGTTTAGGGACTGATGACGCCGTAAGCTCCCCCACCATAAGCTCTATAAACATTTGAATATTTTTGGAGGACTCGAACCCCTGACGGCGAATGGCCGCGCGCACCGTAAACACGGTGCCGCAGTACGCACGGCTAATTATCGCAGCGGCCTACAACTCGTCAATTACATGGTAGCAAGAACAGAAGAAGACATTTGAACAGACTCTCTACGCCAAATATGGACTAATCGGTACAAACATTGTTTTGACCACCATCTTGTTTAGTGTGTCAGCCTTGTGATGACAGTGATATTTTGTCGAAAATTATTGTGTTGTGTGGCCAGTAAGCCCAGAAATATAAGTGCCATCCACTCTGTCAAACGAAGAAGAGAGCTACTCAACATGAATGCGAGAGATAAACAAACACCTTTATTAACAGACTGTATCTCAGCCTGTAAAGAGACACAACCTTAAATATGTCAGCTTTCTGTGTTAAAAGGTTCATTGCCACAAACATTAAGATATTGTTAATTTAGATTAATGTGTACCTTTATTAATACATTTTGTATTCCTGTAGCCTGATGATGCACAAAATCGAAACATATCGATAGTGAATATTTTTAATACTTAAATCGTATTTATGACTGGTAGCGGAAAATTTGAAGCCAACTTTTATTTATTTAGATACTGTCACGGTTGACACAAAGTCGGCTTAGCTTTAAAAAGATTACTGTTACCGAAAACTTTAGATTTGTCTGTTTGATAACGACGGTACAAACTCGTATATTGCTCCCCATAAGTTTTACTGGCATTAATGATGATATGCCTTTCATCGCTACTTCAACTGCCTTCATCGACCCTCGTCCCATTCCATATAGCCACATTTACTTTTATAGGTCCTCACCATCTGAAGAAAATGAAGGAATAATTTATTACAATAGTATTACATAACAGTAAATCTTTTATAAATGCACTTTACCCCATATTCAGTCAGTTTCCCACAACTATTTTTTTGTTTTCGTGAAGCCCCGTTCTTAGTTACTCAAATAGCCCCGAAGTAAACTTTTAAACGCTATTGCGATGTAGTTGCCCAATTAACTCACAAAAGGCAACAAAAGTCACCAATGTGGCGTAGGGATGAGCCAGTATCATGTTTCAACCAATTTCATGGCTTTCATTTCTTACAGACTGAAGGAAATCCCTAGCGAACATCATATCAGTTTTACGAACCGTTTAATGACCAGTTGTGAGCCACATACCTGTTACACATTAAACAAATCTTTCGTTAATTTCTGTAGTCAGAAAACGAAATAGACGTATTCATTGCGTAGACGAAACCTCCGACAACAAGAAACACGTTATGGCTCCTCCGCGTTTACGTTGTTGCGCCGTATGCACAAAAGCTTACAATTATTCAAATAGCCCCTCTATTCAATTAGCCGCGTTCTACCCTATTACCAGCAGCGAAAAAAAAAAGTTCAAACCTATTGCTGGGGCGTAAGGGGACTGTATTACGGCCGATTCCTCGTTTCGCCTACTGCCCAGAGTTTTGTGATTCCTGTGCAGTTCGCCAATCGCCGTCAGACAACTTTGGATTGGCAGAGACGTCAGAAACTACAGCCACATTGGCATCAGGGATCTGAGACGCTGCATTATGCACCAGAGGTACCCCAGCAGTCGACTCAGGTGACCGGGTGACGCTGCAGTCCAAGATAGCAGCCTGAAAACTTTTGACCGCGACCAACACATAAGCCGCCTACGTAAAGTGGCCAACTCCTCTGGAATCCTACATCTACATACTCTCTCCGCAATTCAGTGAAAGGTGGGTGGCGGAGGGTACTCAATACCACTACTAGTTACTTACTTTGCTGTTCCACTCGCATATATAACGAGGGAAAAACATATATTTGTATGCATCCGAAGGAACCCTAATCTCTCTAATAGTATCCTTGTGGTCTTTACGTGAAATGTAGTTTGGCGCCAGTTGAATCGTTCTGCAGTGCGCCTCTAATCCCGTCCTTTTAAATTTCTTTACAGTGTTTCTCGGAAAGAACATCGCCTCCCCTCCAGCGACTTTCAGTTGAGCAACGTCACACAACCGTTAAGTTACTTAAATTATCGTATGTACCAAAACACGCCAGAATAAAGGCACTGAGGGGAAACACTAACAGCCACGCGGGAGTAACCGAGCGGTCTGAAGCGCCACGTAGCGGATCGCGTGGCCTCCCAAGCCGGGGGTTCGAATCCTCCCTCATGTATGGATGTGTGTGTCGTCTTTAGGTTAGTTTAACTTGTATTTAATTCTAGGGACTGATGACAAACGTAGTTTCGTTACTTACAAACATTTGAACATTTTTGGAAACAGTAACGAAATTTACCAAATACGGGAGATAGTTTTCGAAATGAAATGCCAAGATCACACATTAATAATTTATTCACTGACGACCGGTTTCGGTGAACTGTGTCACCATCATCTGGTCATATACATATCACAAGCTGGTCATCTTCTTAAAAAATTGGGTATAAAGTAACAAGTGCTACATTGCACTTAGTCACTATAAAAAAATACAAAAGTTAAAAATATGACAGCTTACAAAATACTGCACTTGTTATTTTATACCCAATTTTTTAACAAGGTGACCAGCTTGTAATATGTATGTGACTATATATTGGTGACACAGTTCACTGAAACCGGTCGTCATTGAATAAATTATTAATGTGCGATCTTGGCATTTCATTTTGATAACTAGGAAACGATCAGGTCGCCTGCAAACCCGACTATGTGAGGGAATGTTAAATACGGGAGAACAAAGCTCCTCGAAGCAGTAACTAAATTTAAGAATTTGACTAGTAATAAAGTTAGGGTAAATTGGTACAATTGCGATCATTTCGGACAAATATATATATTTAGAAGAGAAATCATTTTAACTATGGCACTTGTTCTTGGATGTTTAATGAATATGTAACACAAATATTAGGCAATTACAAATGTAGGTATAAACCCAAAAAAGGTTATAAAATTGAGAAAAATCGATCGAAAATATACCACACTAGGTACAATTGTGATCACTTCCTCTGAAACGACCCCAATATTTCGTTTTGTTTTATGTATATTTAATTTTCGTAGTTCGCGTATCAGCGAACTGCACCTGTTTGGGTAAACCTTAATGTTACTAGTCATGGCTACACTGGCCCTTGATGCAGGAATGAGCCTTTTCTGTGTTTTTATCTCTTTATATCTCACGTCATGTTTCCCATTCCATCAAATTTTCCTCTCCTCGAGTGGTAGCAAAGCTTGTAATAGAGTGAGAGTTGTGCTACTTTGAGTTAAGTGTTTCGATGAAACTGTAGGTAGATACGTGACCAGGTTTGCAAAATCTGCGACTGAGGTCTTTGGGTGGAGCCAGCGCTAGCCAATAGCACCGTTTCCCGCTCTGAGGTGACCGTGGTTCACGTCGCGCCTGGACGCGTTTGAAGTTCGTTTCAGCAGCTACCAGATTCCCGTAAACTGAGCATGCGCAGAGGTGTTTTCGAGGTACTGCAGCAGCTCTGCGCATGCTCAGTTTGCGGGACTCTGGTAACTGGTTGCTGCTTAAACGAACCTTTGGTCTGTCGTTGTCTGGTCGAGCTGGGCTGTAGATGCGTCACAGAGGTGCTGCCAGAAAAATGAAGATTTTTCTCTAATGTCAGGTTAGCACAACGCGGTAGCCGTAATCATGCGATAGTTACTTGGGCGAGAATTTAATTGTAATTTCGATAAATAAGGACTTGGTTGAATGAAGCACTGGTAGGCGGCAAGTTAACGCCTAGATTTCAAGATGAAGTGTTAAATAATTGTTCTCCACTACTCTGTTTTTGTAGCTAAGTATAGAAAATTTAGGCGCGATTAGATCTGAAGGGTGGAGGACGCGATGTTTATGGATTTCAATCGGATTCTTTGTACTTGTACTTTGTGGTGCAGAACTTAAACGTTTCACGTGTAGATTAAACTATTTGAATTCACTGTACTGCACTACTATTAGAACGTTTTAAAACTGTTTCTGTTATGATTACTATTGAAATTCCGGTGGGATATGGTAAATTTAGAGCCGTTTTCTTTGTGTTCAAATTTTGACCGTTACTGGTAATTTCAAACTAACATGGTTGCAGTTTGGTTCTTTTCGCCTATAATATCAAACTTTTAAGTTCAATGTATTGTGTCAATAATCAGTAGCTCCACTTAAACGGAAATTTACGCAGGTTTTATTTAAAATTTTATGGTATAGTTGCATTCGGTAAAAAATTGTAAATCGAGGTTTACGAATAGCTTGTGCCAGACATGATTTGTTTCCCATGAGCTTCCAGTATTACGAGTAAATCATCGAGGTTTAACCTTCGCCCAGTGCGAAGCAACAAGATTTCAGGTGGATTTCTGCAGACTTCTGTTACGGAAATATCCGTTACGTGGAGAAGGTGGGTCATTAGATGGTAGCACACCATCACTCCTTGTGAATCGCAGCAGCTCTACAATTGAGCTTTATGTGACCTGTTTTGGATTTTGAGGCAAATTGTTTAATTTGAAAATTACATAAATTCTGTTGAAACATAGGCATTTGTGTTAAGATCACTGAGTTTGCTTCCTTGTGCAGGTTATTAGTTAATCCACCCATTGTTTAATGTTTAAGAGATTTAGTAGACTTGTGTCGGTAAACTTGTTTTAATTCCCGGGTAGCAGCACTAACGTAAAATTTCAGTGATCACTTGAATGTTCATTTCGCCAGTAAATGGTGGATTTTAATGTTTGCTACAGTAAATTCTTGTACAGATTTGGTATTGAAGTTGTGCCATGGTGTAATGTTTGAGGGATCAGATTGGTTTCTGTTAAAATTCAGTAACTTGTGGTAGGATTTATTTAACATTTATTTGTGTGCCTCTGGATACACCGGTTATTCGTATGAAAACAGCTGTTTGAAGAAATTTTATTGTGATTTTTCTGAAGTGCATTAGAGCTCAATTTAACAGTGTACTGAAATGTCGGTTTAATCGAATACCTGGCTCCAAATTGGCACCGATCAGATCAAAGGTTTGGTGTGTTGCAGGTAATTGTGATGAGCTGTTCAGTGTGGTTGAATGATTTTAATGCATGACAGCAAGCTGGTTTGTGAGTGATGACCTACTCTTCCCAATAACATGACATACAGGAATTTAGAAGTTGTACAGCTCATTCAAGTATATAAAATTTTAGTTCATAATTTAACAGTAAAGAATTGGTTCTGTCATTAATGATTGTTGTGTGCCCTCTGTGAAATGGAACAGTGGGTTAACTATCATTTCAGTAATAATAATTTGGTAACAGCTGTTTAAATGACCGCGTTGGATGGTTTTGTTTTGATGTATTTGTCAATGTCTCTGAAATCCAGGTACCATCCTCTACAATAAGTAATTTAATTTCACAACTTTTCTTTCGTCAAACACCTTAGTAGTAGTCCTTATTAGTTCCCTATTTATGTTTTGTTTTCTAGATCACCGTTTCCTTGCCTGCATTAAACTGTTTTATTATGTACGTGACTTGTATGCACAGGCCTATTGGGTAATTTTAAATAGTAATTATTGATAATCTGAGTAAGACAGTTTGATTAAGGGCATAAGATTTGACAGATTTAGGTAATAGCGGGGCTTATGGATGCTATCTGTCAGCAAAACCAGCAGACACGTCACTTGTTAAAAATTAAATTTTCCATAATTTATTAAATGAAATAAAATTGCAGTGACATCTACAAACGTAGATACAGCGGGTATGGTTTACCTGGTACAATTTTGATCACTGTCATCTTCCAATTAAAAAGCACTTACTCCCTCGGGCACCAACGTTTACTTCGTGGTACCAAACATTGCATAATATAGAATTTGCAAGCGCGTGGAAACTAGAAAATGTATAAGAGCGCGCTCGACTAAGTAACTTCACATACCTCGTAATTCTTGGAAAAGAAAGGAGGAGCTGTAGAAACCTGCTACGCTACATCGCCACAAAAAGGCAAATGCTACCAAAACTACGAGAAACCTTATGTTATACGGAATTGTACCTTTATCGAATTTGTACCACCTTACCCGGCAGGAAAGTTAAATTACGCAAATTAGTTCTCTGAAGGTGTGAATTAGGCGGCATTCTTACAGTACCAGGAAAGAAATGGCAAAAGTATAAATGCGTTATAACATCAACAAATTTTTGGAAAGGAGGCGAATGATTGTTCAATAAATAACAGTTTAAAAAGTGAGATATGGTATTTGTGCGAGAGGTCCTGGTCTGATATTTACAGACTGTCATTCTACGTCACTTAATATGAAGCAGTTCGTTATGTAAATGTTACGACTTGGCTTTAGCAAAGTAATTAGTGTCGAAACAGCAGTGAATTCAGCTTTACAGTAATGTAGACCGCAAAATATTTTCTGCTAGCTTCAATTGCGCATTTTGCCAGAAAATAATTGCTCCAACAAAATAAAGAATAATTAACTGATGTGGAACTGAAGTGAAAACCCTCTGGTATCAATCCCTGAAATTACACACTCGGCAAAATACAAATTAATGAAGTTTAACGAATTCCCCACACGTCACTGGAGTTTCAGCCGACTGTCAATCTCGTAAAATCCCCCCCCCCCCCTCCCTAGGGGAGCAAACAAAAGTCCACTGAGTTTACGCAGGGACGTGTCCTGGGGCGAAAATTAGTTTTTGCGGGACAATTGCAGAATTCCTGTCGGTCTGTGAGAGCATGTGTGGCTGAGATAACACAGCTCGTTGTCGAAAGTTCGTTAAATATACGAAAGGAAACAAGGTTAATGATGATAGTATATATTACGGAGTTGTATAATATGCATTATATAGGAGGGAACAAAATAATAATAATAACAATCTGTAGTATCCTACTTCTTATTGCAAGTTGCCACTAATGAGTACATCTTAACATTGAGTGCACATAACACTTGCGAAGTCTCGGACCTTGCTTTGAAGTTTATTATTCGTTTTGTACTGAAATGTTTCATCTCTCAGGGTTACAACGAGACCAAATTGATAGTTCACAGCTAGTGGAAGCATCTGTGACTAAATCGGCTGTACTGTTTAACGTTGCACTAGCGACAGTATTCTTCCTAATGACGGTGTACACAAAACAAGGTAAAACATGTTTTGAAATGTGGTGCTACAGAAGGATGCTGAAGATTAGGTGTGTAGATGCGTAACTAATGACCTGAATAGAGGAGAAAATGATTTTTTGTCATACCCTGACAAAAAGAAGGGATCGATTGGTAGGGCACATTATCAGACATGGAGGAATCGCAAGTTTAGCATTGGAGGGAAGTGTGTGGGGGGGAAAATCGCAGAGGGAGACCAAAAGACGCATATAATAAGTAGATAAGCAGATTGAAATGGATGTCGGTTGCCGTTCTATGAGGAAATGAAGAGGCTTGCTCAGGATAGAGTAGGGTGGAGAGCTGCATCAAATCAGTCTCCGGACTGAAGACCATAACAACAACAACAATTAACTAATCTAGTGAGTGTCATGAACTGCCCTTTCTAAGTTTTCTGAGAGATACTGGTATTGATTGGAAGGATAGAAGGCTGATAAAACAACTCTTTGAGAGGCAGAAAGTAGTGGTACGAATAGATGAAGATTAAACTAAAGAGGTGGCTGTTGGAAGAGATGTGAGACGGGGTTGTAGTACTGTCCTAATTCTTCCAATGCACCAGACAGATTATTTTCACATAATTTTGACATAAAGTCACGGAGGAGGAGGCGACTATAATTAATAATAAAGTCTGCAATCAGCTGCATAGGTTGCTGTATTGATAAAAGTCATAAAGTGGTTGCAATATGACTTTATTTGACGCGTTTCGGCCTGGGCCACCATCAGAATCAAGTATACATTAATTAAAAGTACGTCAGTACAAATAGTCTACTCCTTGATGTTACGAAAAGAACATGCAATGGTTTGTACTTCATCCTATTTGTACTACTCCTTTATTATTAGATTATTTTATGCATCGTAGAAGTATTTTCTGTGGGCGGTCAATGGAAGTGGTTGATCATATATATTAGGAAAGTCCAGGTTGGAATTAACAATATAGTAACGACAGTTTACAACTCGCCGCAAAGACGTATCGACGAGCTGCGACAGGCACATACAACAGACACACACATACAGCACTTTCAGCTATCGGCCATGGCCTTCTTCAGAAAATAGAACACTCACGCTATCACACAGCCACACAACACAGTCATACAACCATCACCTCCGGCTGCCGCACTGAAAGTGCGAAATATTTCACTCAGTGGCGAAGTATATGCATATATAAATAGGAAATAACGATTTCCATCATGAGTGCTAAAAAGTCTTGAGTAAGTGAGAAACATCTATCAAAAATATTTACTCGAAAGCTCGCGTGTACGACTTACGTCACCTAACCAAAAACGAAAGAAAAGAAAATTATCCACTATTACTCACTCGCAATGGATAAATTCCAACATGTGGCGACATTCTGTCCCAAGAACTTCTGGTGCTGACTCCTGGCGTGATGCATATTTTTGCCGAAACAAATATACAACGTCAGTTCGAAGAGGATGACTACTGCATACCCGAAACCACTCGAGCATTAATAACGAAAGCCATCGTAAAGCTGCGAAAGAAGCGGCACCACCCTCATAAAACAGAACACTAGATGACTGAAAGAATGTTGTATTGCCCGATAAATCATCGCTTTCATTGATGTATCTGAAAAGCCAGATACGGGTATAAAAATTTGTTCTATTTTATTCCGTTGCATGTCCCACTGTGAAACAGTATTCCGTTAATGGTGATTTTAATGGTCACAGAAGACGGGTGTGTCATTCATGTCCTGTAGACCGCTCTTGAACGATTACTATCGCCATTCCTAAAATGCAGGACCACACAGGGGATTTTGTGGAAACTCGCTTACTTGTAAATCATCTTTGACGGATCCGAGTAATATAAATCTCTTCGCTGGTGGACGGAAAATAACGTTGATTTTACTTCTTCTAAGCGAGCTGCCTATTTTAGAAGATAACATTTCCTGCCTGAAGAAGAAATATAGCAGGTCATAAAAAATGTAAGCTGCCCCATCATGCGACCTGTTGTGTGATTACCGTCCACTTGATCATAAAATATAAGACCTAAATAGCATTAAATACACTGCAGACATTGTCCATGCCAAATCACAAAATGTTATACTATATCTTTCATTTAATGGTAGTAGTATATGTATTAAGTAAAATAACATTTATTGTGGAAGCAACATTTATAGTTAGGCCATGGACGGAATTTTCTCATGTTGGCGAGCGCTGTGGGCTTGAGGCAGAGGAGAGGCCAGTAGGTAGTGGTTTTTTCCGCATTAGGGAAGTCCAGGCTAAGTCATACCAGGAGGAGTGCTGGACAATGGGAGCTACCGGGCGAGGTGCGGCGTAGAGCACAGTATAAAATATTCAAACATTACTTGAATTTGTAGCAATACTACGTACTGAGGAACCTCTATGGGTCTCACTAATAACATGATGCTTGTTGTTGTGGTCTTCAGTCCGGAGACTGGTTTGATGCAGCTCTCCACAATACCCTATCCTGAGCAAGCCTCTTCATCTCCTCATAAGAACGGCAACCTACGTCTGTCTGAATCTGCTTACTGTATCCCTCTCTTGGTCTTCCTCTGCGATTTTTACCAGACACACTTCCCTCTAATGCTAAATTCACAATTCCTTGATGTCTAAGAATGTGTCCTACCAATCTATCCCTTCTTTTAGTCAAGGTATGCCAGGTATTTCTCCCCAATTCTGTTCAGTACCTCCTCATTAGTTACGCGATCCGCCCACCTAATCTTCAGCATTCTTCTGTAGCACCATATTTCAAAAGCCTCTATCCTCTTCCTGCCCGCACTGTTTATCGTCCATGTCTCACTCCCATACAAGGCAACACTCCATACAAATGCCTTCAGAAAGGACTTCCTTAGGATTAAATCAATATTCAATGTTAACAAATTTCTCTTTTTCAAAAACGCTTTTCTACCCATCGCCATTCTGCATTTTATATCCTCTGTACTGCGACCATCATTTGTTATTTTACTGCCCAAGTAACAAAACTCATCTACCTCCTTTATTGCTTCGTTTCCCAATCTAATTCCTTCAGCATCACCTGATTTTCTTACACTGCACTCCTTTACCCTAGTTTTGCTCTTGTTAATGTTCATCTTATATGCACCCTTCAGCACGCTGTCCATTCCGTTCAATTGCTCTTCCAGGTCCTTTGCTGTATCTGACATAAATACTATGTCGTCGGCAAAACGCAATGTTTTTAATTCTTCCCCCTGAACTTTAATTCCTTCACCAAATTTCTCCTTGCTTTCCTTTATAGCTTGCTCAATGTACAAATTGAACAACATTGGAGAAAGGCTACAACCCTGTCTTACTCCCTTCCCAACTGATGCTTCCCTTTCATGCCCTTAGAGTCTAATAACTGCGGTCTTGCTTTTGTACAAGTTGTAAATAACTCTCCTTTTCCTGTATTTTACCCCTGCTGACTTCAGAATTTGAAAGAGTGTATTCCAGTCAACATTGTCAAAAGCTTTTTCCAAATCTACAAAAGGTAAAAATGTAGGTTGCCTTTCCTTAATCTATCTTCTAAGATAAGACGTAATGTGAGTATTGCCTCCCGGGCTGACTTCAGAATTTGAAAGAGTGTATTCCAGTCAACATTGTCAAAAGCTTTTTCCAAATCTACAAAAGCTAAAAATGTAGGTTTGCCTTTCCTTAATCTATCTTCTAAGATAAGACGTAATGTGAGTATTGCCTCCCGGGTTCCTACGTTCCTCCTGAATCCAAACTGTTCTTCCCCGAGGTCAGCTGCTACCGGCTTTTCCATTTTCCTGTAGATAATTCATGTTAAAATTTTGCAACCATGACTTATCAAACTGAAGGTTCTGTAATTTTCACACCTGTCTGCGCCTGCTGTCTTTGGAATGGGGATTATTACATTTCTCTTAAAGTCTGAGGGTATTTCGCCTTTCTCATACATCCTACACACCAGTTCAAATAGTTTTGTCATGGTTGGCTTTCCCAGAAACGTTAGTAGCTCTGAGGGAATATCATCTACTCCAAGGGCCTTGTTTCGACTTAGGTCTTTCAGGGCTCTGTCAAATTCATCTCTCAGTATAGTATCTTCTATTTCATCTTGATCTACTTCCTCTTCCCTTCCTACAACATCGTCTCTAAGTTCATTTCCTTTGTAGAACTGCTCTATGTACTCTTTCCACCTTTCAGCTTTCCCTTCTTTTCTGAGAACTGGTATCGCATCTGAGTTCTTGATTCCTCTTTTATTTTCCTTATTTTCCTACCTTTCTGCAGTTTTTTTCAGTTTCATCCTACAGTTCATGACTAACAAGTTACGGTCAGAGACTATATCCGTCCCTGGGTATATCTTACAGTTTATCACCTGGTTCCGGAATCTATGTTTTACCATTATAAAATCTATCTGATACCTTCCTGTGTCTCCTGGTCTCTTCCACGTATACAACCTTCTTTTGTGATTCTTAAACCACGTGTTTGTTACGATTAAATCATGTTCCGTGCAAAATTCTACCAGGCGACTTCCTCTTTCATTCCTCCTGCCCAGTCCATATTCACCTACTATTTTTCCTTCGCTTCCTTTTCCTACTACTCCCATCACAACTAAGTTTTTCTCTCCCTTAACTGTCTGAATAATTTCCTTCAGCTCCTCATATATTTCTTCGATCTCCTCATCATCGGCAGAGCTAGTTGGCATATAAACCTGTACTACTGTTGTCGGTGTTGGCTTCGTATCTATCTTGACAATGATAATGCGATCACTGTGCTGCTCATATTAGTTTACCCGCATTCCTACCTTCTTACTCATTATCAGTCCTACTCCTGTGATACCCCCAACTGATTTTGTATTTATAATCTTGTTCTCACCTGACCAGAAATCCTGTTCATCCTGCCACCGAACTTCACTAATCCCCACTATATCTAACTTCCACCTATCCATTACCCTTTTTAATTTTTTTAATTTTCCTACCCGATTAAGGGATCTAACATTCCACGCTCCAATCCGTAGAATGCCAGTATTGTCTTTCCTGATGACAACAGCCTCCTGAGTAGTCCCCGCCCGGAGATCCGAATGGGGGAATATTTTGCCTCCGGAATATTTTACCCGAGAGGATACCATCATCATATTTTCATACAGTAGAGCTGCATGTCCTCGGGAAAAGTAACGGCTGTAGTTTCCCCTTGCTTTCAGCCGTTCGCAGTAACTGCATGGCAAAGCCACATTAGCTGATGTTACAAGTCAATCATTCCTACTGTTGCCCCTGTAACTACTGAAAAGGCTGCTGCCCCTTTCAGGAACCACACATTTGTCTGGCCTCTCCACAGATACCCCTCCGCTGTGGTTGCACCTACGGTACGGCTATCTGCATCGTTGAGGCACGCAAGCCACCCCACCTCGGCAATGTCTGTGGTTCATGGGGGTGGTTAGCCCGCATAAAAGGGCGCACGCGGCCTTTGTATGGGGCGGTCGGAGGGTAGCTTACCTGCGTGGGTGCTGCGTCGGTCTGTGCCTCGAGTTGGCACTGTGTTTGTGCAGACGAGTCAGTGTTCCGAGCACTTGGCCGAAGGCTCTGTTACTCGCCGCCACGACGGCAGTATTTTTATTGATTCAGTGTGTGTTTATGTGTGTCCGAGGCAGGCCACAACATCAGTCAGTGCAACGATTTCAAAGTGTGTAAGTTTATCTAGGTGGAAGACTTTTTGTAGCTGCAATAAGAAGAAGGAGTGCATGTGTTTACTTGGAGGTAGCTTGCTGAAGAGCGTATTGAAGTGAAGTACATGCTGAGATATTAGTTCAGCGGAAAGTTACCGTGTGAATTTTTGTCTTCAAGCACTGCTAATTGTGGAGAGACGAAGTGAATAATAGAAGTACTTTGGTTTTGATAGCGTCAAGACACTAAAACAGTCAGTGACAAACAACATTTTATTTATAGGGGCTCACGAGCTATGAATAGTGTTAAATTAAATGTGCCAGAGGCCAGAGGCATCAGCCATCAGGGATTAATGAATTAGGAATAAACCGAACTACATCATTTGAACTGAAAAAGTATTGATGTTTTGATTTACACACCCTCATCTTTCAGAACTTTGAATATTTATTTGTTGTATATGCAGGGAAAAGGCAGGAACTGTGCACATCATACCCCTAGGCTAAATTACAGACAGTACAGCAGTTTGTTTATGTTTTAATGTGTGCAGTTTTCGAAGACGAGACTTTATTGTGCAGTTGTACTGCAGTTTGGTTCGTTTGTCTTTGTCTCAAATCTTTTTGCGTTTTCCCCTCGCAGCGTCTATAACGAGACTTAACCTACACCTACATTGGTTTTTTTAGGCTAGGCGCTAGCTCTGATGAGCACTCGCCAGTCAACATTCAGACAGCAAATTCAGGCCGCAATCAGTACAAAAATTCGACTATCAAATTATTAGCCGTGAACTTTCAAAGCATTAAAAACAAAGTTTCAGAATTTGCCTCGATGAATGGAAATTACGGTTCTCAGATAGATTTAGGCCAAGTAGCGCGTAGGTATCCGGCCCATTCGATACTAGTCGGGGGAAACTTCAACCTTAATAGTATAGATTGGAACCTCTCTATAAGTTTTAAAATATTGCGTGTAGTATGCGGGATTAACTGCTCAAGACAGTTTTCGGAGAATGTGTCCAAAAGTAGCTCGCAAGACTGCTTGTCAGTACCGCCTGAAATGAAACTAGAGAGGTTCCAATCTATACTATTAAGGTTGAAGTCTCCCTCGACTAGTATCGAATGGGCCGGATACCTACGCGCTACTTGGCCTAAATCTATCTGAGAACCATAATTTTCATTCAGCGAGGCAAATTCTGAAACTTTGTTTTTAATGCTTTGAACGTTCACGTCTAATAATTTGATAGTCGAATTTTTGTACTGATTGCGGCCTGAATTTGCTGTCTTAATCTTGACAGGCGTGTACTCATCAGATCTAGCGCCTAGCCTAAAAAAACCAATGTGCACCCCACAAGTACTCTTGCTACCCGAGTAGCCCTGATCTATCTTGAGGCGTCCTACAACTCCCCACCCGATAAAGCAGATCTATAAATCTGCAACGATGACCATCACAGAGTCGTCGAAGCCTCTGGTTCAGACCCTCTACTTGGCTCCAAACCAAAGGACCCCGATCAACCTTGGGAACAATAGTACAAATGGGGCAGCTCTGCTTGCATCTTGCATGCGAACGCAGCAGCCTTTACCAATTCCGCCAGTCGCCTGTAGGAACTGAGGATGTCCTCAGAACCCAAGCGACAAGCGTCATTGGTGCCGACATGAGCCAAGACTTGCAGTCGACCCCACCCCGTACGGTCGATAGCCGCCGGCAAGGCCGCCTCCACATCTCGGATGAACTCCCCCCCCCCCCCCCCCCGGAGACACACCGTGTGCACGTTGGACTTCAACACGCGCATAACATTTGAGCTCCCAATAACTAATAATTCCCTCCCCCTGTGCACCTGCTCGGACCCTGCTGAAGGAGTGGCCACACGTCCACTCACAGGACAAATGGGCGTGGCCGGACGGCCAGCCTTCCGTCTCGCGCGACGCGAACGCCGTTCAACCCACCACTCCCCTTCTTGCGCAGAGGGTGGCTCGATCACGTCCGGTACACCTGAAGGTGCCGCGGTAGGAGGGACAGAGGGCGAAGCATGAGACACCTGAGGTGTCCCACTCAACGCACCAGACTCCCCACCGTCACTGCACCCAGAGACAGCGGCCTGAAGACGGCTGACCGTAGCCAACAGCACGCTCAGCTGTTCGCGAACTGCGGCCAACTCCTGCGTCCGCACACGGCAGGCACACATCCTATCCATCCTATCGATACAATTGAATGTAGAGAGTAGAAAACTAATCAACTCTAATAAAGGCGGCTGGAAGCTGACTGAACTGTGGTCAGTGGCAACAATACTGTCAAATCAACGAAACTCTCTGGCTGTTTTCAGAATAAACAAGAAAATCTATGGAATACACTGTTATCAAACACGCAGAAATATAAGCTTTCTGAAAGTGAAACACGAAATAAAGGACAAGTTGATACTTAAATTACGTAGCTTGCAGCACAAATGGAATCTACCAAGTACGTGAGAATAAACAGAAGCACAAACGAAAATTAAAAAACTGACTGGCAACGAAATTCATGCAAATTTGATTATGCTACATATCACTCTAAACGATGTGACAGCGACAGCAGCTGGAACTGGACTGACAACTAGCTGTAGTAACGGTGCATCTGCTATTGGAGATCTTGTGATCTTAGAGACTTGTAACAAATTTTACAGATAGTTTTAAATTCTTAAGAAACATTTTATCACTGACAACCTCAGCAGAATGACTTAAGTTTATCGCGTCCTACTTTTCCGCAGTTCATGCAGTAAAAGTACGGCATTCTGCAAGACATTTAATTTATTACTTCTACACTACTATTGTTTTCGCGAAAGAATTTACAGACTACAAATACATACCACTCATCATTCAACATACCTTCGATACTGCTATATATAATATTTCGACGCATAGGTCAAGGATAATGTTACAAACAATTGGATTCTTGAAAAACCGCTTCATCACGCAAAAACTTCATTCTAAATACATTTAGCAGTCTGTTCCCTAACATGCCACTCTACAAACCTCGAACATTACATTATTGTAGGGTACATAGTTCAGGGGATGTCGTAAGGATTGAGCTGCATGAAAACAAATCAGAAATAGATAGGAGAGAAAAGGGTGATGGTCAAAGAGGAAAGAATGGAACGGAATAACCGAAGACAGAAATAAGTTCCCACGAGGCCATCCGTGTAACGCCGAGAAATCAACATTGATTGAAACTCACAATGTACTGTAGGTTTTCGTGAACAATGGCCTGTACAGTATTGCGTATACTGCAACTGAATTCGGAAATACGAGGATTGGAACTTGAAGAGGACAACTATTTATTCACAACCCGTACAAAAGCGTTACATGTTTGCACCTATTACTGTCCTTCAAAGTAGTCACCAGCGTTATTTAAAGAGATGTATACCGTTAGCAGAGCTTGTTCAGTTGAGGGTGCGAATGGAGCGGTCTATTGCCTGTCGAATCTCTGGAACAGTTCTGAAGCGAATTACACGTAGTGTTTCACTCATCTTCGGAATCAAATCGAAGTCGCAAGGACTTAAGTCCAGGGAGTAAGGTGGCTGGTGCAGTACTTCCATTGACCAAACAGAGCAGCCACAGCTTGCGCTGTATGCGCCCGCACATTGTCGTGCAAAATGATGGGTGTGTCGTTCTTCTTTCGCAAAGCTTGTCGCAGGTGATGCTCCAAAAAAGATCAGTAATACTGTCCATTGACGGTATGGAGGAACGGTAGGATAATACCATTATAGTCGTTCACGAGAATCACCATGAATTTTACCATACTGGGGCTCTGTCGCACTTTAGAAGAGCCCATGAAAGAGTGTTGGAAATGGTTGGGGGAGAGAAGATGTTGCTCAAGGTTATAAGTAAACAGAACTGGTTGGGACATTTTTTGAGAAGGGAGTGCATGCTAGCAGATGCTTTGGACGGACTGGTTTGTGAGAGAAGACTGAGTGGAAGAAGGAGATACAAGATGGCATAAAGGGAAGAGGAAATTATGCGGACCTGAAGAGGATAGCAGAAGACTGAAGTCTGAAGACTGCGACATTAAAACCTGATTTTTGGCAGAACACTGATGATAATGATGATGATAATGACGTGGCCCATGTATCACCTAGTATTACGATACGGCGCAAGAGATCCTCTCCTTCGTGCCCATCGCGTTGAAGTGCGTCTGAGCAATGTTGTAACGCATCCAATTCTGTATTTCCGTCAATTGATGCGGAACCCGTCGTTATGAAAATTTCGAATGCCCTGGCACATTCAATCTGATCCAACTCCGTTGTTCCTGTTTCGAAAACATAGTGACACCGTTACATTAGACCGCTCGCTCACAAGTGACTGTGTTTCCCTGGATTGTGCGCACGACGGTGACGTGGGACGAGCGAGTCCATTGCCTAGGAGGTACGGTAGTCAACAACTTCTACAATCAGCGACAATACTCAATTGCGTAGTGTCTCCTAGAGTTGGCCATTGTTTTATTGTTTCGTAACATAGTTTCGACATTCGGAACTGTTTCAGTGTTTCATAGCCACCATGTATCAGGGGTTCGAAACAGTCGTGCTTCATTCGCTTAGTTTTGATCAACCAGTGGCGGACTAAGGTTGCTGGAGGCCCGGGGCGGGGCGGAACGAAATGAGGCTCCCCCCCCCCCTCCTACCCACTATGTATTAGTATAAAAAAGAATTGGAGCCCCCCCCCCCCCCCCCAGGACGAGAGGCACAGGGCAGTCTGAAAAAATATCTTTCGAGTTTCTGAGGCCTCAGCAGAATGCCAAACGGACTAAAAACCTTGCTTTCGAGGTATTTATAGGCCCTCGAAGACTGGATGCCAAGGGCGCTACTGTGATCAACATTCACGGTCGATACTGAAACTGTTTCATCCCGTCGGTTTCACTGTTACAAAACAAAACCAATAATGCAGGAGAGCGGAACAGACTAATTGAATCGAAACAGTATTGTTTCATTTTTCAGAAGTTCGGCACAGAAAGTCGTTTAACTTACCACTACATTAACAGTTTAACGTGTGTCAAAAACTAATGGACAGACTTGAGTTTGCAGCTTAAGATTACGGAAATCTAGATTCGTTTCTAATGTGCCTGCTGTATTCTGAACTGACAGAATGTCTGCTTTATAAACGTCAATGAACAATGAAACAATTTGTCTGTCAATTTATGGTAATCATATTAAAAACAAAAACCACACACACGATAAACCTACAACTCCTTTAAAAATAATTAAAAAAAATTAAATAAAAAATATAAAGAAACAACATGAAGCCTGAAATGACTTATGTCAAATCTAATATAATGTACAGTATTTGACGTATAAGTTACATATGGGTACACATTTTCAGCTTTATACCCATTCGCAGTTAATGTTATACATTCAGTGAGTATTTGCTGTATTGCGTTTCTATCAATAGCACAGTCGTATAGAACCAGAATATGAATCCAAAAGTTGCGGGTTCGTTTCCCATCAGGACCTAGGATTTTTGTCTGTCACTTCCCACTTCTTTCACCTCGGAAAATGTTGCTGATGTGGATCGGGTAGCACCGTTGATAGAAATCCACGTTAAACAGTAGGCCCATCCTACAACTGGCTGAGTAAGTTAGTTGTCGGAGGAAGGCAACGGCATTCCACCTCCAAACAGTAAGGCACTGTGGTGTTCAAACCAATCTTCGGATCGCTGATTGCTTTACCTTTTTACTTAAAAATTACGAAAGTTTGAACGGTAGATGAAACCGCGAAATAAAGATATTTCTGAAACTTGAATTTTAAGATTAAGTTTATCTTAGTAAAGTACCCAACAGTAGGATAAGGATGTATAAAAATATTAGCTCAATAGATTTTATATGATTTATATTCAGTATCACATGGTAGGTTATCACACACAATACCTATCGAAATTAGGCAGTAGAATGGATAAAAGAAAAGGTATTAATTATAGCTACTTTGATAAAAACCAATATATTAACATAAAAACTATTGGAATAGCAGTAACGTCATTTATTGAGAAAGCAGCGCATTTAATGCAGGGGTAAAATTTTACCCGGCGGCCTCGCGTCATTATGTTTACATCAGAAACACGGCATAAAATCTTTGCCAGGAAGTTATTACTCTGTGAAATTCACAGAGAACGACTTTATTGGTGTTTCGTGCAGACCATGTAGTACATAAATAATGCTGTTTGTGCTCAACGGTTGACAGGTTCTTGTAAGTACCATTGTCCTCGTAAAATGACAAAGCATTTACATTGTCACGCGATTTAGTAATGTCACCACAATGTTGCCAGCCAAAAATAAGTAAATTCCGCTACGGGCACACTCAAATTACACTACCTTCCGGTACAATATCAATTATAATTTATAATACAGACTGCACGACTTACCGACGATATACATACTAAAGAAAATATTCATACTAAATAAAGAACTTAGGCTATAAACAAATATATTCCATACCTTTCTAGCTAGGTTACTTACGATAAACTACGTCTAGCACCACTTTGATGAAGCAGAAATTCGAGTATCATTCAGAAGAATGTAGTTTGATGCAACAGGTACTTTTTATATGGAATTTGAACTTGCGAAATTAAGAGGAATTAATTCAAAAGGGATTATTTTGTTAGCTTTCTTAAAATAGCAAAGAATATATGAGTTTGTTAATACAGCAATATTTTAGTAACCTTGTGGTAGTTGAATCCAGGTACTGGATATTCTGGGATAACAACTTGGGTAACACATTGTGACACAACCGCGACTAATAGAACAGTCATGGGCCACTAAGTGTGGCACCCGTGCTAGCCTAAGGACAAGACTTGGACCGAAACTCCCCACAGATTTATCCAAACACGATATAAATCATGGAAAGCGATAACAATGTTTGAAATAGGTGTAGCTTATAGCAGTAAAATAAATCTGATTACTATGAAACAAAAATTTAACTTAGGTATTCTTACAATACTATTGTTGGACTAATTAAAATTATTAACAAAATGAGTTGGTTTACGTTTTAGGAGGCGATCCACTTATAATATTGTAAAAAGATATAAAATATCCAAGATCGCTTATCATCAATTTTTATTAACGACGACCGGTTTCGCTGAACTATGTCAGCATCATCAGGTCAAATAAAATATTTTACAAGGCCATAATCTTGTAATGTCAAATAGTTGTTATATTCTAATTTACAGTGCATCGGTGCACTATGTCATTATAATAAAACATAATTATCACAGCGAGTGACAAAAGCAAACTCAAGCAAAGTTTGCTTTTGTCACTCACTGTGATAATTGTGTTTTATTATAATGACATAGTACACCTATACACTGTAAATTGGTATATAACAACTGTTTGACATTACAAGATTATGGCCTGACCTGATGATGCTGACATAGTTCAGCGAAACCGGTCGTCGTTAATAAAAATGATGATAAGCGATCTTGGCTATTTTATATCTTTTTACAATATTAACAAAATGTTTCATGAATAAAAATTTATACACGGTCGCCAGCCTAATGAGGCATAAGAATACCAAGCAGTGATAAATTAAGAATGCAGTTAAATTTAGAAGCTTGGTGCATAACAAGTAAAGGGTGGAAGAAACTTTGTCACTAGTTTCATAAGAGATAAAAAAATACCAATCACAATAACTCACCTCATCAGTTACATTCTGTTAATATAGAACATAGCGTGGAATGTAGTATTGCAATGCAAATGGCACTCAGAAACAAGTTACTAAGGCTGATAATTAGTGTTTAAAATAATAAATAAAAATCTACTAATGTTATGATCAATGCTGTTCCTAATGTTCTTTGTAAACAAGTAAGAAATTGGTTATGATTGTGACCTCTACTCAAAAATCTACTAAAAGAACACTGACTAGTATGTACCACTTTGTTGAAAATAATGAAATCTTTCTCCCTACCATGAATTTAATGATTCTTTACAGTTAACTATTATTTAAGTAACACTTTGCTGAATAGATTCATCAATTAAATATGCTAGCCTGGAATCTAGAATGGGGTCACTCAAACTGTACTGACAAATTATAGGAACACTATAAATTTTGATTGATAGCACAAATATAATTTTATTTGTCTTAACTACTTCAATTATATGAAGTGATTAAAATCAGTTATGTGGCAAAACAGTAACTTATTCTTACCAATACTATTGTGCAAGAGCAATGAAATTTATAGTTGTATACTGTATATTCTACTAAGAAGATTCTCCAAAAAATTTACTTTATAAAAATTGATTGCTGCATTTAGAAAAAAAGAATAAGATGACTCGGTTAATAATTCTTTACAGGAGAGGATCCCTATTAGGTTATGTGACTTGGGCTAAATTAGGGTTACGTACACACCACTTTTAACAGAAATGTAACCTCTATTGAAAAAAAAATTCAAAACACAAGCTAAATCTCTCAACGACCAGTTTATAAACAGTAACAATAAATATTGTGACCTGATGTTAATGCGGAGTAGTGACGAGGTGGCGGCACAGCGTATATAGTTCAGATTTCATCTGTATGCAGTTTGTGAGCCGAAATTGTAACAGCGGTTCCCAGTAGCTTCCATTTTGCTCCATATGCAGACTGTAGACGTTTTATCATTGCATCTGCACGTTTACCGAGGCCATTGTACGTAGATTAGTCTTCTGCCTCGAGTGAAACAAATATTTGGGCAGAATACAGTAGCACAAGTCTACCACTACGTCTTGCTGCTGTGCCCTCAGGTTCACTACTGCTGTGAGCTCCCACCACAGACTGACTGCTGTGAATGTCAACCTTCGACTGACAACTCTGTCTCCGTTAGCTGCGCGCCAACACCACCTTTTCATTTACAACGGAATTCCGTTCACATTAAAATCACAACACCTTTTAGTAATCATGCTGGTCGTGAGATATTACAAATTTACATAGTATTGACATACATAAAACGATAAAAAAAATAAAATTGACATTACCAAAACAATTAAAATTACAAAAATATTATGCAAATTTAAACATGATATAGATATTCATAAAATATACAAGGCACATGAAGTACAGACATTACATACCATACAATAGTGCAATCGATTGTAACATGAATGAAATTTAGTATCTAACATAACAAATATGAAATATTATTACCAAAAAAATTATCAAAATAGGGCAATGGCGTTATAACATTAGTGTCATATGCATTTAAATTGTTTAACTTCTGCCCTTCGTGGGGAATGAATGTCTGATGAAACTGACTGCAAGAGTTCTAATAAACGTAGGAGGCGAGGTACTGGAGGCGAAGTACTGGCGGAAGTTGTGAGGCGGCATCGTGAGTCGTGTCCGGATAGCTCAGTCGGTAGAGCGCTTGCCCGCGCAATTCAAGGGTCCCAGGTTCGAGTCCCGGTTCCGACACACAATTTTAATCTGCCAGGATGTTTCGTAATTCATTTAGTCACACGCGACGACACTGTCATTGTTGACAGATGGAACGAGGCACGAGAATTGGCCAGAAATTCTTATATTCTAATTCGTTTCTCTAACATTAAAGTTCAGATTCGTAAAACTCATTGGTAATAAAACAGTACAACAGTAGTACTATCCATTGTCATTGTGTAATTCGTATGTTAAACAATTTTCTTACTTGAGAAAGTCTTGTTGTATCGTCATTGGCTTTACTTCTCTTCTTGTGCCTCTGGCTTGCACTATGGTTCACAAAGTCACTTTTGTTTTGATCCTAGCACTATTTTACACGCTCTGCATTTTGCTTTCGTGTTGTCATCACTAACTGGTTCTAACCACTTCTCAAAATGTCTTTATTTAACGATTTTCCTGTTTTCTAGATTTTTTCTCCTCTGGTGCCAGCTCACTCCTGCATTCTCTTCTCTTCTTTGGTGTTGAACACCCACCTGTATCACTCTTTTTCAGTAGCCTTGTAATTTAACGTTACCGTATCAAATGATTCTCTTCCGATTCACTCGACTTGGTGTTAGTACTGGGTATTAATACATTATTGTCGTGTCGCTACTGTTTACAGTTCCGTGTCCCAGTTATTATTGTCGACTGCCAATTGTCGGCGGCATCCTTCAATGTATCTGACATGTTAAATGTTGACGCATGAATAATGTACTCAAACATTCATACCAGAAGGAATATGAAAGCATTCAAATTAAACCGAACGCAACAAGTGTAGACCATTTTATTATTAAATCTATGTTATTCTGTAAATTAGTAACGTTTTAAAAGTAACGTAATATGCAATTAAATCCTTTTTGCACTTAGAAATAGGCATTTAGCGTTTGTTTCTTTGTTTATTCATAAATTTCTACATTCAGCAGTTGCGGTTTCATTTGGTCCAAACCAATTTTTTTTCTCTGGGTCTCCAAACTCCCCTTTACCAAGCCTAACACACACCATTTGAAAATTAAAGAAACTATATCTTAATGACTCCAGTAATAGAACGAAACAAAGTGCATTCCCCTGTGCATGAAAAGTGAAACAAAATAAGCAATATTCTTGTGATCGATGATTACTGTAAGTCACGTACGGAAACCTAAAGCTGTAACAGAATGTAGATGAGAGGAAACAAATACCGTGAGGGATGAGAAATAGAGAGATGTTATCTTCCTTCAAAGAAACTTCAATATAACAACTAATTATTTTTATGCAATTAGAGAAAATATTTTATATCTGAATGATTTCATTTTCCTTCTAAGTGAAATTTAATGCAAATTCATAGGTAGAACTGAATCAGGTTCAAGAAACAGAGGAATATGATCACTTTCAATATCCAAACGAATAAAATTGTTCAATAATAATATTATAGTGAGGACAGTTTACAACTCACCGCAAAGACGTGGCGACGAGCTGCGACAGGCACATACAAAAGACACACACATACAACACATTCAGCTATCGGCCATGGCCTTCTTCAGAAAATAGAGCACTCACGCAATCACACAGGCACACAACAGTCATACAACCATCACCTCCGAGTCGGAGGCCATGGCCGATAGCTGAATGTGTTGTATGTGTGTGTCTTTTGTATGTGCCTGTCGCAGCTCGTCGCCACGTCTTTGCGGTGGGTTGTAAACTGTCCTCACTATATTATTAATTCCAACCTGGACTTTCCATTATTATATTGTTCAATAAGAGATACATAAACTTAAACCAGACGCTAGAGTGGCCACGTCATATATGAACCACAAGGAAGACATAATGTGGGCAATTTTACTTATCTTGACATCTGTGTTGCCACTATTTAACCTCCAACTGTCGTGTTTCAACTGCTAGAAAGAAAAAGCTGATGGAAAAAATGTAACTCATTTTCTATTGACTGTGTTACGATGTGACTTCAAGTTACGAGAAAATTTATGCTAATGTGATTGGAATTCCACAAAATATAAGCTATTGTTGATTGTTATATACCGTTCCAATTGCCTAGCCAGAAGTGGATGTCGAGTATAAATTGTCAACATTTTAGTAAGATGTTGGAACATACCACATTTTGCAGTGCTACGTGATCAACCACCCTGGGCCTACAGGGCCGACTCCATGGGTGCTCCGGAGCTCGTGCACCCACAAAAATCTTTTGGGGGTGCTGAGCACCCACATAAAACTGAGGTGGAAAATAAAATTCTATAAATAAATAAAAATTGGAAAAATCAAAACTTTCCTTATGACTCAAGAGGCAATGCAAAACGTGGCCATAGCGAGAGACGGTATTTCATACGTGAAAGAAATGATCAGTTCGGTACGCGGGTTCCCAAGCGAGTAGTAATGAGTGTCCGTGTTTTAGCCACTATGCTACCTTTATTCATCCTGAAGCATGTCGGTCCTTTTGACCTTTCAGGTGTACGTATTTATAAACATTCAATTGTGTTCTTTCAGGAATTTAGTTTGAAGAATGTGATATTGATGCTAAAGTTAATAGTTTTTCATTTATGTTTGTCACTTCCCTTGTTATTAAAATTATAGATTCATTGGAAATTTGTAATGCTTTTCTCTCAGGCTTAAAAAAAAACCTTGGACTATATTAATACTGTCACAGATGTCATGAAGTTATCTCGAAGTGATGAAAGTTTCGATGAAGTATACAGCTCTTGCTTGGAACTGACCAAAAAAAATTTTATGTCGGCCTTAAAAATCTAAAAATATTGCAAAGATTTCTTTAAACCTCGGTGACGGTGTTCTACCAAACGATTTTGTCAGAAAGAATAGCTTCGCACAAAAAGTGTTAGATTAGTGTACAGTGAAAAATTATTTCATTGGTCGTGTAGAAGTTTTGGAGTGTTACTTATGTCGAAATACCCACTTCGGCCAATTATATCGCTTTATTGTAGTGTCCTAATGCAGCCATGCTTTCCTTTTCTTCCTCCTCCTTCTTCCTTCTATCTTTAAAAGGCCAGACAGTTGCCTATTTAGTTTCATCAAGTATTGCTCATTCAAATATGCATGAACATGATTTTCAGGAGAGTTGGTTTCGAACATTTGTGAACCGTGATACAGAGCACCGACACTGATTTTCAAAAGTCGGCGACTCTGCTACAGCGTGAATGCAATTAATTTGCTTCAAGTTGCTGACAGGGCATCCTTTTAGCCACCGCCCATGGAATAAGAAGCATCAGAGAGGGGATATGTGGGTGCTGCCACTCACGTCTTGGGGAGCAGAACACAGTCGTTTCAATCTCTCCACTCTTCAGCCTGAGTAGTCGCTCAGCTTTGAAACGGAGCCCTGGGCTGTGCTCCATCTCTGCTCCCTCAGATCGGCTATCAGCCTCCCTTTTGTTTCCCGTGCCTTTACTTCATTACTGCCCAGACTGGCAGACACCTCCAGAATTCACCGTGTATTTGAGAATACATCAGAGTCCTTTATTGCTCCGTTCCTATTGCACACAGCTATCTCTTTCGCCGCTCACCTCTCCCATCTTTGACACAGGCCGTTTCGACACAAGTTACGGGTTTTATTATACGATTCAGAAAAATGTATTAACGCATCTCGTTAAATTTTACTTACGGCAGCAGCAGCAGCATGGTGTGTTAATTTCAGCAACAAATGTTCGTTTTACGAGAATAGTTAATGTACAGACCGAACATGCGTACATACAAAATCTGTCAACCATATAGCATTAACCCTAGCACCGCTAAGGGTGTGGGGGAGGTCAAAAATTGCCCACGGTATTTGTTTTATTTGTTTAATATATCTAGTTGTTGGAGTATAGAAGCAAAAATTTAGGTAGTTGTAGAAAAATATCTAGAGTATATTCTGTCACGGTTTTATAATTTTTGTAATTAGACATCCATGTGACAGATCCGAGCTTAGTGGTTCTAGGGTTAATTATTTATTTCACGGTCATCACAAAAGACCACTTATATATTTTTATGTGAACGGATTTTCAGAGTATTCAAGCGTTGCCAACGTGAGAACACTACGATACTGATGCCGTAAGTAAAATTTTACCGACCCATAAAATGAATCTAAAAATCTTAACGTGCAATTACATTTAATTTAAGTGCGGGCAGTTTTTGCCCCCCCCCCCTCTCCCCCCTTCCTTAGACATCGGCGATACAACTTTTCTCATTAAAATATTTCTCAGTACGACAGAAAGAAATGCAGTTTCTGACTGTTGGTACCGCTGTATTACGTTCCCATTGTTTTGAAATAAATCTCCATTGGTGTTAGAGTAGTTCTACATTACTCGCAGTTCTAATAAAATGTCTCGACAGTATCAGAATTACTGTAACTGTTCAAGCTGTTGACTTTTATTCAAGAGGAATATGTCACATCTGTTTGGAGACTAAAAACTCTAAAAGGGAAAAGGACAAGATGACAAAAGTGTCTATTGTTTGTTGCAGGTGTTCCAAGTATGTGTGCTCCACTCATTCTACAAAAACAATCATATTCACAAATTGTGAAATTGAAAGTGAGTAGGAAGGAAAACCTCAATTGTAATTTTTACTTTGATTTTCTGTTTTCGTATTTGTGGTTTGGTATTGTACGTTCTTCATGATTTCTTAATACTAGTCTGATGTATATCTAAGTGTTAGTTTCATGATAAAAATATAGTAATATTTGTCATATTCATTACTTTATTTGTTGTGTTCGCCTCTGTTATAATATTCCTGATAACTATGGAAAGGGTGTTGCAACCTAATAAAGAAATTCCTAGTTCATTAAATAATAAAAAATAAACAAACAAACAAAAATAGATAAATTGTTAAAAAGTGAAAAGAACGTGAGGGCAATTTTTGCCCCCCACTTAGACATCCATGTGACAGATCCGAGCTTAGTGGTGCTAGGGTTAATTATTTATTTCACGGTCATCACAAAAGATCACTTACATATTTTTATGTGAACGGATTTTCAGAGTATTCAAACGTTGCCAACGTGAGAACACTACGCTACTGATGCCGTATGTAATATTTTACCGACCCATAAAATGAATCTAAAAATCTTAACGTGCAATCAAATATAATATCTTAACTTCCACTGTTAATATTTTATAAAAACTGTGATCTGTAATGAATGTTACCCTTACAAAAAATAACCTTCATCGCTGAAATTAGGCCTAATTTCTTAGCATAATTACATGCAAACGTATCTTTGTTCTGCAGTTAAAAATGAAATATATGTTTGACAAGAAATAAACTTATTTTATGGAACTCGTGAAGTTAATGACATGCCAATTTCTAACAAATGTCATAAAATTACTAAATGTAAATCCTACGCAGTGAAATGCAAACGTATTATCCCACATTGAAAAGTAAACCTTTTCATAAAACTATATAAAACAGTGAGTGCCATTTTCTTGAATTGATATTAAGTTCAAAATTAAATTACATGCTTTAACTCAATCAAATAATTGTAAACAATATTTGCATTGTCGAGACAATTATGAAGAATTTTTTGGAAATGTATAAATTCCTCATATTTGAACATGAAACAAAAGTCCTTTAACCGTTTACTTTAAAATCGACGATAGATAAAAGTATCGTAATTTAACATTTTCCATGAATTCTAACAAAACAATTCAATGAAACAGTGCCTCTATGACTCACCTATACAGAGTAATTACTACAGTTACAAATCTAATTAAAACCGTTTTTCGTACACGATATTTCTTTAGATTAAGTCATTACCTTCAAAGACAACAAAAATTACCTTTAAAACTTTCTTACACAACTCCTAAATGTTAAGCCATCTTAAAATAACAGCCATATCAGAGGGCCTTGTCTGTTCCACCTACATTGCTTCACTACTAAATTTTTATTTCTCTGCCTGGTTACCACTTTCTCTAAGGGCCTCACATAGGAAGCTAAAATGAAGGAGATGACGATATGTATTCCTAGTGCAGACGTCACTTGAAATACAGTCTGGTTGAAGCCTGCCACACGTCAAGGGGAGTCTTGTGAAACTGTTTTTCCGTTGAAACCTAAACCTGAGTTCTTGGTGTTATTGAGCTGAATTGGCTAGGCACTTTGAACGGTATATAACAATCAACAATAGCTTATATATTGTGTAATCCCAATCACATTAGCATAAATTTTCTCATAACTTGAAGTCACATCGTAACACAGTCAATAGTAAATGAGGTATATTTTTTCCCATCAGCTTTTTCTTTCTCGCAGTTCAAATACGAGAGTTGAAGATTAAATAGTGGCAACACGGATGTCAAGACGCACAGGATACCGTGCCCACGGGTGCGGTCAAATAAGAGAGTTGAAGATTAAATAGTGTAGTGATGGGCAGTTCGGATCATTTCAATGTTTCGAAACATACGGATCATCTGAGTCTAGTGAGTCGACTCACTGTTTCGGCACACGAAACATCTGGCGTGCCGCAGTGCCGTGCGCCACGCTAACTCTCCTGATTCACGTGAACCGCGACAGCTGCAGGGCGCCGTAGGAGTCGACTCGCTGCTTCGGCACACGAAACATCTGGCGTGCTGCAGAGTCGTGTGCCGCGCTACCTTCCCTAATTCACGTGAGCCGAGACAGCTGCAGTAGGGCGATACAGCAAATACGACACATCTATGGAATATCAATATGGTTTTAATACGTTATTCACTAGACTTAATTGAACGGCATGGGATTTGTTTGCTATTACGATTTTACAATCGTGTTAAAGCGTAAACGTTTCCTAAGTTACTCACAGTTTCATACAAACAATAATGTAACAAAGGAAGCACAAAATAATAATGTTTAAATTCCAAAGTGATGAAACATTCCCAACCTTCAAAATTCCATAATAAGTCTAAATTATGGTTCAATTGTCTACGTGCATCCAGAAATGAATAACTTTTCTAACCAATCAATATAAGCAAACTATTAAGATTTGTTCCCAAGACATATTTAATGCAATAAACAGATATTACTACAAGTGTTAACACAAGGAAACACATTTCACAATTTACTTGACGAAACCACAAAAATGAACTAAAATCTTTCAATGTCCACATACATATTCTAATAATCAGATTCATCTTCAGTCAGTCAAATAAAAGGGAATCAGTTATAGTTTCTGTAAATTGAAATAAAAAAAGTTGTTTTTGACGTCTTACTGAGAATGCGGTTTCGTCTCACTGAAATTATTTGCCCTTGCTTCGAAAAGACGTTCACCTGGCACAGATGTAGCAACAATGCATAACAACGTTTAGTTCACGCGAAACTACATAACAACACCGAAGGACTTCACAATTTTTCTCGGTGGTATACCTGTTTTAAAACATCAGTTGAAGGGTACCGGTAGCATAATTCAAAATATCGCGTAGCTCGTTAAGGGAACAACTTCAAACCCGTCGCACGCCTGGGCGCTGTGTCGAACCCACCCAGACAGACGGACAGCAAAGCGCATGTTAGCGGTATCTAGCGTCCGATACATGAATCACAAGATTCGTTGTTTCGAAACAGTGCCGATTCAAGTTTCGACTCAGTCGAACAGTTCGCTGACTCGATTCACTGTGTCGAAACATCAACTCAGTAGCCAACTCTAAAATAGTGGCAACACGGATGTCAAGACGCACAGGATACCGTGCCCACGGGTGCGGTTCCTGTAGGGGAATGCTTGACTACCGTGGTCGAGCTGATCTCTACGAGTTTACGTAAGTAACTCGGGCGTCCGATCGTTATTGTCGTGAGTGCACTCGTGTTCTCTCGATAATTTAATTTTGGTCCGGGGCAAATCCCGGAGATAAAGGGGCAAATCCCGGAGATAAATTAAATTGGTCCCAATCCCCCGGCTCCGACCAAGGTTTTCGGGAGGTTTTCCTTGGTTGTAAGGCGTATGCCGGAGCTGGTAAGCCCCTCCCACATATTCCCAATTGGGATTCTCCCTTTGCCCTACTATCAGCTTGTCTGATAATTGGCTGAATAGAACCGCGACTCTTTATGGGCCGGATCTCAAACAGCCCGCTCCACTCCTCGGAGTGGAGAATGAAAAGAATAAGGTTTTTTTTTTTTTTATGTCAAGAAATGAAATCTGCTGATAGTATGTCATCCTTTTGGTTCATATCTGCCGTCTGCTATTGAAAGTTGTGAGCAGATACTCGGGTGGCCTCTCGAGCGCTTGGCTTAAATTTATATAACTTTCATTAGAGAATTTCTTCCTCGTTTGCATATTGGAAGTGAGCATATTTCTCTGTTCCTTGAACCTGATTCAGATCCACCTCTGTGTTTGCATTAAATTTCACTTTGAAGGAAAATGAAATCATTCAAATGTTAAACTTTTGTAGTTGTTGAATTTAACACATGCATTGTAGAATCGTGTTATGAGGAGATGTTACGTACAGTTAACACATGTTATAGCTACTGGGAAAACAGAAATATAAAGATACATTTCATCCTTACAAACATCACTTGCATAATCTATGCTACTAAGAACAAAGAGGAAGATTAAGTAAATGTTGTGTTGGTTTGTGAACGGTAAAGGAGAAGTATGGTCTTCTGAAGCTTCACGAAGAGGGACTACCTTTACACCCGATTGTCAGTAATATCGGTGCGGGAATCGACGACTTAGCAAAACATGTGGCTTCGCTACTGAGACCATTTGTGGGCAAATGTTTGCACCACATTCGTAGCTCCGCCGATTTTATTACTAGACTGAAGTCTCTCCGACTCCACAATTCGGACGTATTAGTAAGTTTTGATGTCGTCTCATTATTTACTAAAGTTTCACTGATGGATTCACTGGCGCTCATTGGTAGGACGTTCAAAGCCGACATAACAGTACTGTCCCATCAGTGCCTGTCCTCTACTTATTTCTTATTTAATAATGAATACTTTCACCAAATTGACGGTATTGTCAAGGAAAGTCCACTGTCCCTTCTGGTAGCAAACATTTTTATGGAGGAATTTGAGGAGAAGGCACTGTAGTCGGCAGAGTTTAAACTAACAGTTTTTTGGCGTTACGTGGACGACACATTTATAGTTCGGCCCCATGGAGAAGAAAAGCTGGCAGGATTCGTAAAACACCTGAATTCCATCCACAAGAATATTCAATTATCATGGAGGTGGAAAAAGACATGTGTGGCATATCTGGATGTCCTTGTCATTAGAAGAACTGATGGGTCTCTGGGTCACTCCGTCTATCGGAGCCCACACACACACAGATCTATATTTGTAGACGACAAGCTGCCACCACCCTGCACAAACCACAGGTGTGCTCTGTTGCACCGGGCACATGTGGTATCTGATAAGGGCAGCTTTCCTAATGAAATAGGACATTTGCAATCAGTCTTCAGGGAAAATGGATATTATTCACGCCTCATCTGCACAGCTGTAACAAGGAAGAAATATAGAGAACAAACAAAAAGATACGGAGGTAATTAGTTCCAGGGCGTTCCTTCCGTATGTGTACAACCTCTCTTCTAAGAAAGAATTCTAAAAAATCATTGTGTAAAAGTGATATTCCAACCACCTGCGAAGTTCTCGGCTTTGCTTGGCTCTGCAAAGGGTGATTTGGGATTGAGAAAGGTGGGAATTTATAAGATCCCTTGTCAATGTGCCCAACTACTCGCATAGTACGAGAAAGATGAGTGGATCATGAGCGACACACACGTCTACTGCAGACCAACAGATCAGCCATAGCAGAGCACTGTATTTCCACGGTTCCACGGGACACTCCATGGATTATTCTGAAACAAAAATTTTGGCTACGACAAGATCCTTTCGGGATTCGATTAAGGAGACCGTTGAAATACTGTTGACAGAATACCTGAGTTATCTGGATGGCGGCTTTCAAATGGATGAAGCATGGGACCCTGTAATTTCTTTAATCACTTCACAGAGACATAGGTCTACATCTAGTGCGGCCTCTGATAAAAAGTGATTTCTTTCGACCACCGCACTTAAGATGCGCGATGGCGCATTCCGACAGATGGCGCGAATCTAAGTGCACCATTACGCAGACGCGGCCCACTTCTGCAGCAGAGCGCCCCAAATTATAGGAGGCGCTCTAGTACCACCCTGACTGCGCAGGCGCCGCCGCGCAAATCTTTGGTATATATAGAACGACGCGCACCAATAATCTTCAGTCTCGTACTCACCTGAAAATGCTTGCATGTTTGTCAGCCGAAAGATCGTTGGAAGACGTCAACATGATCCAGCTCGAAATATGATGGACTAATCAATACGTTGGGAAAACTTCAAGACACACATTATTGTAATGCTTCCTGGGTATTTGCAAGAAACTACAAATTGCGACTACATTATATAATAATTTTTATTTCAGTTAACAATTCATTAAAACTTCATGCCAGTTTTCTGTGATCCATCTGTAAAACGCTCTTCTCCCAACGTTTCCTTGCCTACTGCGGGCAACATCTTCAGGAGTGAGTCGACGACTGGCTGCTGTACGCTGGAGGTCCTACTTATATAGTGCACATAGAGGGCGTTACACGCATTTACAGAGAAGCCATAGAGTCAGAAAACATCATAACAATTTCAATAGAAAGTAATAAGGTTTGAAATTGGATAAGATATGGCAGTTTACTTTGCACCAAAGAGGTGACAGTCGATTACCCTTAATCGAGAGCGATAACACTGGTCAGAGATAACTTCATAGTCGGCAGCACGTGACAAGTGGGGGCGCCCCCTACGCGCTTTATATAAGCAGGACCTCCAGCGGCTACCAGCCATTCGCGACTCACCCCTGAAGTGTTGTTAGCAGTAGGCAACGAAACGTTGGGAGAAGAAAGTTTTTCAGATGGTCCACGGCAACTTAGCTTGGAAGTCTTAATTAACGAAGACGCCGGCTGTGAAAGCCTACAAGTTATGATTACTGTTCACTGGTTTATTACAACTGAGTACGAGATTACTTCATGACTACTGAGTACTACTTCCACTCACGCGCTATCATGGGCGCGTATATATAAACAATAATGGATTACAGAATGTTTTAGAATAAAGATTATACAGTAGTGATAATTGATTTAAGTTCCATAAAAATAAGTGTACCTTTTTCGCAAATAATATGCATAACAGGTTATTCAGTATGAACTAAGAGTATGTAATTAAAAAATGAAAGTGAAAATTAGGTGTGTATGCAAATTATGGTTAGAGTAGTGTTGGTTTGTTTACGTAAATTCAATTGGATGATTTTAAAACAGTCGCGAAACTTTGTTACAAGCATATCATGACAAATTGTTAAGTGTATTTTAAATAAAGTCAGGAAATGTTAGCAACAAAATTCGTATAAAAACATGATTTCACAGTACTACAACTGGTCGTTATTCTGAAGTTTTTAGAAACAGAAGTATTTTGACAAAATCATCTAGACAGCAAAGTTAATGGTATAACAAAGTATTTTCGTAATATACTGTAATAGTTATACAAAGATAGAGCTTCTTTAATATGCATAAAGATAACTATATTCCGAAATGGCACTTTATCAAACAAATAGATTACCTAAGTTTACGTTCATTAAACAGCGTAGTAATATATGCCTGTGGGCCTAACCATATAATGCAGCATCTCTGACAAATTACCTAAGAGTTGACAGAGAGTTAAGAAAAATGGGATTTTTGGTAAAAAATGGTGCAAATAGCCATTATAAAATTTTACAATCACGCTGAAGACATTTACAGGGCACCTAGGCAGTCATTTATCTTAGACTGAGCTTAGGTTTGGGAAATACGTGGAAGTAGAGCCTGAAAATTGCTTCATTTTACAGAAAAGAATATCCCTGGCGATGGGGGCAAGGGAGGGGGTAGGAGAGGGCGAGTGAGGGGCTGCCACCTGCCCACTACAAATTTTCCCGAATACACAAGGTTTTCTTTTAATCTATTGTTGTGACAAAAACGATTTTTTGGTGTCTGCCTCTCTCTCTCTCTCTCTCTCTCTCTCTCTCTCTCTCTCTCTCTCTCTGTGTGTAACACACACACACAAACACACACACACACCAATGCAAGTCTTAGAGGGGTGGTGGAGGGGAATGGCTGCTGCTCCATAGACACGTTCCCCTGGATTCGTCTTATAGTGTCGGAGCTTATGCTGATACCAGAGACAACTACACCGCTATCAATAAGACCACAAGAACACAGTCAACAGTCGGCAATGCGAGTTCGTAGATTCCCGTCAGAGGCCTCGCATTACGAACACTATCACATAATTGGCGGAATGACAGGTAAATAGTCGACACAAAGGGCCTGTAGGACACTACTCATCTATCCAGCAGTGTTCACTGAGCATAGTGAGTATCGGGACTTCAGGACAGAGTGCTATGCTTCGCAGAACTATCACCTTGATACAGCGCTTCACAGTGCTACGAGACCTGATTACGAAGTGAGGCTTAAAAATATCGTGTGCATTCAAGAGAACTTTGAAGTATTCACTTTATAACACTGATGGTACTTTTCCAACGCCCAAAGTTCAGTATTCATTTGGTTCTAGTAGATAGTAGCTCATAGTAGTTCATAGTAGCTAGTAGCTCATAGCAGATAGAATTTTCTAAAAATTTCTTTTAAAATATTGTCACGTGAGCTTTACAGCTGAGCAATATGTTTTATTACGTGATTTGTTTTCTTTCATAATTTCTGATGAGGGAAATCTTAGTCATTGCCGAAACCAGGTCAAATAATTTTTAATTTGCGACCGAGGGCTGTTTATTATCCATTGACGTTGTAACGGTCGCTGACAATAGCAGCTATGTTTAAAATTTTGTGTTTCTAGAAAATTTCGTATGTTATTAAAGTTGTTGGATATTTATAACGTTTACTTTCGCCCTACTACTAACACAACCCACGACACACCTGTGGGTGGAACATTTGTAGATACCAGAGGAAATGCAGTTTACTGTAGTCAAGGCGATTAAAATACGTGTAACACTAAGAAATGGGCCTTATGCTGAGAACTGACACAGAGATACACCTAACTGATGCCCTGCACTGACAGAAGTCAATGATACTAAAATTTATCAGTGCTGTCTGGTGAATTCTTTACAAAATTAAACGACTCGGCCATTTATAGCCCAATCTTTTCCGGTACATTAAATTACATGCGTCACATTACCACCTTAACAGACTGATAATGGTTCTGTTTACCTCTGAATACCTAAAAATTTAGAGAAGCAGCCTGAGACATATTTATCAACATAAAAGCTGAATGATTGTGATTGAAGTTGTCATATTTTGTAATGAGTAACGCAATATATCGACTTGAATAGCTCTGATCCAAATAGAAGAGTTTCGGAAAGGGAATTGTTGCATCATTTACGTTTCTGTATCTGACACACCATAAACCTTCAATGTACATTTCCAAATGCTGCATCAAGGTGCGGTTATTAATGTGTAATGAATATTCCGTTGACCATCACTTATTTTTTCGTCCAGTGACAGTGTTGCATAGTGGTGTTAATAGCCCATTAAGAGACTCTGAATATGCAAAATGGACTACAATCAGAGATAATTTGTTCGAATCGTGCACAGATGGCGCATTGCGTGATTCTGTTCAAGCATGTTCCGTTTCTGAATAATAATAATAATAATTTAGATGTTATTTAAAAACGAAGATTGTCGCTTCGACGTTACTCAAGTATCGTTTGCTGTCAGAGAAATTTCTTGGGAATAACTGCGAAAGAGACGTGAGAATGGCGAAATGGCTGAAACGAGAATCGTCCTAATTAAATAACATCCAAACAAAAGTAATTGTGCATCAGAAATTTAGGAATAAATATTAATATAGCATTTACGGACTTGATATATGCTGCGGGCCCACCTGAGACGAAACGAAAATAATATCTACGGTTGAACTAGTATGGTGACCAACTCAATAGGTCTATGTAACCTTTGCATTCGTTAGTAAGTTAATGACGGAGTCACAAGAACGCAGGAGTGTGATGTTATCCGTATGTGTGGGCCTGATTACCCACTAACTTGGTCCATGGGGAGATTGAAATGGACGGAAACGTTTCGAACGAAGAGCGGGTTTAGTGGGAGAGGGGAAAAAGTGCCAAGGCAAAAGCCAAGGAAAGAAAACAAAACCTCTGCGACAGTCTGGTCGGGTAGTAAAGGCAGTACCGCTTTCTTTTGCTATCTGCGATAGTCAGACATCCACAACAGAGTTCGTGTTCACACCAGGTATACTGCAAGTGCGGTACCATTAGCCACTGCAATGATCAGTTCGAGCCAAAGAGAGGTACTACTGCGTTTGGGTACGAAGTAAAAATGAGCTACCTAGTAGATTTGGCGTTACAGTTCTGTTATTGTAAAACAAGTTAATATGACGACCCTTCTTCCCCGTGAATCGTCCGATGATATCGCCGTACCATGTGGCTCTGAAGCATTCACAGAAATGTTTTTTCGATTGCGGTACGGGCAGGAGCTGCTAAGCGATCCTGGGCCATACTGCTCTTAAAATACGTTTTTACGCATACGATATAAGAAAAACTGCTTTCATTCGAAGCACTTGTTGCAGAAATTGTAGCTATGAAACTAAATAATTTGCATGCTTCTGGAAGAATTTTGTCCCTTTTATTCTCAATCATTCTTTTGATCATATCCCTTAAACTGACAGACTGAAATGTTGGTTTACGATTGGAAAAATTCACAGTTTCCAGTTCTATCTGCAATTGCGAAACCACCATAATTTTGTAATAATGAATCTACGCCATCAATTGGGAAATGTTGCGCATAATTGCAGAACTGATTACTATCTTCTAAATTAAGAACGAGCAGTTTATCGCAAGGTGAAAATATTGTTTCCAGTTCTGTTATAACATTGTCTAACATTTAGAAATACACAGTATTTTGATGTCAATGTATTTCAAATGTATTCATCCATCATTCCAGCTCTCCTCATTGAAGTTTCAGGTTTCAAGTTGGCAGAGCGTTACGTAAAATTTAAATAGTCGTCTCTTAAATTTTTAATGTAAGCAATACATTCTGAGACGGAATCACTGCTAAACGGTGCGTCATTTTTTACTTTTCTTATTAATTTTGTAAATGAGTTCACCCTTAGAAAATACGTTTTCAAAAAACAGAGAGAAGAACAACAAAGTTCAGGAGACTCCTTTAATGCAAACGCTTGTCTTACAGTCGTTGAACTAGAGACTGCATTGTTAATTACTTCATTTAAAATCTAAATTAGCCCCAGACGGTTTTCATGAATGGCAGATATTATTCTGCGTTACAATTCTAACTCGTTTCACTGCTCGCCGGAATTCGTTTACCAACAACACTGTCAAAATCTGCTATTCGTTTAGAAGACCGGTGGAAGAAAGCAGGAATATACTGAAGCGAGGAGAAAAAAAAATCCCTCTTTTATAAAAGAGCAGCTCTGCCGCAAAACTAAATTCTAACGATGCACGAAACAGTGACTAACAAGAGCTTTGAGGGGCAATTTCACGGATCTTAGCTTGGAGGCAATTCAATTCTCCTGCCAAAACAGAAGCACCGACCACCAGTTTATTCTTCCTATCGTCATTTCCAAATATGCGTTTCAGCCCAGTGCACAATATGCTTAAGTCTTAAGAACTACTATTTTAATAGCCTCTTCTATTCCACGTAAAAACAGTTCTCAAAGCCACGATATCAATTCTGTCCAAAAGAAATTTTCTTCTATTGTTTATCTTACGATATGAAAAGCTGATATCCTTTAACATTCTTACCACTGTCCCTATACTGCCATTAGACGCGATTTTCTATTTCATTCGTGAAATTAATCGTTTCTCATATACGGTACATCTCAAAAAAGCCTTCGTGGGAATACTCAGAGCGAAATAATTTTGTGTTCTTGAGACAGATCTAGTGTAGAATTAGTGTTGATGATAAATATATGAAAGCACACATTCCCAGCTTTGATGTAAACTTTTATTTTATGTTTTAGCCTATTTACACTATTCTCAGCCCTTTATAGGGCAGTACTATGAAAGTGCAAAATGAAACTTGGAATACATCTACATCTACATCCATATTCCGCAAGCCACCTGACGCTTTGTGGCACAGGGTAATTTCATTTCATATCAATGACAAGAGATTAGTTGTATTACATGTTTCTTTTCTTGATTTTCTGAATACAAGGTGTCGTATGTGGTGGTAACCATTCTTACGAGAGATAATTTGTGATACTGGATTTTGTATAATGTTCTCTGGTCAGACATGATAAGGACTACAACAAAATGGAAGTGATAGCTAATAAATATTACCAATGGTAATACCACTCACTGGTAATAAAAGCAATTTTAATTGGTGGCTCAATTAGTAAATTTATGACAAACTTTTACATTCGTTATTGAAATAGTTTGTACCCTTATTTTGGGAGACCTGTGTATGATAATAACGCTGTAACATCATAGCTGATATTCATTAGAAAGCCCGAGAAATCGTAGTTCAAAAATGAACAACTTTCGGGGATTTTTCCGCCTTGCTTAAAGCATCACCAATTTTTCGGAATAAATACTTCAGCATGCAACACAAGTAAATGATATGTATTACAATAGACGCAAAAATGAGCAGAGAATTATTCTCTTACCTTGGAATGCTCTAATCTCACGCGTTTCTGACTTGCACAGCGAGCTATCGTTGACTGTGTACAGTTGTAAATAATACCACATCCAACGGTAAGAATGTTTACCACTTAACCTACGTACTACATTTAGAGAAGGCAGAGAGGCGGTAAATCAAGAACTGGTATATATTTGTGCCAGAGAACGTTAAACGATTTCTTATAATGAAGGTCTGCATGAACAGACTTTTCTGTATAAAGAACTGGATGGTAAGTATACTTACAGTACTCTATAAAGGATTAGAAAAAACGACCAGATCGCTTACGTCACTTGCGTTGCGATTTAAAATATGCCAACTGAAGGTCGCCTCGCTTAATATGCGCTGTACACTTCTCAACCCCACACCAGACGCTTCACATGTTGGGTAATGTCAATGATGGGCCGAGCACCATATGACGAAGAGTCGTCTGTAACAGACTCAATTCTGAAGAAATTACACTTTAAGATTACTATGTTACTTGTTTCTGCAACATTTGGCACTTTTCTGATCCGTTAACCACTACAAACACTTAGCACACAATATAACTGTCAACAATAGAGAATAAAGTATTTATTCACATTCAAAATAGACTCTGCAACGTGCGAAACAGTGGCTGAAGCGTCACATGCTACCGCACATCACTCCACTACCGCCCCGCCCTCCCCCTGCGTGTCTGCACATAACAGGAGAAACCATAAGTGGCGGCACCATGGCCCCCTGGCCTCCCTTATGATACGTTGTCCAAGACGCGGCTGTTAACTGCGGCGACTGCAATTCGACCCCCCTCCCTTTCCGGCTGTGGCGATCGGCGGCAAGGCGGGAACTCGACAGCAGCCGCTGCCGTTTCCCAAAGGGAGATGAAAATGAAAGCTAACGGAGAGTTGAAGGAACTTGAGGAGATAGGCCGAAAGTTGCCTTATGAAAAACATAAGGGGTCGCCTCTGTCTGAGGATATTTGCACTAGATGCCACTGTCAGCACACTGCGATCCGCGTGCTCGACTTTCTCCCTAGACGCCCGTCACTGTGCCTCCAGATTTGGCGCGCGCAGACTTCTTCCTGTTTCCGCGTCTTAAATTAGCCCTGAAAGGCTTATGCATCGCAACGGTTGAGGACCTCAGTGCGTCAAGTGATTCCAGAATAAACATTTTCTGACAGTTTCCAACAGCTCTGTAACCAATGTCAGAAATGTATTTTAACCAAAGGCGATTACTTTGAAGGCCAGTAAAGGTTTTTTTTTTTTTTTTTTTTCGTAACTCTTGTTACATATATTTCCTGACACCATTCATCGAATTTTTCACAGGCACATTCTGTTATTGTTTTGGTAACTGATATTCTTCCAACCAGCCTCGCTTTTACTTTCCTTCCTATTGTTTTATAATTTTGTCTAACACCATATCGAATATAAGTGATGAGAGCCCGTCGTGTTGTCTAACTCCGGTGCGTATCTCGAATGGCGCTGTGATTAATCCCTTGAATTTTATTTTGACGCAATGTTTTTTATCTATTCCATATTTTTCTATTGCATCAAAAAGAGCCTGCCTATCTAAGGAATCGACAAATGTGACTACAGTGCTGTTCCTCTGTGTAATCTTCAGGATCGTTCGCAGATACCAGATCTATTTAATTTAAGCTCTATAGGTTACACTCTTCAAACGGATTTCTTCACCACAAAATTCCTTTATGAATTGTTAAGTAACTAATAAACCAGAAGGAGTTTTAGTAATACTCCTCAGTTTCACTGGCCTCAACGTCGAAAATTTTTAACTTAAAGCATTAGTCCATAACCATTATCATGTTAAATGGATAAGAGGCGCAAGTAACTTGTTAATTTTCCTTAGTGGTGAAATATTTTTCTTATTATAAAAGAAATAGGATTTATAAAAAAAAAAAAAAAAAAAAAAAAAAAAAAAAAAATTATTTTCAGTCCATATTTTCACTTCGATATTTTAGATCGTTTGGCGACCCTGAATAGGTAATGCGAACCACTGGTGGATCGCGACACACATTTTGGAAGCCATTGTTATAGTTTCATTAGATAATAGCGAATTCTCTTTAGTTGACAAAGACACCTTCATAAACTACTGGCCATTCAAATTGCTACAACAAGAACGAACGCAGATGATTAACGGGTATTTATTGGACAAATATATTATACCAGAACTGATATGTGATTACATTTTCACGAAATTTGGATGCAGAGATCCTGAGAAAACAGTACCCAGAACAACCACCTCTGGCCGTAATAATGACCTTGATACGCCTGGGCATTCAGTCAAACAGAGCTTGGACGGCGCGTACAGTTACAGATGCCCATGCAACTTCAACACGATACCACAGTTCATCAAGAGTAGTGACTGGAGTATTGTGACGAGCCAGTTGCTAGTTCACCATTGACCAGACGTTACCAATTTATGATATCTGGAGAATGTGCTGGCCAGGGCAGCAATCGAACATTTTCCCGTCCAGGACCCGCAACATGGGGTCGTGCATTATCCTGCTGAAATGTAGGGTTTCCCAGGGATCTAATGAAGTGTAGAGCCATGTACTTGTCAAAGTGCCTTCGATGCGAATAAGAAGTGACCGAGACGTGTAATCAATGACACCCCATACCATCACGCCGAGTGACACGCCAGTATGGCGATGACGAATACACGCTTCCAATGTGCGTTCACCGCGATGTCGGCAAACCTGGATGCGACCATCATGATGCTGTAAACAGAACCTGGATTCATCCGAAAAAATTACGTTTTGCCATTCATGTACCTAGGTTCGTTGTTGCGTACACCATAGCAGGCGCTCCTGTGATGTGGCGTCAAGTGTAGCCGCAGCTATGGCCTCCGATAGTCCATGCTACTGCAAACATCGTCGAACTGTTCGTGTAGATGGTTGTCGTCATGCTAACGTCCCCATCAGAAATCGAGAAGTGGCTGTACGATCCGTTACAGCCATGCGGATAAGATGCCTATCAACTTGACTGTTAGTGAAACGAGGCCGTTGGGATCCAGCACGGCTTTTCGTATTGCCCTCCTAAACCCACCGATTCCATATTGTGCTTACAGCATTGGATCGCTACCAACACGATCAGCAATGTCGCGATATGATAAACCGCAATCGTGATAGGCTAGAATTCAATCTTTGTCAAAGTCGGAAACGTGATGGTACGCATTTCTCTTCCTTACCCAAGGCATCACAACAACGTTTCACCAGGCAACGCCGGTCAACTGCTGTTTGTGTATGAGAAATGGGTTGGGAACTTTCCTCATGTCAGCACGTTGTAGGTGTCGCCACCGGCGCCAGCCTTGTGTGAATGCTCTGAAAAGCTAATCATTTGCATTTCACAGCATCTTCTTCCTGTCGGTTAAATTTCGCGTCATATTCGTGGTGAAGCAATTTTAATGGACAGGAGTGTATTTTGGTTTCTTACATTGTAGTAAGGCTATGCTACACCTACGAACAATTAAATGTATTTCTAAATTTACAAACTAAATTGGCGGCGCTCTTAACTAAATTCACACAAAAAAAATCAACGTATATCCTAGAACGCTGCACACGAACGTAACACGAATAGATAGGTAACGGAAAATTGAATTTTGGTTCACCACTATGGGCGTTCAAAGGATTTTGCACCACAAAGTGCGCTGCTCGATTTTGAATTTAGCCAACGAACAGTATGATAACTGAACCACAGACTCGAAACTAATGCATAACCAACCCTCTTAATTATCTCCAAAAGTAAAATTAAGCTAAGAGTATGATTTATTCATGGACGACCGGTTTTGATTTTATGTGAAATCATATGCTGTTCGTACATTTTTTAGAATGTGGTAACGTATTTAAAAATTAAAATGCATGTTTAACCAGAGCTGTTTCGGTCCAGGACTATCATCATAGATAAACTACCCAAAAATACAAAATAAGATAATGAATGTACATAATAAAGAAGAAATTAAGAAGCAAATACCACACATAGGACTCCTGATGTTTTCAGCGAGATTATTTTATTTAATGCTGTTGACTAACGTGTTTTAATACCTTGTAAGTATTTATATAACATTCATTATTTTATTTTGTATTTTTGTGTAGTTTATCTATGATGATGGTCCTGGACCAAAATTAGTCGATTTTAAGGATTTTAGTAACACAGCTGATGGTTAAAGATGCATTTTATTAAATACATGACGGCTCTTAGCACTGACTTTACCAAAACATTGGTATTTAAATAATAAATAAAAAAGAAGATGGAGGTTAAACAGAATGTGCAACATTGTAATAAGTCAAAATATAAAATCCAGATTTTATACTATGGACTTTTTAAAAGTTTTCAAACAGTCTATATCACAACATGTTGATTTTATATTTTGACTTATTAAAGTTGCACTTTCTGTTTAACATCCATCTTTTTAAAACATCACCATATTGCAAAATATATACGACCAGAATATGATGTATTAGCACCTCGAAAGCGTCGTCAATCAATAAATCATACTGCGAGCGCCGGCCGCGGTGGCCGAGGGGACTGAGGAGCGTCAGTCACGGTCTGCACGGCCACTACAGTCGGGGGTTCGAATTCCCCCTCGGGCATGGATATTTGTGCCGTCCTTAGTATTAGGTAGTTTATAAGTAGTTTGTATGTTTAGGGACTGATGACCCCGTAGTTAAGTCCCATATGCTCTACAAACATTTGAACATTTGATTTGAACATACCGCGAGCTTGGCTTTTTCTTTCCTTTCGTAGAAAATTACTGTAACATTGCAGATCACCTCCATCATGAACCCTCTTATCTGTGCTGTGCAATCTACCGCTGCTGTCCTTACAGTACGACCATCTTGTCGGACGTCTGCGTCGCGTGGACGTCCAGGCCACTGTCTACGAGTGTGAGAATGTCCACGTGGCCATTGCATCCAGCTTTTATGCACAACTGACGTGGCACTTCGAACTTCAGTAGCTCTTCTCCGAAAGGACCATCTTGCCATCGGGATGGGCACAATTTGATCCCTAAAAGACCACTCATTTCCTTATATGAAACAAAGTTGTGTTATCATACCAGGATTTTGCTTCAGAGGTTGATACCACACAGGGCCTTACAGCAGCGCCTTATAACATTCCGTTTTAGAAGGTACACCCGGATATCGACTTGGCTACTATCACTGCGCTATCTGTTGGCGGAAACCTGTATCAGTATATCTAGTATGTCCAAGGTGCCATGATCGGTTCAAATCGACGTCGTCTCTCCAGATGCACTCACTTCTTTTCAGGTAATGTATTACTTTGCGTCTAGATTTTAGATATATATGAACTTTATGTCTTGTCTGACTTTATAACCGTATGTAAATTTAATTTTATTTAAAAACGAATAGTGTTTGTTTTTCACAGGCGTATGGCATGTTTGTGGTTTTATAAATTTAATGAATCAGAAAGGCAATGAAATTTTAATTTGTTAAACCCTGCTTAACATCTCACGTCATGTTTCATTCCAGTGGATGCATAATAAATTTAATGTAGTGTTTGAAACGATCCACGCAGTTAATCATTCTAAAAGCGGCATACGATAAGAATCGATAATACAAGAAATGTATTGTACGGCTTATGCACATTATTGTTTAAGGAAACTGAAAGCACCTCAGTCTTATGCCATCGTCCTCAGCTTTTTCTGAATTATGCCTAAAGGCCGCAGAAATATTATTAGCCAATATACCAATCTGTCCTTTCAATTTATATTGTATTACAAACCAATTTTGTCACAAATGAGACAGAAATATGTAAAGCATATGTGATATTATGTGTAACTTTGTTGGTAATCACTCAGTGGTTTCAGTGTCAGATACTGGATGAGTAAATTCCGGGTATTTGTACACCAACGTTGACGTTTTCGCAAGACAAACTCGCGTTTCTAACTGTTGGACGTATACTACGGCGTTAAACTATTGTGTTAAATATTTGTGTTCAAAATTTTCACTGTCGAAGAGAAGGTTAAGGTGGCACATTAAAGCTTTATATTACAAATGAAATGTGCAGAGTCAAACGTGCGACTGCATCTTGTTTCCGCGTTCCAAGTTCCGTGGTAGCCGTTTATTTGTATAGACTAGCAAAACTTCCGATTCCATAAATATTCGAATTCCCGTGTATATAACTGCTCCAAACGAATGGATGGTTGGTAGATAATTTGCTATCCGTTTTAGGCAACAGCAAGACTTATGAAAATTCGTCGTAAAGATGGTGCAGGATCAGCAACTGGTAATATTTTTAAAACAATTTATTTTGTCTGTCACAGTTGCACTATTTTTGAGTTAGTGACTAATTTCCGACTCAATCGTCCATTATCGAACCGCTGGCCTTTTTCCAACCGTAATAATACAATGCATGAAGCAAATGGCCGATAAAAGCTTCTACATTATCCACTGTTAATACATGTCACTAATTACATTAAAATTTAATTTAATGCATCCAGAGTACACGTTGGAGGCCCGTGAATGCATCACCTGTTTTAACTGATATTAAATTTTAATGTAATTAGTGACATGTATTAACAGTGGATAATGTACAGGATTTTATCAGCCATTTTCTTCATGCACTGTATTATTACGGTTGGAAAAAGGCCAACGGTTTGATAATGAACGATTGAGTCAGAAACTAGTCACTAATTCCAAAATAGTGCAACTGTGACGGACAAAAGAAATTATTTTCGAAAGCAAGACTCTCAATATTATAATACTGTGAGAAAAATTAGTACAGAGACGAAGGTGGCTTTGATTCCATGACGGCGAATGCCACCTGGGTGATAGTAGCTGTAATAATAAAGGTTTCAACGTCGTCCATCAACTGATAGCTTCTTGACTTAATTTTCAAACCACTATATGTGGATTTTCTTTAATCTGTTCCAGCCGAGTGATGCCATTTGGCGTCGTCGCCTTAATTTATACCTCTAACCACAACTATTTGTCCAAATTACAAAATCAGTCAAGATCTTAAATGAACATAATAATTATGATCCCTATACCTCCGTGATATTTTCAAAAATTATCGTTTGTTTAAAGATTATCAGCTGCAGGACTTTTGAAAATGAACTGAGATTAGATTGGCTAACATTACGTCGAGAAAACAGATAGCATTTGGCAAGAATGCAATCTCAAAATATGGTTTGTTGCCTGTTCTAACTTCGAGTACACGCTGCAGGACTTTCAAATTATTATCTCGTGGTAAAGGAAACAAAGTAATTTGAAAATGTCATTAATAAATTATTCTCAGATATCTAAATTAGTAGTAAAACCGTTTCAAAATAATGTTGATTAAGGTAAAGGAAATATATATTGTCCAATGACCCATACGGAGTCATACCAAAATTCTATCCAAACACGAAAAAAAAAATCAACAATTATAACAAATATGCATTATTCCAATTTTTATGTATAGAAATATGAAAAGAAATATTTTTGTATACAAATAATAAAATTTGGGCTGGGAATGGTTAACAGGAAATGTTTGTAGCTATAAGGCTCACAATCATTATGACATTAAGCAAACAGGCTTCATTACAGTAATACGCACTCTACATCTACATCTACATAGATACTCTGCAAATCACATTTAAGTGCCTGGCAGAGGGTTCATTAACCACTTTCATAACTTTTCTCTACCGTTATATTCTCTAATAGCGCGCGGGAAGAAAGAACACCTAAATCGTTCCGTTTCCGATCTGATTTCTCTTATTTTATTGGGATGGTCATGTCTCCCTAAGTAGGTGGGTGCTAGCAAAATATTTTCACATTCATAAGTAAAAGTCGGTGATTGAAACTTTGCAAACAGATCACGCCGCAATGAATAACGTCTTTCTTTTAATGATTTCCACCCCAATTCGTGCAACATTTCCGTGACGCTTTCCCCCCCGTAACGTGATAAAACAAAACGAGCAGCCCTTCTCTGAACCTTTTCAATATCTTCCGTCAATCCCACCTGGTGAGGGTCCCACAAGGGGCAACAGTACTCCGGGAGAGGACGCACAAGTGTGATGTAGGCAGTCTCTTTGGTGGAGCTGGTGCATCTTCGAAGCGTTCTGCCAATGAAACGTAACCTTTGATTCGCCTTCCCCACAATATTTTCTATGTGTTCTCTCCAGTCAAAGTTGTTCGTAATTGTAACTCCTAGGTATTTGGTAGAATTTACGACCTTAAGGTTTGACTGATTTATCGCGTAATTGAAGTTCAGTGGATTTCTTTTATTGCTCATGTGTATTACTTCACACTTTTCTTTATTTAGTGTCAATTGTCAATTTTCGCACCAAGTAGAAATTTTGTCTAAATCGCTTTGCAGTTGCTTTTGATCTTCTGTTGACTTCACTAACCGATAAACGAACAGTCTAAGGGAGCTATTCAGATTGTCTCCTAAATCGTTTATAAACACGAGGAAGAAAAGGGGACCTATAACGCTTCCCTGTGGAACGCCAGATATCACTTCTGTTTTACTCGATGACTTACCGTCAATTACAACGAACTGTGTCCTTTCTGATAGGAAATCGTGAATCCAATCGCACAATTGGGAAGATATTCCATCAGCACGCAATTTCATTCTTCCTATCGTGAAATGAGCGAGGTTTAAAGGGATAGAATTGTGGTCTTGTGAGTAGTGGTATGATCCTTTCGAAGAACTGCCACATAATTAGATGTACTGCATCGGCTGTGAAACGACGCTGGTTGCAGTGGTTACGTCTACATTTCCAAACCCGTCCATCCAGCACCCCCCGAAAGAAAACGCCGCGGAGCACTCGTGCCACGTCACGCAGAGCAGGTCGCTATCTCGTTGCGGAGTGGCATGTCGGTGGCGCACAACCAACGCCATCTAGAGAGAAGGCCTGACAACAGTCATACCTAGAGGCTGCGACCAGTAGCTCTGGCTTGCCACTTGGTCACAGCCCACCGCATCGTAGTGGCCAGCCAGTCAGCTAGCGTTCATGGCCTCTCGGTGTGACGTGGCACGGCCTGTTGTCAGTACTTGTCTACTAGGCAGTGCTGGCACAACCTTCTAGGGCCTAGCCTTCTAGCCATCCATTCAGGAACGCAATACCGACCTGCTTTGCATGTCGTGGAACAAGCGTAACGTGGCATTCTCTTTCGATGGTGTTGGTCGAACCCGCAAAGTGAAAAAAAAAATAAATAAATAAATAAATAAAATAAATAAATAAATAAAATAAAATAAAAAATGAGAAAATCTTTTGCTACGCGAGTATGGGCGCGCGGTGTCAGGCTGGTGTCGGTCGCACCCGCCGGTAGTCCTACTCCAAACATTGGTGCATTTTGTGTCCCAGCCTCGTCGCCGCTTTTGTGTCTCGTTTCCGTCGTAGGTGTCGGTGGCCGAGTAGAAAGACCGACACAGAAATAAAGGTTGCACGTTTCTGCAGGTAGGAGGTGACCAGCCAGTGGGACAGCAGAAACTAGAAACACTAGAGTAAATTAGGACGAGATCTATATTTCTTAGAGACTTAGTAATACTTAACTTTTACATAGCTCAGTACTGCAGAATGCTGATACATAGTTGAGATAGAGGCCTGCCTAGTGCCTATCCGATAGCCAAGTCTTCACTGGTGCCTATCTGATTACGAAGTGTTAACTGGTTCCTATCTCAGTCCCAAGTGAACGATGTCGTTCAGTGGTGGCCACGAGCGGGGTTGCAGCAGAGGGCGCTCGTGGCTGACGTCGTAAGAACGCCGCACCGTGCGTGCATGGCGGCGCGCGGCGAAAGTAGGTGGCGCGCACTTTGGACTAGTGCGACACCACAGTGCATGTTTTCAAACAACTTACGGGTATGCTGCCGCGTGACGTCGTCCACAATCGCCTATATTTCAGCAGGAACACACCCTGCCATTCTCAAGGCACAACTGCACTTTAGGAAGCAATGTGCAAGCTTATTTAATACCTCGGTTTGCAAAGGGTAAACAAGGAAGCCACCACACACATTACAAGTCACAGCAGAGTCAACACAACCAAAGATGACCAAACATCAAAAATATCAATAGTGACTGTTAATCAACAGGTGAGGCAGAATTAATTTTGTCCCTCTGTTTTTTGACGGGAGACAGTGCCGGATTCCAAGCAGAATTTAAACAAACACCACCATCTCTGTTTATAAGGTCGCTTGCTAGTTTAATTGCAACAGCTTCCTTAATAACACTATCCCAATAGGTGGAAGTGCATGCCAGGATCTCCGTGTTGTTGTATTCCATAGGATGACCGGTGCCAAGACAGTGTTCTGCAACAGCGGATTTGTTTGGCTGTTGTAAGCACGTGTAACGTTTATGTTCAATACACCGGTCTTCCACAGTCCTGATTGTCTGACCAATATATGACGTGCCACAACTGCAAGGAATACGATATACACCTGCCTTACGCAAACCAAGGTCATCCTTTACAGACTCCAACAGGGCCTTTATCTTAGAAGGTGGTCGAAAAACACATTTCACATCATATTTCCGCAAAATACGACTAATCTTTATAAAGGTGAATAGATGGGGCATAACAGCTTTCAGATAATTGCAGAACGACATGTTGACCATAGCTGTCTATTAATTCTCAATGCTACCGATTTCGGTATTCTGCCATTGTCAAGCGTTAGCAGAGATTAGCTAATAGCGTAACGTGTCGGAATATAAAAATACAAAATTGTATTTTTATATTCCGACATGTTAAGCTATTAGCTAATCTCTGCTAACGCTTAACAATGGTACAAAACCGAAACCGGTAGCATTGAGAATTAATAAACAGCTATGGTCAACATGTCGTTCTGCAACGAACAATCTTGTTGGAAATGCTTCCTTCTTAAGGCAAAAAGGCCATAGATTTCGGTGCCACTTCATTACTATCGTCACTCACCCGTTGCACAGAAGGCTGATAGCGCAATGCACGTTTTATCTGTCTCTCACTATAACCATTCTGACGAAAGGTCTCGTCGAGAAGGGACAACTCAGCTGACAAACTTTAATGGTCTGAAATGACATGTGCTCTGTGAACCAACGTACGATTTCCCAAGAAACCTTCTAGCACCTGATAAAACGTGTGCCTGCGAGAGTGGAAGCTGTCATCAAGGATTAGGGTGGGCCAACTCCATATAGATTTCCAGAAATACTGAACGCTACGAATTTGAAAGTCATTTTCAGCCAAGTGTCCGGATACTATTTTACCTTTCAATGAGTAGCAGCATACAACAGTATTTGAAAGTTTTTTAAGCGTTCGAAAGTCAAACTAATCATTGAACATCACAATTTCTTCGACGTAGAGACCATTCAATAGTACAATACGCCTCTTACCTGTACTGCAACTGTTAACAGGACAACTTATCAGTGTATACAATTAATGACAATTGTTTACTGATTACTGTCTCAACAGTGTTATGTAGTGCATATAGAAATTGTTTATTAGACACTCGGACCCTCGGTACCCGAGTCACATTTTAAATTCGACGTCGATCTTTCTTACTGTTGTTGTGTTCCTCACTGAAGAAAGACCTGCACGTTGGACACTGCACTGCCCGTAAGCAAGTTGAGTCATAGGCTATTGCCAGATACTTCAGCAGAAACAAAGGTACGTTTATATTCGCCATGTCAGGACTACAATTGTTGCTGTCAAGCTCGAATTGAGACATTGTCTCTAATGAAACGGCCTTGGCCTCAAAGAGTGCCACTCAATTCGCGCCTTTGGTTTCTCGCATTCCGCATCGTTCGTAGCCGCGAAGCCGATGAGTCAGCAGCAGTGGACGTTGGCTGGCCTTGAGCGCCATACAAGCGCTAAAGACGCCACGGCCACAGCGTCGGCGGCGCTCGAGACGACAGAACGGCGTGCAGCGCGCGCAGGTGGGTCCACTTTGCTGTCATCTTCTCTCCTGTCTTGCTGTAAACTTTAGGCTCCATTAGACAGAGAGATAACATTTAATTCATGGTAGGACGACGATCTCCTTATTTGATGTATTAAAATGCCAAGAGTGCAATTAATTTATTTATTTTTCTGACGACCGGTTTCTATAGACTTAGGGTACCATCATCTGGTAACTTGTGTCTTATGTTTTCGTTTTGTGAAGGCGCATGACGTACCATTTTAATGTCATGCGCCTTCACGAAACGAAAACATAGGACACAAGTTTAATAATGATTTTGCAGCCAAGATGGCATTTTTCATTTATTATGTTACCGGTTTCGGCGTGCACGACGCCATCTTCAGACCTGTCGTAATTTACATAACTTCACGATATTTTTAATGTACTAAAAGAGTACATCCAGGTTGAGGCATCACCAAACATAAAATGACTAGTCACAAAGGAAATGTACACATCCATTTTCTAATGGTTCTGAAGCGAGGTACTTCAAAGTCTAAGTTTAATATTAATTGAAGTCTAGTATCACACTGGACTGGACTTCAATTAATATTGAACTTTGAAGTACCTCGCTTCAGAACCATTAGAAGATGGATGTGTACATTTTCTTTGTGACTAGTAATTTTATGTTTGGTGATGCCTCAACCTGGATGTACTCTTTTAGTATATAAATCTCGTGAAGTTATGTAAATTACGACAGGTCTGAAGATGGCGTCGAGCACGCGGAAACCCGTAACATAATAAATGAAAAATGCGATCTTGGCTGCAAAATCATTATTAAACAATTATAGATGGCCCCATAGAACAATGAGTTCCTTATAGAGGACTCAATTGCCCAGATGATGATACCCGAAGTGTATCGAAACCGGTCGTCAGAAAAATAAAGTAATTAATTGCGATCTTGGCATTTTAATACTGCAAAGAGATAACACTAGATAGTGACGCTGTTTTTCTGTGTTTACAATAAACGAAACTTTCCGGTATTATGCCGAAAGTTTTGCTTTTAACGTGGTTGGGTTTCGACTTTTCCCCCGAAAGTTGGGAATGTTTACAGCTGAGCTACTTTAATGACAGGCGATTATATACTCTGTAGGTTCACAGGTGAAGGACCTACATCAGAGACAGACGATGATGGCAAAGAGAGGTGCACAGTAGCAAATATGCTTTTGCGGTCATATTCAAATATTCTACAGTATTTTTCGTTTCGTTAAACACGGATTGTATTTTACTTTCTTATTAGCGGATTGTAGGGCATCAGCTGCGAATAGGTGAAGTTGAAAATGTGTACGGAGCAGTTATTCGAACCAGGGTCTCCTGCTTTCTGGGCAGTTGCGCTGCCGCGGTGGAGTAGCCGAGCGGTCTAAAGCGTCTCGCTGCGGAGCGCGTGGTTGCTCGCCGTGGAGGTTCGAGTCCTCCCTGGGGCATGGGTGTGTGTGTTGTCCGTAGGTTAGTTTACCTAGGTTTAAGTAGTTTGTAAGCTACGGACTGATGACCACGCAGTTTGGTCCGATAGATTTAGAAACATTTGATCATTTTGAGAATTTGCGCTAACCTCTACACCACTGGAGACACATCGATCACTACACCTACAGGGATTGCGTAAGTACGCCTCCCGTCAGCTACAAAGTCTCTACTATGTCCACTAGAACCCATACTGACTCCCGTAAGAGTAAGGGCCTCCGCACTGAAGGAAGGATCATTGCGCGTCGCCGGCATATTGTATAAGATATTCATATGTGGTGTCCGTTCTTTCGAACATTTCCGTAGTTAATGTCATACATTCCGCGAGCGTCAACAGATAACTGCAGGATCAAAATTGGCGTCTGTTCTTTCGGTCATATTCTTTTACTTTCTCGTCTACGTTCTCGTGAAGCCAGGAAATATTAAAATTCTATGTTCCTGTACCATTCAATACCCAAGTCGATGTCTTTTGGCATTGATTGTGTAGTACCGCAACTTCCAGCTTTTACCTTGTACTTTTGTTAAAACTGTATGTTTACTTCAGCAACTTATTTAGTTGTAATAATAATGGACTAGGCGTTGAAATACTAGTTGCCTAAAAAAATTATTAATTTCTCTTTAGATTTTTTTACAATAGTGTAGTGCTGTTACACGAGAATCATTGTAGCAGCCGAAAACGTTTAAATTCCAAAGTATGAACTGTATCATATATTTTCTGTACAAATACTCGACAAACTCCAATATGCGATAATACTATTTACATTGTTCAGAAGACATGCACTCCAACAGCACCTTCAATGACGAATTTCCGTCGATCGATAGCAGTCTCGATTTACATCGAATTAACCTGATGTATACCTTAGTAGTAAACATAATGGGAAGGTTTTAGAATTCGACAAACTCCAATATGCGATAATATTAGTTAGCTTGTTCAGAAGACATGCACTCCAATACCACCTTCAATGACGAATTTCCGTGGATCGATAGCAGTCTCGATTTATATCGAATTAAGCTGATTTATACCTTAGCAGTAAGGATAATGGGAAGGTTTTAGAACTGAATTGTAATATAATGCCGTAGGTTCGCATAAAAAAGAAACTAGTCTCAGTTAGAGAATGTAAATTTTGTCTTGCCTGCGAAATACTTTTATCTTCGAATGTATATTATTTGAGATAGTGTTCTGCAAATATGGAACGTACATTATAGTGTATATATATAAATATATGCAATCAACAACAACAAAATTTTGCTCATTGCCAGTTGTAGAGAAAACTATTTGGTTTTTCTTAGGCACCATCTCTCACTCTCTATCTGGATTATATTAAATTAGATTAGTTGTTCGTTCCGTAGATCCATACTGTAAAGATCCTCGTGGATGTGAAACATCTTTGTATGTATGTTGGTGATGATGGTGGTTTGTGTGTGTGTGTGTGTGTGTGTGTGTGTGTGTGTGTGTGTGTGTGTGTGTGTGTGTGTGTCCAATGTATGACGTATTCAGACATTCACAGTACTTGAGGGAGCACAAGAGGATTAGGACTGCAGGCATCTGTGACCGTGTATCGCCATTTGTGATTTATTGGTACAAGTTTCAGCAGAACTAACAACATTGCAGACTACTTATATGGCGTGGACCAAACAAAAGTGACCGCGAGGAGTGGATGTGACTGTATCCCAATGTGACCATGTAACCATAACCAGTGACGTGTACACTTACCACGTGATCAGATGGGCTGTGTCAACAAGAGTGGAACATTTCAGAGGGGAAGATGGTACTCACAGTGGAGCAGTGGCCGTTCGTTGTGCAAAACGTTAGGTGACAGCCAAGTCGTCTAAACGACGTGGTCAGTTGTTTGCTGGGAAATTCAATAAAGTCAAAGTGCAAACGGTATAGTCTGAAAATGGCGTCAGACAGGATCTACTTTGAACAAGTAATATCAGGAAATGTGGCTGAAGGTCACCAGAAAATAATTCTGAGTGATACCAAGTGAGATCGACTCCTGTCGTAAACGACGAATATTCTACCTGGGGTGGGAATATATCCCTACCGAGTGTTGTTTAGTGCCTCCGGTCTTGTAAGTGGCAGTTCACCAATATAACAATGGATGGCCTCAACACTGATCTGTTTTTTGATGAAGCCTGAACTCACCTGGGTGTTTATGTCAAATCAAGGATCACAGGTTCCAGGCGGCGAATAATTCGCACAGCATCCACGAAGAGAGCTTAACAACATCTGGTACAGACAGGTTCGTATTGCATTTGTGTTTCCTTCCAACCTGAAACTCTGTTCTAGCGTTGTTTTTTTATTTGTTTTTTGTTTTTTTATTCTTTATTTATTTATTTATTTATTTATTTATTTTTTTTTTTTTTTGCTTCAGAACTTTGTAAATGTGTCGAAGCAACCGTGCTGTGGATGAAGCACATCATAATGAAATCAATCTATTCTTATTTTCAGCCGCATTACATTTCTCCTCGTTATCTTTGGTATTTCGAAGAACTGAAGTTCCAAATGTTTTCGCTTGTGACTATCGTCATTTTCTCAATTACCTCCGACAGATTTTATGTTAGTTCCTTCAAAAACGGTGCATGCTTTTGCATACCTCTTCTTTGTATATTTTAAGCTTACATGGTTCTCAAATATCCAGTTTCACGAAAGACCTTTTCATCTGAGATTCTGTGTGCTAATACAGTGTGTTTCGAAAGATTCATTTGAACCCCCCCCCCCCCCGCCACCCATCTCAACTTCACCAGCGTGTTCAAAAAGTTTACTTCAGTGTCAGTTGTACGTTACCTGTTTAATGAGGCCGTCAGGTGCCGCTACATAGCTTGTTCTTCACTTGACGAGTGGTTAGTCGACAACAAATCTATAATACCTGAACGAAAGATGATTTGAATTATTTATTTCTTCAGCTGTGGATTTTCTTCGTCTGTGCGGGGTTCACTTCCTACTGGTCGAAACAATCTACAATAGCACCAGCAGCTTCAAGAATGGAGTTTTCATTAAAGAAAAACACACAGCCACTGCGATTTTTGTGTGTCGCGTTACCCAATATTCGATTCCACAAGCCTTTGATATTGGAATAAAGACAACTGGTACAGTTCTGTGGAATGGTTCTTTTCGTGGATACAAAAAGTAACTGTCTGGCGTTATGAAGCTTCGTTTCTATTGACATCTACATATTTACTCTACAAATCATATTTAGGTGCCTGGCAGAGGGCGTATCGAACCGCTTTCGTAATATTGCTTTATCTTTCTCTTCTCTAATAAAGCGCGAGGAAATAGGAACACCAATTTTTTTTCAGTTTTCGATCAGACATCTCTTATTTTATTGAAATAATTCACGGGTAAACTGCCGGGTTTCAGTGTCCAACTGGCACAACATTTCGGCAAACGACCACGTTGCCATGATGAACTGGGAAGGGGGAACGGGAACGGGAAAAATCACATCTCTTATTTTATTATGGTGATCATATTCTCCCTTTGTAGGTGAATGCTACAAAATATTGTCGCATACGGAGGAGATAGTTGGTGAGACATTTCGCAAATAGATCTCGCCGCAGCGAATAACGCTTTTATTTTAATTATTTCCACCCCAAATGAAGCATCATTTCTTTGCTCCAAAATAGGACGGACAATTGTAGAGTGCGCAGTGTCTTTAGCAGAAGTGTTGTATATTTTCTTTTGACAATGAAACGTAACATTTGGTTAGCCTTTCCCATGATATTTTCTATGATTTCTGTACAATTAAAGTCGTAATTTATAGTTATTAATTGAATTTACCGCCTACAGATTTTACCGATTTATCGCCTTCGTACACGTAAACAACGGGTGATATATTTTGAAATTCGTATTGCAACATACCAAGTGCCAAATCACAGGAACATTTTATGTATTAAATTTCGGTTAATTTCGGTTTGTTGACTGAAAACACTTACCCAAAACACGTAACATCTGTTTCACAAAGAAAATTGGTTCACCTCATTAAGGAAGTTATATCTATTCTACTATTGCAATTCTTATATTTCTACCTTATACGTTTTGATTCATTCGTAAAAATATTTTCAATATTCACAGTTTTGTCGGAGTCTATATCTGATATCGTCTGCTTCCACATGCATTAGTAGATGCAAATGCGAAATTAAATATTTTGATAACTATAAAGTGACTAAACCGCGGATTATAGATGTGGTAAACTAAACATCAAATACAAATCACAGCACAGTGAAAACACCGAAATTGCGAAACGGAGAAACAGCGAAACATATGACGTAAGTTCTTATGAATTATTGGTTGGAAACTATTAGAAACTAGTGAATATCATAGGAAAAAGATACTCAGTGTTTGAATACAAGATTAATAGCGTGCTGTTTGACACAGTCGCGTTCATTAAATACCTGTACATAACGTGGCAGAGCGATATGAAATGAAAAGAGCATGTTCAAATGTTTGTTGAGCTTATGGGACTTAACTACGGGGTCATCAGTCCCTAAAGTTACAAACTACTTATGAACTAGCTGATACTAAGGATGGCACAAATATCCATGCCCGAGGGGGGATTCGAACCCCCGACCGTAGTTGTCGAGCAGATCGTGACTGGCGCGCCGCAGTCCGCTCGGCCACCGCGGCCGGCAAAAGAGCCTGTTAGGACGTTTGTAGGAAATGCTGATGATCGATGTCGGCTTATTGGGCAAATTCTAGGAAGCTATTGTTTATCTGTAAAGGAGACTTCGTATGAAAAACTTGTACAAGCCGGTCTCTTATCTATTTTAAAGTTTTTGGGATCCCCACTACATCGGCATAAAGGATGGCATAGAGGCAATTCAGACGCGAGCTGTTGTTTGTTGCTGGTAGATTCCATCGTTTCACGTGTTATACACTACGATTACATGCAAAAAACTTCCCATTTTCGTAAACCGATTTTTCACTCACTTTTTACGTGTTAAAGCCTGTAGCGGATTTCCTATCCCTCTGAAATATGGCTTCTGAAATACACCTGATCCAGTTTCTGACTTATTCAGCACTATCGCAGTTTATCTGTACTTAAATATACAGATTCCTCAGTCTAACATTTACACATCTCTTTTACTACAGTAAAGTGATTCTTTCCATAATTACTCCTCAATTATTAAGCAGAAGACGGAACTTGAGAATACGTTTCAAAAACGTTTACGTTTTCATGGGCTCGAAAATCAGTTGTTTAAGTGGGAAACCGCTTTATAAAAAAGCAGATTTCAAAATCGATCTTTGGGGTGTTTACATGTCTCAAAATAAGGAAACGTATCATGAAAGCATTTGTTTCGAGTTTGGCCCTATACGGATGTGAAACCTAGACAATGGGAAAGAAGACGGCTAGACTCTCCGGAGAAGTAGTGTTACAGAAAGATGATGATCAGCTGATCGCGAATCTTTAATTCAGCGCAAAGTTTCTAGTGATTGGAAAAAAGCGCAGGTGACTCCCGTTTATAAGCAAGGAAAGAGAACTAACCCATACAATTACAGGCCAATATCGTTGACATCAGTTTCATGTAGAATTTTGGAGAATATTCTCAGTTGGAATATAGAAAATTTCCTTGAAACGGAAAAGCTTCTTTCCATGAATCAGCACGGGTTTAGGAAACATCGTTCATGTGAAACTCAGCTTGCCCTTTTCTCACATGACATCTTGCGAACCATGGGCAAAGGGCAACAGCGGATTGTGTTTTTCTCGACTTCAAAAAGGCGTTCGACGCGGTGCCACACTGCAGACTGCTAACGAAGATACGAGTTTATGGAGTAGGTCCACAGATTTGTGACTGGCTGGAAGACTTCCTAAGTGATAGAACGCAGTACGTATGTTCTCGACGGCGAGTGTTCATCAGAGACGAGTGTATCGTCGGGCGTGCCCCAGGGGAGTGTGATAGGACCGCTATTATTTTCTATCTATATAAATGACCTGATGGACAGAGTAAGTTGTAATTTGCGGCTGTTTGATGATGATGCTGTGGTGTATGGAAGGGTGTCGTCTGTAGCTGACTGTAATAGCATACAGGATGACTTAGACAAAATTTCTAGTTGATGCGAAGAATGGCAGCTAGCTCTCAATGTAGAAAAATGTAAGGTGATGCGCATGAGTAGAAAAACAATCCCATAATGTTCGAATACAGCATTAGTAGTGAGCTTCTTGATGCTGTCGCATCGATCAAATATCTAGGGGTAACATAGCAGAGCGATATGAAATGGAACGAGCATGTAAGGACAGTTGTGAGTAAGGCGGACAGCCGACTTCGATTTATTGGGAGAATTTTGGAAAGATGTACTTCACCTGTAAAGGAGACCGCGTATAAAACGCTTGTACGGCCACGTCTTGAGTATTACTCAAGTGTTTGGGACCCGCAGCAGATCAGTTTAAAGGAAGACATAGAAGCAGTTCAGAGACGAGCAGCTAGATTAGTTACCGGTAGGTTCGACCAATGCGCGAGTGTCACGGAAATGCTCCGGCAACTCAATTGGGGATCGCCGGAAGAAAGACGACGTTCTTTTCGTGAATTTTTGTTAAGTAAATTTAGAGGGCCGGAATTCGAAGCTGAGTGTAGTACGATCTTGCTGCCGCCTACTTACATTTCGCGTAAAGCTCACAAAGACAAGATAAGAGAAATTAGGGCTCGTACGGAGGCATATAGGCATTCTTTTTTTCCTCGTTCAATATGGGAGTGGAATAGGAAAGGAAATACCTAGTAGTGGTACAGTGTACCCTCCGCCACGCACCTTACGGTGAATTGCGGAGCATGTATGTAGATGTAGAAGAGCAGATCTCTGTAGAGGAACGTCCAGACAAGAAAAAAGAAAAAAACTAGTATGCTACATTTTAAGACACAACAATATCATTGGAAAAATAGCAGAAGTAGCTATTGAGGGAAGAAATCGCCGGGGACGACCTAGGATGACATACATGTAACAGATAGTGAACGATGTTGAATGTAATATATGTGGATGTGAAGAGGAAGGCAAACACACCAACCTCAGTACTGAACACTAAAAAAGAAAGAAGACATGACCAATCAAAAGTGGGATTGGGAAATCAGTTTACGAAATCCGGTTTTGGGAGCCCATGTAAACAGGATGACAGAGATGCTTCGTTGGAGGGAAGGCGACGTTTTTTTGTAGGAACTTTCTTCAAGAAATTTAGGAGGCTGTGGTCACAAGGGAGCCAAAAGCGGTACCTTTTGAAATACATACATTTTTCTCCTACTGTTATGATTGCTCAAGAAGACAGAAGACTGAAACTTGAAGTACGCATCAAATAAATCCTCTACCGAACTATTCTACTGCCCCCAACGTAAAATTTCTATGTAAGACCAGAAAGATAAGAGAAATTATCGTTCAGAGGCATAGAGGCACTCGTTTTTCCTTGGTTATATTTGGCAGTGAAAAAAAGTGTAATGACTTGCAGTGGCTTGCAGTGGGACTCGCTGGAATGGCTGAGAGGTCATAGGCGCCATGTCAGGGGCTGCGCGGTCGCTACCACCGGAGTTCCGACTCCTTCCGCGGCAATTGGCGTGTGCTTAATGTCCTTAGTGTGCATGGAAGTAGTCTGTAAGTCTGAAGACCTACGACCACAGCAATTTGGTCACTTAAATCAGTGGTCTCCACCAGTGGGTCATGGGTCGTGGGGTCTATCTGGTTCAGTCGGCGGACAGTTTCAAAATATCTAGGTAAAATATCTTACAGACTGAAAGAAATGTCAAAGTTTATTCCAAGAAGAAAGTATCTGGAAAATAGTGTACAAAATCTGTCCGAAAAAAAAGAAAAGCGCCTCGATGCGGAGCGCGCGGTTGCTTGCCGTGGAGGTTCGAGTCATCCCTAGGGCATGGGTGTGTGTGTTGTCCTTAGGTTAGTTTCCCTAGGTTTAAGTAGTTTGTAAGCTACGGACTGATGACCACGCAGTTTGGTCCTATAGATTTACAAACATTTGAACATTTTTTTGAAAAAAAGAAGACTTCACTGGTGTGTTGTACTACTTCCTGTACTATTATGAATTTTTCAAACATTACGGACGAAAATAATAAATAATAAAAAATTATGGACGATACGATTTCTCTACTATTGTGATAATATCCATGAACTTAAAAAATTACATTCACTCTGGCCGTATTTTAATAAACACTCAAAATTACGTGATATTTTAGTTTCGCTAAGACATTTATTAAAAAAAAAAAAAAAAAAAAAAAAAAAAAAAAAAAAAAAAAAATTACCTCTGTACACTATTATCACCGGTCTTGCCGTGATAGCTTGTCCTCTTTTTCAAATATATTTTCTTTGTCTGTATTGGTTGCACATAACGTCAAGTGACAGTGTCAAATCACCGTTATTTTTGCAAATATCTCTGAAACGGCGCGAATTTTGGAACTAACATACTTGAGCAAAGTTGTTGCGAATTTCCTCCTCTACAAACCCGTTCTTTCAATTTTCGTCTCAGATGAACGGTTAAGAAGTTATTTGCAATTAAACTTTCTGCTTTCACGAGGCCATCACAAACGGTCTATTTTTAGTTTACTAGTGTAATTTTGATCCGAAATATTTGAAAAAATGTAGATTCAGGTGGCTGGCGGCCAACAATTACGAAACATGCCATACGGGATCTTACGGGTAAAAATGCCGTACGATCATTTCATTTCATTTTTCTCCCTTGAATATGTTTTTAGAAAAGACAAGTTGGACGGAGAGAGAAAGATTGGGAGAAGTACTTAGGGCTACTCAAGACTGGAATAAATGAATAAATACCGGGGCAACGCCGGGTTTTCAGCTAGAATAGGTAAAAAACGGAATGGACAGTGTGCTGAAAGGTGTATATAAGATGAACATTAACAAGAGCAAAACTAGGGCAATGGAGTGCAGTCTAAGAAAATCAGGTGATGCTGAAGGAATTAGATTAGGTAACGAAACAATAAAGGAGGTAGATGAGCTTTGTTTCTTGATATAAATGCAGAATTGCAATGGGTAGAAAAACGTTCTTGAAAAAAGAAAATTCTTTAACGTCGAATATTGATTTAAGCCTAAGGAAGTCCTTTCTGAAGGCATTTGTATGGAGTTTGCCTTGTATGGAAGTGAAACATGGACGATTAACAGTGCGGACAGGAAAAGGATAGCGTCTTTTGAAATGTGTTGCTGCAGAAGAATGCTGAAGATTAGGTGGGTGGATCGCGTAACTAATGAGAAGGTACTGAACAGAATTGGGGAGAAAAGGAATTTATGGCATACCTTCACTAAAAGAATGGATCGATTGGTAGGACACATTCTTAGACATCAAGAAAATGTGAATTTAGCGTTGGAGGAAAGTGTGTGGGCTAAAAACCGCAGAGGAAGACCAAGAGATGAATACGGTAAGCAGATTCAGACACATGTAGGTTGCCGTTCTTATGTAGAGTTGAAGAGGCTTGCTCAGGATAGGGTATTGTGGAGAGATGTATCAAACCAGTCTCCGGACTGAAGACCACAACAACAACAGGTATAAAAATAGACGCATCACTTAAATCGTGATGCTCATCATCTTCTAAATAAGTTATTTCGTGGAGAAGGAAAAGTGGGCCCCAGTTCTCTTTCCTCAACGTTCTTCGCACCTAAGACCATCAAGACATTTGTTTATCATTTCAAGTGAAAGATTAAATGGAAAAAAAAATCCGTCCTTTTACTGTGGAAACATGTGAAAACCGGGATTTAGTGCGGCTGGAAAAGAAAAGAAAGATTAGTGTTTAACATCCCATCGGCTGCGAAGACATCATAGACGGAGGGCGGAGCGCAAGTTCTACCCGGAGGTGGATGAGAGAGGAAGTTGGCCGTGCGTTGAATGATTTATGGACTCACTTTGAACTGGAATCTCTGTGGCACGACGGGAATCTGTAGCGAAGGTCTAGGGTAGGTTAGGTTCCTCAACACTGCTGTAAGGCGAACGCGGTTTGAATCATTTACGAGTGCTAATGAAGAACGTTTTGAATATTTCTTACGAGAAAGAGCTTGAAACGTTTCTGCCCCTGTGTAACTCTCTTGAATATCACCGTTTGTGGGATATTATTCCTATGTGGAAACCGTCTCTGCATTCGTGTCATTGCACCACAACTTGTTTCTACATTTAAGTAATGTAACCTGAAAAGTTTAACCATACTTTTTTTTCAGCTGCCCGCGCAGTTACGTTTGTTAAAGTGATGTATCGATATTCATTCTGTGAACGCGGACCTATCCAACAGAACGCTGCTGATGTGATTTTATCCAGTCCAAATGCTGAGCATCGTGTGCTTTTACGCCAACTAATGCCATCCAGTTGTTTCTGAGTATTCTGATGATGCGACAAAAGCGCGAAACGCATTAAAAAGAAATAAATATTATACTTTGCAACAGAGAGTATTATTCAATTCAAATATGGATTCACTGTTGCTACACCAGGCCAACGAACTTTGGAGTAACTTAACCATTCTTTTTTACGTCATGTATACAAACTACGTTTCATATTGTCATTTTTACTTATCATTTTCATAGTTAGACAATGAAGAAATCGCGCTCAGTCGTATCAATAAAGCATTATGAACGAAACGCACAAGTCAGTCGTTTAGTTTTCTATAACATTTATTGTTTGACCAAGCGCTTTTTCGCTGTTACACCGTCATCAGATATGTTGTCCATATATTTGCTTCAAGAAACAGTAAATTAATAGCAAAAAGTAAGAAATGAAAATAAAAAAAAAATGGAATAGAAAAACTTCCTAAATGTGCGTGTATAAAACTGAAATGAAACTCTGCTGCTTCTCACAGGGCAGTGTGATTCCACAAGGAAACAATAGGTGATGGGAAACAGCCAGAAGACGGTCCATTACTGAATAATACTCTGTAATTTTACAGCTGTTTACAGTATTGTTATTCAACTTTATTACTTACAACTCGTCACGGAATAAATTCCTTAGTTAGAAAGGCAACAAAGCGTTTTCAGTGACAAGAGGCGACACTATTCAAATCAAAATAATACATTGATTCTGTGACAAGATGTAATAAAGTAAAAATACCGATTACATTAAAAGTTCTTCATTAAATGCGAGAAGGTACAAGAAACGGTAGGAAACTAAAATAAAATGGAAACGATCAGTTTACTTATAAAGCACTTTAACGGAGCACTTTACACGCAAAATTGGTATCATTTACTCCACACAGTATTACGTGATCATGAAAAAATAAGGCCCAGCATGTCCAATATATTCATAATACAATGCATGAAGTGCAATACGAACAAGAAGCCGTGTTCTGTGGCATAACGGTATGAGACCAGATTGTGTTATGGCAGGTTACAAGCTTCCTAGGATTTTATTTGCGGACGGGGAAGTTAGTACTGCTTCCTCCCACAAGTCCCCTAAAACCTCCACATCCTTGCGGATGCTGTTGCGTAGCAGTGTGCGTTTGTACCGCTCTACAGTAGGCACGAGGTGCCGTAGTTGCTTTCCAAGACTTTATGGAAAGCATAGAGTTCTGACTAACCTGTTGTCTTCTATAGTTGTCCCCAGCGCAGAAAACAGCACACAGGTCGTTGATTCTTCTACAGCATACAAGTGAGGCTAAAATGAGTTCTGTATGATGGAAGCATAAGAAGCGACTCGCGACATTTTTAATTGTCAGGGATGCCATTTATTAACTAAATAATAAAATATAATCAACTACTGTTAATACGAAACGGCCTATGCTGCCCGTAGTTCATGTTGAGACCTCGACTGTTATCACTATTATACGAAACTTTACTCATGACCGCCGCGGTCCGGCGCGTATAGTGGTCAGCTCGAGACTGAAACTGCGGCGCGTTGCGAGAGGGCACCTGACGCCCTATTTCGCGCCAAAACAGGGCCGGCGCGCGCCTTCTGAAAAATCGCTCTTCTGTTGTTACAATAAGAGAAGGCATCTTAAACTTTTTAAATTGTCAAAACCTAGCCTGTCCTTTAGAGATATTTATTACAAATTCTCAGCTCTGAATAATTAATATTTAGTATACAATAAACAAAACTAATTTCAAAAGAAATCACGTGACGTGAAATGCAGCAGCCAATGCGAGGAGAGCACCAGTAACATAGGCGGGCTTTCCCACGGGAACCAGCACCTACTGTGCCTTATGCTACTGCTCCCCATCCCACATTCCAACATATGCCGCATTTCTGTCTCTCTTCCTTGTTTAAGACACGTACGATGTTAGCAAAGAAACGGCCAGCGGCCAGAAATATGAAGTGGCCACAGGCCAGGAATATCACAAGGTGATTTGCGGTTTTGACGTGTTGTATGGCACAAGTAGGCCCTATATCCTCTGTGTAAACCACACGGTCGAAATTGCTATATTTTCTATCATAATAGATCATGTTTTGCAGTCAAAAGTTACGAGAAGTTTTAAATTGAGATTTCAGATTCCAGATACGCACTAGTAATAGACCGTAGTTCAGCCCGTATTGTATAAATGAAAAATATTGGCATCAAAATCGCCTGTCCTTTACTGTTTCCATATCATGAGCATTACACATTGTGCAGGGTGACAGTTATTGATCTATATGAAACAAAAGCGTCATACATTTGAACGGTTTACGTTAGGACGTCGAAACTGCCCAGCTGGCCGCGAAGCATTGTGGGCCACAGTATGTGCCTTGCTGTTGTCCGCCATTTGCACGCGAAATTGTCACGGTAAGCGTACCAGAACGTATAGAACTCGTGAAGGTCTACTATGTGAGAAGTGACAGTACTTTGATGTGACGTGGTATGGTTCAGCGATGAAGCCCATTGTCATTGGGACGGATCAAGGAGGTTAGGATACAGGGAGACGCCCTTAAGCTCAAAAAGTGAAGCTTTCCTCCGCCATACTGCTAAGTCTTTGAGAAGTATTGTACAGCTAATTTTTATGTAATTTAAAACAGGAATCAAACGTCCGGCGGTTTGCCGTCATGTACAATGTGTAAAAAATTAAATTTTACAAATACATCATGATGAGTAGGCCTATTCATTACTATTTATTCGAGAATGTATGTCATTTGAATGTACTTACATTTCACTGACTGTCAGATCACAGTGCATTAACAGTAAGAGCGTCGACTCAACGCTTAGTTTTAACGGCGAAATAGCAACTCACCGAGATGGCGGACAGGCTTCAACTGACGTATATGCTTCTACATCTACATCGACATCTACATGGGAAATTCTGCAGATCACATTTAAGTGCCTGGCAGAGGGTTCATCGAACCACCTTTATACTATTTATCTCCCATTACATTCTCGAATAGCGCACCGGAAGAAAGGAGACCTGCATCTCTTCGATCGAGCTCTAATTTCTCGTATTATATTCTGATGATCGTTTCTACCTATGTAAGTGGGAGTCAACAATGTATTTTCGCATTCGGAGGAGAATCTTGGAGATTGGAGTTTCGTAAGTAGCCCACGCCGCAGCCATAAGCGCCGTTGTTGTAATGATTCCCATCCCAGATCCTGTGTCATTTCCGTAACGCTGTCTCCCCTGCATCGTGGCAGTATAAAACGAACTGCCCTTCTTTGGACTCTTTCTATGTCCTCCACCAAACCCACTTGATAAGGATCCCACACTTGGCAGCAATACTCCAAAAAATGACGGACAAGCGTAGTGTTTGCAGTATCTTTAGTAGTTCTGTTGCATCTTTTTAAGGGTTCTACCAATGAAACGCAGTCTCTGGTTCCCTTTCCCACAACATTATCTATGTGTTCTTTCCAGTTTAAGTCTGAAGTAATAGTAATTCCTAGGTATTTTGAGGAGTTTATCTTTTAAACAAAGTTTAACGGATTTCTTTTCGTACTCATGTGGACGACTTCACACTTCTCATTATTTAGAGTCAATTGCCAATTTTTCACCATAGTGATATCTTAATCAGATCGTTCTGCAGTTGGTTTTGATCTTCAGATGATTTTACTAGACGGTTAATGACGACGTCATCTGCAAAGAACCTAAGAGAGCTACTTAGATTTTCTCGAAAATCGTTTATGTAAATAATGAACAGCAGAGGACCAATAACACTACCCTGTGGAACACCCTATATCACCCCTGTTTTAGTCGATGCTTTACCATCGATTACTACAAATTGTGTCCCTGACAGGAAATCCCTCATCCAAGTTTGGGACGATATAGCATAACCACGCAGTTTGATTTCTCGGCATAGATAACGCCATCTCTCTTTATTTTAACCTCCTTGGGATGGGTTTGTCAATAAATAACATTGCGCTTTTTTGGGGAACGGAAAAGTCTCAGTTCGCGATCTGGAAGTTTTCCCAACCGCAACTCGTGACTGTGTGGTGTGTCCAGTTAAGGAATAATTAGGTAAGAAACTTAGGGTTTAAAGTCCCGTCGACACCGCAGTCATTAGAGACGGAGCTCACACTCTGATATTTTAGTGGGAATGGAAAAGAGATTCAGTCGTACCGTTTGAAGGAAACAATCCCGGCATTTTCCTGGAGCAATTTAAAGAAATAACGGACAACATGAATCAAGATGGCCTTGAACAACTGTCCCCCTGAATGCGACTCTAGTGACTTAGCATTGCGCCATAGAGATGGACAAAATTTTAGAAATATCGATATATATCGTATCGATATTTATAAAAAATATCGATTTTATTGAAATAAGAATACCGATATTTCGATATATCGGTGAAATCTTTATATAGAATGCTAAATTAATAATTTTAATCAAAACCACAGAAATTATAAACATACAATTAAAAATTGACAAATATTTTATAATTTTAAACGTTAATAAAAAAAGGTACAATGTACAATCAGTAAAAGAATCACAACGTAGAATAAGATATTTATTTGCAAAAAATTTAATATGTTCACCAGTTATTCTACTTCTGTTGTCTTGCACCACAAAAATGATCAATGAAGCCACTCTTTCTGACGAAACAGAAGAGGCTTGGCATATCAGGTACTTCTGCGCAATGTCTGATAAAATGGGCGCAAAGTGTCGAGTGTCAGCCCAGAACTTCAGAGGCTCACTGTTACGCTCTAAATATGGTTGATCAATACACTGCTTCAGCTCATTTGGTACAGAATCTTGGCTTGATATTTGCTGTGAAACTGAACTTTAGGTCAACAGTTTTTCATGCCTCGACCAACTGGAAGTCTTCCTCGGGCTTTCTTGTTCAATATCTAAAGCGCAATGCTCAAGAGCTGCTCAGGAGTAAAGACGATGCCAGCACTGAACCGTCTTCTCTCCACGCATTCTATGCCTCCTTGCCACCTATCAACGCCCAACGGCCATTACAGAATCTAATTTAATTTTTAAAAAAGGGTGGCTTTTAAAAATATCGTTTTCGATATTCAAAATTTAATATCAATATATCGGAAAATAAAATATCGTCGATAAATATCGAAAAATTTCCCAAAAAAAATATCGATATTTTTTGCCCATCCCTACCGCGCCATCGCGCTGACTGGTTACAGAATAATAAGTGAGGTATTTCTTGATTGCATGATGAGTACCGAACGGTATGTGAAGGTGTTGGAAGATGATTTAATCTCCATTATCTAAGGTTATCCCGGTTTCGACAAAATTTGGTTCACGTAAGACGGATCTCGACCCTATGGAAACAGGCTTGCATTCTGACTCTGGGGTATCCAGTGGCCACTGGCCCGCCCCAATTGGCAGTTATATTCTGCAGATCTGAGCACATGTGACTCCTTTATGTGAGGCTATAATAAGGACTAGGTGTACAGCAAATACCTCAAGAAAGCTGCTGAGCTGAAACCAGCGGTCAAGAAATCGACGGTATAGATTTTCAGATACTTAAGCGGGTTATGCGTCACAATATCGACACGGAAGATGGTAGGCATATCGAACGTGTCGTAACCTAAATCATAATATCTCTAGCGACGACATGTTGCGGTGTGATAAATACGTCCACGTCGATTGTATTACAGACATGGCACTATGGCGTTATCTTGACTTTCACTCGACTGCTTCTTAATGTTATTGAGACACTCTGAGATTTAACCTTCCACACTATTTATTAACACAGGCTCCGGCAAAAAACCTCTGGTATTTAACGTAGCCGGCGTACGAATTGTTGTGAGGATATTGACGTGGAATGTGTTTTGTTTGGAAGCATTTTTTTGCCAGGGTTGCCAGGCGTGGCGATTTTTCGCATTCTTGGCTATCTTTTTCTTATAATAGTAGCCATTCTAGCAGTTTGGCGACTGGCGATTAAATTTGGCTATTAAAGGAATTGGTTGGCGACTTAGTGGCTATTTTACTTTACTTCAAATACAACGAATGTAAAGCAATCACTCTTTAGACATTGCGTGAATGATACCGGCTAAACTTCGGTAGAATGCTGGGGAAATGTAATCAACCAACACACGTTAGCACAAATGTTTTCAAGTATCATGGATGTGTGGGAGAGTGTCACAGAGATGTAAACAAACTCAGCTTACAGATTCTTGAAGATAGACGTAAACTACCTCAGGTACCCTACTTACGATGGTTCGAGAACAGGCTTTAAACGATATCTCTTAGTATACTACAACACCGTTTCTATGGCTCCCGCTGAGATTATATAAATTACAGTATGCAAGGAGGCATTCAAACAGTAATTTTTTCCGCGGTCCATACGTCAACACAACATAAATTCGTAACAACTGCTACTGTGAAGCGAGCCCTTCGCTACGCACTTCAGTGGTTAACAGTGGTTTGCAGAGTATAAATGTCGATGGAGAACTCGCGGTGATTTCCCTATCGTTCTGATGGCTGATTTTTCAGTGTGCTATGACGCATTATTACGAATTAAAGTCCATCTCAAAGTATTGACTGCTTAGTGCATTATTATAAATTACCTCACCTCAAAATGTTGTAATGATTTTGTGTGTATTAAAGAAATGTTTGAAAGATTCAATAACTCTATTTAACATCTGTAAATATTTGTTTTTAAGAAGATGAAAGTGATTGGTAATCCAAACTATGCATGAGAACATCCCTTGTGTAAGTTTGATAGAATGATTCTTGAACAGTTTTGTGTTGTAATTTTTGTAAGTTATGAAATCAATAAATGTGATAGTTAAATGTAACTGAATTTCCAGAGTCTCTCTCATTTACAATGGGACAATATTTTAACTGGCCTCATTGGTGGTGTGTCTGGGTTCAGTTCTTGGATGGACTCAGATAAATGTTTCTGTGAAGTATGAGTTTCCTTGGAAAGTTCAGTCTAATGTCTGTGAATGTGAGAGTGCCACAGTTTGTGTTACTTTTTACTCAGTAACCAGCTTACTCCCTGAATTTCAGGATTATTATTGTCGAGTAACTAGCCATAATTAACACAGCGTAATAATGTTAACAGATTAAAGGTTGCGATATTCGTCTATTTTTACTGATGAAAAGATGGTTATATTTTGGCATTTTATTGATGAAAAGAGGGCGATATTTTGGCTACTTTTTGTTTAAAATTTGGCGACAGAGCACTGGAAAAACCTGGCAACTCTGGTTGTTGCCATTTTCAGTGTACGTCATGCCGTGGCTTGGTGAGCATCGCGCGTTTGTTGTGGGGGAATTCATTCATAATGGTGGTTCTGTGATTAGGTACTAAGGGAGAGTTTCGGAGACGTTTTTAACTTGGCCGATATGATCGTGTCCCTGATAGGAAAACTATTCAACTGTGGGTTTCAAACTTTAGAAATACCGGTTCAGCACTGAAAAGAAAATGTACTGACCGTCCTCGGACTGCAACAACGCCGGAAATTGTGGCGTGTGAGTGTGTCTGTGCAAGAATCGCCAATGGATTATCTGATAGGAGGGTAAGAAGAATTCTTCGTAGAGAACGTCATATGTATCCCTCCAAAATCATGGTTACACATGAATTAAGTGAAAGAGATTTTGAAACACGCAGAGCTGCGTATGAGGAAATTCTTGAAAACATTCGACTTGGCGCTTTATTTCTTCGGATGGGGCTCATTTCCACTTATGAAGAACTGTAAACAACCAGAATTTCTGCTACTGGGCTGCAGAAAACCCTCGTGAAATTCATCAGCGACCATTACACAGTCGTCATGTGACAGTAAGGCGCGCCGTGGCCGAATCTTCTGTGTGGGGACCGTATTTTTTCGAAGATGGGCACACGGTATCGCTTAATTCAGACCTTTATTATCACATGCTTGAGACCTTCCTCTAGGCTAAACCAGTTAATTGCAGATCATAGAGGAAAGCAAGGAAAAATTTGGAATAGGGATGACACTGTAATTCTGTCAGAGACAGCAAAGGACCTGGAAGAGCAGTTGAATGGAATGGACAGTGTGTTGGAGAGAGCGTATAAAATGAACATTAACAAGAGCAAGACAAAAATAATGGAATGCGGTCTTAGAAAATCAAGCTATGCTGAAGGAATTAAATTAGGTAACGAAACAATGAAGATGGTAGATGAGTTTTGTTACTTGGATAGTAAAATAACATGCGATGGTCGCAGTACAACGGGTATAAAATGCAGAATGGCAATGGGAAGAAAAGCGTTTTTGAAAAAGAGAAATTTGCTAACATCGAATATTAATTTAAGGGTAAAAAAGTCTTTTATGAAGGCATTTGTGTGGCGTGTTGCCTTGTACGGGAGTGAAACATGGACGATAAGCAGTGCGGACAGGAAGAGAATAGAGGCTTTTGAAATGTGGTTGGTAGATCGCATAACTAATGAACAGGTACTGAACCGAATTGGTGAGAAAAGGAATTTTTGGCATACCCTGACTAAAAGAAGGGCTCGCTTGGTAGGACACATTCTTAGACATCGGGGAATCGTAAATTTAGCATTGGAGGGAAGTGTGTGGGGTAAAAATCGCAGAGGGAGACCAGGAGACGCGTATAGTAAGCAGATTCAAGTGGATGTGGGTTGCCGTTCTTATGACGAGATGAAAAGGCTTGCTCAGGATAGAGTGGAGAGCTGCATCAAAACAGTCTCCGAACTGAAGACCATAACAACAACAAACACGGAGATCAAGAACTGTGGTTTCAGCAACACGGAGCAATATCGCACACCTTTCGGCGTTCTATGGAAATGTTGCGCCGGCCGCGGTGGCCGAGGGGACTGCGGCGCGTCTGTCACGGTCTGCACGGCCACTACGGTCGGGGGTTCGAATCCCCCCTCGGGCATGGATATTTGTGCCGTCCTTAGTGTTAGCTAGTCCATAAGTAGTTTGTAAGTTTAGGGACTGATGACCCCGTAGTTAAGTCCCATAAGCTATACAAACATTTGAACATTTGGAAATGTTGCGCGAGTTGATTCCTGACCATCTCGTCAATGCGAGGAGATATTGCATGGCCCTCTAGGTCGCCTGATTTCTCCTTGAGATTTTATTCTTTGGGGACACTTAAAGGTTCTAGTGTACCAACAGCGTCCCATAACACTTCATGCACTAAACGAGCCTATTACCAAAGAGTGGCAGCCATTCCAAGAGAAATGACACGAAAATGTATGGAGAACTTTCGGAATACTCTTCGTCACTGTATCAACAATGGAGGATGTCATTTATCAGATATAATGTTTAAAACCAAATATTCCAAAAATGGCAAAGTAGGTATTTTTTCATAAATAAAACTATTTTTTTTCTGTCATATTCAGTTTTTCTGTAACAACCTATTAAAATGAGGGAGGTTTTTTTGCCGGACCCTGTATTAGATGATGCAGATAATTGCTCTTTTATACTCACCATCATCCTAGTTCCAATGTTCGTAAATCTGTGGGACTTAACTACTGCATTTATCAGCCCCAAGGCTTACAAACTACTTAAACTACTTTAAAAAAACCTAAGAACAAGACACGCACACATGCCCGAGTGAGGACTCGAACCTCCGACGGGAAGGAACCGCGCACAGCACAACAAGGCACTCGGCCATTCCACCACGGCTCCTAGTAGTTTCCTCTTTATCATTCCCATGCAGAAAAGCTGACAGTGTCAATGCACTATAGTTACCATGTACGAGGATTCAAAATTAAGTAGTGACAACTAGTTACAACCGATACAAAAGCGTCACAATGCTGGTGGCGTAGTGCTAACACACTGGACTCGCACTCGGAAGGACGATAGTAAAAATGCACCTCTGGCCATCCAGATTTAGGTTTCCAGAGATTTTCCTAAATCACTTCAGGCAAATACCGGGGTGGTTCCTTTCAAAGGGCACGCCCGATTTCCTTCCCCATCCTTACCCACACAAACCGAGCATAAGCTCCGCCTCTAATGATAACGTTGTCAACGAGGTGTTAAACACTAATCTTCCTTCCTTCCCACAAAAGCGTTACATGTTTGCACCTATTGTTGCCCTTCAAAGTAGTCACCAGTGTTGTGTAAACCCCGTTGCCAGCGATGTGGAAGGCGTAGTATAACGATAGCAGAGCCTGTTCTATTGATGGAGCGAATGGATAGGACTACTGTCTGTCGAATCTCTGGAACAGTTCTGAAGCGAATGTCACGAAGTGGTTCCTTTATTTTCGAAACTGTTCAAATGTTTGTTAAGTTGAAGGGACTTAACTGCTGGGTCATCAGTCCCTAAACGTACAATCTACTTATGAACTACCTTATACTAAAGACGACACAAACATCCATGCCCGAGGGAGGATTCGAACCCCCGACTGTAGCGGCAGTGCAGGATGTGACTGGCGCGCCGCAGACCGCTCGGCCTTTTACTTGCGAAATCAAATGAAAGTCACAAGGACTTATTCAGAGACACTAGGACGACCTGCCCGCTGCATGTCTGCAACAGTTTGCCGATCTTCGTTGAAGGCTTTTACCCAAAGTGGGGTAATGCCGATTTCCCGATCGCCTCTTGAAGACCTTGATGACACTGTCATACTACACGATGTCTGGCACATTCAATCTTGATCCAACTCAGTTGCTCCTGTCTCGAAAACATAGTCCCACCGTTATGTTAGATCGCCCGTTAAATGGGACGGACGAGTCCATTTACTCGGAGGTAATATAAGTACGTCAAGAACGTGTGCTATCAGCGACAAAAGTAGATTTAATGTTCAAACGTTGGTAGAGCTTAAATACGTGGTCATAAGTCCATAAACTTACAAACTACTTATGAACCACCTTATATTAGAGATGGCAAAAACATCCATGCCCGAGGGGGGGGATTCGAACCCCCCGACGCGGAACGGCCTCGCACAACGTAGCATAGCGCCTCAATGTAGCGGCAATACCTATTAGTTGAATAATAATACATCATATTGTTGATATTTTTCATATTATGATAGCCGGCCGCGGTGGCCGAGGGGACTGCGGCGCGCCAGTCACGGTCTGCACGTCCACTACGGTCGGGGGTTCGAATCCCCCCTCGGACATGGATATTTGTGCCGTCCTTAGTGTTAGCTAAGTCATAAGTAGGTTTGTAAGTTTAGGGACTGTTGATGTTCAAATGTTTGTAAATCTATCGAACCAAACTGCGTGGTCAGTCTGTAGCTTACAAACTAATTAAACCTAGGTAAACTAACCTACGGACAAACACACACACACACACACCCATGCCCCAGGGAGGACTCGAACCTCCACGGCGTAGGGACTGATGACCCCGTAGTTAAGTCCCATAAGCTATACAAACATTTGAACATTTCGTATTATGATATTTGATGTTTTTATAGTAATTACGATTGGTAATATTAATGCAATTTCTACATCAAAAATTAGGAAGATTATTGTAGTTATGAAGAAATGAATTGAGAATGGTATTCGTGCTGATCTTTTTGGATCAAATCCACATTAAAATGGTGATTTTTATTCTTTTCTCGAACATTAATTGATTTTCTTTATTTTCCATTGTATAGTGTCTCGACAGCAATATTGCCACTATTTAATATCTAACCCTCTTATATTGTGTACCCGCATGGTAGTGGCCGTGCACTCTAAGGCGCCTTGCTGCGGAGTTTCGAGTCCTCCCTCGGGCATGGGTGTGTTTGTGTGTTCTCTTTAGCATACGTTAGTTCAAGTAGTTTGTAAGTCTAGGGACTTGGTCCAATAGTTTCACAAACAATTTACTGTGTATCTTCTGCTTTGTACAAGTACGTTGTCATATATGTCATAACTATTGTGTTGTACAGGGTCTGAAGATGATAGTTACCGCATCTTGTAATAAAGGATTTGTAACATTAACGGCTGAAGGTGTATGTTAGTTTATTCATTTATTGACATCCTGTTTCGCATAGTTACTTGTCATCGGTATATACTGATGCTGTCTGATGTGATCGTTCATCAGTCACTTCGCAGAGAGTCAACTTAGTTTTTGTGGACAGTCTTTTTCCTTACAAATCAAATGGCGGCCTTTAATTCGGGAACAGTTGCCTCACTGCTCCGCTACGTCACTGTAGGGCTTGCGTACGGGAAGCGGCAGGAAGACAGTGGTTTCCGGTAGATAGCGAGCGCCAGACTCACAGTGGGCACCAGGCACTGAATGAAAGCAGAAGTGGGCCCAGCCTAGCGGCCGTTCGCTTGAGAGGAGTTCGTTGACCACTGTCAACCGAGACGGCGGTTGTTGCAAACGGTGCGTACAGTTTCCCGATGTAAATGACACCTACAGTGAGATATATGGTAAGTTTGTTCGGTCTGATATCATAATTGTGAGTTGTTACTTACAATAATAGGTGTACAAGTTTAAGCTTCACAAGTGTTACCATGGCTCTTAAAATGGACAGCCACTTACCTCATGATTGTCGTAAGGAATTTTTATTTATTTCATACGAGTTCCAGCTGAGAGACTTCTTGAATTTCAGATTTTGTTTATCACTATTAATGTCGCACGTTGTACTGTAATAGATAGCGTTGTCGGTAAGTGGTGGTCAGGGCTTGTTGGCTTTAAAAAGGAGCTTGGTGAGAAGTGCAATCGAACCTTCATGACGGTTCTGCTCTTTCGTGCGTTTCTCTTCACTGCATATGTCTGTACAATGAACTCCGTTTTCAGTATCTGTGTACCTACATCAGTCTACCTGGAGCTGTTGCTCGTAAAGCAGATGAATTTGTCCAGAATGAAACTTTCACCCTGCAGCGGAGTGTGCGCTGATATGAAACTTCCTGGCAGATTAAAATTGTGTGCTGGAACCAGGATTCGCCGCGGTGGAGTAGCCGAGCGGTCTAAGGCGCCCTGCTGCGGAGCGCGCGGTTGCTCGCCGACGGAGGTTCGAGTCCTCCCTGGGGCATGGGTGTGTGTGTTGTTCTTAGGTTAGTTTACCTAGGTTTAAGTAGTTTGTAAGCTATGGACTGATAACCACACAGTTTGGTCCGATAGATTTACAAACATTTGAACATTTGAACTGTTGCATTAGAGTGGGAGGGGGGGGGGATGGGGCAACAGAGTCAATGGTAAAATCGAACCTCACTTCGCGCGGTCAAGTTAGGTTTGGTTTTACCATTGCTCCCCACTCTCAAGCAACAGTTGACACATCTATTTTAAAGGTTGCATTTTATTTGCATTTAATAATTTGACACCCTGTTACCTGAGTAATAAGTAATTTTAATCGTTAAACCACACGCTTCAGCGGTATTTTCCTAGTTTAACCTCCCCCCTCCTTCCCGTCGGCCAAAATGTGAATGTGGTCATGTGGCCTGCAGTTTTATCACCCTGAATCTTAGCTATTTCTAGTATTTTTTGTTTATGGGAAGATTTTTTTACATTTAATTCCTGTCTTTTAAAGAAGTTTATAAATTTCCCCTTCAGCGTCTGATGATGCCTAGAAGGAGCGAAACGCGTCATGTGTAAATAAGTGGAACATCGGTTTTGTTCAACCAAGACTGTTTTTTTTTTTTTCTTTTATCAAAACACTTGTTACATTTGTGACGCCCCTCGAGGGAGTAGTGACACACACCAATGCTATGATGTCCGGCTTCTTCGTATTAAGTTCTGTGCGAGCACTGGTAGGAACGCCACAAGATGTTCACAAATGCGAGCATTTTTAATTTAGAATCAGAATACAAATATAATGCTTCTTTGCCTAGCGCCGACTAGGAGCCCTGTAATTAAAATTTTACTTACGGCAGGACTTATTTTGCATGTAAGTGAAATGTGTACACTGATTTGTATTCGCTTGAGCTCACAGATAATAATCCTATAATAACAATATTGTTCATCGACCTTTAGTATGAATTTTAATTCCTTCCTTAAACGCACGGCAATTCTGAATGTCAGAGATAATGTTGTAAGTAGCCACACTTAAGTTCACATTTAAATTCTGATATCTTCCAATATTAGGTTGAATGATCGATGGGAATGAATTCTGGTCCTGATCAGTATTAAGTTAATGTTTTAATCACCGTTATCGTCCTGCCTGTATCGAATTAACTTGGTTAAAGTCGTTTACCGTTACGTAATTATTTGAATAAGTGTGCACCTATCGATCTCATATTTGGAGTTCGATAAGGTTCCCGCTATATTCAACTGTTCTAACTAGTATTAGACCGTTAGTGAACTTTAAAAAAACTTTTAATATAACTCGCGTACGCACTTTCGGTCTTTACGAGAGCAAAGAGCGGAAAACTGCTAACAGTACCCGTAAATCCCTTTTATATGGCTATATAGAATAAAATAATGTTTGCACTCCATGCCAGTAACCTCGTTTCTACTTTGCCCCTCTGATAATCTCGCTATTCCTGGAAAACATTATTACAAACTCCCATTAATAATATCCTTCGTAAAGTTAAATATCACACTTTAAAAACCAAAAAAATTACAATGAGCCGTTATAAATTGTAAAGTTTGATGTAATTTATAACCATTGGTGTCTCGTTAAATCCCTGCGATTTAAATCCTTAAGTGTTTTTTAACCTTTTCTTAAGGTTTTGATGGTTTTGGAAATGTATCCGAGAAATTAAAAGTGAAGGGTCAGGCCGCCTGTCTTGCACCCGGTTCTTCTTTCGACATTACGATTTAAACGAAAATATTAAGATTACCTGACATCGTCTGGTGTGGAGGCGGTCAATTCGTTTTATAGTTTCCAAATGATAAGCCAAGATCGCAAACTACCAATTTATTAAGTGAGGACCAGTTTCGGTGCACTACGTCACCATCATCTGGTCATATATGTATATATATATATATATATATTATAATCTGGCCATCTTGTTAAAAAATTGGATATAAAATAAGAAGTGCAACATTGCACTTAGTCACTATATAAAAAAATACTTAAGTTACAAACATGACAGTATATAAAAAAAAAATACTTAAGTTACAAACATGACAGTATTTTGTAAGCTGTCATGTTTGTAACTTAATATATATATAGTGACTAAGTGCAATGATGCACTTCTTATTTTATATCCAATTTTTTAACAAGATGACCAAATGATGGTGACATAGTGCACCGAAACTGGTCGTCACTTAAGAAATTGGTAGTTTGCGATCTTGGCTTATCATTTGGAAACTATAAACGAAAATAATGTATTGGTGCATTCTGAGAAGACAAAACGGCAGATAGGCATGACTTTTAGTAGAAACAGCTCAACTCAGAATGCCGTGAGAAGCATTCCACATCGTGACTGGACTTGATTGACACACGTTATCCGTGGCTGGGTGTGACGCATCCAGAGACAACTCTCAGATAGCGCTGTCAGATAACAGATTTGGAGGCAGTGCGCCAGTCGTGGCACGAGGTGCGTGTCGTCGCCGGCTTCTCTCTCCTCACGTGGTACGTATTTTATAACGCAGTACTCCTCTGTAGCGTGACTTTCGTTTTGCCACATCATGCGTAATATCACAGCTTCCGTGACGTGGATGTCAATTTTCATACTCTGGAAAAAAGCCGAAAGAAGACCTAAAATGACAGGTTAATAAGTAAACCGCATTGCCCTGTCTTTCCGGATACTACGTTTCGTTTGCCTTACAATGACAATTTACTATTAAAATATTTCCAGCACTGAGTTTTAGTTAGTCAATTTATTCTATTGCCTATTTACATCACGTGCAATTTTCAATGCACAGTGTTGTCAGCTCAAGTGGCCAAGATATCGGAGGTGCTTTCGGCCACTCGTCAAGAAAAATTCCTCTCCATACCAGTAATCATGATGTGATTTTTATATACCCCGCTGGCCACATCTTCACACGTCGAGGCGAATGTATTTGACTGTCTCAGCTTCAGTTGTTATTTGAAAGTGGGCTGGGCGAATTATTTTCATTACGAATGTTGAACATTTTTCTTAACTAAAATATTTCTTGTAAAGGTAGTACCAGAAATTATTGGTAGCTTCGTGATATCTTTAATACCAGCGCAAGCTAAAGACTTGACGAAAATCACTGCTAGCCACTCGACGTAAATATTTTTGTTCAGTACATTCCAGTATCTATCGTTGCTTAAAGAAGCGAATTCACATATATAAAACACCTTGAAGCTACGATTACATGGACGATGGATGAATAAAGTGTGGGTAATCTGCGCTCCACTGCAAACACAACAGCATTATTCACTCAATCTTCATGGCTTCATACCACCTGAATGATCACTCATTAACAATAATTGTGCAGATGTAGTCAGTAGTTCTGTAGTCTGCGATTCGTTACGTAGAGAATCGTTAGTAAAAAAGTAAGAAATTTAATGTTAACTTTTACAGTAAGCCATTATAAGCAGTCGCTAATTTTTCCATGCATCTAACATTTTTGGCTTTGATTGTCCTGAACCGTGTGTCGTAAAATTATATAGTATTGAAGGTACATTCAGCTATAAAATGAAAAAGGAAGAAAGACTTAGAATTTTACTCATTTCTGTATTTGTTACCGATTTTCTTTCGTAGACAGTAAAGAAAAACAGCACATTGATAGTTACCTTTTTTTTGTAGAACGTAGTTCAGTTTAACCGTATATATGCTATCCTGTTGAAAATGCTCTTTCTAATCATGCTTAACATGTAGGTACAATATATGACATGGCTCCACACAGTAGTGTTCATTAAACCATTTAACAATTCCATATCGGAGGGAATGCCTACAGCAGGTTCATTGGGATGAAATGTATCAGGAACCCCCCAGTTTCAAATAAAACTCTTCATAATACATGATGAAGTGTATTTAAAAACTGTTTCGTCAAGAAAGATTAATTACCTAGAAACAGTCAAATATAATAAATACTGCAGTATTACATTTAGAAAACTCATACCTTTAAACACTGTCTTGGCTCTAACGATTTCTTGAAAATTTGTATTTACACTGGTTTTTTCTTTTGAAGTTCACCTGCATAGTTGTATGTTTCGTAAAATGACTATTCTCTACAATTTTTTTGGTTTTTGGATCACAGACGATCTGTTAGCCTCGAAAACGCGACGAGTAGCACCGTCGCCAATAGGGCGTTACTTCCTGTGACAGAACATCATTACCCAACGCAATGACGTATCTTGAAACATTAAACGAGTATGTGACGACGCATGTAATCTGTGTCTCGGAAACGCATGTAATGTGTATCTCGGAAACGATTCCAATGATTTGCATCAAATTTTGCATGTAGATGTTATTTCGCTTATTTAATTTACCTGTATAGAGATAATTTCTGAAACAACCGGATTTCCGAAATAAATATATGTTATAAATTTTTATTTCATGTACCTCTGAAACGACACTAACGTTTTGCATTAAAATTTTGTATCACGTTTTGAATTTATTGCAAGAAATGTTAGATGCGGTTTTCTTAGGCTACACTAACGAACTGAAGTAGTTTCTGCATTTGTTGCCAATACGTGCACTTCGAAATATCTAGGAAATTTTGGACAAAATATTTACTGTAATACAGAACGAGGTACATTTATGGTTATTTTCGTTTAACGGCTGCAATTACTGCGTAGGTAGTGTTGCAAGATTTTTATAAAACAATACCACTATGTTCGATAAAAAAAATCCCGAGCAACGTTCTGTCACCCGATATTGTTATTAAAAATTCCAGAATTGTTTGTACCATGTCTGACTTTAGCATTTATGTTAATAAAATTAAAACAATTTAGAATATTATTGAAAGGTAACCGGGGCAACCAGGAGTACCATCAGAGGGAATGGGAAGATTACTAAGTGAATATGAAAGTATTTTAATGATCATATTTAAATGTTGTGGAGAAATTAGGATCATGATTATCAATTAAATTCTTCTGGATATGAAACCGCGTCGTCACTTTATAAACTCTACCGACACAGACCCTGACGAAGGCTGCCTGCAACAGTGGCCGAAACGCCGGTAGAGTTTATAAAATGACGACGCGGTCTCATACCCAGAAGCATTTTATTGATAGTGACAACAGCCGCGTAAGCCTACGTTTCCATGGGATCTTGATTTTCATCAGAAGGGGCAAAGCTATTAATGGAAGAGGTCATATCATAGAAATTTGATTCAACTGAAATTCTACCATCCGCTTTCCTTGAAATTAGGAAATTAATAAACTGATTAAAAGTAAAAGCTCATATGAAATGGATGGCATCTCTAGCAAAGCATTAAAAGTTTGCTCAAAACAGTTAAGTGGTTAAGCAGTGACATATTTTAATAGCTAAAAAGGGTATTTTCGGTGCTAGACCGAAATACGCTGTTGGTAAATAATTACACGAGAAAGAGTATAGGTCTCGTGTCAACAATTCGGGCCCATCTCTATTTTATCGCTTCATCTACAATTCTTGAAAAAATTGTATTCAAGAGTAGCTTTACATATTTGTAAAAATAAAATTGTAACAAAACGTGAATCTGGTTTTTATAAAAGCTTTTAAACAGAAAATGCTATATATATATATATATATATATATATATATATATATATATATATATATATATATATATATATATATATATATATATATATATATATTTCACTGATCAAATATTAAAGGCTCTGAATAAACAGACATTAATAACAACGGTAGCAAATTAAAATTTTTTTGTCAAGGTTTCGGCAATTTTAAGACATTAATAAAAGTAGGGATTCCTATTTAAGACTTCAAAGTCTCCCTCCAGGGGTGGTACATGAGGGTGGAGTTTTATGTTAATGGTTGTCACTCTTCCTACTTTTTTAACTGATTTTTTTTTTTATTTTTCCAAATATACCGAAAAACAGTAAGTGTCTCACCCTGTATAAAAGTGACTGGCCATTCCATATTCACGATGATGCAAAGCAAGTTCAGTAAGTTCAATTTTATAACAGAAATTTCTAGGTAATGCCTGTCAGAAAATAATTAAATGGTTCTCTGGACACTCATCACATTATGATAAAACTCAGTATATATATTGCTGTACAGTAAATAGCATGACAGAATTAATAAGTCTTTGAACGGAAGTCTGTACTTAAGGGGACTACACCGTGGTTCAGGTCGAAAAAATAGATTTTAGGTTTTCATCATATTTCCATAGATTAAGGTTTTATTTACGTACTCTGAAAAGGATTTTGCTGATTTTTTTTTCGAACTTTTGAAGAGCATTTTCCTACCACGCGTGTTTGTGTCACGGCCACTTTTCTGTCACCCACTTTTCTGCATATATTTTAGACCTTCTGAATCCCCTACATTCCACGTTAGCGATTTTTTTATTCCCGAGTGTTTTGGCTATCCTTGGAATGCAACGACCGGTGTTCTTTTGGTTCTGCTGTTGTAAACAACACACTTTCAAACACGCGGTTAGATTTTTGTTCAAGTGTGATTGCGAGCTTGAATAGAAAACTCGCAGGTATTATATGGGCAGGAAATTAGGAGAAATTAAGAAAATCTGCAGGCAATGAAGAGAGATGCTTGGGCCATATTATTCCATAAGTCCTCCACTGATGATAAGCCATGCCATTCATTGTGTCTATTAGGAGAAAATTCAAGTTGCAAATACATAGGACTCAGGCAACTGGCGAATCTTATTCTCACCAGAATTCTCTTCCTGCTGATGTTATTACATCAGTTAAACCTATTTTCAGAGACTTGGGTCATTATGACCTTCTAAGAAAATGTCTGCATGGGCAGACACAGAATCCAGATGAATATTTCAACAGGACAATTCTGAACCGCCTTGCTAGCACTGTATTTGTAGGCATGCATATAATGAAACTAGGAGTTCATGATGCTGTTGTTACATTCATTTGTGGTAATATTGGAAAGTGTTGGATACTGAAAAAGCTGGGTATTAATTCTGGCCAAAATATGATCACTGGGCTGCTACATTGCGATAAAATGAGGATGACCGATGCAGTCAGGTCTGCATCTAATATGGCCAAAAATATCCAGGAAGATGAAAATGAAGCTGGAAGACCTGCTAGAGACCAAAGAAGAGCCATGATATGCAGCAAGACAGTTTTAATCAACTGTAAGTAACAAATTTCAAAAGAATTTTCCTTAAAGACTATTTCCTGCAAACTAAAATTTTTAGTAGATATGATTCATTATCTGAAACTCTCCTAGATAAATGAATGAAATTTTCAGAAACTCTACATAACATAAGAAGCCACCTATGGTACTACATTCATTAATATTTCCACATAAGGAAGTTCACAAATAATATTTTCTGCAGAAAAAAGAAACTTGATACTTTTGTTAATAAATTTAATAAAGTATTTCTTAAAAACATTAAAATGGATAAAGCAGATTTTAGTGCAGTTGACTCTGTTAGCATCATGCAACATACAGTAAAAATATTTAGTTCCTGCATCAAAAAGTTTTTTTCAGAAATGGGTCAAATACTTGCCTAAATTAACATGGGTTAGATAGGCAGGTTGTAGCCCCCTTAATATGGAATATTAAAGGCATGTGTATTGATGGAAGACTGTATTGGATGAAACACATTGATGATTTGGTGAAACGTTTCAGTAGAGATACTTATGCTATTTGGGTAATGGCAAATTTTGCTGATAAACATTTCTGTAAATCAACTTACTATACTTACTTTCGTTGACATCTTTCGTATGGTATCATAATTTGACGTAATTCATCATTGAAGAAAAATCGTATTCATTTCAAAATGCATATAATCGGAATCATAGCTGGAGCACATGAAGATCATCTTGCGGACATTTATTTAAGTATCTACGGATCTTCACAATATTCACTCATGAAATTTGTTATTAATAACCCAAACCAGTTCACGTATGAGCTGTGTGGATAGGTGCATCACTAGAAGAAAAGATAAACTTCATTACACAAGATTAAATCTAACTTTGGCACCGAAAAGTGTGAATTTTGTTGTCAGAAAAGTCTTTGGTCATTTACCAAATAGCATCAAAAGTCTGGCAGAGAACTAACTAGATTTTACAAAAAAATTAAATGGATTTCTGAATGAAAACTCCTCCTACTCAGCTGATGACTTTCTGTATATAAATAATATTTCAAATAAACTAAAAAGTTAAAAGAAAAATTTAAATTTGAATGTGATGTTACGTCATAGAAATGAACATTTTAGGGAACTATTATTCATGGACGTAAGTATTAACCAAATCCAATGTAATGTAGATACTAACTGCAAACCTGGTTGCGAATGAAATCGCTAGTGATGCTGAAGAGTCTGACTGCATGATCGGATAAAAAATTCCAAGCGATACATACATTTCTTTTCATTATTTTATGTTTCTGCGTGTATGGGTAGAGGGGGGGGAGTCAGTAGAAAGAAGTTTCGTAAGGGTTTGAAGTTATGTATAAAGTTTTTAATGTCAGCAAATGCTGTTACTCTCAAATGACGCAGCATCAATAAAAACATGGTTGTTAACTGTAATACCTGTAATTTTCATGATTTCTGATTTTCGGTCAAAGAGAAAGATTATTACTATGACTCATTCTTTAAGAAATGTGATAGACGGTCATGACCGCCACTGTATCACTTTCGACGCATGAATACCCTGACTAATCAATATTGGTCCACGAAAAAGCTCCATATTATGCAGCAAAAACCTGTTCATAAGAAAGAAATCAGTTTCTCTAAGTCGAATAAATTTCCGAATGTCCACGTATCCTCTATCAATACGTTCGTTTGCCTTTCAGTAGCCGAAAATTACTGTGAAGTTTGCCAAGAGGTTATTGAACTTATCTTCTACGACGAAAAAAAGAAGGAAATGAATACTTCCGCAACGTAATCATAACGACGGTTCTAGTATGAGGCGTACTATCGGAAGTGCCACACGCCTTGATACTCTTATCCATGCACACAAACTGATCTCTCTCTTGGTAGGTTTATATCGGTATATCCATTGTTTTGTAATTAATTCATGCTACGAAAGTAGTGTGAGAATTTTGTATATATCACAAACACATTTCCGTCTTCTCTAAGCCATCCCCTCTCTCTCTCTCTTTCCATATCGTCCATTTCCACCATCTCACTGCTCAGCACCCCGTAACCTCTCTTTCTATTTTCTCCTCCTCTCTTGTTATGCCCATCCCCCCTCTCCCTCACCAATCTCTCCTCCCTATCTCTGACATTAGCCTTGTTTATAGTATTACGAAGACTGAAACCTGAAATGCGAACTCAAACCAGAAAAGGAATGACCAAATTGTTTGTGATCATTGGTATAAGAGGTATGAGAGACCTATTCAGCTGCTCTGGTTAGTCTGTGAGGATCGTGGTTTCAGTTAGTGTTTTGAACAATTTGAATCTGTAAACGGGTAGCAATGTAGAATTAAATGTTCAAATATTTTTAAAGCTTAAGAGACCTGACTGCGGGGTCATCAGTCCCTAAACTTACAAACTACTTGATACTAAAGGTGACACAAACATCCATGCCCGAGGATGGATTCGAACTCCCGACGGCGAACGACCCACACGTACCGCGACACGGCGCGCCAGCACGCGCGGCTAATCTGCCGCGGAATGTAGAATTAGCTATAACTACCACTTTATTATTTTCTGAAAGAAACAACTGCAAAGAAGAAAACAAACTGCGCGTAGATCTGTATACAACCTTTGTACAAAACAGGAAAGAATTTATATGGGACAACTACCTCATTGTTTAAATGCCTTGGTATATTAAGTTGTGGTAAAGAAATGGAACCGTCAAATATTCTGTCAGTTTCTTTATGACACTGGGTTTCTAACAGGAAAAAATGTTAAAATGTTTAGCTTATGTGCATTATGAATGTTGATTACAATATCGAATAAAAATATGAAGTAAATCGGTCAACTGCTTTTCGAAATTTTTGGTAACAAAATGTAAGTACTATATATTACCTCATTTTCAAATATTACCGATATTCATGGCCCATGGTGTGGGTTCCTGGAATCATATCTTAGTTCATGAACCATGGACAACATATGAGTGGCCAAGTAAGTGGCCCTGACGGTCGCGAAACCAGTTACGGTACTTTGGAATAAGTTTAGGCATCTCGGAGGTATTCTGAATCGTGGCCATCACATGGCTCAGACCGCAAAGTCTACCAAATTCACTGGTTAGGCCTTCAATCGTTGGGGGGTAAAACCCAATCGGACCCTGGGTAAGTAACGCCGACAACTTCACTGCCAGGTACTTTGATCTGATGCTGGCAAATTACTATCCTGTCTTTCACAATATCCACCAAACCTTCTGGGAAGTTCTTGTGTGCAGCCCTGTTTCGAGAAATGTAAAATTAGTTTGTTTCATCAAAGGCTAAAAAACAAGTACATGAGCTCTTGTATGTCAATTAGATGAGGTAATTCCTGGCTAAAAAACAAGTACATGAGCTCTTGTATGTCAATTAGATGAGGTAATTCCTGAAATAATAAATGAAGCGTGTGTCTCTGAAAACGATGTAACTATAGAAAAAAGAATACCAGAGATTACAGAGTATCGAAAGTTTAGAGCAGAAATGACGTGGAAAGACGTTGCAGCGTATATGGATCTGCCACAATGCTTTAAACAATGAACAAGCAGTTTAGTGAAGATCAGGTCATAGAATGTGTATTACTCCAGAACACTTCTCTTGTAATAGTCTACAGTCCCCCCTCCCGCAACCGCAGGAAACATCCTGCTATTTATGAGAAGACTAATTCCAGTATTAAGTTACCTTACAGACACGATACACCAATCAGTAGTTTGTGCTTTTAATAAATATAAGATTCTGTCAGGAAAAATAGTTCTGCTATCTTTATACAGATGTTTTCCTGTTTGTTTTTCAGGTGTCAGCTGTTAGTTTTTACATGTTGTGTTGAGCAAGATAACAGGAATCCCATTGATAACATTGCTGTCAGCATTTCTGTGACTCATGCAGTTAATGTGTCACACTGTCCTATCATGAATTACAATTTAATTAACAATATAGTAGCCTACAGCGCTGGGGCTTGTTCATACATAGGTACGAGTGATGTTTACTAAGGAAACTGTGAAATTTATTTTTACAGCATGATGGCATTGAAATGTGATGAATGACGACCACGGACAGAGATACAATCAGAAACTTATTGTTCACAGTATTGGTAACTTTTATCAGTCAACAGTGTTGACAGTTGGAGATAGTATGTTGTGAAATGTCCTGTCGACCATTTCATTATTTACCATGCAGTTTTAATATTTTTTTATCAGCATTAACAATTTCTATCTCAGTTTGCGCATTTATAGGTATTACAATGACTCTTCTTAATACAGTAGAGTATCATTGCAGAGAAAACATACCATGGGAAATTGGTCTGCCGGCCGCGGTGGCCGAGGGGACTGAGGCGCTCCAGTCACGGTCTGGACGGCCCTACGGTCGGGGGTTCGAATCCCCATCGGGCATGGATATTTGTGCTGTCCTTATTGTCAGCTAGTTCATAAGTAGTTTGTAAGTTTAGGGACTGATGATCCCGTAGTTAAATCCCATAAGCTATAAAAACGTTTGAAAATTTTGAAATTAGTCTTTTAAAATAAATTTCCCTCTTCCTCTTCAATTACGAACTAATCACTTTAGGTCTCCATTCTGTACTTGTTCTCTTTTAATGGACTTTCTACATAATGTTTTACAATAGCTGTTCTTCTTAATATTGTCGCAAATCACATGAAACATAAACTACTGTGGCTGTAGGCGGGTTTGAACATGTTGTTCCGAATGCCAGTCCAGTGTGTTCCCACTGTACCGCTTCTCACGGTATTTGTGAATTGTGTAACTTAGGCGGAACTTGGGTACCAGTCCGGTATTCATCTAATGAGGTGTCGAAAACCGCCTAAAAACCACATCAATGCCTGACGGCATACCCATCTCCCGTCTTTAATCTCTGAGCGGAAGGCAACTTGCAGCCGGCGTACCTCTAAGACTCAGAGAGCGGCGCGACTAACCGGGTGTTTCGTTTGCTCTAATTTAATTTTAGATATTTTTCTAATTTCATCAGAATGAAGCCGTCTTGTTTTCAGATGAATGTGTGAGCATGTATTATACAACCTCTGACCTTAAGAGTTCGATGAATAGCCCTGTAATATTAACGTAGATGAACTGTCTTTTGAAATAGTCACCTTCCATAACTCTGCACCGCTGAGATTTGCGTTACAAGTCCTGGAAACCTTACACCAAATTTTCCTTTGGTGGTATGGTGTTAAAAAGCCTCATAACGTTTCCTTCTAGGATGTCTGGAATATCGGCAAATCTCTTTGCTTTCAAATCGAGATTTCTCGGCTTTGACCTGTCTCCGACGAGGTGGTGTCGGAGGACGCCATTCCATGCTTTGCCGTTTCGTTTCAATGTCTTACTGGACTGGCATTCGGGAGGACGGTGGTTCAAATCCAACTCCGGCCACCCAGATTTAGGCTTTCTGTGAATTCCCTAAATTACTCGAGGCAAATGCCGGGATGGTTCTTTTGAAAGGGCACGGCCGATTTGCTTCCCCATCCTTATCCAAAAACTCATACTGTAAGCTCCGTCTCTATTGACCACACTGTCGACGGGACGTTAAACAAGCTTCCTTCCTTCCTTCCTTCAAAGTCGTACGGGAGACACAAGCTTTCATCCTAAGTGACAATATGATTCAAGAAATCGCATGTCGCATCCGCCGTTTCTACAAAAATTTCTTGTTGTTGTTATGGTCTTCAGTCAGTAGACTAGTTTAACACAGATCTTCACGCTACCCTGTCCTGTGCAAGTATCTTCATCTGAGAATACGATCGGCAACCTACATCCTTTGGAATCTGCTTACTGAATTCGTCCCTCGGTCTCCCTCTACGATTTTTACCCCACACACTTCCTTCTAGTGCTAAGTTGATAATATCTTGATTTCTCAGAATGTGTCCTACCTATCTATCCCTTCTCTTAGTCAGGATAAACCACAAACTCCTTTTCTCCCCAATTCGATTAAGAACCTCGTCATTAGTTACGTGATCTATCCATCTAATCTTCAACATTCGTCTGTAGCACCACATTTGGAAAGCTTTTATAATCGCTTTGTCTGAACTCCTTGTCGTCCCCGTTTCACTCCCATGCAGTACTACACTCCAGACAAATGCTTTCAGAAAAGACGTCCTAACATTTAAACTAACATTGGATGTCTACGAATTACGCTTCTTCAGAAACGATTTTCTCCCCACAGCCATTCTGCTTTTTATATCTTCTCTACTTCTGCCATCAGAAGATATCTTGCTACCCAAATAACAAAACTCGTCTACTACTTTTATTGTCTCATTAACTAATCTAATTCTGATATTACATTCCATTATCCGCCAAGTTTTCATTTCTTTTCCTTTTTTCCTTGAACGTTAATTACCTCTACAAATATCTCCTTGCATTCCTTCCTGCGTGCTCAATGTACAGATTGAACAACACTGGGGAAAGGCTACAATCCTGTCTTACTTCCTTCCCCACCTCTGCGCCCCTTTCTTGCCCTTCGACCCTAATAACTGCTGCCTGGTTATTGTATAGGTTGGAAATAACTCTTCGTTCCCTATATTTTACCCCTGCTACCTTCATAATTTGAGGGAATGTATTCCAGTCCACAATGTCAAAAGCTTTCTCCAAATCAACAAACGGTAAAAACGTGGGATTGCCTTTTCTTAATCTTCTAAGATAAGTCGTATTGTATTGCCTGCCGTGTTCCTACATCTCTCCTAAATAAAATAAAAAAAAAAATCCTATATATCCTCTAAAAGTGCCTACTGCTAATCATTTGTCTAGTCACGTGGCACAAGACGGCAACACGTTTTCCTCTTTTCTGACTTCTGGATAAGGACTTGTGGAACGGATTGACGGGGAATCTGCAGAAATATTTTCCCGGACTCCTCGAAAACGGGCGAACCACACTAAACTCACTTCATGGACAGTGCATGATCTCCATAAATACGTTCCAGCATCGTGTCTTTCCAAGTTTAAAACAGAACTTTGATCCTTTGCCCCTTCATTGTGCTCAGATCAGAACCAACGCACTGAACTATCACTCCGTCCAGCATGTCTAACAAGGAACACACTGGATGCGCAACTGAACTGCGCAACACCAGCCGCTACGCAAGAGCAGCGTTGTGATTTGCCTATGTTGTCAGCGCAACCATTCTGACTACATTCAGCGAACTTTATTGTGAGATGTTATACTACAAACAGACCTACTCAGTCATTACTGTCATCTGTAAACAAATCACTTATCGCGATGGATTTCGGTGGACAACACATTAGCTTTGCCTTTTACTTAAAAAAAAAAAAAAAAAAAAAAATTCTGCATCTGTGTGGAATACCGTACAGGTACTCTTACGGAAAATTTGTTCACAGAGCAGTGGTAGTATTAATTCTATTTGATCTGAATTTAACTGATTGTGACTCGAACATAGGGGCAGACCCGAACTGGGCAACTTTTAGTGACCATTAGAAGCGTGCTCTGGGAAGGACAGTTAATTCCACACTCGAACTGGGCAACTTCCGGTCGCAGGTAGCAGGACGGTCCGACCCAAGGCGTTCCTGGCCCTAACTGAACTCGTCAGTTCTGTGAATGACACCAGCTCGCTGACATCTGTGTAGAATCACTTAGTGTTTCGTTTTGTACATCAGTTTAGTAATGGAAGCGAATAATACGGCAGAAAGTCACGATTTGCAATTTGTTATTACTGATCGTGGCGTTTGATCTGTGACGGTTATAAATTCAAACCTTACAGAAGAGTTGTAGCAACGGAAGAACGTGGATGGCGATGATGAGGTAAAAGTTCGCGATGTGCTATTATTTACGGTAAGCAGCGAACACACATTTTCGCGTTTGGAATAACCACAAGACGACAGTATCACAACATTTGCGGATTACATAACTGGAAACTACACTGATGAAGAAATGCAGTCGTTCCTCTAAACGTTTGGGCAAGAGATTGCACTTCCTTGTGGAAGACGACTAACGCTTGCGAAAGCTTTCATTCCCGATTCAGTGCTTCATGTGAATCTCCTCTCCCAAACATCTTTCAGTTTGTGAAAAGTCTGAAGTAGGAACAAACTGATACTTATATATGAATCAACTCAGCAAAGAATACTATCACCCTCCAAACGGACTCAAAAACCTGGAAGAGGTACGCTTTCCTGCAACAGAAATTAGAATTACTTAGGAATGGTAAAATTTGCAAATTAGACTTTCTAAGCCGGCCTGGGACTGAGGCCACTACGGTCTGCACGGCCACTACGGTCGGGGGTTCGAATCCCCCCCTCGGGCATGGATATTTGTGCCGTCCTTAGTTTTAGCTAGTTCATAAGTAGTTTGTAAGCTTAGCGACTGATGACCCCGTAGTTAAGTCCCATAAGTTTTACAAACATTTGATTTAGACTTTCTAAAATCCGTTTCATGCGAAACAACCGTGAACAGAAAATGAGCCACATTAAATGCATTTATTAATAAAGAACAGTCTAGAATGCACTAATTTATTTCATTCAACTAGCTTCAGTCTTATGTAGACCATCTTCAGGAATTTGTTCCTGAAGATAGTCTACATAAGACTGAAACTAATTGAATGAAATAAATTAGTGAATTCTAGACTGTTCTTTATTAATAAATTTAAATAGAGAAACAAAAATGTTTCCAAAAATATGTGATTAAATGCATTTGTTTTCTGCAAATATTTATGAATGTGAAATTTGTAATGAAGTCTTTGTCTTTTGATATCATTGTTTGTTTTTTTATATATGGTTCCTTGGCACAGTATTGACATTATATAAGGTTCCTTGGCACAGTATTGACATTATTCCTTAAGAAATCTACAAATAGGGGCAGACGTTGCACACTTGGTAAGTTTAGATTTTGAAGCATTTTGCGAGATGTTCAGTCGGTCTGTCTGGAGCAGGTAGGAGTTGCCGAGTTGCCCAGTTCGTGCGTGCCACTCAGGGGGCACTTTGGGGGCAGTTGCACAGTTCGAGTCTTCCGTTTATCACCAACAGATATAAGTTGTCCATTTCGAACGAGCCCGAACATAGGCGGATCCAAGATGGGTCGAAGGGTCAGTAGCCGCCCCCCCCCCTCCAAAAGCTCTTTTATTTTATTATTATTATTATTTTTTTTTTTTAGAATGCGAAGCTAGCGTGCTATCATTGCACTGAGACTTCAGAATTGTAAGACTTTTGTTTGATTGGGCATGGGGGTAAAAAGGGGTGGCCGGTACTAGAGTCTTTCTACTGAGTCAGAGTTCAGCGGACGATAAGAATTCTTTCACCGCCCCCCGCAGGCCGTTCTGGATCCGCCCCTGAACTCGAAACAGCAGTGACACTTGGGACGGTACAGCGGATTTGCAGCGGTCCACTACCCGAGCGCTGTCCATAGCGATATCCCGCCGCCGGCCGCGGTGGCCGAGGTGACTGAGGCGCTCCAGTCACGGTCAGCACGGCCACTACGGTCGGGGGTTCGAATCCCCCCTCGGGCATGGATATTTGTGCCGTCCTAGTTCGTAAGTAGTTCATAAGTAGTTTGTAATTTTAGGGACTGATGACCCCGTAGTTAAGTCCCATAAGCTTGACAAACATTTGAACATTTTTTGATATCCCGCCACACCTCTCACCGAATTGAACCTTTCTTCCCTTATTGACAGCCCCAAGGGACAGTCCTCAGACTTCTACCCCAAATGAATAACTGCAGCGTAAATCCCGAAGTATGTGAACGCGGAGAAATTGTTTTCGCAGCCATTGACAAAAATTTGTGACTGAGGCGGAACACTGGAAACCGCCAACATTGGAGAAGAACATGGCAAACCGCCTTAAAAACCACATTCAGGCTGCTAGGCACACCGAACCATGTCGTTAATCCACCGGGTGGATTGCAACTGGAACTTGCAAACCTTTCCAACTAGGAAAGAGGACCCTTCAAATGCTTATGAGACTTCTGCTTTTATTAGTCCGTAGGGTCAGAAACAACTTACACTAACCTAAACTACCTTAAGGATAACTCACACATATGCATGCACTGTGGGGAACTCGTACCTCCGACGGTTCCACAGCGAGGCTTTTCAGGGCGCTCGGCCACCCCATTATTTTTTATTATTCACTGCTGCTACACAACTGACCCGCCATCTATGTATATACGATGGGTGCTGTATCTCAAAGGATGGTTGCTTAACCACCACACTAACCATGTGCTGTGTCTACTGAGTGTGGTGCTTCCGAGTCCCACCACGTGGAAGTGGATCAGTTTTTCCTCTGATTTGTGTTTTGTCATTTCAGGTATATACATTTTATTAATAATTAAAAAAAACGGCCAAAGTGGTACACGGCTGGTTGTTTTTATTGGCGTCTAGTTTCGGGCTTAACTGAGCCCATTATCAAGTCAAAGCAATTCAATATCATCACCAATATACAAACGATACATCACATGTACAAAAAAAAAAATATTATATTTCCTTTTTTTGAAACGTTGGCGTTGAAAGAGGAATAATTACACGTTTCAAAGAAGAGAATATAAACAAAATTGTACATGTGATGATGTATCGTTTGTATATTGGTGATGATATTGAGTTGTTTTGACTTGATAATGGGCTCAGGCAAGTCCGAAACTAGACGTCAATAAAAACAACCAGCTGTGTGCAACTTGGCTGTTTTTTGAAATTATTAATAAAAATAGTAAGTTGCTGACCCGAAACCATCCAACATGTTCGAATTTCATATCTACACTTCGTTGAAATAATGAATAATACATAAGAATACAAAGACAGACATACATATATTAATGAAAAATTTTATTAGTAGGTCTAATTTAGATTAGAACGTCGTTACATAAATCAATTTAAATTTTGTAACACTGATCATAACTTACATTTTAAATATATGAGATCACTAGGTAAACATGTTTGATTCACGAGTAAAACAGAATTTTTTACATCTCAGCATTTGTTTTATAGTACCTTTCAGTCATGATATGACTTCCATTATTAATGACTGCATTTTGCTGCTTTGAACACTATATAAAGAAAAATTAGACGAATCTATACACTATTAAATTTTTGTGGTCCTGTAAGTCGATAAAATGTGTAAATTTAGGACATAACATAAAATTTAAGTGACAATAAATCCACTGTTTCATATAATGAAACTGAAAATGTGAACTGTTATATTAACTTTTACATTATAAATAAAGAGATCTGTATATTGTTAATTTCTTGTACACCTTACAATTTGATAAGATGTAGCATTTTGAGTCATTGCGTAAAATTAATTACTTACGTGACAATAAGATCCACTAATTCATATTCAAAACTGGCAAAATTGGACTGTTGTGTTAACTTTTGCATTATAAATTAAAAATCTGTACTGCATCAAAACGTTTCATTAAACCACGCATCTGACCGGACCTGGCAATACTTCTTGCTGCAGTTTGTCACGAGATTTTCAGCCAAGCCACAACTTGTTGTTCTGGGTTGTTCGCATAACTTTTCCAACAAAAGTGATACTGGATCAAATCGTGCAGTGCCTTACGTAACTTAGAGCCCATTCGAACGCTGAGCGCTACTATGCATTTTGCTGAACAGTGATCCAGACTTCTTTATACGAGGGTCACTCCAAAAGAAATGCACACTATTTTTAAGTACAATTTTATTCTACATGTTTGAAAGTTTTAAAGTGTGTAGATACATCCTTTAGGAACACTATTTTCATTTCTTCACATAATCCCCATCCCTCTCAACTGCCTTACGCCATCTTAGAACCAACGCCTGTATACCTGCACGGTAAAATTCTGGAGCCACTTTTTGGCACCGTGCACAAGGGAGTCATCATCTTCAAACCTTGTTCCACGATGAGTGTCAGTTTCCCAAAGAGATGATAGTTACATGAAGCCAGGTCAGGACTGTAAGGCGGGTGTTTCAGTGTTGTCCATACGAGTTTTTGTGATCGCTTCCATGGTGTTTTGACTGACGTGTACCCATGCATTGTCTTGCAACAGCAAAACATTCTCCTTTTGCTGATGTCATCGAACACGACTCAGTCGAGCTTGAAGTTTCTTGCTTGGTGGTCCCACGTGGCATAATGTCCACAAGCAACAGTCCTTCGGAATCGTAAACCACCGTAACCATAACTTTTCCAGCAGAAGGTGTGGTTTTGATTTTTTTCCTAGGGTTAATTTGCATGATGCCACTCCACTGATTGATTCTTCGTCCCTGGTGAAAAATGATGGAGCCATGTTTCATCACCTGTCACAATTCTTCCAATACATTCATCTCCATCATTACCATACTGTTCACTACATACCGTTTTTCGTGTTTCTTTGTGAGCCACTGGCAACATCCTGGGAACCCACCTGACTCAAACCTTTTTTAACGCCAACACTTTCAGTATTCTGCAAACAGTTACTTCCCCAACCCAAAGTAGCGTGACAATTCGTTCACTGTGATGCGTCTTTCAGCAGTCACCAATTCGTTAACTCTCTGCACATTGTGTGGAGTGAATGCGGTATGAGGCCTGCCGCTGCGAGGACGATCCACAATATTGCCGTGCACGCTTTCATCACGTTACCTGCTTGCCCACTGCCTACCTGTACTGCGATCGACAGCAGCTTCTCCATACACCTTTTTCAACCTCTTGTGGATATTTCCCACTGTCTCGTTTCCACAGCACAGCAAGTTACTTATGACGAACGTCAAGTGTAGCAGCCATCTTGAAGACATGCTGTGACGGCGCCACTCACGGGAACAGGTTGAACTAAGTTTCAAAATAAGCGGGAAGGCTGTATCTACACTCTGCAAACTTTAAAACATGCAGAATGAAAACTGTATTAAAAATTTTTTTGTGGCCCGACTTCGTCGCCGCTTTTGTGTCCCAGCCTCGTCGTAGGTGTCGGTAGCCGGGTGGATGAGACCGACACAGGAACATAGACAGCACGCTGGTGCAGGTACGGAGGGGAGCAGCCAGAAACTATAAACACTAGAGTAAATTAGAAAGAGATATATATTGCACAGAATGTAACAATACTTAACTTTTACATAGTACTGCAGAATGTTGATACATAGTTGTTAGAGGCCTGCCTAGTGCCTGTACGATAGCAAAGTCTTCACTGGTGCCTATCTGATTACGAAGGTCCTAACTCGTTGCTATCTCAGTCCGAAGTCCGGTGTCTTTCCGTGGTGGTCACGAGCGGGGTTGCAGCAGAGGGCGCTCGTGGCTGTCGTCGTGAGAACGCCGCGCCGTGCGTGCATGGCGGCGCGCGGCGAAAGTAGGTGGCGCGCACTTTGTACTTGTGCGACACCACAAAAATAGTATGCATTTCATTTGGAGTGACCCTCGTATTTGCGTATCCACGTAATGAACCACAAATGGTTCGCACTAGGCTTGCAAGTGAAATACAACCTCTAACAATAATGTTAGGTGAGTGAAGTCAGAACGATAGGTCAACACGGGCGAATCACAACTCTACACCAGCGCGGCGTCCGGTGTAAATAACCTGTCCCACCGCTGTTCAGTTGCGCATCGTGTGTGTGTTCCGTGTTACACCTGTTGGACGAAGTGTTTCTTCAGTGCGATGGTTCCGAAAGAAGACAATGAACAAGCAATGAATCAATCTAAAGTTTTTTTATTAGCTTGGCAAGACACCTAAAATACCGCATGCGATGCTAGTATTTACTTGTTTATGGGGATCAAGCATTGTCCATGAAGTGCGTTTCGCCCGTTTTCGAGAACTTAGGGACAGAGTTTCTGAGAATTTGCGTAGCAGACGACCGGCAACTGTCGTCTGTGACGAAAACATTGATGAAGTGCAAACATTAATCACGAATGATCGTTGATTACACGTAAGCATTAAAACACTTTCAGATAGACCGTGAATTCCTGCGACAAATCCTTACCCAGAAATCAGGCAAAAGGAAAACGTTCTGTCTTGTGCCACGTAACTAGACTGACGATCAGAAGCTGGCGCGTTTAGAGGCTGTACAAGATTTTGTCGAAAATGCGGATACGACATCTAATTTCATGTAGCGTATTTTCACTAAGGATGAAACCTAGTGTATGAAATAAATCGCAATTTGCTATTAGTGATGGCTTCACTGTACTAGGTTTTAAAGAACAAAGTAGGCTGTGGTTATAGGAAAGAGACACCGTGTCGAATGGGGATTTGGGTGTAGCGGGAGACGTTCAGGGAAGAGTCCTCTGTAGTGGGGTTGGTCACTGTGTCCTCGGTGGCGGAGTGGTCAATGCGCCTGCCCCGTAAGCAGAAGATCCCGGGTTCGAATCCCGGCCGGGCACAAATTTTCATTCGTCGCACATTGGTATTACATCTAAACCTAGTACTGTGAAGCCATAAGTGTTCGCAAATTGCGATTTATTTCATTAATTTGAACCCTGTAATGTCGTCAAAATATATAATTGTATACAAGCCGAGGCTGGGCTCCTGACGGCAATTAATTGTGTCTCAATACCTCATGGTCTGTTCTCCCTGATGCGGGCATTACAGAACAAAATAGTCTGTGGTTATATGCCGATTTGGGTGCGGCGGGAGACGTTCAGGGAAGAGTCCTCTGCCGTGGGGCTGTGTCCTCGGTGGCGGAGTGGTCAACGCGTCTGCCTAGTAAGCAGGAGATTCCAGGTTCGAATCCCGCCCGGGTACAAATTTTAATCGCCGCAAATTTGTATTTCATCTAAACCTAGCCATAAGTGATCGCAAATTGCGATTTATTTAACATGTTCCTAGTACAACGGCAAAGCTTTTAAGATTATTTAACAGGTGGCTCTCACTGAGCAAATGCAATACAATTACTATCGTCTATACTTTTTATTATCAACTTTGACTGAGCAGAAGCTTAATTACTATCATTATTACTATCACTTATGACTATGCATTAACAACTTTCGGTATCTGTTGTAAGGCGCCCGTTTACTTCACACGTTGGTATCACACTGACCTACAGCTATTACTTGATGTAATTCAAAATCAAATGTTCAAATGTTTGTTAAGCTTATGGGACTTAACTACGGGGTCATCAGTCCCTAAACTTACAAACTAATTATCAACTACCTTATTCTAAGGACGACACAAATATCCATGCCCGAGGGGGGATTCGAACCCCCGACCGTAGTGGCCGTGCAGACCATGACTGAAGCGCCTCAGTCTCCTCGGCCACCACGGCCGGCAATGTAATTCCAAAAATAAATAATTGTACCGCGGTAAAGTGACCGACGGATCTAACAAGGCCAGCTGTGGAGCGCGCGGTTGCTTGCCATCGGAGGTTCGAGTCCTCCCTCGGGCATGGGCGCGTGTTAAGCAGTTTGTAAGGGACTGAAAACTGCAGCATGTAAGTCCCTTAGATTTACAAACATTTGAACATTTTCTGAAATAACTGTGATGTCGCAACTGACCTCACTTACACGGACAGATCAGCCTGTCGGACGATAGGCTATTAAAACTGTCATTAGAGAATCCATCATGTAGCAGCAGTATTTTCCTATAAATAGAACTATGCGCTACACGGAAGTTCAACGTTTTTTTTTTTAAACTGCAGGATTTGAATCTCAAGATACTGCTGCAGATCGAATGCATTCGTCCTGCTGATTCGCGATATCTGGTTGCCCATATAGTATCTCCATCCCGAAAGTCACCGACGGAATTACAATGTCATCGGTAAACCGCAATTTATTACTTCTCCTTGAATTCCAAACCCGTTTCCAAATTTGTCATTGCTTTCCTTCCCAACTTGCTCAGTGTAAAGATTGAATACGTTTCACTCCCTTCACATCTACCGCATGCCATTCATGTTCTTACAAGCAGACCACATCGGTATCGGATTTTTTAATGTCTTTATATTTATGGTACGTGAATCAGATCTTAAATAACAAGCCAAAGCCATTCGATGCAACTCTCAATAATTCTCGACAAAACGACTATGAAGTTTTGCAAGTACACGTAAGTACCAATAAGTAAAGCAATTGCATTACACGCCGATGTAGCTCATGTGGTAGCGTTCTGGCTTCGCTACCGTAGAGTCGGTGATTCGAATCCCGCTGTGATAAATATTTTTTTCGTTTTCGAATTTAGTTATATAAAACATTTTGGGGTCTCTGATTACAAGTGTTGTGTTAGTTTTTGTTTATGTGTCTATAGACGATCTGAACACTTTTGCGTCACATAAAACGATGGTTGAGTGGGTTAGCTGCTTGGAAAGTAATTAGTAGCTATGGAGATGACTTTCCAAAAGCAGCGTTGTAGCTCTTCACAGATTAAACAAAGACTACCGCCGTCAATTAATAGTGTAGCAAATACTGTAAACATTTAACTTACAGTTTTTGATTGAAAGTATCATTATTAACAACGTTTTATAAAATATAGAAAAATTACGAATAAACAAAAATACGTGCATTTTTCGTAAAAATTACCATTGGGTATTAAAATTGTGGAAGTATTCGAACACGACGGAAAAGACTGTTCGGCAGGATTCGAACCACTGACCATATGCTTGAAAGGCTAGTATGTTACCAACTTTTTCCACTTTTTCTATATAATATTTTACAGCTTTTTAAAAATTTTATTTACCTGTCACGTAAGCTTTTCAGGGGTTGGTGCCTTAACTACTATATCTCCCATAAACTAAACATCTTGCCTGCCAAAAGGAAAAAAAAGGTCTAGTGCTACCGCCACTTTACCCTATACTAAATCAAGAAACAAAGAGGATAAGGGAAGGGGCCTCAGCTACATGGAGAGATCGAGAGATCGTCCAGTAGCTTCAATTACTGGTACTTACGAGGACTTCCAGAACTTTCAAGACTATTTTCTCGAGAATAATTTTTTGGAAGTTGGGTCGAATTGCTTCGTCTGATTGTTATTTGAGTTCTGAACTTCACGTACAATAAATATCAATAAATTCTAAATCCGATATCCCTGTGGTCTCCTTGTTAGACTTATGTCTTCTAGTTTCTGTAGAAGTTGTACATAACTTATAGTTCCTAATACGTTACCCTGCTACATTCAGAATATTAAAGAGTGACTTTCACTCAACATTGTCAAAAACTTTCTCCAAATCTGCAAAAGCTACTGCTACACAATCTAAAGATACCAGTCGCTTTGGCTGCCATCGGACTACCATGCAGGCTCTTGTGCAATTTATTCCATGTACCCACTCTAGACATCTGAGCTGAAACCATTCGTTCTGGACAATGTTAATTCGCCTAGCACGAAGTAAGTGTTTGGAATCTACTGATAAAAGTACGTTCAGCTGATAAACATCACATCGGTCTCCAAAAACAAGGTGAAACAGATTTGACCCCTTGCAGATTAATAAAGAACAATCGGAGAGTGGTTGGATAGCATTGATTCCTGTTTACTCACAAGAACTTCGTTGTAAGGCTAGCTGCTGCATATGAAGACCTTGAATGATGGAAGCTGTATGATAGCAGGGCGGCGTAACGCATTGTGCTGAGTTTCCGGCAAAAGTGAAGAAAATGGAGTACATTGACCCTGGACTTCTTCTGTTAACAGAAAACAGTTACGCCACTAGCGAATGACTATAACATTTTATGGATTTGTTGCTGATATTCTTTGTGGGAATAAGGTAACATTCTACGTTCCTCACTAATGTTTTAAGTCTTCATGTCTGGTACGTTCGCGCTCCGATACTCTGCGAATTCGCTCCTAACTAGGACAGCAGACGCCATTAGCAAAGTGGGATCCAATGTTAAGAGTCCCCCGCAGAATGATTCCAGAGACGTACTTGAGGGAAGCCTAGCACGCTGCCACAGATCACCTCTGTTACCAGAGTGAATACCTCACAGCTTTAGCACTTTAAGAGAACCAAGAGCCGGCCGCGGTGGCCGAGGTGACTGAGGCGCTCCAGTCCCGGTCAGCACGGCCACTACGGTCGGGGGTTCGAATCCCCCCTCGGGCATGGATATTTGTGCCGTCCTAGTTCGTAAGTAGTTCATAAGTAGTTTGTAAGTTTAGGGACTGATGACCCCGTAGTTAAGTCCCATAAGCTTAACAAACATTTGAACATTTTTTTTGAGAACCAAGAACTTACGCGATGTTGTGTTTACATTCACGTTCCAGAGTTCTCTATTAGATTACTTGTACGAGGAAATTGAGTTTCTCCATTGCACTTAAAAAAGCTCTATAAACAATATGCAAGCAAGTCGTTTAAATTGCAAGAGCTTCTAACCTATCATTGCCAACCGCTACTTACGACCGGCTTTTAAAAGTTAATCTATAACTAAGCTTGTGTGTATGTGCATGATAGTGTGTACGTACTGACAGAAATTTCCCTATGAGCACCAATCGACACCCACTTTTCCTTAGGTGGCTCATTAAAAAGGGAGTTTTAACCCTAGCTTAATAACATCCGTCAAAATGACGGCTACGTTCAAATTGTCAGTGAGCTGTTCTGAGGAACAACTGATGAACAAGTGTGCATGGGTAGAGTTTTAGTTTGGAATGACACACGCCGAACTGACGGAAAGACGGGTGTTACTAACGAGCGTTAAAACAACATGTTAGTAACGCAGCGTTAATACCGTGTGTTGCAGTGGGTGAATGTGGTGAACACAAATCCACAAAATATGCAGCAATAAATACTCTTAGGGAAAACTACACACTTTGTGACTTTGCCACCCATCTGAAAATGGGTTTATTGCTTCATTCCTCCAACATAATACGATGGTAGAACGATCTCGTCATTCAGACTTGAATAACGACGTGCAATATCATATAGATAAGTATCTAATCTGTCATTGCGTTTTCGGCAATCGCACGAAAGCGACGATTAACAAAGATATAAAGATAAAAATTCCAGATAAACTCAAAGATAAAAATGTTAGTGACTAACAAGTGAATGATATAACAGTACATAACAGTGACTTGTATTACACAGTGATCTCCACACAATGTAGATGTATAACTCTGGTGTCTGAGAACAGAGCCGCGGCAGAATGGCCAAGCGCACTAAGGCACCTTGCTGCGGTGCGCGCGGCCGTTCTCCGTTGGGGGTTCGAAACCTCCCTCGGACAGGGGCGTTTGTGTTGTCCTTAGCATAACTTACTCTAAGATAGTTTAAGTAGTTTGTAAGCCTAGGGACTGATGGCCAACGTAGATAAGTCCTATAGATTTACAAACATTTAAACATTTTTTTTTCTGCCGGCCGCGGTGGCCGAGGGGACTGAGGCGCTTCAGTCACGGTCTGCACGGTCACTGCGGTCGGGGGTTCGAATCCCCCCTCGGGCATGGATATTTGTGCCGTCCTTAGTCTTAGTTAGTTCATAAGTGGTTTGTAAGTTTAGGGACTGATGACCCCGTAGTTAAGTCCCATAGACTATACAAACATTTTGAACATTTTGAACATTTTTTTCTGAGCACAGAACTGCAGCGTGCCTGCCACATCACTGGTGCCTGTACATTCAATGTTTTGGATATGATTTCGCTTTGTTCGCCATGTTTCAATATGACAAACGAATATATTAGTTTTTTACAGGACGCTAATTGTTTGCTTACCTCTTGTTTTAAAATTTGTCAATATACGTTGTAATAGCCAGGTATACCTGTGAAATGGAAAATAAATTTCTTGTTCTTAGTAACATTTAGTAGTAGCTTATTTGAATTTGGGAAGAAACTAACGTCTCTGGCTGGCACACTCAGACAGCTGAAATTCAACATCCAGGTAATGTAGAAATGAGTGGTATAACCATTATTATACGTCTGTTAGTTCACAGTCTAACATTAGTCACGAAACTCCCACCTATTTGTCATACGCTACGACAATAGCGCTCTAAGCGACCGGAAGGTACATTTCTAAATACGATATCGGACGAATGTGAATATTTTCGTTCAAACTGATATTAACATAGTTTTTACAACGGAAGGTATGTACCGCCATAGAAATGTGTAATAACTACCAAATAACTCCACATTTCTGTTATTAGGTTTCTTATGAACCATTGGAAGGAATGAACCGGGATATTACAGACCAGTTTAAGATTCTCCTGAAATCTACGACTTTCTAATGAAGAATTTCATTTCCTAACAAGAATAAAAATTGTTAATAAACAGAAAACCTTTTGTGGAAAGACATCGGTTTTCTCCTCAGAAACGTGAAGATTTCGTCAATACAGTTCCAGTCCAATCATTAAATGTTGAACGTAAGAAACTTATATGAAATGCAATACCTACATTACATAAACTACTAGACCATCCACATTTTAACTCAAGGAAATTCCTCACAAACGTGACTATAAAAAATGCCAGCAAAGCAGAAATCAAAACACAATTGTTGCTACATGAGAAACACAAACGGCAAGAATCTTGTAGATATTCTCTTCGTAAGCAAAAGTAATTAAACTCAAAAGTATATGCATTTAAACAAAATACGAATAAAATGTAAACATGCTCAAATCGGTAGACTCCATACCGAAGTGTTGTACGTAAATGAAATTGCACCTCATGTAAGAACAGACGGTAATAACATTTTTTTTTTTAGGAATAAGTTGTAGATACGCACATATTCGTTAATATTGCGTCGTGAGTTAGTTGTTGTTTATATCACCGAATTAATAAAATTCGGTTCTTTTTACATTTGCTTCACGATTATTTATGTCTCTGAATATTTTACCAATGGTTGGAAAGCAGAAATTACAGAAACTATTCGGTAACTACGTAGAATAGTAATTATAAATAAACTCTACTCTTACGGCGCTTTCCCCACCACTGGACCGAGCGAGGTGGCGTAGTGGTAACACACTGGACTCGCATTGGGGAGGATGGTGGTTCAAATCCACCTCCGGCCATCCAGATTTAGGTCTTCCGTGATTTCCCTAAATTACTCCAGGCAAATGCCGGAATGGTTCCACTCAAAGGGCACGGCCGATTCCCTTCCACCATCCTTACCCTAAAATCCGGAATTCGTTTGACATACTCTAAAATGTTCAAATGTTTGTAAAGCTTATGGGACTTAACTATGGGATCATCAATTCCTAAACTCACAAACTACTTATGAATTACGTTATACTAAAGACAGCACAAACATCTATGCCCGAGAGGAGATTCGAATCCCCGACAGTAGCGGCCGTGCAGACCATGACTGACTTGCCACAGACCGCTCGGCCACTGCGGCCGGCGACATACTCTCTAGGTAAGACTGTATACTTCAAGTTGGTACACTCTAACGTAATAAACTAAAAATTAGTTGTAATAATTTTGTGCGGCTTGTTGGTCTTTCACGTGGACGTCAATTCAGCGAATTGAGTGTCTCTAGTCTACCCCACGTATGCAACGGGGCAAAGGAGACCTACAGCATAACTTGGAATCCGAACCTCGTGTCGGTTCTGGCGACTCCTCACATAATTCAGAGGTGAAGGCTGGATTAAAACCAGTGTCAAAAAATCCTAGATCCGACGGGGTTTCGAACGCGTGACCATTCGGTTTCCAGTGGAGCGTTTTACCCCGACACCACTTTTTTTCCTTTTTCACCGTGGCCGACTAACTAAATATTAATTACATTTCCTATTCCCTAAAAGTGGCATATACATATAAAGAAAGTCGTATGTAATGCCACAGGTATTAGCACATCACACTCACACACTCGATCTGAGAGCCATCTTGTGGCAATCCTATAACTGTGGACGGTTAAACTTTGCCGGCCGCGGTGGCCGAGGGGACTGCACAGCCACTACGGTCGGAGGTTCGAATCCCCCCTCGGACATGGATATTTGTGCCGTCCTTAGTCTTAGCTAGTTCATAAGTAGTTTGTAAGCTTAGGGACTGATGACCCCGTAGTTAAGTTCCATAAGTCCTACAAACATTTGGTTAAACTTTGCTGGAATAGAGTTTGTGTTTCCCTCATCCCTGCATCCAAACAGCCCCAACACACCATTAGTGAAAGCTGAAAACTGGTTCCCGGAGCCCGTTGTCTTCGTGCATCACTCCACTCCCATCTCTTGCTATTAAGACATTCTACTCTCAGCTACTTGCATTAAGCTTGGAGCCCTTTGAATAAACATTGCTAAATATTTAAACATTTTTCCTGGCTTTTTTAATAAGCAGTACCTGAAAACGGAGCGTTGCCAGGATATTTATTTATTTATTTCTTCATTCCTGCCTTGAGCTTTTACTTCTCCTATCCCTTCTATTTTTCCGTCTCCTTTTTTCTAAAAACATGTTTTATTTACCGGAGATTATAAAGAAATAAGGTAATGCATATTGTACAAAATTAAAAGTGCGGTATCCAATCAAAGAAAGATAAGTAGTAATTAAAATACAAATGGCGTATAAAATTCATACGATGTCATATTTATAGAGTTACATGTTGAACAATTGTATAACTTTTCAGGTATATATACATTTGTATAAGTGTTCCACGTTTGTAAAATGTGTTGCGAATAAAACTAGTTGTAAAGAAGTTCGCCACTGTCACCTGCCATTGCGAACTTTTTCCTGGAGGATTTTGAAGAACGAGCGTTGAACAGTGCTCCCTTTCGTCCATCTCGCTTCTGCAGGTGTGTTGACCATACAATTTTAATCTGGCTACACGGGAATGAGGCACAGGAGCAATTCGTGGATCATTTGAATGGAATACACCCCAACATAAGACTTAGAGGGGAAGTAGAGAAGGATGAGAAGCTACCCTTCTTAGAAGTGTTGGTTGATCGAAAATCAGATGGACGACTCGGACACTCTGTGTACAGAATGCCGACGCATTCAGACTGGTATATGAATGTCCGTAGCTTTCATCATCCCACTCAGAAGAAAGCTATGCTGAACACCTTGGTACACAGAGCAACGATTATTTCAGACCAAAACTACCTGGACTCTGAGGTCAACCATCTGAAGAAGGTCTTCATAAAGGACGGATAATCCTCCCGTGATATTAGGTCCACACTGTCGAGGAAACCTAGACAGGAGGACCAGCACATCGCGCGGCTTCCATTCTGCGGTACAACAACCAGCAAAATCGGAAGAGTCCTAAACAGGCAAGAAATCGGACCTGTCTTTGTCCTCTCAAGAAGATGAACGAAATGATGCCACTCGTCAAAGACAACCTCGGTCTGAGAGTGCCAGGAATATACAGCATTTCTTGCGAGTGTGGCAAACGTTATGTGGGGCAGTCAATAATAACAGTTTCCGAACGCTGCGTTGAACATCAGCGTCACCTGAAATACAGGCATTTAGAAAAACCTGCGGTAGTTGAGCACAGCCTGTTAAACAAACATCGGATTTGGTTTGAAGAAACGAGAGTACTGGCCCACGCTTCAAACTACTGGGATTCTGTCATCAGGGAGGCGATTGAAATCAGGTTATGCGAAAATAATATCAATATGGACTCCGGATATGCACTCAGCAATGCATGGAAGCGAGCACTGGAGAAGGAGAAAGAACAGAGGATGGCTCAACCTTTAGTACTCCCCGCAGATTACCGCCTGCTGCGAGAGATGGCGCTGCTAACAACGCGGAATAGAGTGAAAAAATTCTAGGTGGTTATATGGCACCACCCAAGTACGCGCCATTACCGCTGTGACGTAAGCTAGCCAATGAAAAGCCGTCTCCTGGTTATATAAGAAGAAGCCTCCAGTTCACGGCAGTCAGTTTTACCCCTGACGATCACCATGGATGATATAGTCGAAAGCTTAGTCTCTTACCGATATTTGACGCGGCAAGAACACGGAGATTATTTTACGCAAGAACTACGTCGCGAAAGACTTCGTACTCATACATACACTCTGCTTTATATATTAGACTAGCTGGAAACCCGCCGTTGCTCGGGTATTTACCTATTTGTTCCTGCCTTGAGTTGGTATTTCTCTTATGGCTTGTCTCTCTGTCTAACTTGTTTTAGATAAAATCATGTTACGTTTATCGGAGAATATATAAGAAATAAGGCTGTCTTGCATAATGTAGAAAATTATACATGCAGTATTCAAACAATGAAAAATATCAATCAAAATACAAACGGCATATAAAATTCGCACGTTCTCATATGTATTGAGTTATATGTCGTATAAATGTGTAATATTTCACGTATATATTTATTTGTATATTTGTTGTATGTCTGTTAAATCTGTTTCAAATTAAATTAGTAGTAAAGAAGTAATAGATTATAATTTGGTGCGTGATAGAGCGGTTTTCCATGAACGCTACTTTTTATGTGCTCATAGCTCACGAACTACGTGCTGAACTGTGATACAATTTCGAAGCTACATTCAGCTATATGTGTGTATACTGACTGTAAAATTTCCTCCGGCTACAAATTGTATTGTAGAAATTATAAATTATAACGTCATACTTAATGCCGTAATTAATGAAAAATGGAGAAGTGGTAAGCGAGAAACTTTTCTTCCTTTCATGATTTTGCTACGATAGTCAGCCAGAAAAAATTCAACGAAAGTTTGAAATTACGTTTGAAGTTGGTTGCAAGTCGCTGAGTATTGTCATTCTCATACAGAGTGTAAATGAAATCTCGTCGCATTATGTGGCAGTTTCTTCCAACTATGTTGTTTACGACGTATCTCGTGAACTGTGTATCATATGTGTTTCTTACCCCTATAGCATTGTTATCTCATACTAAGGAATATGTGCACCAAATTTAATTGAAATCGGTCCAGTGGTTTAGGAGGAAATGTGCAACACTGTCGTTTGATGCACTAATTTTTTGCGCATCTCATTATTTATGACGTAAAATGTAGTGAACAATGTGTTATACGTGATTCTAATACTTACGACGAGCGTCTCCATCGATTGAATCTTACGTGTGCAAAAATTCATAAACATTGGAATAAAACAGTATATTTGTATACAATACGTATACACAAACATACGGACACTCTTTTTTATACATAAAACATTGATGTAAAAGTTTTCGTTACACTGTTATTGTCACTTTTCTTCAAGCGATCTGGCATACATCAACACATTATTGCAATACATCTGATAAACTCCAGAGACTCAAGGTTTGACGGAGCAGTAAGTGCGCATTTTTAAGAAAATGCAACAACAGTATTTTTTCGTGAATCGGCTGCCCACACTCTCGACTCTGCAAAAGGCCCAGCCAGTTACTAACATGTTCACGCTACCTGCCTCAGCTCCTGTTGTATACACACACTTGACAACGCTCTCAGGAATGTGGTATCTGTGTTCAGCTTCCCTGCACGCAAAAAAGTGGGCATACTGTGCCATCTTAAACACTTGAAAATTATCTGTGAATATTATTCCACAAAGCCAAAGCAGAGATGAAACACGTTTCTGTTCAAGCATTATTATTATTTTATGATTGTGTCTTTCCTGTCACATCTGAGTGCAATAACAGCACAATTAATCTCTTTTTCCTTCAACCTTTCCACATGGCAGCCATGCCATAATTACCAACTGAAGTGCGCTCACATACTCTCTGAAACTAATTATTGAACTCCACACTTCGAAATTGTTAGTCTCTACCGCTCTAACAACAATCAAACTCTCATCATAACCAGTCTCGGAATAACCTCAGATAGAACTCTTCGTAATTAATTATTCAATACTACACACACTTCGAAATTTACAATTTATATAAAGAAAACGCACCATCTGTTTGTTTTTAATGGTCAGCATTGCGCGTTTCGAGAATTTATTCCCATCTTCAGATGCTTTTTGTTACATAATTTGTATTTGTAGTGATGTCTCCATTTACGTTGTTCTTTTTCTCCTGACATAAAAGTTTGAATAATATATATTAAGATATTATTATTTTTACTTTTTTCTTAAATGGTGTTTTTAAGCTTCTACTTACAGGTTTTGTCTTCATTGTACAGAATCTCACATGTATAGAGAACATCGCTACACTATTCTTGTAAACAAACATGTTACGTAGATGTCAATATAGATATGTCACAGATTTACAAAGAGTTTGTATACATTCAGAGATGTTACTTTTTACACAGAATTGGTGTATATTCAAAGATGTTACATTTTTATGACATATTATTTACGGTTATTGTGCGGAAATAAACAAACCTAACTTACTGTTTAAGTAAAATTTGGCGACTCATTATCCGGTTCGTCATTGAGGAATTTTTTTCTTCTTTCTTTTTGAGGTGTACAAAAGTTTCAAGTTCTTCCATTAAATCCATTGCATGTGATTTTCTGTAATGCTGAAGTATCTTAAGATACTATTCTAAGTTTCCGAATGGGTGCCCAGTGATTTTTATATGCGTTGCTATTGCTGATTTTGTGAACTGGTTATATGTGTAACAGTGGATGTGTTCATTACATCTAATTTGAAAATTCCTGCCTGTCTGCACTATACAGTACTTTGAGCAAGTCTCGCATGTGATTATGTATATTCCTGAGTCTGAGAATTTATCTTTCTTGTTGTTTATTGTGTGTACTAATTACTCCATGTGAACTAAGTAAGTTCGCAACTTTTTTTGGAAATGCCACCTACATATAGTATGCTGGCCATACATGTAGTTGTGTTGTTTGTTGCTTTTAAATTACTAGGCTCTATCATTCAAGCAGACATCCAACGTACCCGTGTTTAGTCATGTCCTAAGGTAAACTACAGTGACCGCACACACTTCTACCATACTCTAGCGAGAATTATTGAGGCAACCATCCACCCATTCAGACTCCTCCGCCTTAAACAAATATGCAAAAACAATGGTACTTCTCAGTAAAAAGTACACACAATGATCGTGTCCAGAAAGCTGTTTTCTAACTGCCTCTCATGCCATTCAACTATCCAAAAAACGGCTGCCACTTCCTGCAGTCCATATACTCCATTACAAAGAAATCACAATCTATCATCTAAGCGAGCTATTAAAAACAACGTGCTGTACAACTCAGTTTTAGCACTCAAGTCAATAATCAGACAGACACAACTGGTACAGTCCCAGTTTCGGAGCCATACATCTCGATGGCCTTATTCTGTTACAAAAGTTTCTACCCACTTTCCCAAACTCTCATTACACTGGACACAACTTACTGCGGACAAACACTTTTCCAGTATTAACATATGCCCATCCAACACCCACTTCCACACACTTTCCAACAGTACTATCGTCCTACACTGCAAATAACAAAGTTCCTGGCGATATCCGTCATTCAACTACGAAGACCATCCAAGTATACTACAGACTCCTATGCAGCGAAAATTATCGCTAAAGAGTATTAGACACTGTATTTACATAAACGCTTTTGGTTCTCTCGATAACAGTCAACCCCATTCTGAAAAAAATGTTCAAATGTTTGTTAAGCTTATGGGACTTAACTACGGGGTCATCAGTCCCTAAACTTACAAACTACTTATGAACTACTTACGAACTAGGACGGCACAAATATCCATGCCCGAGGGGGGATTCGAACCCCCGACCGTAGTGGCCGTGCTGACCGTGACTGAAGCGCCTCAGTCACCTCGGCCACCGCGGCCGGCCCCCATTCTGACAATGCTTATTGTTTCTCCCTATCTGCATTCAACAATGTGTTGATCAGTCGCTATTAGACCCTCTGAACAGACAACTCCATACTATGAATATCCATAGGAAAGATCTCGAAGCTCACGGTCCGCTCGCACCTCCTACACACAACTCGATATCTCGATAAAGGCATGTATCAATTAAGTTCATCTATAATTTTAAGGTTTGTGGAACATGAACACTATGTTACAGTCATTATCATCATCGAAAAACAGTAACGTTTAAAGAGAATATTAAAACTCCTTTGAGAGCTCTAATAACTTACGTGATGCCACGTTCTTCAACAGATCATAGTTTTGAGTTACTTTCTATCTTTGTTTCCTGTCTTGCCTCGTACGTTAAACAGTCACTTGTCTAGAAAAATCCATTTGCTTTAAGTACTCACTTTACATCGTGCACCTTCCAACAACTACAGACATAACACAACCAGTTCGATGCCTAACTCATCATTACAGTCTATAATCATGGTAATGCATGAAAGATTCTCAACTTCACACATATCCATACACTCTCTAAGTATTCGATACTACCGCTCCATAGAGTGAATCTATCTACTTATTTACAAAAATCCAGATGGAGAAATAAGAAAACGATTGTACCTTCTTACGATTCAAGACTTCGCTTGTTTATCAGTGCGTCATTCGTTACTTTCGATAAACGCACCAATACATCGTAAAATAAACGACACACACAGAACAGTTTACCAGGAAATATAAATGTCTACATGAACTATAAGTGTGTTTCCTCAGAGCCTGTTGTACTACATATTCTATCCCAATTAGACGTAATATAAAATCCAAAACGCTACTGAAATTATTCCATTGTCACCGTAAATACCTCTAACGAGCGAGCTGTACTCTTACGTTGAGCAAGAGCTGCCTGGATATCTAGATGTCAACATACAGCATCCAGGCAGCTCCTGCTCAACGCAACCAGTGGCCAACACTATGATAGTAGTGACCTGAGGATGGCCTTTAAATGGTCGAACCGGTAGCCTTTAAATAAATTGTGATGTAGACTGACCCTTTAAGTTACTCTAATAATTTGTTTTATTATTATAAGAAAAGAGCTGTGTTGATCATAGTAATGTTCCTCTGTGTTCATTATCAGCCACAGAAATTCTCATTCTAGATTTTGCAACAGAAATTCGTTCCACAAGTGCTAAAACAAAACTTAAGTAGATTGAGTATGATACGGACTATGTGAACTGCCAACAGCGAAAATGAAGTTGTAAATGAACCTTCGTACATTACATTTATATTTTCTTATCAACTTTGTTTGTCAAATGGTAATCAGTCATTTTAATTCAGCATATTAATTTTCAGAGCCGAAAATGTCACCAATAATTCTGTACAACCACGACGGTAGTCCTCCATGTTGTCTTGTTCGTCTGGTAGCTGGTGTGCTTGGACTTGAACTCAAGAAAGTGGATATAAGTGACCTAGAAAATGGAATGAGAAATCCTGAAATGCTAAAGGTATACATCAACATTTTCACTTTATTAACATCTGTTGTACATAACTAGTTACGAAACTTATCTTCAGCTTCCGACTTTATGTAGGGTTAGAAAATGTTATTGGTCATTTAATGATTGATATTTTCAGAATAACGTAATTCGTTTTTAAACAGATTTCTTATGCACTACACTATTTTATTACACTGGAAATGGACAATTTAACATCGATACTAAGTTTCCAAAGAAGGCCAGAAGTATACAAATGTTTGTGTACCAACTAGAATTAGAGCATACGGCATTCTTTGATGTCAAATTCAAGTTATAACAATGATGGTCTGCTTTCCCAGTACTGTATCTTAAATGGTGTTGGTTTTCTCATCTTTGCACTCAACCTATTAGATTTTATTTATTTATTTATTTTTCTTTGTAAAATCTATGGATTAATTTAAATATGAGACTGCATGAAAAATTAATATTACTCTCATTAATGAATGCTGTTAATTTATTTGATTTTATTCCAGAAAAACCCACAGCACACTATTCCTACAATAGAAGACGATGGTTTAGTCATCACTGAAAGGTTAGTACACATATTTACTGGCGCTTTAGTAGATAAGCTATACTTAATTATTTGTGTTATTACTGTTTTTTGCATTACTTCAGTCCATTTGTATAGTATTTATTGGGGAAGGTTCTATTTCCAAACGGAACTTCTACTGCCATGCACATGATCTGTAAAACAAAAGTTGTTTGGTATACTGGCGTCTCCCTACATTCAGGAATGTTTGTGTTATCGGATTTCGTCCGCAGAAAGCAGCATAACTACCGAATATTCAGCTAACAGATATTGCAGCGCAAACAGCAATGGCGTGTGCAGTTTAATTCAAAGTATAATGCGGTCGGTGTGATGGAGAGCGAGTAGAATCTTTAAAATAACTTTTAGAAGCACTCAACAGTCGTTAAAAATATAAAGCTTGTTCCCCAGAAAGTATCGGATGAGACATCTTCGTTTCGACCAGTGGTTCCCAACCTGTGCTTTGTAGACTACAGATGGTCCAAAAGAGCGAAAGTATGATCCGCTAAAAAGAGAAAATTTAAGATTTTAATTCATGTTAAATTACTAATTCATTTTTAAGTGGCCAGTCAATCGCAGTGTATGTGAGCTATAACTTGACAACTTCATTGGTGATGATAAAAGTAGGTAACATCGGTACGCTTTAACATTCTGTATCTATTTTCTCAAACGCTGACGTCTGGATCAATTAGTTGTGTATAAAATACATGATGATTCTTAGAATCAAGACACCAGGAACCATCCTCAATTGAATTAGGTTATTTATTTTCAAAATAGCGCCGTTACAGGTTTCAAACCTCATCAGAGGCTGTTAACGTACATACACATTTCTAATTATATACATTATGATTATGTACGAAAATTTGCCTTGTGGCGAAAAGTTCTTTGTTATGTAGTGTCATCGATAAAACAGCTCTATTAGGTTATGGTGATGTTTGCTGCAGTTGCTGAAGCAATGATACACAATGTGCCAATTGCTACAACAACTACAGCAAACATCGCTACAACGTAAAGAGCTGATTTTTCGTTGGCATCACAGAACCACGAAGTTATCGCCGCAAGGCAAAATTATAAGCATAATTAAAACGTAGATAATACGAAATGAATGTAGACTTGAGCGCCGTCTGATGATGGAACAGTAATGTTTGAAACCGGTAACGGCGCTATTTAATAATAATAGTAATAGTAATTGTAATAACAATAATACATGTGGTTGGTTGCTAATTTCTTGAATGTGAGAATCATCCTGTATACATTCTGATACCTTCTATTTTCTAATTATTCTTGAATTCCAAAACGATGCAAACTGTAGGAACACATTTGAATCCATCCTATTGCGTAAAAAGGCAAAATCGTTCAATAAAATTTGGAAAAAAACCTTCTGCCATCTTAAGATATTCTCCACGACTTATTTATATCCACACCGTTTTCCTGATTTAAAGAAAAAATCAGGAGTCTATTGAAAGTTAGTGATGAATGAGTGCAGATTTCAGAAAAAAAAGTATTATCCAAGGTTTGCTCATGGCAGGGAGCGATCTTAGAAATGTATTTTGTGAATAATGAAATGCCAAGATCGCGGTATTTCGTTTTTATTTATAACAGACGACCGGTTTCGATGTACATAGACATCATCTTCTGGTCTCTGCACTAAATTGTAACATTATTACATAAATGCATATAGTAGCCAGTAGGATAGTACTGGTGGGTTGTCACACATTAAAACATGCCGTTTGGTTGTCAGATATATTACTCGTGTAGTCATATATACATAAAGAACCACCATATTGTACAGTTGTGAGTGACAGTAGCTTGTTGTCACTCGCAGCTGTACAATATGGTGGTTCTTTGTGTATGTATGACTACTCGAGTTTTATATCTGACAACCAAACGGCATATTTTAATGTGTGACAATCCACTAGTAATATCCAACTGGCTACTATATGCATTTATGTAATAATATTATAATTTAGTGCAGAGACCAGAAGATGATGTCTATGTACATCGAAACCGGTCGTCTGTTATAAATACAGACGAAATACCGCGACCTTGGCAATTCATTATTAAAAAAAATATTACCAAAGGTTTACTGAACTTGAAAATAAAACGAACGTTTCAAAATCCTGCTGCAAGCCGAATTTTTATTTCCTACTAATAGTTTCTATTATAATAGTACTGTTAATATAACATTTGACAATAAAGTTCGGTGAATGACGTCAGAACGGTCGATCGGCAAAACAGACAAATCACAACGCTGCATCTTTGTAGCGGCTGGTGTTGACAACCTGCCCCCGCCGTAGTTCAGTTGAGCATCGTGATTGTTCCCTGTTAGACCTGTTGGATGAAGTGATTGTTTACTCAACTGAGAACAGGACAATGAACGAATAAAGCAGCAATTTAATGTTTCGCTTTAACCCTTTCGTGGTTTTTACTCAGTTTTTAGAATATCTTAAGTTATCTCAGCTGTTACAGAGCCTGATTTGGGTCAGGATAACAAATATGACATTCAAAAAATTTTAGCACATCCCATTTTTCCTAAAAAAAAAAGGTGGGACACATACTTCCCACTGATCATTTCTGGCACCGATTTACCTAAGACTTATTAAAATAATTGCTTGAGTTATCCTAACTGTCATAGGGTCTAAACAAGTACATGATTCAAAAATTTGTAATGCACACCATATTAAAAAAAAGAAAAAAATAATAATAATAAAATAAAATAAAAAAAGGGCGAGAGAGAGCTGTCTCGCAGCTTCTATAATAGAAATGTCAGATAATAGCCACATAACGTGTTTTATTAGCGCAAAAATTTACAGAAAAAACTGTTTTTCTTTGAAATATGAGTACTATAATATCGCAACATAAAGGCACTATAGGGCTATACAATGGTCACTGGGACACATGCGTCCCACTAATTGTAAATTCACTGAAAAAAACTTTTGAAGTAAAATGACTTTTAGAAAACGTAATCGATGTTTGTAAACTTCTAAGAAACATAAAATAGCAAATATACTTACTTCGGACATTTTCGGTATCGAGAAAACGACGAAAACCGATTCAAGGCACAATAAACAATGGTTACGGCGCGAAAATTCATTCGGCAGCCCATATAAACAATTACAGACTTCTACACTGTAAGAATTTCAGTGCCTCGATTTTTTTCCTCGTTCTGAAGGGCCACTAACAGATGGCAGCACTATGCAGAATTACGCAATTCGCCACCTTGTGCTACAAATGAGGTCTGAAGTTAGTGGGACGTATATGTCCCAACAACCACGAAAGGGTTAAGCTTAGCAAGACACCTAACGAAACGCATGCGACACTGGTACGTGTTTATGGGGTTCAAGCACTGTACACAAAGTGTGTGTTTGAGCGGTTCGCCCGATTTCGAGGAGTCCGAGAAATAGTTTCTGACAATCTCCGTAGTGGACGACCGGCGACCGCCGTCAGTGACGAATACATTAAGATAATGAAAACTTTAGTCACGAACGATCGTCGATTAACTGTACGCGTCATAGCGGATGAACTGCAGGTTAACCGCGAATCCGTACGACAAAAGATTACCCAGAAGTTAGGGAAGAGGAAAACGTCCTGTCGTCTTGTGCCACACCGCTGAACTATCAGGCACGATTAGAGGTTTCACAGGATTTCGTCAAAACGGCGGATGCGACGTCAACTGTGTTATCACTGGAGATGAAAGCTGATGTCTCGGGTGAGACTCTGAAACGAAACGTCAAAACAGGGAATGGCGTTTTCACCTTTTTTCGATTGTCTGGACTCTATCCACAAGGAATTTATACCTGAGGGAATGACGTTAAACGCTGCAAGGTACCTTGTAATTTTCACTCGTTTCATGCTACGTCTACGCAGGGTACGACCCGAGGATGCACAACAAGTTTCAAAAATGTTTGTTAAGCTTATGAGACTTAACTACGGGGTCATCAGTCCCTAAACTTACAAACTACTTATGAATTACTTGCGAACTAGGACGGCACAAATATCCATGCCCGAGGGGGGATTCGAACCCCCGACCGTAGTGGCCGTGCTGACCGTGACTGGAGCGCCTCAGTCACCTCGGCCACCGCGGCCGGCCAACAAGTTTCCTGGAGTTTTGTTCACGCTAACACGATGGTCTAACATATGCAGTCACAACCAAGGTATATAGAAAAAGGTCACAACACTCACACTGATTTTTGTTATACGCAACGATAGCAGAGCTCCAAGCGGCAGACAATGTGCGTTTCTCAACACGATGTAGCATGAATGGGAATAGTACGGTTTAAATTGATTTTAACATACTTTTTATAATAATGAAGGTATGTAGTGCCATAAAAATCGGCAATATCGACAACATAACAGCACATTTATCTTTAAAAGTTTTAAGAACCAGTGGATGGTATGAAACGGTACTTCGCAGGACAAATGTTCAAATGTTTGTAATTCTATGGGACCAAACTACGTTGGTCATCAGTACCTAGTCTTACATCCTACTTAAACTAAGTTAAACTGACCTGAAGACAACACACATATCCATGCCTGAGGGAGGATTCGAACCTCCGAAGCGAGGTCGCGCGATCTGTAACGTTGCGCCGCGCCACTTTGCAGGACAGTTTATTTTATAATGTATTGAAATCTACGAGTTTTAACAAAGAATTTAACTTTCTATTAAGAACAAAAATGGATGATAACGACAGAGGACCCGACCTTTCGTAGAAATATGTCGATTTCCTACGCAGAAACGTCAAGGTTTCTATAGCAGAAACCAAACCCTAATATTTGCTACAACTGAACCACAGACGACAAGAATGTTCTAGAGTTTCCTTTTGTAAGCAAAGCAATTACACTCGAAAGTATATGCGTTTGAATGTAAGGCGATTGAAGTGCAATAATGTACAAAACATTAGAGTCCATACCGAATTGTAACAGGCCTAAGACAGTGCCTGTCTCGTAACAACCGACTATAGCAAGAATTTATTTTTCTCTTGTGTTTATATTTTAATACTTTCGGCGGAAGAAGCTACAAATATTTCTTCATAAATAACTTGTTGTTTATATCGTTGAATTATTGAAATTCAGCTGTTTTTACATTTATTTCGCGATTATTTACACAACAAATGTTACTCTTACTGTGTCCTGCTCACCACTAGGAGCACTTGTGTTGTTGCAACTCTCAACTAATAATTTTCTCAGCAGTGAGTGTCACGACTGTGTATGTTAAGACTGTGAAAACGCTCGCCCCCACATAGCCATTATTGTAAAACAGTTTCTGTCATAAACGGTGGAGGCGCAACTTCACACCTCAATCCTCCAGACTTCTTCCTATTCCCTGCACACAAACTCGCTTTTAAAGGAAAGATTTTCTTGTCATCCAATGAAATTTGACGAGGCTACTTGAACACCATCCCAAAGTAATACTTCGTGCAAAGTTTCCGAGACATGTATCGCAGAGCTTAACGGTGTACAGTCATCGGAAGTGACTATTTTGCCGTGAGGTAACTGTAGTTCATCATCTACATTAACGTTACAGGCTTAATCATGGTACTTTATTGAGAGAGGTTGTACATATTGCTTTTCAGTTTCACAAAAAAGTTGAAATATTTATTTAAAGTTTCAGTTTGAAACATATTATTTTTGTTGAATTTAGTGGTCCCTACTCACAACAGAGAAATCAAAGCCGGCCGCGGTGGCCGAGGGGACTGAGGCGCTTCAGTCACGGTCTGCACGTTCACTACGGTCGGGGGTTCGAATCCCCCCTCGGGCATGGATATTTGTGCCGTCCTTAGTTGTAGGTAGTTGATAAGTAGTTTGTAAGTTTAGGGACTGATGACCCCGTAGTTAAGTCCCTTAAGCTTAACAAACATTTGAACATTTGAGAAATCAAAGCGGTTCCTGGCCTAAAAAGGGCTGAGAGACACTGGTTTTAACTGGAAAAGTCCAGCAGTTAACGTCCTCGCCTCCAGACCCGCAGGATCTGTTCTCTTAATACGAATCTGAGACTTGTGTCCTATTTTTCAATTTTTTTTCTTTTAACTAAATTTTGAGACTGTACGGTGATACAAAAGTCTGGATTCCACTGCTGCGGATCAAAAATGTGAAAAAATATTGAAATTCATCCGAACTCGATGTCATGTATGTCTTATGTTTCTTGGCCTCAGTCAATGGAGATGGCGGTATCTATGCCGAGCGCATATATCAACTGAAGCCTCCCCGTCCGCCTTGACGACTCGTGGAATGCTATTTCTACGTTAAAACGAGGCGTTTTGCCGATCTTCTTACTAGGGAAGTGAAGAGGTGGGATTTAACAGCTTTTAAATATTTGTGAAATGACATGTTGACTACAGCTGCTTAATTTATTAGCTCAAAGCTATCGGTTACGATTTATGTGCCATTCTTATGCGCCAGCAGAGCTTAGCCAGTAGATTAACATATCATTTTGTAACATGATACATAGGCGCCGACTACGGGTATGCTCGGTCGTTCAAGCATAGCCAAAAATTTGAGTGGGTATGCTTGGCATACCGCACTGAAAATCTTCGTATTATTATTTTTTCTTTACGTTATATTTATTAACTATAATTAAAATCGACTCTCTCATTCCATTGGGGCGGCTGGCTTTTGTAACACATCGCTGAAAAAATGTTATCTTAAAACAAACAGGTAATTGAATTCGTAGGCATTAAAATTCACGTTCACATGTGAGTGAAGTGACCGTTTTGTAAATAGGCCGAACGTAATGGAATGCCGCTTGTTACGTCAATATTGTAAAATGAAGGCGGTAACCTTTAATTGTTGTATTAAATAACTAGAAATGAAGAGGGTTTGATGCGATACGATGAAAATATTTGTACTACCAATTTAACGTTTGTGTATTCTCTTAGAAGTCAGTTATCTTCAAGGAATGGTGTTAGTGTAAGTCGTGACATTTTTCATCCTTTACCATCCTTTGTGAGCTTCCTTCCAAAGTAAGTAAATTCCTATGTCACTTCCAGCTCCTCTCTTTCAATTCTTATTCTTGGAGGTTCATAATCTGCTTTTGCATACCATCACTTTAGTCTTTTTCTTATTCTCAAACGATACTGGTTGTAAAGAATCATTGTTCTGAGTACTTCTTATAGGTCTTCTTTTGTCTCCGTGACTATAGCAATGTCGTCTGAATAGCATGTCTATCCTCTGCCCATTAATCTTGACCCCCAACCTCTGTAGTTTCACGAACTTGGTTCAAATGTTTGACTCAACTACGGGGTCATCAGTCTCTAAACTTACAAACTACTTATGAACTACTTACGAACTAGGACGGCACAAATATCCATGCCCGAGGGGGGATTCGAACCCCCGACCGTAGTGGTCGTGCAGACCTGGACTGAAGCGTCTCAGTCCCCTCGGCCACCGCGGCCGGCCACGAACTTGGTCTATAGCTTCCTGGATGTAGGCGTCTGAGCCTTGTGGGCACTTCCTTGCCAGCATAGTTGCGATTATATTCTCTGTTATCTTGAAGGAATTGTGTTGGTGTAAGTCGTGACATTTTTCATCCTGTTTACTAAATTGGTGTGTGATGTAACAACGGGTTGTGAATCTATTGGTATCGACAGACATGGTATGACAGCAGAAGTAGTTATGGACTATTTTCGTAATAAAGAAAATAAATCTACAGAAGAATGAAGGCAGGAAGACCATCCGATGTAAGTGTTTGCGATATTGAATACAGTACAGGCACATCATTATCTGATATGCATGTCTCACAAGACGGAAACTCTGAAAATGATTTCAGTAGTTACTACAACGGGAAAACAAGTTCAAATGGTCGCAAAAGCCGCCCAATAGTTCTAGAAAGTGAAATTGAAATTAATGGCTCTTAATTTGTTTACTGTATACTAAATTACTTTTCTCCTTTCGGAGGTTAAAATGGTCGTAAATTAATACCAGATGAAGGAAAATTGAAGAAATACTACAAAAATTAAAAAAAAGAAAAAAAAAAAACTATTATTACTTTAAACTTTGTATTTGGACTTGGAAAAATAAAATAAAGACTTTATTTTTTAGAAATAACTGTCGCGGGTGAGGTGCTGCAGATCGGCAACCCCCCCCCCCCCCCGCCCTTGGAAACGCCACTGAGCATACCCCAAGATTTTCAAAAGTCGCCGCCTATAACACGATATGTTCGGCAACTGGCTAAGTTCTGCTGGCGCTTGAGAATGGTACATTAGCTTTGAGTTAATAAAGTAAGCAGCTGTGGTCAACATGAAATTTAACAAAAAACCGTCTTATTGTTAATGCACTCGAATGGCGGTTAGCAGGAACTATGTAGCTCCAAACATACTTTATAAGATACTCGAAAACGTAATTTAAACGCAACGTTTCACTCTTATAACAAGTTGTACATCGCGGCAAAACAGCTTTCTGCTTTATTTCTGCTTTCAGTGACATAAAACATCAGCTCTCCAAAACTTAGCAATGTAGCGGAAGCAGACTTCACATTTTCAGCGTAAGGGCGACCCTCTGTATTCTAACTGCCTTGGCCTCAGCAGCATGTCTACAAATCCAGCCGAAGTTACAGTAGTGACGTCACGTTTGGATGAGACACAATGCTTTCTGCAACCGTTTAAAAGCCGTCTGCGTGGAAACCAATCGAGAGACAGTGGAGGAAAATGCATTATTTGTGAATATCAATCGTGTTTCACCATGCCACGGTGTACTCCACCCTAAGACGACAGACTCTCCAACTAACCCGTGTGTTATAACTATGGACAAGTTCAGCGGTACTTACCGGAAACAATAAGAGCGAGTCATGATTGTTGTAATTCCTCGGTACCGAAATTTACATTGCACACAGAGGTACGAAAGTTAATATTAACCATGTTTTGAAACAACTAATATATCGTCTTGGTGCACTACACACAGCGAAGAACTACAGTCACTAAAGCTTTCTTTTCAGATTTCATATCTTCACCTGTAATGAAGTCGTAAGGACATAGATTGTCGCATGTAGGTGTTATCGTGCAACATAATGAAACAAGTCCCTCTGTGAATTGCGCAACTGCTGCGTCAGTAAAGAACTTGGAGTCTCTTCCACATCCTTCATTGTCATATTATCCTGGTGATTTACTAACGATATACCGCTGAAGATCCGCTGAGACGAGTATGCGATAGATGAACTATTATACAGGATGAATGTAAATTCGCGCACTCGGGCTTCGCAGCGCGATTCCTCATATGCCAGCAATAAAAAAAAACCTCTGTCACAAAATTTCGCCCTGCGCATATTTCCGGCAGTAAATAGACGACGAAGACGGAGATGAGTGTGTCATTGTGTTTCAGAATTACACCTACAAGCTTCTGGGGGATGTATTAGGCGTCGTGAGGAACAAAGTGAACACGGAAACCCATGCCCGGAAACGGCATTATACGTCGCCACGGAGAGTCCCAGTTACGGGCACCGGCTGCTGCCGCTAGACATCCCCTCCAGCAACTGCAACGCTCTGTAGCATCATTGGATGACGTTTCCAGGCAGGGGTTTCTGTGCTCACTTTGTTCCTCAAGACGCCTTCTACATCCACCAGAAGTTTACAGGTGTAATTTTATAATTCTGAAACACACTGACCGCGGCGGAGCGGCCGAGCGCATTGAGGCTCTAAGCTACTATACACGACGGCGTTCCCCGTCGGGGGTTCGAATCTCCCCTTGGGCATGGATGTTTGTGCCGACTTTAGTATAAGTTAGTTCATAAGTAACATAAAAGTTTTCTGGGTGTTGTACCGCATCATGAAAAAGCTATTACGTTAATAACTGAAGTTTTGGCCAACATCACAGTGGCCTTCATCTAGTTATACCCAGATTATAGGTAATTATAGGTTAATGGAATGTAGTCTCAGAAGAACAGGCGATGATGAAGGAATTAGATTAGTTAGTGAAATAATACCCAGATGAAGGCCACTGTAACGTTGGCCGAAACGTCGGTTATTAAGGTCATAGTCTTCTTACATCATGACACGGTACATCACCCAGAAAACTTTTATGTCATCTGATTCTGGCCGCGGAAGCCTACGTAATTATAGTTCATAAGCAGTTTGTCAGTTCAGGGACTGATGACCCCGCAGTTAAGTCGCACAAGCTTTACGAACATTTGAACTTTTGATTTGAAACACAATGACGTATGGCACACCCACTCATCTCAGACTTCGAGGTCCATTTACTGGCTGAAATACGCACAGGACGAAATTTTGTGGGAGACTTTTTATTGCTGGCATGTGAAGAATTGCGCTCAGAAGTTAGAGTGCACGAATTTAGATTATCCTGTATATGCGAATTCAGATACCTTTTAGGTAAGGCTAAGTTACGTAGGACTTAGAAGAGATTATTTCAAGAAATAGTACGACATTTTGCCAGATATGTGTAGTAAAAATAGAGATTTAATTTTTGTCAGACACCTGATTGGAAGTAGATTTGCGGTAGCGCTATGATACAGATCGATGGCATAAATTGATAAGCTTTGAAAGAAATGTAAAAATGTAACATTTGTTCATAATTTTATACACCAACTATCTTCGACACGAGTTGTAAATGTATTTTTTTTGTTCGTAACAGCCGGGCGATAGCAATGTACCTCGTATCCAGATATGCCAAGGACGATTCTCTGTATCCAAAGGAACTTCAGAGGCGTGTTCTCGTCGACCAGAGACTGTTCTTTGACCAAGATTTGTACAACAGAATTATGGCTGTTTGTGTAAGTACAAAATTTACAGTTATGGCTAAGGTGTTTCTTTTTTCTTCTATTCAGATATTAAGAAAAACTCGCTCTTACGGTACCCATAGTGAGTATACTGTCAGAATACACATTACGAAATTATGAAAAATGTTACCGTTCCAGCTGCAAGAAATATTAATCGGTAAAGCGCGACTAGCTTTGCGTCTTAAAGGACGCATCTTCAGATACCTATAGACTTTTTTTTAATTGTGTCTTTTAGCTTTCAGCTTTCACGTCAACTGATTGAAATTTTGAACGCTTTTCTCCACCGTTCACGTTAAAGTGTTTCAGGCTGCTGTAGTTATATGAAACGAATTGAAGGGGGAGGACAGACCAAACTGAGCCGTAAGCAGATGGTGTCTTGATTTGTTGATCTGTGGATGTGAACATTTCATTTCAAAACTAAATCTTGAATGATTTGCAAATCTTTAAGAGGGTAAATTAATTTTCATTTGCGTTAGTGATTATAGGTTAATGGAATGTAGTCTCAAAATAATAGGCGATGATGAAGGAATTAGATTACTTAGTGAGACAATAAGAGATGAGTTTGGTTATTTGGGTAGCAAAATAATCTCTCATGACGGTAGTAAAGAAGATATAAAACGCAGATTGGCTATGGGAAGAAATGAGTTTCTGCGGAAGCGAAATTTGCTGACATTCATAATCAATTCTACATCTACATATGATACTCTGCAAATCACATTTAAGTGCCAGGCAGAGGGTTCATCGCACCACCTTTATACTATTCATCTCATATTCCATTCTCGAATTGCGCGCGGGAAGAATGAACATCTCTCAGTTCGAGCTCTGATTTCTCGTATTTTATTCTGATGTTCATTTCTATGTAGTCGGAGTCAACAATATATTTTCGCATTCGGAGGAGAATGTTAGTGATTGGAGTTTCGTAAGTAGATCGTGCCGCAGCGATTATCGCTGTCCTGTATGATTTCCGTGACGCTGTCTCCCCTGTATTGTATCGTGACAATACAAAAAGAGCTGCCCTTCTTTGAACTCTTTCGATGTCCTCCATCAAACCCACCTGATGGACCCCACATTGGGCAGCAAACTCCAAATGAGGACTGACAAGCGTAGTGTTTGCAGTCTCTTTAGTACCTCTGTTGCATATTTTAAGCGTTCTGCAATAAAACGCAGTGTCTGGTTCGCCTTTCCTACGACATTATCTACGTGTTATTTCCAGATTGTCGGATGCAATAGTAATTCCTAGGTATTTAGTGGAGTTTACGGCCTTCACAATCGATTGATTTATCTTGTAAAGAAAGTTTAATGGATTTATTTTCGTACTCAAGTGGACGACTTCACACTTCTCATTATTTAGATTCAATTGCCAATTTTCTGCAGGTTTTGATCTTCAGCTGACTTTACTAGACGATAAATGACGGCGTTATCTGCAAACAATCTAAGAGAGGTGCTCAGATTTTCTCCCAAATCCTTTATGTAGATAAGGAACAGCAGAGGAGCAATAACACTACCCTATGGAACGCCCGATATCACCTCTGTTTTAGTCGATGCCTTACCATCGATTACTACAAACTGTGTTCTCTCTGACAGGAAATCCCCTGTCCAGTCACAAAGCTGGGGCCATATACCATAACCACGCAATTTGAGTAAAAGCCGTTTCCGAGGTACGGTATCAAAAGCTTTCTGGAAATCTAGGAATATGGAATCAATTTGAGAACCCTTGTCGATAGCACTCATCACTCATCACTTCGTTTGAGTAAAGAGCAATTTGTGTTTCACATGAACGATATTTTCTAAATACGTGTTGACCTTGGGTCAATAGATCATCCTATTCGAGACAATTCATACTATTTGAATACAAGATATGTTCCAAAACCCTGCTGCAAATTGACGTCAATGATAGAAGCCTGTAGTTTAGTGGGTTACTCCTACTGCCTTTCTTGAATATTGGTGTGACCTGTGCAACTTTCCGGTCTTTTGGTACAGATCTTCTTTGAGCGATCGGTTGTATATGGCTGTTATGTAAGGAGCTATCGCTTCAGCATAATCACATAGAAATCTAGTGGGTATACATGAACCACAGACATTGCCGAGGTGGGGTGGCTTGCGTGCCTCAACGATGCAGATAGCCATACCGTAGGTGCAACCACAGCGGAGGGGTATCTGTCGAGAGGCCAGTGGTTCCTGAAGAGGGGCAGCAGCCTTTTCAGTAGTTATAGGGGCAACGGTCTGGATGATTGACTGAGCTGGCCTTGTAACATCAGCTAATGTGGCTTTGCCACACAGCTACTGCGAACGGCTGAAAGCAAGGGGAAACTACAGCCGTTACTTTTCCCGAGGACATGCAGCTCTACTGTATGAAAACATGATGATGGCATCCTCTCGGGTAAAATATTCCGGAGGTAAACTAGTCCCCCATTCGGATCTCCGGGCGGGGACTACTCAGGAGGATGTTATCATCAGGAAAGACAATACTGGCATTCTACGGATCGGAGCGTGGAATGTTAGATCCCTTAATCGGGTAGGAAAATTAGAAAATTTAAAAAGGGAAATGGATAGGTTGAAGTTAGATATAGTGGGGATTAGTGAAGTTCGGTGGCAGGATGAACAGGATTTCTGGTCAGGTGAGTACAGGATTATAAATACAAAAGCAGTTGGGGGTATCACAGGAGTAGGACTGATAATGAATAAGAAAATAGGAATGCGGGTAAACTACTATAAGCAGCACAGTGATCGCATTATCATTGTCAAGATAGATACGAAGCCAACACCGACAACAGTAGTACAGGTTTATATGCCAACTAGCTCTGCCGATGATGAGGAGATCGAAGAAATATATGAGGAGCTAAAGGAAATTATTCAGACAGTTAAGGAAGAGGAAAACTTAATTGTAATGGGAGACTAGAATTCGGTAGTAGGAAAAGGAAGAGAAGGAAAAATAGTAGGTGAATATGGACTGGGCAGAAGGAATGAAAGAGGAAGTCGCCTGGTAGAATTTTGCACGGAACATGATTTAATTGTAACAAACACGTGGTTTAAGAATCACAAAAGAAGGTTGTATACTTGGAAGAGACCAGGAGACACCGGAAGGTATCAGATAGATTTTATAATGGTAAAACATAGATTCCGGAACCAGGTTATAAACTGCAAGACATACCCGGGGGCAGATATAGACTCTGACCATAACTTGTTAGTCATGAACTGTAGGCTGAAACTGAAAAAACTGCAGAAAGGTAGGAAAATAAGGAGATGGGACCTAGATAAATTGAAGGAACATGAAGTTCTGGTGAATTTCAGAGGGAGCTTTAGGCAACAACTGACAGAAACAGGGGGAAATAAAACAGTAGAAGAGGAATGGGTAGCATTGAGAGATGAAATAGTGAAGGCAGCGGAGGACAAAATAGGTAGAAAGGCAAGACCTACAAAAAATCCTTGGATAACACAGGAAATACTAAATTTAATTGATGAAAGGAGAAAATATAAAAATGCAGTAAATGAAACAAGCAAAATGGAGTACAGACGACTAAAAAATGAGATTGACAGGAAATGCAAAATGGCTAAGCAGGAGTGGCTAGAAGCCAAATGCAAATCTGTAGAAGAATGTATAAGAAGGGGGAAAATAGATACCGCCTACAGAAAAATAAAAGACTCATTTGGGGACAAGAAAAGTAATTCTACGAATATCAAGAACTCAGATGGGAAACCAGTTCTCAGCAAAGAAGGGAAAGCTGAAAGGTGGAAAGAGTACATAGAGCAGCTCTACAAAGGAAATGTTGTAGGAAGGGAAGAGGAAGTAGATCAAGATGAAATAGGAGATACTATACTGAGAGATGAATTTGACAGAGCCCTGAAAGACCTAGGTCGGAATAAGGCCCCAGGAGTAGATGACATACCCTCAGAGCTACTAAAGTCTCTGGGAGAGCCAGCCATGACAAAACTATTTGAACTGGTGTGTAGGATTTATGAGACAGGCGAAATACCCTCAGACTTTAAGAAAAATGTAATAATCCCCATTCCAAAGAAATCAGGCGCAGACAGGTGTGAAAATTACAGAACCATCAGTTTGATAAGTCATGGTAGCAAACTTTTAACACGAATTATCTACAGGAGAATGGAAAAGCTGGTAGAAGCTGACCTCGGGGAAGATCAGTTTGGATTCAGGAGGAACGTAGGAACCCGGGAGGCAATACTTACCTTACGTCTTATCTTAGAAGATAGATTAAGGAAAGGCAAACCTACATTTCTAGCGTTTGTAGATTTGGAGAAAGCATTTGTTGACTGGAATACACTCTTTCAAATTCTGAAGTCAGCAGGGGTAAAATACAGGGAAAGGAGAGTTATTTACAATTTGTACAAAAGCCAGACCGCAGTTATTAGACTTGAAGGGCATGAAAGGGAAGCATCAGTTGGGAAGGGAGTAAGACAGGCTTGTAGCCTTTCTCCGATGTTATTCAATTTGTACATTGAGCAGGCGGTGAAGGAAAGCAAGGAAAATTTTGGAATAGGCATTAAAGTTCAGGGGGAAGAAATAAAAACATTGCGTTTTGCTGATGACATTGTAATTCTGTCAGAGACAGCGAACGACCTGGAAGAGCAGTTGAATGGAATGGACAGTGTGTTGAAGAGAGCGTATAAAATGAACATAAACAAGAACAAAACAAAAATAATGGAATGTAGTCTTAGAAAATCAGGCGATGCCGAAGGAATTAGATTAGGTAATGAGACAATGAAGGTGGTAGATGAGTTTTGTTACTTGGGTAGTAAAATAACATGCGATGGTCGCAGTACAGAGGATATAAAATGCAGAATGGCAATGGGAAGAAAAGCATTTTTGAAAAAGAGAAATTTGCTAACATCGAATATTAATTTAAGTGTAAGGAAGTCTTTTCTGAAGGCATATGTGTGGAGTGTTGCCTTGTACGGGAGTGAAACATGGACGATAAGCAGTGCGGACAGGAAGAGAATAGAGGCTTTTGAAATGTGGTGTTATAGAAGAATGCTGAAGATTAAGTGGGTAGATCACATAACTAATGAAGAGGTACTGAACAAAATTGGCGAGAAAAGGAATTTTTGGCATACCCTGACTAAAAGAAGGGATCGCTTGGTAGGACATATTCTTAGAATCGAGGATTCGTAAATTTAGCATTGGAGGGAAGTGTGTGGGGTAAAAATCGCAGAGGGAGACCAAGAGACGCGTATAGTAAGCAGATTCAAGTGGATGTGGGTTGCCGTTCTTATGAGGAGATGAAATGGCTTGCTCAGGATAGAGTAGGGTGGAGAGCTGCATCAAACCTGTCTCCGGACTGAAGACCATAACAACAACATACAGTTCGCACCAGAAGACTTGTTCTTTTTGATTGTTTTCACTACTCCGATGGTATCTACTTTTATTCTGGCCTCTGTTCGTAATTTAAAATCTGGAATATTGATTTCGTATGAGAGTATTGTTTGTGTTTTGCCTCTAGCATATTTGACATATGACCAAAATCTCTTTGGGTTCCCAGTCAGATTTCGTGAAAGATTTTCGTTGTGGAAACTATTTTAAGCATGTCGCATTGAAGTCGTAGCTAAATTTCGATCTTCTGTGTAGGATCGCCAATCCTGAGTCTTTTGTGCTCATTTAAATTTTGCATGTCTATTTTGTTGTTTTCAAATGTTAGGAAGGGCTTTCTGAAGGCAGTCTGGAGTGTGGAAATGTACGGCAGTGAAATCGGGAAGATAATGAGTTAGGTAATAGAAGAAACATTTAAAATGTGGTGCTACAGGCGAATGCTGAAGATAATGTGGGTTGATCGCGTAACTAAGTAGTGAGGTGCTGAACGAAATAGAGGAGAAAAGAAATTTCTGGCAATCTTGACTTGAAGAAGGGATAGATTGGTGCTACATATTCTCAGACATCAAGGAATCGTTAAATTGGCATTGGAGGGAAGTGTGTGGGGTGAAAATCGCAGAGGGATACCGAGAGACGAATACAGTAAGCAGATTCAAAAGGATGTAGGTTGCGGTTTTAATTCAAGAAGAGGCTTACGCAAGTCAGGGTAGTGTGGATAGCTGTATAAAACCAGTCTGCAGACTAAAGACCACAACAAAACAAAATATCAGGAAAGGTTTAGCGAAAAGTTGAACATTCAGCCTGAAAACCACTCAGGCGTTTGGATAGAAACCTTGTCGTTTATACCATACAGCAACTGATTCAATCTCGAAACACAATTTTATAGTAATTAAATAAAGATGAATTTGCTTTACAGGTTTGGTCCGCCTTGAGCAAACACAAATGTTTTTTAATTTCTCCCAGACATGTTTCGCTGGCGTTGCAGCATCATCAGTGGGATGTTTATTGTCTGTCAAATTAACAGTGGAATGATTATTACTTTTTACATTAACAGTGAAAACTACAGATAATTGTGAGACTACTATACATAGTTTCTTATTTTCATAGGTATGCTAGGCCTACCTTAATACCACATGTTGTTATGTTTGTGGTTTTTTCACTCACAAAATGTCTCTGATAGGTTTTGACAGTTTGTCATCTGCAAACCAAAACGTGTGTATTTAATGAGGTGAATAGTTCGATTGTAAATATCGGGATTTTTACGAAAATACAGGGCGTATATTTTGTGTTTTGGTTTGATTTTATTGTAGCTACTGCTTCTATAACAAAATGTCTAAGTGTTTATAACAAGTTTTTGTCACTTACTTTGGTGGATATGCGCTGTTTTTCGTGTTGTGGACAGGCACTGTGTCACTTTCACTTTCACTCAATGTTTATGTTATGAAAACAAGATGGTGGGCAGATGAATTCTGGGAGTAGTGTTAGGAGCAGCTGACTGTGGTGGGGGCGGGAGTTTTGAATCATGTTGTTTTTGTTTTAGTGTGTGTGTGTGTGTGTGTGTGTGTGTGTGTGTGTGTTTATAAGTTTTCTGTAAGTTCTTTGAGGGCAGAAAATATGGTTCCGTTGCAGAGGGCTGTGTATTCGTTTATTATTTCTTTTCTTTCTAATATGGCTTTTTGTATATGGTAGTTCTCTTCGATTGTTAATTTTTGTGGGAGGCTTTTGCTATGTTTCAGAATCTTTAGATCAGTATTTATGTCAGTTGGTTTGTGGTTCATGTTTATGAGGTGTTCTGCAAATGTGGAATGACTATTGCTTTTTAGTGCTCTTCTGTGTTCTGTGTATCTGGTATTGAAATTTCTGCAAGTCTGTCCAATGTAAACTGTGTTACAATCCTGGCATGTCAGCTGGTAGATGCCAGAAGTGTTATGTTTGTCTGTGTTGCTGTTGGTTGTCTTTAGTTTTCTTTGTATTGAGTTGTCTGTTCTGTATGCTACTTTCAAACCTTGTTTTTTGAGGATGTTTCCTATTCTGTGTGTTGCTTTGTTGTCATATGTGAGAGTGTGCCATTTATTTGTTGTATGTTTGATTTTTGTTCCTGTGTGTGGGTGTTTGGGGTATGAGTGTTGAGTGGGTTCATGTTTTGTGTGGTTGTGTTGTGTTTCTGGTCTGTTTTTTTGTGTGTTAGTTGTTCCTTTTAACTTAGCTTTAATTTTGTAGTTTAATTTGTCTATGATGTTAGTGTCATACCCATTCTCTGTTGCTATTTGTTTGATTGTTTGTATTTCATTTTTGTACTGTTCATCACTAAGTGGGGTTTTGTGCAGTCTGTGTGGCATGTATTGGAACCCGGCTTGTTTCTGTGTAATTGGATTGTTTGAGTGTTTGTGTATGGCTGTGCTTGTGGTGGTGGGCTTTCTGTATATGGAGAATTTGTGTTGATTTTTTTCTCTGTGTATTGAGAGGTCGAGGAAGTTTAGCTTTTTGTCATTTTCTGTTTCTATAGTGAATTTTATTTTTGGGTGAACACTGTTGATGTCATTATGAAGTTCTTGTATGCGACTGGGTGTTTGTTCAAGGCGGACCAAACCTGTAAAGCAAATTTATTTTGTAAGCAAACACTGTGATTGAAGAGCTTTTAAACCCCGTTGTTGTTATGGTCTTCAGTCCAGAGACTGGTTTGATGCAGCTCTCCACCCTACTCTATCCTGAGCAAGCCATTTCATCTCCTGATAAGAACGGCAACCCACATCCATTAGAATCTGCTTACTATACGCGTCTCTTGGTCTCCCTCTGCGATTTTTACCCCACACGCTTCCCTCCAATGCTAAATTTACGATACCTCGATGTCTAAAAATGTGTCCTACCAAGCGATCCCTTCTTTTGGTCAGGGTATGCCAAAAATTCCTTTTCTCACCAATTCTGTTCAGTACCTCTTCATTAGTTATGCGATCTACCCACTTAATCTTCAGCATTCTTCTGTAACACCACATTTCAAAGGCCTCTATTCTCTTCCTGTCCACACTGCTTATCGTCCATGTTTCACTCCCGTACAAGGCAACACTCCACACAAATGCCTTTAGAAAAGATTTCCTTACACTTAAATTAATATTCGATGTCAGCAAATTTCTCTTTTTCAAAAATGCTTTTCTTCCCATTGCCATTCTGCATTTTATATCCTCTGTACTGCGACCATCGCATGTTATTTTACTACCCAAGTAACAAAACTCATCTACCACCTTCATTGTTTCGTTACCTAATCTAATTCCTTCAGCATCGCCCGACTTTCTAAGACCGCATTCCATTATTTTTGTTTTGCTCTTGTTTATGTTCATTTTATACGCTCTTTTCAACACACTGTCCATTCAACTGCTCTTCCAGGTCCTTTGCTGTCTCTGACAGAATTACAATGTCATCAGCAAAACGCAATGTTTTTATTTCTTCCCCCTGAACTTTAATCCCTATTCCAAATTTTTCCTTGCTTTCCTTCACCGCCTGCTCGATGTACAAATTGAATAACATCGGAGAAAGGCTACAACCCTGTCTTACTCCCTTCCCAACTGATCCTTCCCTTTCATGCCCTACGAGTCTAATAACTGCGGTCTGGCTTTTGTACAAGTTGTAAATAAGTCTCCTTTCCCTATATTTTACCCCTGCTGACTTCAGAATTTGAAAGAGTGTATTCCAGTCAACAAATGCTTTCTCCAAATCTACAAACGCTAGAAATGTAGGTTTGCCTTTCCTTAAACTATCTTCTAAGATAAGACGTAAAGTGAGTATTGCCTCCCGGGTTCCTATGTTCCTCCTGAATCCAAACTGATCTTCCCCGAGGTCAGCTTCTACCAGCTTTTCCATTCTCCTGTAGGTAATTCGTGTTAAAATTTTGCTACCATGACTTATTAAACTGATGGTTCTGTAGTTTTCACACCTGTCTGCACCTGCTTTCTTTGGAATGGGGATTATAACATTTTTCTTAAAGTCTGAGGGCATTTCGCCTGTCTCATACATCCTACACACCAGTTCAAATAGTCTTGTCATGGCTGGCTCTCCAGAGACTTTAGTAACTCTGAGGGTATGTCATCTACTCCTGGGGCCTTATTCCGACCTAGGTCTTTCAAGGCTCTGTCAAATTCATCTCTCAGTATGGTATCTCCTATTTCATCTTGATCTACTTCCTCTTCCCTTCCTACAACATCGTCCCTAAGTTCATTTCCTTTGTAGAGCTGCTCTATGTATTCTTTCCACCTTTCAGCTTTCCCTTCTTTGCTGAGAACTGGTTTCCCATCTGAGTTCTTGATATTCGTAGAGTTGCTTTTCTTGTCCCCAAATGTCTCTTTTATTTTCCTGTAGGCGGTATCTACTTTTCCCCTTCTTATACATTCTTCTACAGATTTGCATTTGGCTTCTAGCCACTCCTGCTGAGCCATTTTGCACTTCCTGTCGATCTCATTTTTTAGTCGTCTGTACTCCATTTTGCCTGTTTCATTTACTGCATTTTTTATATTTTCTCCTTTCATCAATTAAGTTTAGTATTTCCTGTGTTATCCAAGGATTTTTTGTAGGTCTTGCCTTTCTACCTATTTTGTCCTCTGCTGCCTTCACTATTTCATCTCTCAATGCTACCCATTCCTCTTCTACTGTTTTATTTCTCCTGTTTCTGTCAATTGTTGCCTAAATCTCCCTCTGAAATTCTCCAGAACCTCACTTTCCTTCAATTTATCTAAGTCCCATCTCCTCATTTTCCTACCTTTCTTCAGTTTTTTCAGTTTCAGCCTACAGTTCATGACTAACAAGTTATGGTCAGAGTCTATATCTGCCCCTGGGTATGTCTTGCAGATTAGAACCTGGTTCCGGAATCTATGTTTTACCATTATAAAATCTATCTGATACCTTCCGGTGTCTCCTGGCCTCTTCCACGTATACGACCTTCTTTTGTGATTCTTAAACCACGTGTTTGTTACGATTAAATCATGTTCCGTGCAAAATTCTACCAGGCGACTTCCTCTTTCATTCCTCCTGCCCAATCCATATTCACCTACAATTTTCCTTCTCTTCCTTTTCCTGCTACCGAATTCCAGTCTCCCATCACAATTAAGTTTTCCTCTCCCTTAACTGTCTGAATAATTTCCTTTAGCTCCTCATATATTTCTTCGATCTCCTCCTCATCGGCAGAGCTAGTTGGCATATAAACCTGTACTACTGTTGTCGGTGTTGGCTTCGTATCTATCTTGACGATGATAATGCGATCACTGTGCTGCTCATACCCCAAGATGAATAAATAAAGATGATTAACCAATAATATATGTATCATTTGTAAACTACCCTCCCGCCCTTTCTAGTGTCCAGTGAATTTGTGTCTGAAACTATGGAGTGTACATCTAGACGTAAGGGCTCAAGGATGCAACTGTATGATTTATTTAAAACAGTATTTGTGTGGGGTGAGGAGGGGGGGGGGCTTATTTAATGTTTCACGCGATCTTCGTACGTATAGAGTGTAACTGCATTTCTGCTGCTCTTACGTATCATCTGCGGATGACCATCTCTTTTGTCAGCAACGATATTCCAGGAGATATATGGAGGAAAGAGTTGGATCGAAACTTGAATTGGGAAAGAGCCGCGAACATATCACCATTCAACCACACATCACATGTTAAGAGAAAGCAGTATAGCCACATCTGTACAGGCGCAGATGGCTCTTCGATTTCCTCTCTTCACTCTTTTCAGGCCATAGCGGACTTAGAGTCAAAAGGCTTAATTATAAAGAAATTCAAAATAGCCCACGTTACTATGTGTAACAAGGGGTGAAATTTAAAATTTTGCGGCTTCTTTCTCTAATGTAAAACGAAAGCGTTAACAAAGCGTGCGTATTTAGCTCAACACGGAACGGAAGATGCAATAAAAATGTGACGCTTCCATTTTAAATTAACATTAGGGGTGTTTTGGCGTTGGCCGTTTATAGCTCTGACAGATATCTGCTTTACAAACCTTTCGGCCAGAAAAAGATTTAGTTCTCTTTAAACAAATATCTGTTTTACTAACTACGATGCTTCAGGTCCCTATCGTGAACTAAACAAAACAGTGTGCAAACTACGAAAACCTGTACAAACTCAGCACTTCCTCTAGGCTTGTCTGCCAACAGAACGCGTACTTTCCCCTGTACGCGAATTTTACGGGGCCCTCTTCTGAAACACATTTGGCAATGGCTGTTCCGAATGCAGAAAGTTTCCAAAGATGTTTCCTATTAGAAAAATGTAAACTTTGTTTGGGTCTTCTCATAAATCTGTTTGTAAATGTATGAAACTTCTTCGGTTATTGATCTCTAGGCTTACAAACAACTTGAATTGCGTTAAACAAACCTAAGGATAATTCGCCCACCTATGGCCGAGGGAGGGTTCGAACCTCCGACGGCAGCAATCTCGTGCTTCTCATAAAATCTGTAAATAGTTCCCCTATACTGAACTTACATTCCATTAAATTTTTGTAAGGCCGAAACAGAGCGCCTTTGTGAAGCTGCATATCCACACTTCTCATTCGGTCGGCCGTGGTGGCCGAGGGGACTGAGGCGCTCCAGTCACGGTCTGCATGGCCACTACGGTCGGGGGTTCAAATCCCCCCTCGGGCATTGATATTTGTGCCGTCCTTAGTATAAGGTATTTGATAAGTAGTTTGTAAGTTTAGGGACTGATGACCCCATAGTTAAGTCCCATAACCTTTACAAACATTTGAACATCTCATTCGTACTGCGTAACGTGTGGATGCATGCATCATAAATCCTGATCAGACCTTGCTGCAGTACTTGAGTTTATCGCCGTTGCTCTCGCAATTCACACGATGCAGTAATGTTATCGGATCGGCAGTCGTAAGATTTATAGCAAAGTATCGAGTTCGCAGTCATTTGAAATATGGCTACGCTGACATATATGTGATACTCCACATGATACAGTGCATTACTACTAATTTATACGGCATGTTCAGTATTTGATTGAATTATCACGTCGAGAAATTTGGACTGGTTTACGTTTCAGTGTGTACAGTTTACTGCAAATAGTGACTGACAGGTGTTACGAAAACAGTATGCTGTTCTATTGTTCGTATAAGAACGAAGGAAACCAAAGTCAAATTTGTGACTTTCAGATGACATCTTTTAATGATAACTTTAATGGCATCTAAGACCGACCGTCCCTAATCTAACTATGCTCTGGGGTGACGGGATCTACTATTTGGTAAATGAGACGAATAAGGTTGAACAGAAGAGGAGGCATGGGTGTGTGCTAAAATTTTTCCAACAGCGGACAAGCTTGAAAGCTCAGTTTTATATAACTGATGAACTGGATTTGAAAATGTGTATTTTTACTATTTTTACCTCTACAGAAAATGCTAGGAACGTCTGAAACATGGACACAGACACGACCTTCATTATTCAAATATCTGAGCTTACTTACATCCTACCATGTTGAAATTGAGTTCATAGATCTGCTCATGAAAATAATAAAAAAAATCTTATACTTTTGGAAAGTTAGTTTGAAACTTCAGTGAAAAATCTGAAACAGGAATAAACGTTAGAACGATAATCTTGTTACATACCAACAAAACTAGCATATAAATAACAATGAAGAGGAGAAACAGGGAATAAACTTTAGAAGAATTATTCATTAGCTATTATGTTCTCTATAACACTTTCTTAATATCGCTGTACTGCTGTTCAGGATAATGAGTGTATTGCAATATCTTTATGATGTTCCACTAGCAGAACAATAGTTCAACAATTTTTGGGGGAAACCTTCAAAACTGGTCTCCAGAATGAAGCCTGTGATTCCAAATAGATATTCCTCAGACGAATGGAAAAACTTGTGGAATCCGACCTCGGGGAAGATCAGTTTGGATTTAGGAGAAATGTAGGAACACGGAAGGCAATACTCACATACGACTAAAGAAAGGGAAACCTACATTCTTAGCATTTCTAGATTTGGAGAAAGCATTGGGAGCGAAGAGTTATGTTCAACCTATACAAAAACCAGACAGCAGTTATTAGAATCGAAGGGCAAGAAAGGGCCGCAGAGGTTGGGAAGGGAGTAAGACAGGATTGAAGCTTTTCCCCAGTGTTGTTTAATCTGTATATTGAGCAAGCAGTGAAGGAAGTCAAGGAGAAATTTGGAGAGGGAATTAAAGTTCAGGGAGAAGAAATAAAAACTTTGCGGTTTGCCGATGACATAGTAATTTTGGCAGAGACTGCAAAAGATCTGGAAGAGCAACTGAATGGAATGGACAGTGCTTTGAAAGGAAGATATAGGTTGATCATTGACAAAAGTGAAACGAGGGTAATAGAATGTAGTGTCATAAAATCAGGTGATGCTGAAGGAATTAGATTAGGTAATGAGACAATAAAAGTAGTAGATGGGTTTTGTTATTTGGGTAGCAAGATAACTTATGATGGCCGAAGTAAAGAAGATATAAAATGCAAATGGCTATGGAAAGAAAAGCGTTTCTTAAGAAGCGAAACTTGTTAACATCGAATATTAATTTAAATTTTAGGAAGTCCTTTCTGAATGCATTTGTCTGGAGTGTAGCATTGTATGGGAGTTAATCGTTACGATAAGGAGTTCAGATAAAGAGATGATAGAAGATTTTGAAATGTGGTGCTACAGACGAATGATGTAAATTAGATGGGTAGATCACGTAACTAATGAGGAGGTGCTTAACCGAATTGGGGAGAAAAGAAGTTTCTTGCATATCCTAAGAGAAGGGATAGATTGGTTGGACACTTTAGAGGGAGACCAAGGGACGAATACACTAAGCAGATTCCAAAGGATGTAGGTTGCCGAACTTCTCGGATGAAGAGGCTTGCACAGGCTACATCAAACCAGTCTGCGGACTGAAGACCACAACAACAACAATATTCTTCAAGTCTGCAGTTTATATTCTTCATTATGTTCTGCAGCTTTCTGAATGCATTTGGCATTGTGTTGCATTTATAGACTTTAAAGGAGTCGAAATCCCGAAAAGTATATTTTTCGACTCCAAGTTTCACACTTTATTCAATTGTTATACCAAAGATACAAATTCTGGCTTCTTCAGCTAAACATTTTTCATCTACATCTACATACAAACTCAGCAATTCACCGTAAGGTGCGTGGCGGAGGGTACACTGTACCACTACTAGGCATTTCCTTTCCTATTCCACTCCCAAATTGAACGAGGAAAAAAAGAATGCCTATATGCCTCCGTACGAGCCCTAATTTCTCTTATCTTGTCTTTGTGATCTTTACGCGAAATGTAAGTAGGCGGCAGCAAGATCGTACTACACTCAGCTTCAAATTCCGGCCCTCTAAATTTACTTAACAGAAATTCACGAAAAGAACGTCGTCTTTCTTCCAGCGATCCCCAATTGAGTTGCCGGAGCATTTCCGTGACACTCGCGCATTGGTCGAACCTACCGGTAACAAATCTAGCTGCTCGCCTCTGAACCGCCTCTATGTCTTCCTTCAAACCGATCTGCTGCGGGTCCCAAATACTTGAGCAATACTCAAGACGTGGTCGTACAAGCGTTTTATACGCGGTCTCCTTTACAGTTGAAGTACATCTTCCCAAAATTCTCCCAATAAACCGAAGTCGGCTGTCTGCCTTACTCACAACTGTCCTTACATGCTCGTTCCATTTCATATCGCTCTGCAATGTTACGCCTAGATATTTGAACGACGCGACCGCATCAAGAAGCTCACTACTGATGCTGTATTCGAACATTATAGGATTGTTTTTTCTACTCATGCGCATCACCTTACATTTTTCTACGTTGAGAGCTAGCCGCCATTCTTCGCACCAACTAGAAATTTTGTCTAAGTCAACCTGTATGCTATTACAGTCAGTTACAGACGACACCCTCCCATACACCACAGCATCATCAGCAAACAGCCGCAAATTACAACTTACTCTGTCCATCAGATCATTTATATAGATAGAAAATAATAGCGGTCCTATCACACTCCCCTGGGGCACGCCTGACGATACACTCGTCTCTGATGAACACTCGCCGTCGAGAACAACGTACTGCGTTCTACTACTTAGGAAGTCTTCCAGCCAGTCACAAATCCGTGAACCTATTCCATAAGCTCGTATCTTCGTTAGCAGTCTGCAGTGTGGCACCGTGTCGAACGCCTTTTTGAAGTCGAGAAAAACACAATCCGCCTGTTGCCCTTCGTCCATGGCTCGCAAGATGTCATGTGAGAAAAGAGCAAGCTGAGTTTCACATGAACGATGTTTCCTAAACCCGTGCTGATTCATGGAAAGAAGCGTTTCCGTTTCAAGGAAATTTACTATATTCGAACTGAGAATATGCTCCAAAATTCTACATGAAACCGATGTCAACGATATTGGCCTGTAATTGTATGGGTCAGTTCTCTTTCCTTTCTTATACACGGGAGTCACCTGCGCTTTTTTCCAATCACTAGGAACTTTGCGCTGAATTAAAGATTCGCTATAAATGCAAGCTAAGTAGGGGGCCAATGCCGCAGAATAGTCTTTGTAAAACCGAACTGGTATTCCATCCGGACCAGCAGACTTTTCGTATTTAGCTCTCTCAGCTGCTTCTCTACACCGGAAATACCTATTGCTATGTCCCCCATTTCGGAATTAGTACGTTGATCAAATGGTGGTATGTTTGTGCGGTCCTCCTGCGTGAAAGATTTCTTAAAGGTTAAATTTAGAACTTCAGCTTTCCGTTTGCTTTCTTCTATTACTGCCCCGGAATGATCAACTAGTGACTGAACAGTGGGCTTTGACCCGCTTATCGATTTTACATAGGGCCAGAATTTTTTCGGGTTCTCGGAAAGATCTTTTGCTAAGGCATGGCAGTGATAATTATTGTATGCTTCACGCATCGATCTTTTTATAGACGCACGAATCTCTACTAACTTTTGCCTGTCATCATTTGCGTGTTCTTTTTTGAATCGAGAGTGCAACAGCCTTTGCTTTCTCAGCAGCTTTATAACTTTATTATTATACCACGGTGGATCTTTTCCATCCTTAATCGTCTTTACTGGCACATATACTACTGTCTGTCTGTTTACTCAGTTTCTTCGAACACAAGAAAACAGTAACTGTCTTTTATCCACTAATGTGTTCATGTATGTAGATTCAGTATAGATATAGATACCATTGGCTAGGCCCGTATCGGATTTCTTTGGTTCTTCTTGGACATTTGCGCTGAAGCTACAGTAGTAGCACACGAAGGAATTTACAATTAGTCAAGATTCCCTTTATAAGATTTTTATTGGCATATATCGCTTATTGATTTTATATGACTAGTTTCGACTCGTTAAAGACTCATTATCAAATCTTACTTGTCCAGACATGTTAAGAAATATCCTTCAGATGAACCAACATCACTGTGTCAAGTTACAAATGGGATGCACATGATGTTGGTTCATCTGAAGTATATTTCTTAACATGCCTGGACAAGTAAGATTTGATAATGACTCTTTAACGAGTCGAAACTATTCATATTAAATTAATAAGCGATCTATGGCAATAAAAATCTTATAAAGGCATTCTTTACTATTACATTAAAAGATCGACTTCTACAAAAAATCCTGAATACGATGCCAGGTAATTATAATATAGAATTTACAATTAGCTACCAGCACGCACAAATCGATGGGGAAGGTGAGAGTTAATACCATGCCGGAATTTGAATCCTGTTCTCCTTCGTGCTAGTCAGTTTCCCTGTCCACTACACCACACGGGCACCGTGGTCACCACTATCCTATTACGCATTCCGCCAGGTGCAAATCTGCCATTTATCCACAAACTACTTATGCAGTTCCCCAGACTTTACTCGTCACTCTGGGCATTTTGCTGATTCCCGTAAGAGTTAGTGACTATTTTGCATTCGCACTGCAGAAAAAGATTGATCGACTTCGCCCGATGTTACGTGTTCATTGCTGGCCATCTACAATGCCACACCAAATAGGACCGTACATATCACAATAAAAATAATTTGGGAGATAACTTGTTGTGCAAAGAAGACTGAGATGAAATCAATAATGGAATTGCTGCGACATTGTTTATACCGATTCCCCAAACTGCCCTCACCACGACGATGGTTCAAACAGTCTAGAGACACTGGTGTGAAGGTGTTGAACTGTTGCCTAAAACATCGACTACCGGTCGGCATCTCGGTTTGGGGTGGTATTGGATGCTACTCCCGTATCCCCCTTCTCCCCGACGTAGGATCAAAAAATGTTTGTAAATCTATCGGACCAAACTGCGTGGTCATCAGTCCTTAGCTTACAAACTACTTAAACCTAGATAAACTAACCTAAGGACAAACACACACACCCATGCCCCAGGGAGGACTCGAACCTCCACGGCGAGCAACCGCGCGCTCCTCAGCGAGTCGCTTTAGACCGCTCGGCTACTCCACCGCGGCCCCGATGTAGGTATTGTTGTTACACTAACCAGAAGATGTTGGGACCTATTGTCCTTCTGTAACGTCCAAACTGCAACAGGACAAAGCGTAACCATACGTGGAACGCGAGACACGCAATGTTCAAGACTTCTTCGTAGCACATGGATTGCATTGCCGCCTTGGTCCCTCTGTTCTCTCGATCTCTCGTCTATCGTGATCAACATTTAGGTACATACTCCACAATCCACCTAAAGGTGCGTGGCAAAGGGTATTCAGTACCACTACTAGTTACTCTGTTTCCTGTTCCACTCCCATAAAAAAAGGGTAAAACGAATGCTTGTATGCATCCTTACTAGCTCTAATCTCTCTCCTCTTTGTGGTCTTTACGCGAAATGTAGGTTGGTGGCAGTAGAATCGTTCTTCAGCCCGCCTCAAATTCCGACCCTCTAAATTTCTTCAACAGTGCTTCTCGAAAAGAACGTCGTCTTCCATCCAGCGACTCCCATTTGAGTTACGAAGCATTTCAGTAACACTCGCGCAGTGATCGAATCTACCAATTACAAACCTAACCGAACACCTCTGAACTGCGTCTGTCCTCCTATAAACCGATCTGCGCCGCGTCGGGGCGGACGAACGCATTAAGGCGCTATGCTACGATGCGCGAGGCCGTTCCCCGTCGGGAGTTCCAATCTCCCCTCGGGCATGGATGTTTGTGCCGTCTTTAGTATAAGCTAGTTCATAAGTAGTTTGTAAGTTTAGGGACTGATGAACCCGCAGTTAAGTCCCATAAGCTTTACAAACATTTGAACATTTAATTCGTGTTCAGTCATGAACTCCTATCTCTAACAAAAGGGAAAAAATCTCGGTGGAAACCAATACAAAAATGCGGTACTATATTTTGAAATTCAAGCACACAACCTTTGCACAATTCATCTCTCATTGTTGGTTACTCCTGAAACCACTTCTGCTATAATTATTTTGATTTCTCTTTAAACTTTTGGCATCTTATTCTCTTTGCAACTAGTCAATAGATTTGTAATGGTTTATGCTTCTTGCAGCGCCTGCCAACCAGCTTACAAACAAGGATTTTTTTTAATTATTCCCTCAAACATAAAGAAACAGTTTTGTTTCGTAATGTAATGAACATCATTGTAGAAGATTCATTAATCGCATACGAAGGACGCATCCATAGTAGACTCTTCTTGTAATGGAACAGTAGTTCTTGATATAATCGACTTTTGAGAAAATATTATGAGCAGGACGAAAGTCGTCACAAATAATTTGAAAAAATAATTGAAGGATATGTCATACGATCCGTGAGGATTATTGAAAGAAGATGAGGGAAAAGAAAAAATTAGGTAATTACTTTGCACATATTAGCTGTTCCTCACAGATTGAAAAGGCGGTAATTTGACAGATTACATTATAATCGATTTTAAATCCTTTTCTCTCTCTTTTTAATTAGGTTTGGCAAAATTTCTGAAGGGGTTTGAAGTCCTAAAAAACCCCTCTCGCTACTCCCATGTGGTAGGGATCCCAAACACTTAAGCAATACTCAAGCGTTTTATATGCGGTCTCCTTTATACACGAACCACGCCTTTCTCAAAATTCTCGCAATAAACCGAAGTCGACCATCCGCCTTCCTCAGGACTGTCCTTACAAGCTCGTTCCATTTCATATCGGTGCGCAGCGTTACGTCTAGATATTTGAAGCGATTCTGTCAAGCAGTACATTACTAATGCTGTATTTAAACATTACTAGATTGTTTCTCCTACTCATATGCATGACCTTATATATTTTTTTACATTTAGCGCTAGTTGCCATTCCTCACACCACCTAGAAATTTGGTCCGTCATCCTGTATGCTACTACATTCTTCAATGACGACATCTTCCTGTACACCACAACATCATCAGCAAACAGCCTCAAATTGCAACTCACTCCGTCCGTCAGATCATTTATAGATGGAAAATAATAGCGGTCCTATCACACTTTCCTAGGGAACCCCTGACGATAGTCTAGTCTATTATGAACACTCGCCATCAAAAACAACGCACTGGGCTCTATTTCTTAAGTAGTCTTCGCGCCACTCACATATTTGGATACCTATTCCGTAAGCTGGTACCTTCTTTAGGAGTCTATAGTGCGGTGCCGTATCAAACGCCTTTCGAAAAATGGAGCAATATGCAGTCTACTTGTTACCCTTCATCCATAGCACGCAAGATTTCAAGAGAGAAAAGTGCATTCTGGGTTTCGCAGGACCGATGCTTTCTAAGGCCGTGCTCATGCGTGGACACGAGCTTGCCCGTCTCAAGGAAATTTACTGTATTATAAATGGGAATGTATTCTACTGCAAACTGCTGTTAATGATATAGGTCTGTAATTTCGTGAATCCGTTCTTTTGACTTTCTTACACACGGGAGTCATATGTGACTTTTTCCCGCCGCTTGGAACTTTGCGCTGGGTCGAAGATTCGCGATAAATGCAAGTTCCGTAAGGGGCTAATGCAGCTGAGTACTCCATGTAAAACCGGATTGGTATCCAATCTGGACCTGACTATTTGTTGGTTTTCCACTCTCTCAGCTGCTTCTCTACACCAGCTATGCCTATTATTATGTCCTCCATTTGGGAGTTAGTGCGACCATCAAATGAAATTATGATCTACGGACAAGCAAAGAGTTCGTCCTCACAGCAAATTTTTATAATTTACTTCCGCTGCAAAGTTTAGAAGTTATGTTCTTTTAATTGGTCTCTCAAATATTCCCGTTGATTCGGAGCATTCGGAAATGAATGTTTGGCGCATTTCATTACCTGTATTTTCAACATTAAAGAGGAAATATTCCACTGCATTTGAAGCAGCTTTTATTTTTGTCAAGTCTGTTATCAAACGGGCTGATAATCTAAGTATATTTTTCTAACTGATTTTTTTGTAAAGCTGCATCCACGACCTGCACTCTACGTAAGCCTGTTGCCTCATACGTGTAGGATGCAGATGTTATTTGATGGCTTAAGCACGATGTTTGTCGATCCGGGTAGTCACAATACCCATCAAAGGTTAGACACATACACCAAACTTCTAAACGTAAATGCTATCCAGCTGGTACTGCACAACATGATCAAGTGATCAGTAGCCAATGGTAGCGCTTAAAATGACTGAGGGCATACCGGCGATCGTAGCACTTAGTAAGACACGTAGCACATTCGTCTCTTGTCTATGCAACATTTGTTTTAATATTTTTTCATTACTAAAATGCGGAGTAACTGTCTGTCCTTCTGTGAGAGTATTTTATTATATATAATAAAGAAGCTGTAAACATGGCACTTTTTTTTAAAAAAATAAGACTTTAGGGGTGTTTGGCCCTATGTCAGTTCCATTCAGAAATGTCTGCCTTTTTTGTTAATTCTTTATCAACAATTTAGCTGTCGAATAGTTATTATAATTGAATCACTTTTCTTGGGTCGTGTGTGCGCATACCAGCTGTACCCAGGTAGGGAAGACAAATGATCATATACCGACTTATCGAATGATACTTTGAAGCGTAGGGAATGTTGGATGAAGCTGTAGCTATGGCTGAATAAAGAAAAGGTGGGAAAATTACCCTTCAAAGAGTCACGGACTATCATTGTTTCATGACAGGCAACTCATCTGCAGAGCTTCTTTCTATCTCAGACGGTCGAACTTCGTCACTTACGGCAGGGTTTTCAGTACCTGGTAAAAGGTTTTAAAAAGGGACAGTAAGAGAAGCTACAGAAGAATGAAAGTGGGGATAGTCAATTGAAACATATATTGAAATCAAAGCACATAGGTGCGAGGTAGACCTGACACAGATTTCCATACTCACTCACACACTGAACGTATCTACTGGGCGTGGAATAGACTTGCGTGTCAAGTCGCAAGTACATACAAGAGTAAGAATATAAACAAGAACCAGTCCTCAGAGAGAGTATAAGGCGAAAGGTAAGAAACTATCAATGAGTTCGCGCACCATTACAAGATCAGAGGTCTGACCTAGGCATCGAACATGCTACATACCGGAATGGCAGTTCCCGAAAAGACGGCGCAATTGCAGAAGTAAGGTGATCGCGTCCACGAAAGATGCAAAGTATGTCGTATCGGTGATCATGTCGAGGCCGGCGCGGAAGTCTAGGTCAGGCTGCTTGCTCCCAAAGTAAGCTCGTGGGAAGCGCGTGTCACTAAACGACGGTAACTGCCGCACGCTGATCTCCCGATATTCATACCTCCAGGAGCTACAACGAAATTGGGCTCGGGAGCTGCTCTCCAGGCTACTGAAAGTGACCATTACATTCATGTGCAACTCCGCCGTTGCCGGAAGGTCTCTGTAGCCAACCGAACAGAGGAGGGAGGACTCACCGTTACCTATCTTGTAGCCGCCGGCAGCGGAGGAGTTCCAACAGTCACGTTGGGTGGCCTGGAATGGTGCGGGTTCGCAGAACGCGAAAACTCGTCTCCCTCCAAAAATGGTTCAAATATTTGTAAAGCTTATGGGACTTAACTACGGGGTCATCAGTCCCTAAATTTAAAAACTACTTATGAACTAGCTTATACTGAAGACGGCACAAACATCCATGGCCGAGGGGGGATTCGAACCCCCGACTGGAAGCGACCTCGCGTATCGTAGCACAGCGCCTCAATGCGCTCGGCCGCCCCGCCGCGGCCGTCTCCCTCCGCCACCACGTGCTACAGCGAGGTTTTGAAATAACGGCCGACGGGAAACTAAACAAGATTTCGCCATCTTGGCCATTTCTCTGTAACAAATGTGCAGTGTCAAAATTATGCTGCTCCCTCCAACCGATACTCCTCTATGCAGACGATAAAACAGTAGTGTCAGTGGGCCTGGGAAAATTAGTTTTATGCCTATAATCATGCGATGAAATTTTAATGATTATCTTCTTCTCTATAAAATATAAAAGGAAGTGTCCCGATTGACTGACTGACTGACTGACTGACTGACTCATCATCGCCCAACCCAAACCACTGAAGATAGAAACTTGAAATTTGTGGAGGGTGTTGATCTTACCCTCTAGGCGTCATTTAAGACGCGATTTTTCGATATTCCGTCCGTAAGGGGGTGAAATAGGGGATGAAACGATTTTTTGAAAGTACGTAGCTATTTAGGCAATTTTGGAGATAGAACTACAAAATTTCGGATTTTAATTCAGGTTTCGAAATTAAAAGACACGTGTTTCGGCATTTTTTGAAATTCGACAAATAAGGGGGTAAAATAGGTGACGCAAAAAATTGATTTTCAAAAATATGTTGCTGTTAACTCAACTTTCAAGCTATAACTACGAAACTTAGGATATGGACTCTTGATCAGCATTAAAAAGATACGAGTTTCGGTATTTTTGGAAATTCAAAAACTAAGGAGGTAAAAGACGGGATCAAAAATTCTTTTCGAGAACACTTTGTTGTCAAGACAATTTTGAAGCTACAGCTGCAAAAATTGGTATTTGTATTGTTCGTTATGATTTTAAAAATACGTGTTTCGGTATTTTTGGAAATTCAACCATCAAGGGGGTTAAATTGGAGAGGGGATGTTTTCAGAAATATGTTGCTATTTAGACAATTTTGAAGTTAGAACTACAAATTTTCGGATTTGGATTCGGGGTTCAAATGTAAAAGACGCGTATTTCGGCATTTTTGGAAAGTCGACCAATAAGGGGGTGAAATACGAGATGAAAAAATTGATTTTAAAAAATATGGTGCTGTTAACTCAAATTTCAAGCTATAACTACGAAACTTAAGATATGGATTCATCATCAGGATTATAAAGAAACAACTGGTGCAGACCAATCAGCCTACGTACGCGAAGCAGCGGGGATTCAGCTAGTTATTTAATAAATTAACCGGTCTGAGTGTGTAATCAATAAACTCCGGATTTCGTCAGGATTCAGAATTTCTAATTAAATTTGACGTATTAGCTTTTTAATGGCTCTTGTCCGATGACTGGCCTGACAGATTCTGTGGCTTTGCCACGTGTCCTTTGGCGCTACTGGAATTCAGTGCGTTACAACTTCTATACAGAGTTTCATGTAGTGATGGGACAACCGACTGTTTTCAACAACCGATAGGTCAATCGGTTGTTTTTTCGTTCAGTCAGTTTTTTCAGTCGAATGAAACAACCGAATGAAAAAAGTCTCTGTGGCCGTATGAATGTTTTCACTCACTGGCGGGGTTTGAGTGGTTTCGGTCGACGCGAAACAATCGAATGAAACCAGTCTCTGTCGGTTGCAGCCGCTATATGAATGTTTTCACTCATTCATTCACTTGTTGCAATACAACCGACAGGAAAAAGTCTTTGTCGGTTTCTGCAGTTTTATGGATGTTTTTATTAATTCATTGACTTTGTGTGACTTTATTTTCATACTCCTTCAGCATTTTAGGGTATAAATGAACCGTGATTCAGCATGAAACATTCATAGAGACAAATCTTATAAATATAGCAGTGTGTCCGTGTGTGTGTTTCTATTGCATTCAAAACTGCAGTTTTTTTCCAATCTTCATGAAATTTTGCACACTTGACCTTCAGAGCAAGAGGAACGTCACTGTCTACATCAAATTTCATTCGGTGCTTGGCGGAGGGTACTTTACATACTAACTTCGACAAAAACCACAATTTGGCTGCGATCTTGATGAAATTTTGCACATTTGACCTTTAAAACAAGGCGAAGGTAACTGTGTACAATAAATTTCGTAGGTTCATGGCGGAGGGTACTTTACCTAGTAACTTAGATAAATTCCGTTTGTATTCTAATTTTAATGATATATTTCACTCTTCACCTTCAAAGACAGGGAATGGTCTACATCTACTTTAGTTTGATGCATGAGAGAAGGTATTCCAGACTTCGACGCCAATATAAAATTTTATTCCGATCTTGATGAAATTTTTCACACTTGAATTTCAAGACAAGTGGCAGTTCACTGTTCATCTAAGATTTTGTATGGTACATGGCAGAGGGATGAAATAAACCTCCACACCGTTTCACCGATAAGCACAGAAATATCTGTGACAAGAGTGAATAATTATGAAACTTGAGATGAATGTTTTTATACACTGTTGACGAATACAGACGCGCTGAAGAAAATTTACAGCACTGATAAATGTTGTGTGTCTTCTCGTACTCCTTCAAATTAGATGGAATTAACAAAAATATTTTTATACAAAATACGTTAATAAACTTTTTTTACAATACCTAATGTTTTAGTGATCTTCGAATTTGGATCTAGCAAATTTGCTCAAAGTTAAAATACTTAACACTGTCCTACTAGTACCTTAGATATGTGTGAACAATAAGCCGCAAACCGCACGTTTCTACCTGTTCCCACTTCGGAGATACAGTATGCGAGATTAAACTTGTAGCGATCATTTTGAAACACCCTGTAGTTTCCACGCTTCTTTTTATTGAGACAGTAAGAAACCGACAACAATCGGCGATGGCACGCCCCGCCCGCCAGACACTGTCGTGTGAAGTTTGGCGCGCGCCTGCTGGCGCTGTCAGCAGTGGAAACGCAAGCGAGGCAGCACCCCCTCTCGTGTTCCCGCTCCTCGCAGAACTTAGTGGTAATCGGCCATTTATCTTCTACTGATTGTGGGTGTCTGTGAAAGTAATGTGATCGGGCCCATATGATCGGCGTTTTTGAGGTCTGTGGTGGGCAATGCAAGTGATCGCAGGCCTGCTCCAGCGATATGACATCTAATTAGTTACTCGTTGATGGCACCTCATACTATTTAGTCTACAACAAAATATGAATCACTGTTACTGTGTATTCTAAAATACACAGTTACTTCATTCAGTACATAATTAAATGAACATAGTAATACGCATTTTAACTTTGGCATACCCCTTTTACATGGCGGTATAATGTAGCACTGCTGCAGTTATCTGATGTGCATGTCAGTTTCATTCATAGAAATAAATGGATAGCTCTGTAAGCTAAAACACTAAAGAGTCGTTTTAGTTGGGATAATGATGACATGGTTCAACCGACAGAAAAACGTACTGCCTCTTCTCACTTGAAAAGAAAGAATGAGTAATTCAGTCAATGTACAAAACTGCAAAAGTGTCGCATGTTTTCATTCGGTTGTTCCCATACACTACTTTCATTCGAAAAAAATTTAACGAATATTAATCCAACATAGTAAAACTACGACCGACTGACTATTTCATTCGGTTGCTCCCACTGACTTATTTCACTCAAAAGAACTAATGAAGAGGCCAACGTACTGTGTCAATTTTTTCATTCGGTTGGTCCCATCGACTGATTTAACTCAAAAGAAAAGGAATGAGTGGTCCAACCGACTGTGTCGACTTTTTTATTCGGTTGCTCCAACCGACTGATTTCACTCAAAAGAAGGAATGAGTAGTCCAACCGACTGCGTCGATTTTTTCATTCGGTTGATCCCACCGACTGGTTTCACTCAAAAGAACGAATGAATAGTCCAACCGACTGAATCGGTTGTTTCATTCGGTTGGTCCCACCGACTGGTTTCACTCAGAAGAATGAATGAATAATTCAACCGATACGAGAAACTACAACCGAATGATCGATTTTTTTTCGAACAACCGAATGAATCGATTGTTTTCATTCGATTTTTCCCATAACTAGTTTCATGATGCATGAAAGTTTTCAGGAAAAATGCGCTGCATAAAAAGGGGCAGCTTAGCTATTGATAGTTACAAATCATTAAATTTGAGTCGGAAAGACAGAAGGATGAGGGTTAGGAATAGCTGCTAAACAGTCGTATAACAGGCAGCCTACTGCAAAGAGACGGCATTACAAACCCACGCAGAAAGAATTTTAAGATTTATTTGACTGTTAAGATCTGCAGACGGGCTTAAGTTTTCTGTGCATCAAAAAAGCACTCGGCGCTAAATTGCTTGCATTGAGCAAGTAAAGAAATTCGCGATAGCGATAGTAAAATTTCTGATGTACTCATTCCATTAAAAGTAGCAACAGTTTGGGTGAAACTGAACTAAGAGTAAGGTAACTTTAAATATTATTGCTAAGAGTGTTGGTTATATCATGTTATGCCTGGAAAATTTTCATATTTTAAGCTTACTATTGTGGAACTTGTAACAAATAAAGGCAGGGCGGGAAGGAACATTAGAACATTCGAAATAAAGTGCACATCCCTCAAATGAGGTAGAACTTTCAGCACGCTACCTGCAGATACAGACAGGAAGGTGGGAAACAACGTACCGTATTTCTCGTTTAATGAGGGGAAATTCTCGTTGTAGAATCGACAAATTGTGGAAAAGCACGGCCTAGATTACTATGCCTACCGACTTTAGAGAAAGCACAGCTTTCCTAGAAATTGTTTTATAGACACATATCTTCACGTTAAAAATTACCAGGACGTCCACATATCTTTATTCAAGTAGGGTTTCGACAGATCTATAATGAGGTCGCAAAGTTGCTGAAATTTTTTGATAAACTTATTGTGGAAGACAATGTTTCGATTATAGATCTAATTAGGCACCACTACGTAGCCACCTGAAAGCGAACATATTTGAAATTGTATACATACGTTTCACTGGGTATGTCGACAGATTTTACTCCTCTCAGATAAAAATTACATACACTCCTGGCCATTAAAATTGCTACACCACGAAGATGACGTGCTACAGACGCGAAATCCGACAGAAAGAAGATGCTGTGTTATGCAAATGATTAGCTTTTCAGAGCATTCATACAATGTTGGCGCCGTTGGCGACACCTACAACGTGCTGATATGAGCAAAGTTTCCAACCGATTTCTCATAAACAGCAGCAGACCGGCGTTGCCTCGTGATGTCTCGTGAAAGGAGGAGAAATGCGTACTATCACGTTTCCGACTTTGATGAAAGTCAGAATTTTTAGCCTTACCCGATTGCAGTTTATCGCATCGAGACATTGCTGCTCGCGTTGGTAGCTATCCAATGACTGTTAGCAGAATATGGAATTTTGGGCTCAGGAGGGCAATACGAAACGCCTTGCTGGATCCCAACGGCCTCGTATCACTAGCAGTCGAGATGACAGGCATCTTATCCGGATGGCTGTAACGGATCGTGCAGCCACGTCTTGACTCCTGAGTCAACACATGGGGTCGTTTGTAAGGCAACTCCGATCTGCACGGACAGTTCGACGACGTTTGCAGCAGCATTGACTATCAGCTCGTAGACCATGGCTGCGGTCACCCTTGACAGGAGCGCCTGCGATGGTGTACGAATGGCAAATCGTAATTTTTTTCAGATGAATCCAAGTTCTGTTTACAGCATCATGACGGTCAAAAATGTTCAAATGTTTGTATAGCTTATGGGACTTAACTACGGGGTTATCAGTCCCTAAACTTACAAACTACTTAAGAACTAGCTAAAACTATGAACGGCACAAATATCCATGCCCGAGGGGGGATTCGAACTCCCGAAAATGTTCAAATGTTTGTATAGTCTATGGGACTTAACTACGGGGTCATCAGTCCCTAAACTTACAAACTACTTATGAACTATTTACGAACTAGGACGGCACAAATATCCATGCCCGAGGGGGGATTCGAACCCCCGACCGTAGTGGCCGTGCAGACCGTGACTGGAGTGCCTCAGTCCCCTCGGCCACCGCGGCCGGCAAAATATAGCAATTTCGACCGTGTGGTCTACAATAAGAGGACATACTTGTGCCATACAAGACGTCGAAACCGCATATCACCTGCCATAACAAAAGCTGGTCTCATATCGTTGTGACACAGAAAACGGCTTCTTGTGTGTATTACACTCCCTGCATTGTATTATGGATATAATGGGCATGGCCGGCCGCTGTGGCCGAGGAGACTGAGGCGCTCCAGTCACGGTCTGCACGACCACTACGGTCGGGGGTTCGAATCCCCCCTCGGGCATGGATATTTGTGCCGACCTAGTTCGTAAGTAGTTCATAAGTAGTTTGTAAGTTTAGGGACTGATAACCCCGTAGTTAAGTCCCTTAAGCTATACAATAACAATAAGAAATGTGCATGCTGGGCCTTATTTTTTCATGATCAGGTAATAATGTGTGGATTAAATGATGCCAATTTTGCATGTAAAACATACACTGATTTTCGCAGTGCAACGTTTGTGGGCTCATGTACGTTTGTCCTTGCATATAATTTTGTAAAGTGCTTCGTTAAAGTGCTTTATAAGTAAACTGATCGCCGGCCCATGATGGTCGCATTCTTGTTTAGCGACATTGCGGTGAATGCACAATGGAAGCATGTATTCGTCATCGCCATACTGCTGTATCATCGGCGTGTTGGTATGGGCTGCCATTGGTTACACGTCTCGGTCACCTCTTGTTCACATCGACGGCACTTTGAACAGTGGTCGTTACATTTCAGACGTGTTAAGACCCGTGACTCTACCATTCATTCGATCCCTAGGAAACCCTACATTTCAGCAAGATAATGCACAAACCCTACATTTCAGCAGGATAATGCACGACCTCATGTTGCAGGACCTATACAGGCCTTTCTGGATACGAAAAATGTTGGACTGCTGCCCTGGCCAACACATTCTCCAGATCTCTCACCAACTGAAAACGTCTGTTCCAGCCCTAATATAGTGTTTGCCTACGAGTGCCGACTGTCTGCCAGGGAACGGATGGTTAGCAGTTGTTTTTCTTGGATGTAATGGTGCCACTGTAAAAGCATTAGCAGGACTGGAGAGTGCCAACAGTAGAAGTGCTATTGCTTACCGCAAATGGAATGTATTTTCTATAGCTAACAAAACCGTAAACATACAGAACTCCAAAGGAATTTTAATATTTTGCAGATCTCATATGGTAGCAAACGTCATTTCATTTAAGTATGTGAAATTGAAGATGGCCTATAGGACTATGACCGCACCTGCAATAAAATGTTTAATGCAGACCATAGCGTTCAGATAAATATATTAACAAATATTCTGAAGCTGCTAAGGGCATGGCATAGAGGCTCAAAATACCTTTTAGGACGAAATAACTATAGGGTAATTAGAATGAAATTTTCACTCTGCGGCGGAGTATGCGCTGATATGAATCTTCCTCGCAGATTAAAATTGTGTGCCGGAACCGGGATCTGAACCTGTGACTTTTGCCTTTCTCGGGCCATCGCTCTAACGACTGAGCTACCCCCGGCACAGCTTTAATACCGCCGGTACCTCGCCTCCTACATTTCAAACTTCACAGAAGTTCTTCTGAGGAAATCACAGGAATAGGACTCTTGGAAAAAAGGATATGATGGGGACATGGCTTAGCCACAGCCTTAGGGATGTTTCCAAAAGGAAATTTTCACTCTGCAGCGCTTTCCCGCGAAGGGCAAAGGTCCCTCGTTCGAATCTCGGTTCCGGTACACAATTTTAATCTGCAAGGAATGTATGGTAATTGATACACTTCCTTGGGTGGACACAGCTTAAGCTGAGTTACTTTTAAATCCCCTCAATATTAGTGAGAATAACACTACTTTATTAAGCACGCAGCACTGTTTTCGACGAGTAATATAACTTAAAGCGAAAGAATTACAGTAACGTCTATCAATAGTCTCTTTAATGCTGAGTCCTATTCTATTTCTATAGTTTATTTAACACTTAAATGAAGACAACGCTTGATATATTTACGTTTGTGCAATCTTTTCTGTAGACACCATTATTCTATGGGAAAACTGTGGCTGAAAGCGACGCTGACAGGATGAAAGACGGCCTTGATACCTTAAGCAGAATGTTGGATGGCAAACAGTGGCTAGCAGGGGACCACGTAACGCTTGCCGATTATGCAGTCGCTGTATCTCTGGCCACACTAGAGGTAACTATCTATGTTATCTTATATAAATATAGTTTAGAAGTAGGATGTTACTTGTAGTTAGAAACCTAAATTATTAAGTAAAATGACTTCATAGAAAATGTATTTGATAATATCTCTAAATAAAGAATTAGGTTATCGCATTTTTTATCATCATCATACTGTATATATAGGTGGATAGGGAATTATTGTGATAATTAAACCATTTTTAAAATAAAACTGATAGTAAATACGGTTATAGTACGGTAGAAGGCAGTAAACACAGAGTCAAATTAATTTTAAAATGTGGGAAAGTACACTGTAATTATATGCACTGAACAAAAAATATAGCATTTTTGCTACATTAATATAAAAAACTTAATTTTCTTTTTAACATTCCAGTCACAACTTATACATTTATGCTTTTTTGTTTGAATATTTAATTTGAGAGTTATGTGAAATTCATTTTTGCATATCTATTCTATAAAATTAACATGTTTGAGTCAAACTTTTTTTGCTATGTTACAGTACAATCCAGAATTTGCCATTGACGCTGCTAAACACCCTAACATCACCCAATGGATATCTCGTCTTGAAGAATCTTCTAACACATACAGAGAGCATATTGAACTGTTTTTTGAGGCCGTAAGAAAAACAGCCGAAGAAGAAAAGAAGAAAGCTCAACAGAAATAATCATATGGATAATATTTTTATACTATTTTGTGACAAATATCAAGTTTAATAAAAATTTTGGTTATCTTGTCGCAAGCGATAGTATCATAAAGTATACACATTACTACTGTCTAAATGTTTGTTGTAAGTGAGACAGAATAATTTGACACTGAAGAGCAGAAAGTACTAAATTTGTAAATTTCTTCGTTATTATTTTGCAGTAGGAAAATCTTGTGGTAGTAGAGATACCATTACAAACAAAGTAATCAAAGTCTACATAGCCACACAATCAACATAGTAGTGTAAATGTAATGTTACACATCTATGCCTCAATTTCATTAACTTTCCATAGTTTTGCATTTGAATGGTGTTCTATTACTAGAAACTGATTAAACATTTCTAGTTATCGTACTTTCATCTTTTATCTAGTAACAAATTCAGGCAATGAGAAATCAGTGCTTCAAGTCATATACATGCGAACAATAGATAAAAAAAATATTTTAGTACTGTAATTTTATTTACAATTTGCACTGTCATTAACCATTTCAATCTTCCAATAAAAACAACCTTGAAATCTCAACAAACATACACAATAGTTCACACATAAAAACAATAGAGAATCAAGTTACACAACAGCAATATAGGTACACGTGTCCACAGGTGTCTTAAGAGAAATTTAACCTCACTATCACTTCTAAAATACGTTTTCCGCAATATTTGTGTTAGAATGTACTGGAATTAAAAACTTTTGTTTTTCATTTGTGCTTGCTGGTTTTGCCATTACCCTTTATTAGCATCGTGCTTTCTTTTATTATTGTTTTTCGTATCATTATTGGAATAATCTATACTAATAATAAATCTGAAGTGAACAGCGACAGCCCTACAATTAAAATCTTCAGAACTACTGGACGAATTTGCATGGGGTTTTCACAGTAGCTCTGGACAACATGTAGACTTAATTTCATAAAAATTGGATGACGAAAAAAAAAAGAATATCGCAATTTGAAAGTTTTTATCTATGACCGTCATGTCTGTCAATTTGAAAATGTTTATCTCCAAACCTACATGACGAATTTTCGTGGAGTTTTCACACGTAACTTGAGCCTATCGTACGGTTACATAAAAGCTTCAATGATTAAAATCGGATCAGAGAAAATAAAGATATCATAATTAATTAATTTGTTTAAAAGCCATCATGTATCTCTATTCGTTGTGTACTATATCCAAAAGTACTACACAAACTGTCATGGGTTTCCACAGGTAAACTGAGAATAGTTTGGTGAGTAACTTAGGCTTCATTTCATCAAAATAGGATCAGAGGAAGAAGAGATATCCTAATTTAAAGTTTTATGTGTATACTATGGTTATAAGTATGGAGTCGTACAGCAAATCTTCAAGACTACTATACGAACTTTCATGGGGATTCATACGTCAACTGAGAGTACCTTGGGACAACATATAAGCTTCATTTAACGAAAATCGGACCAAGGGAATAAAATATATCGTAATTTGTAGTTTCTGGTGTATATTGTGCTTAAATTGCAGCGTAGTATAGGAAATATCTGATAGAGGCGCTGTTACTTAAATAGTATAACAAAAAAACTAATGGCGATGCTGCGATTTTTATTCTCATAACTAAGGTGTAATACACTGAAAAAAGGACTAAGATTTTCCTTAGGGCAGCGGTGTAGTGTATTGATGTTGGCAACGGCCGTTGAAACCTTTTTGAAAAATCAGTCGTTTAATGAGGGGAATAATTCTTTGTGTTGATAATCAAATAAGTAATTAATATTGTCCCGATCAGTAAATTAATAATCCTCCTAAAGCAAATATTTCGTTGCCAATTTTAACATATTAAACCGCTGCCACTGCAAGTAAAATTTAGCCCAGGTGCGGCATAAAAAATACTTTCTTTTACTAGCTGTATCCCGCATGCCATGCAATGCCATGGAAAACAATGCTTCTTTCCGCGGGTATCATTTGAATTTAAAACTTAACGACGTTCCTCCCCGTCTATCGATGTTTTAATTTAATAAGAATTCTTTGAAAGAAAACACCAATTTATGCAGTTTTCTTTCTGATTTCGCTGCGTATTTATTACATCTTGAGTTCATTCTTAGGAATGCCTAGAAAAAGGTGTAGTACAGTACAGAAGAAATAGATGCCCCGTTAGCTATGTACTGCACCAAAGAACAAGTTGTTGGCGCTGCTGCAATTTGTTTTTATAACTTTGGAGTAATACACTACAACAACGGGTACAATTTTACGGCGTCGGCATTGTGTGCTGATGTTGAATGCATTTTCAAAAGTCAATCACGTAGATTGAGGGGAATAATTCTTAATGTTCCCGATGAATCAAAGTGTGTATGCAGTTCTTGTCACTAAATTAATCACCCTCCTAAAGCGAATAGTTCGTTGCTAACAATAGCAAACTAGACCGTTGCCACTGCAATTAAAATTTCAGCCAGGTAGGACAAAAAAAGTCTAACTGTATCCTATATGCCTTCCAATGTCATGGAAAGAAAAGAAGTGCATTTTTCGACGGGTATAACCAATAAATTGTACATAGAGTAGAATTATGTATGGAGTGAGCATTGCGTTCTGCACATATTCTCAAAATTAAGCTGGAATTACCGTGTGATATTGAGACAAATCCATTCTTTCCACACATTTATTTTATATGACAATTGGTTTGTTCCGCATTGGCTGCAAAAAACCCCACCTCCTTTTCGCAGAGCAACCACATAACATGAAATAATATCTAAATAAATGTGTCACAGAAGCAACAAGAAAGTTGAGGAAGCATCTGTAAAAGGACCATTTATACATAGTCATCCATCTTAACGAACAAAAATGGACCAAGATAAAGTCAGCGATTAGTAGATATTTCCCAATATCACGTGACGTACCCACCTTAATGTTGAGGACACAAAGTCTGTTCTGCACGTCTGAATGCTCACTCGATAGTCACTTTTACTCTGTGCTTGTCACTAGAGATAATATACACACACAAGCGACAAACTCATCAGAAACCTCTCTGCTTTCATAATTGTTCGGTATAATACTGTGATTAAAATTTTTAGTTAAAGAAAGACGTCTTCTTTTGCAGAGACAATTGTACTTAGTGTTATAATCCGACTTCTGAATATATAGTTCTATTATACAAGGTCGATTTCAACTTCGTGCTTTACGAAGTGATCACTGCATGACATGGGGACATGAATTAGCTGAAAGAGTGGCCGATGCTGCTAACGCAATCAAGACAATTCACTGGAAATACTACGTTTGACGGAAATATGTATACAGACGATCAGCTGACGCCATTCCTTCAACGATTATCCAGACTTACTTTATCGTACATTGATAGCACCATGACGTCTTATTTAAACAGACATGAATTTCTCTGTTGATTGAATTACTTGACTTTCAGAATTCGTCGAGTTTTCGGTAACAACGAGCACTGCATACAGAATTACTATGTTATCCCCAATGCAACACTGCTTCATACTAATACTTCAGCATACACTTACTGTGAGAGATAAACATTTTAGTACTACACCACAGAACCAATACATGCCGCTGTTATTATTAATATTTTTCATCTCGGGTCGTGGATTATCTCCTCTTTTGTCAATTCATAATCACGTTTATCACGTAACATCCATCTTCAGAATTCTTCTGAATTTCCGCCACAAAGTATAAGTGTAGCCTTGGTAAGTTCATTGTTATCTTCATAAAAATTATCTCTGTTTTTCTTCTTTAGAAGAGGGATCGAGTCCTCCTTCGGGCGCGCGCGCGTGTGTGTGTGTGTGTGTGTATGTGTGTGTGTGTGTGTGTGTGTGTGTGTGTTTCATCTGCTCAAATTTGGCAGGTCGCTTGCGTACAACCTAAAACTAAAGGTGCCTATGCATGAGAAAATCACCATTAAATGTTATGACGAACAATCGAATAGAAAGTGACGGGATCGTTAGATAAATGTAAATACAGTAATCATCATGTAAAGGCTCCTCAAACGCCTACGTTTCTAGAAATCGAGAAAAGATGCTTTTACAACTGTCTCTTATGTACCCATATTTTAAATACATTGTGCCGAGAGCGTAGATAGCGCAAGGGCCAACGTATCTGGCTGGGAAACGGAGAATCAGGATTCAATTTCTTATTCAGTTCTTTCCGTTTTTAGAATTAATAAGGGAAATAAATCAATAAGAAAAGGAATCAAGTTGCCGGCCGCGGTGGCCGAGGAGATTGAGGCGCTCCAGTCACGGTCTGCACGGCCACTACGGTCGGGGGTTCGAATCCCCCCTCGGGCATGGATATTTGTGCCGTCCTAGTTCGTAAGTAGTTCATAAGTAGTTTGGAAGTTTAGGGACTGATGACCCCGTAGTTAAGTCCCATAGACTATACAAACATTTGAACATTTGAAGGAAACAAGTTAGACAAATTTCTCAACCACTTGGTAGAGTAAACAACTAAGATGTTTTTCCTTGTCACTTTACAGTGGCTGTTCCACTCATTGTTGCGTGAACTCTTTCTACTTCAAACAACTAGATGGTTGGTACTTGCATATTAGTACGGTGCAATTAGCTCAAAAAACGGACTAACCGAGACATCCAAAGTAAAAGTTTCCCTCCAGCACTAAACTCTGCTATACAGCCCACATATTGTTTGGTAAAAAGTTACACCATTTTGAGTGTCGGGTTTGGGGGGGGGGAGGAAGAAGTTATAAAATTAGCAGTTTTTTCAGTTTTTCTTAAATATTTAGAAAACTATGCGGTTTAGCGCGAAATGTGCCAAATACAAAAATAATCTACATTAAATTGCGAACAAAAATTATTCAGTACATAATCTTGCTAAAGTGACCGGTTAAAGTGTTACCGAGGGTGAAAGAGTAGAAATTATTGGAATGTTTTTCGATTTTTTTGGAAAAATAAAATTATACAGAAATAACTAAACAGTTTTATTAAAAAGTAATATTCTTCAAGCGAACTGTAGTCCGAAAGAGGATAAGAGGCACCACAGATGGTATAACCGTATAAATACTGGGAACGAGAGCCGGCTTAGTAGAAGCGCGGCCGCCAGGACAAGGCCGAGCGTAGGGCGTGTTGTAGAGGCGTTACAGGAGAGCCGCCCGCGGTGGCCGAGGGGACTGAGGCGCTCCAGTCACGGTCTGCACGGCCACTACGGTCGGGGGTTCGAATCCCCCCTCGGGCATGGATATTTGTGCCGTCCTAGTTCGTAAGTAGTTCATAAGTAGTTCGTAAGTTTAGGGACGGATGACCCCGTAGTTAAGTCCCATAAGCTTTACAAACATTTGAACATTTGGTACAGGTGAGGGACCGGCCGACAACCTGCAGCCGGGACCTGTCGCTGACCCACCCCCTGTCTGTCATCCACTGTCGTAGTGGGAGACCAGTTGAGTGCGTTTGTGAGTCTAGTCAAGTTCTGCTGTCATTTTTTAAATCTTTCGTCTTTAGAATACTGTGCGAACTATGTGATAATCACTTAAAAGTGTGTGAATTATGGCGGAGTGTGTGTTGAAGCCTTGTAAGAACAAGGGTGGTGAACTAAGTATTCTGACTAGGAAGGCGGTGGACAAAATAATACAGTGCATTGGCCGGCCGCGGTGGCCGAGGGGACTGAGGCGCTTCAGTCACGGTCTGCACGGCCACTACGGTCGGGGGTTCGAATGCCGTCATTACTCTTAGCTAATTCATAAGTAGTTTGTAAGCTTAGGGACTGATGACCCCGTAGTTAAGTCCCATAAGTTCTACAAACATTTGAACATTTGAACAGTGCAGTGAAATTCGTGAAGATCGTGTTAAAGACACGTTTCTGGAGAATGACGCGCTTCAAGTACATAGTAAGTGTCGACAAAGTTACATATTACGCCCAAAGCCACCTCAACATAAAAAGAACCTCCAGCAAAGATTCCCCGTGAAACATTTGAACCTTATGTTTTCTTTGTGGTCGCAAGTGTGTAGATGTATCTAAATGCTAAAACCCAGCTCAAGTTTAGCTTAGTACAGAAACTTGAAATGATTCAAAGCATCCGAACGGAAGCAAATAACAGGCATGACAAGTGGGGAGATGAGGTAACTGTGAGGCTTTCTCAGGTCACAGACCTCGTCAGTTCTGATGGGAGATACCACTGACACTGTTACCAGACATTTCGAAAGCCAGGTTCATCACAGCCCAAAACAGGAGCGGCAACAACCAAAGGTGGGTCAAGCTGTGATGCCAAAAGGGAAGATGCTTTTGAAAAGCTGTGTGATTATTTGGGAGAAAATGATGAATGTCAGTATGCATTTGAAGAATTACAAAACTAAGTTCCTTCAACTTTGTCCCGAAGTTGAGCCATATACTGACAAACATTTGAAAAGAAAACTTATCCAGCGATACGGTAATAGCTTGAATTTTACAGAATTATCAGGGAAAAGAAATGTGATTTGTTTTTCTGGAGCATTTACTAAAATTTTAACAGATAATTGGTATAGAAATCGGAACCTTGATGACGCTCAGGAGGAACTGAGAGTGGTCAAAACTGCAGCAGCTATTATTCGACGTGAGATAAAGTCGAAAAGCTACGACTATGCTCAGTTTCCAACAACTGAAGAAATTTGTAAAGGAAGAGCTGAACTGGTACGTGAAGTCCTTAGTGTCTTGATAACTGAAATCATACAACCTACTTCTAAAAGACAGACACCCGAAAAATTTCAAAGAACGAAACAAATTACTTAAAGGAAAAAACTTCAATATGTCACAGTATAATAAACGCTGCACGTCCAAGATCATTTTTGTCCCCTATCCAACTTGGAACTGGTGTTTCATTGCACAGAAAATTTGGCTCAAAGACCTTGATCGATATCCTGTGCAATTTGGGTGTTTGTGTACCTTACAAGGAGGTTTTAAAATATGAGAGATCAGTCACTTCCCAAGAAAGCACAAGAATTGAGAACGGATACGTGCAGTTTGTTTACGATAATGCAGACTACAATGTTCACACTGTGGACGGCCATAACACGTTTCATGTCATGGGTGGAATTGCCTGCATAACACCTAAAACTGCTCTTCACGTAGAGGACAAGGTACTTCGTAAGTATGTTACTGCTCATCTGTTGAAAAGCGAGGCCTGTTTGATTTGCAAACTTACAGAGCCCCAAGTACATCTGGTATTCCACAATAGTTGCTACAAACATGGCATCTCTGAAAATAAAACCATTGTCATATGGACATGCCCGAACACTTAATTTGTTTTGGTTGAGTGGTACCTGATTGGAAGGCCCAGAAAAATGTAAACCTGGCTGGAGTGGCTGCCTGGAAATGTTGTATGTTACAATTCCAAACTTCGACTGTACTGCCTCTTCCATTTATTAATTTGGCTCCTTCAAATCTGTCAACAATTTATACAGCTCTTCAAGCTGCCACAAAAGGGACCAGCAATGGACAAAGCACAACAATGGTGACTTTTGATCAGCCTTTGTACGCTAAGGCTCGTGAAATAGTAGCAGCAGCTCCTCATGACAGCCCATTGAAGTCACTCTTCATTCGATTAGGTTTTCATTTGTTAATGTGCTTTTTGTCAGCGATTGGATTCATCATGGCAAGAAGTGGGTTGGAGGAGTTGTACAGTACTGTCTATGCCAAAAACAGCATTCAACAAATGATGAGCGGTAAAGTTTACTCCAGGGTCATTCGTGCCTTCTTCCTCGTCGAAGAGGCACTCATTACTGTATTTTTGAAAACTAGTGAAGCTCTCAATAGTGTGGATAAAGATGAGCTTAATTTTGTGTATTCCACTTTCGAGCGAGGTAATGGATGTTCTGAAGAGATTACACAGTCAGCTGCAGTGAAGAGCTTTAAACGTTCAAAAGAATTAGTACGAACACAAAAACTGTGGATACACTTCATAGAAATGGTTGAGCTTGTTGAATGTTTATTAGAGCTTAGAGGAGTGGGGACTTTCTACTTCACCTTCACTGTATCCATCAAATGCTCCCCATTTTCCATGCATCTGGTCACTTAAACTACGCCAAATCTGCACACGTCTACCTATAAGACTCGCTGGAACTTCTCACCTCAACGAGCCCAGTTAACTATTTGTTCGTTAATCGTGGTTATTTTACCATCCGAGGTACTGAAAAGTTTTGGTCTGGAGTCTGGAGTGACATGACCATTGAACAGGTTTTGATGAGATCCTTGAGTAGCACTGGTGGATTGACTGGAGGTAGAGGAATAACAGCGACAACAATAGCAACATGGATTAACTGCATGCCAGCTTGTTCTCGGGTGTGTGTGAAGCAGTGGAAGAATTTGCAGGCGTGCACAGCATCTCTTCTGAGCAGCACGTAGAGCTAAGAGAGGCAAGGCAGAAAAGAAATTGCAAGGACTTGAAAACTTTTATTTCTTGGCTTGAGGAGCACAATCCGTTTTATAAAACTCCTGAACTCTCCTCTTTATCAACAGGGGTTGTAGCAGATGAAAACGTGAACTGTGATAAAGCGTTTGAAGTTGGAACACTAGCCTTGAAAGAGATTGAAAACAAAACGTTCAGTGAGATACATTTGAAAATAAAGTTAGCTGTTAAGTCTCTAGCCTCACTAACAACGTCTATGACAATTAATAACGTAACAGTATGTGTGAACCCTAACACTCTCTTGCATCGGATGGTGTGCACAGTAAGGAGTGATGAGAGACTTGAAGAAATATTTCAGTGTGAATTATGTGCGTATCCTCCTTCTTTCTTTGACGAATCTGGCTTGATGAGGAAGGAAAGCAAATCTTCAATGGTGACTGTTTTGGTTCCAGAGTCAATTCAATCATAAATCACCCCAGATTCAGAGGAAGTGTCGTACATCATTGATGGAGGCCACCTCCTCCATCATGTTGTCTGGCGACGCCCAGCTACCTTCAGACAGATTTGCGAGCAATACATAGACTACATAATTGCTCATTATGGACCAGCAACTGTAGTTTTTGATGGATACGAGCAAGGAAACACAAAATATGAAGAACACCTACGCAGATCCCGTTCTACCAGCATTGAAGTGAAAGTAGAAGACTCAATCAACGTAAATATTAATCAGAGTGAGTTTCTAGCTAATGCTAAGAACAAGCTGGGGCTCATTTCTCTCCTTACAGTACACTTGCAAAGAGGTTGTTTCACAGTTCATCAAGCATTGGGTGACGCTGACGTATTAATAGTTTCAACAGCGATTGATGAAGCTAAGAAAGGAGATGAAGTTTGCGTAATTGCCGATGACACGGACATATTAGTATTGCTGACTGTCCATGCTCCGCCAGAGAACAAATTAAAAATGGTCGTACCAAAGAAAGGCAATCAGCAGGACAAAGTGTACACTATTTCCGACATTCAGCGAGTTATTGGGGACATGAAAGGCGTACTATTAGCAATATACGCCTTCACAGGATGTGACACTGTATCAGCTGTCAACAAGAGGGGGAAAATTACACCTTACAGGAAAGTGGAAGGCAACAACGCCCTTCGTACGAAACTTCTAGTCTTCAATGACCCAAAAGCTGACCCCAATGCAGTGGCTAACACTGGAGAGCATTTCCTTCTTGCCATATTTGGAGCCAAGAACAATGAAGATCTAGATTGTTTCCGCTACCAGTGTTACTTGCAGGCTATTGCAAAACAGCCTATACATTCACTTTTCAAGTTGGCTGCACTTCCCCCCACTTCAGCAGCTTCCAGGCGACATTCACTTAGAACCTACCACCAAGTGCAATAATGGTTGAATGAAGAGAAGAATCCGCTTGAGTGGGGGTGGAAGAAGATTGGCTAACACCTGAGACCGATTCCAACAGTACGTCCTGCAGCTCCCCAGGAGTTACTTTCTAGTGCGCTTGTAAAGATGAATGTGTCCGTAACTGGGAGGCAGAAAGAGTGGTGTAAACTGCTCTACCATGTGCGGTAATTGCTCAGGCCTTAGGATGTGATAACAGGGACACGAATATCACAGACGAAGATTCAGAAGAGGAGGGTGGTATGTTTGAAGACGACTGAATACTTATAAGTCGTTTACATTAATTTAAGGTCGCATTTAACATTCTACCTTTTTATGCAATAGTACAATTGAACTCAGTTAACTTCAAATCTTTTGATAAAACATGGTTGCAATATATATTCAGTTATACATATTTTCTAAAGGAAAACCTCCAAAAGCTGTAGTTTTAAAAACATTATGTTACAAATGATACAATTATAAATCGTAATTATAATACAGATTATTTATGTTGAAAAGGTATTCATTCTTAGTGCATAATTGTCCAGAGAAAAGTCTGAGTGGGTTTCTCCGCACCACAGGTTTATATGGCCTAGGCCTGTGGAAGCCTCTTTTCCCTTAAAAAGTAGCGCCCCTTGAGAAGGTGGTGAGGTTGTCGTTCCTCCAAGGGCTTATCACTAACAAACCACCGGCCACTAAATTCGCAATCTTCTTTAACAAGACGAAATCCTGTGAAAAAATATTTCCTTAGCGATTTTCCAAAAAAATCTAGAAAAATGCGGAACATTGCTGCTTTTACTGCCTTCGTAACTTTGGAACCGTTCACTTTAGCAAGATTATGTACTAGGCCATTTTTGTTCGAAATTTAATGTATACTATTTTTGTATTTGTCACTTTTCGCGCTAAACCGCATAGTTTTCTAAATATTTAAGAAAAACTGAAAAATCTGCTAATTTTCTAACTTCTCCCTCCCCTCCCCCACAAACCCGAAGCTCAAAATGGTGTAACTTTTTACCAAACAGTATGTGGGCTGTATAGAACAGTTTGGTGCTGGAGGGAAACTTTTACTTTGGATGTCTGGGTTTAGGTCTAATAAGTACAAATAAGTTTACTATCGGCACCAGGAAGATCTAATGAATGGATTCTTATGTCAGCTACTCTGTTATTTTCAAACAGTTGGCGGAAAACAGACTTGGTTTACATTTAGAAAATATGTCTTTTCCGGGAATCAGTTTAGATGCGTTCCACGCATACAGTGTCTGCAAAATCGATGCCGAAAGTTGGATTATGCTACCAGTAGTTATGGCTTCAGTGTTGTACTGCTATTGTCACTGTGATACCAGAAGCATGCGAGCGTGAAGGTCGGGGTGAGAGTTTAAAACAGGGAAAGTTTAATTTTTAAAACTCACAACCACCAACTGCGAACCAAATTCCTAAACATGCAAAAACACTGGAACTGTGATTGCGACTGTTTGACTCGTTTTCTAGGAGATGATATCACATGTTCGCAGCTTTCCTTCCCTGCATATGATTAACAAAACAAATTCATAATAAAATCAAGTTCATGAGAGAAAAGGGTGTACTAACTACTATTTTTGAAAACACGTAAAAGTTCACTTTATGTTGTTTATTTCACAATCTTAGAACCCTGTGGCTGATACGTCTGTACGTCAGCACATTTATCAAATAAAGTTATAGCTCGTGAGCCCCCAGACAAAAATGAATATTTGTCACAAATTGTTTTAACACCATGTGGCTGTCTCAAACACCGTTTATGTTCATGCCTATGTGACGACACGTGTTACATTAACAAATCACAGTCACTTTAATTCAATGCGATGCACACCTTGTTCCACCGGCTAAATATTCACAACACACAGTAGCACTCGATTCAACTTGGTGCAGTCTACGACGAGCAACCACACATGGCGATTGCCCCATACAAATTTAAAGTCTCCACCTCGAGATCCACATGCCGACTGATACAGCGCGATGCCGCCCGGCCAGCTCCCAATGTGCTCCCGCCTCGTCACTTCCTGCCCACGCCCGCGCGCGCGCCAAAAGCTCAACTGCCGGGTTTTTTCCCTACGTCATCAACTTCCCCAGCTGTTCTAACTGATTTGCCAACGTACAGCGCTCAGCCAATACATTTCTAAAACTATACTTAAAATCAAAATAATTACACTACACATTAAACAAAAATCTTCTTACGTTTTTATATTAGTATAAACATCCTTTGTACTATTTATTATAATCGTGCAATTTCTTATGTCACAGATAAGCGATTTAACTGAATATTTCAAGGTCAAATAGACAAGATTAATCGAAAATAAAATGAGAAATAGTTAATATATTATTTTTATAAACAAACATTGCCATGCTAGTTGTGTAACTGTCTTGTCTTCGTTGGTAACTTATTACTTTTCATTGTGAATTAAACATATTACGCCAGATGTGACTATATCAGCTAATGTATTGTTTATTTATCAACAGGCTATTTTGTAATGAGGGCCTTAAAGGTTCCTAACTGCATCGTATTACTTCAAATGCCAGTAGTATTAGAATGTTTTATTTCACGCTGTGCACTGCACTGTGCCTGGCACTCGCCATTGTCCCTCTCTCCCCTCACCGGAAACGAACTGGAAAATCCTAAGCTGGAACAAGCCACCAATGTCGGCCTGCTCGCTGGCCTCCCATCAGCTACAAGCACACAGCAAATCTCAACGTGGAGAATTTCTACCTATGGCCTAACTATAAATGTTGTCACCCAACTGTGTACATACATTGCTATCATAATTAATAAGATTAAAATTGTGTAATATTTAGTGCATTGCCATGGTCAATGTTTGCAGTGAACTTCATACTGTTTAATTATCAAATGCTATTAATTACCAATATTTATATTGGGCGGTAATCTTACAAGCACACACAAGTTCTGAGGTATCTAAATAAAGTTTTCGTCGCTGCGAAGCGCGCGGTTGCTCGCCGTCGGAGGTTCGAGTCCTCCCTTGGGCATGGGTGTGTGTTTTGTCCTTAGGTTAGTTTGCCCTAGTTTAAGTAGTTTGTAAGCTACGGACTGATGACCACGCCGGCCGCGGTGGCCGAGGAGACTGCGGCGCGTCAGTCATGGTCTGCACCGCCACAACGGTCGGGGGTTCGAATCCCCCCTCGGGCACGGATATTTGTGCCGTCCTTAGTGTTAGCTAGTTTGTAAGTTTAGGGACTGATGACCCCGTAGTTAAGTCCCACAAGCTAAACAAACATTTGAACATTTGAACTGATGACCACGCAGTTTGGTCCGATAGATTAACAAACATTTGATTTTGAATATCTTCTATAAATGGACGTTCATTCCACCTTTTTGACCTTCACTGACCTTCAAAAACCTCACTGTTACACATCATTGAATTCATCGCGATAGCCGAGATCAAAAATAGGTACCAAGTATATCATCGCATTAAAAGAAAAATGAAAGAAGTTGACCATATCTCTGAATCGAAACCACCTAGCAACAAAAGATCGTCATATTCTGGCCCCTGTTGTCTCATGCAACTTGTCTCACAAACGTTTCAACCCCTATCATACTTTCTGAGTTATTCTTCATGACATAGTTAGTGACTCACCCTTTATATAAGAATGGCTTTTATCACCTTCTAGACTTAAAGAATAATGTCAATATACTAGATTTTTAGTGTCTGTATCCGAAATAAGATTTTTGTCGTGTAAAAAGAGTGATTCCATTTGTAGGTGTGGCTTGTTCTTTATAAATTATTCGTTGCGGTACGGGGCTTTGTGTATTATTTTGAAATGTGAGTAAGTAAAGGGACAAAAGTGAATAAGGGCCCTTTAGGTATGAGTGGTAATGTCTTAATGAGGCTTGTAGATAATTTGGTTTAACAGCAGAACCAAATTATCCCGTGACAATAGGTTTGCCCCCTGTGAATTGGTTGTTGTCATAAGAATTTGGAAACTTACATGGTGGGAACTATGAGAAACAATCGACTGGCAGGATGCTGCTTGAAGGCAGATTGTATCAAACTGGTCGACGATCTTACGATTAAATAGTAGAGACAAACGAGAAAATCATGGTGTCACAATGGTTCGATAATAAGGGAATCCACCGTATTTCCTCATATAAAAGTCAAGACCCCCTTTGAAGAAGACTGTCAGTTGCTGCTAAGAAATATGTGAATGTCTCTAGACTTGCCATACGGAATCAATTTATGAACCCGTGTCGATAGCACACATCACATCGTGTGAGTAAAGAGTTGTGTTTCGTATGAACGATATTTCCTATGTCCATGTTGGCCTTGGGCCAATAGATCATTCTGTTCGAGATAATTCATAATATTTTAATACAGGATACGTTCCAAAAACCTGCTGCAAATTGAAGTCAATGAAATAGGCCTGTAGTTTATTGGGTTACTCTTGCAGCCTTTCTTGAATATAGGTGTGACCTGTGCAACTTTCCAATCTTTTGGTACAGATCCTTCTTTGAGAGAGCGGTTGTATATGGCTGTTAAGTAAGGAGCTATCGCTTCAGCATAATCAGATATAAATCTAATGGGTATACAATCCGGACCAGAAGACTTGTTCTTGTTAAGTGATTTTAGTTGCTTCACTACTACGATGATATCTGCTTCTACGTTACTCATTACGGCCTCTGTTCGTAATTCCAAATTGGAATATTGGTTTCGTCTTCTTTGGTGAATGAGTTACTAAAAGCTATGTTTAGTAACTCGGCTTTTTTAGCGCTATCATCGGTAGGATCGCTATTACTATCACGTAGTGAAGGTATTGTTTGTGATTTGCCCCGAGTATATTTAACATATGACCAAAATCTCTCAGGGTTTTCAGTCAAATTTCGAGAAATAGTTTCGCTGTGATAAGTATCGTAGGCATCTCGCATTGAAGTCCTCGCTAAAATTCGAGCTTCTGTGTGGGATCGCCAATCCTGGGGATTTTGTGTTCGTTTAAATTTAGCATGCCTTTTCCGTTGCTTTTGCAACAGTGTCCTGACCTGTTTTGTGTACCAAGGAGGATCACCTCCTTCTTTTATTAATTTATTTGGTATAAAACTGTCAATTGCTGTCAATACCACTTCATTAAATTTTAGCCACATCTGGTCTACACCTACATTTAGTGTTAGTTTAGTCTTAAAGATGAGGAGTTAGGATGCGCGGAAGGATACTATTTTGGGAGCAGGAAGAGCACGCTTTTCGAACGCTTGGGAAGGGACTCGTAACTTGGACGTTGTGGTGAGAGGTTGTGATGCTGGGCGGTCTGAAGCCGTGTTACGGACTTATGTTTTGAAAAGATAGGCATGTATGGACATAGAAAGTTTACGGGACTGTGATTGCAGAACTTAGTCTCCGGTTGAAAACTGGTAGAGTATGGACGACAGTCAGGCTGTGGAACTATGATAATTCAGCAATCTTGTACTCGTGTGACGACAAACTGTGTCTTATAACAAATACTGTAATTAATCGCGGATGAATTTGGAACTACAATGTTCGATGAACTTCATAACTTTATGAGTGATAATTTGGAACTTTAATCTCAAGAGCGTGTGATACTTACTGTGGCTCTCATGAACAATAGTTAGTGAAATATTCAGTTATTTACCGATGTATAATGTAGGACCACCTCCGCATTTTCATGTCCAAAAAGAGTAATAAACTCCATTTATAAAAAGTTAGAGAATCAATTTTGTTGGTTATTCAGACCTTTAATTCATGTTTGTTTAAATATATTGTTCACGTCATCATCTGCATATTGATAGACCGGCAAAACTACAGATTAATTATTGATCTAATTTGGGTAGCTGTTTAGGGCACAGAAGTTGACATACATAGCTTACCCCTTTGAACAGAGACAACCAGTCATAAACCTTTTCCTAGCCCGAGTTATGTATGAGGTTCATTCAAGTTCTAAGGCCTCCGATTTTTTTTCTAATTAACTACTCACCCGAAATCGATGAAACTGGCGTTACTTCTCGAAGTAATCACCCTGCAGACGCACACACTTTTCACAACGCTGACGCCATAATTCCATGGCAGCGGCGAAGGCTTCTTTAGGAGTCTGTTTTGACCAATGGAAAGTCGTTGAGGCAATAGCAGCACGGCTGGTGAATGTGCGGCCATGGAGAGTGTCTTTCATTGATGGAAAAAGCCAAAAGTCACTAGGATCCAGGACAGGTGAGTAGGGAGTATGAGGAATCACTTCAAAGTTGTTATCAAGAAGAAACTGTTGCGTAACGTTAGCTCGATGTACGGGTGCGTTGTCTTAGTGAAACAGCACACGTGCAGCCCTTCCCGGACGATTTTGTTGCAGTGCAGGAATGAATTTGTTCTTCAAAACATTTTCGTAGGATGCACCTGTTACCGTAGTGCCCTTTGGAACGCAATGGGTAAGGATTACGCCCTCGCTGTCCCAGAACACGGACACCATCATTTTTTCAGCACTGGCGATTACCCGGAATTTTTTTGGTGGCGGTGAATCTGTGTGCTTCCATTGAGCTGACTGACGCTTTGTTTCTGGATTGAAAAATGTCATACACGTCTCATCCATTGTCACAACCGACGTTGCGTCAACATTGCTCGCCAATATGCCACACGGGTAGCCTCGTGGTCGTCCGTTAGCATTCGTCTATGGGACTTAATTACGGGGTCATCAGTCCCTAAACTTACAAACTACTTATGAACTACTTACGAACTAGGACGTCACAAATATCCATGCCCGAGGGGGGATTCGAACCCCCGACCGTAGTGGCCGTGCAGACCGTGACTGGAGCGCCTCAGTCCCCTCGGCCACCGCGGCCGGCAAAGTCCAGTCATGAAACCATGTCATTAATATTAAGGTGCACAGAGACTTTACGTTATAAGTTATATATAGGTGGTGACTGTTCTTTCGGAGGACTAAACTGGCGTCACGTGTCCTGCAATTCCATGGAGAAAAATGGCAGTTTCAGTTATAGTTGTTTCAGAAAGAATTGTACCCGTAGCGGGAATTTGAATGTAACTGGCAGTTTCACGTGACACCACAGCCCATCCGGCTGTTTCACTTCCACGTACGCTCGCCGTAGTTGTGTGCTCCAGGCGTCAACAGTTCAAGACCGAGAAGTGGTACCTAGCGAGCAAGTGAGCGCTCCCTGGCACAGGGAAAACGCGCGGGAGAACACTCGGAACACCACAGCTCGACACCTTTGAAACTCGCTTAGTTGGCTGCACGAATCATGTTAGATTGCATATCTCTGACTCATATCTTTGGCACCGCGAGGGCAGTTTTTGGATCACGCTGTCTCGCGTTTAAGCATTAGTAGTTGTGGCAGAGGCGCCTACTTTTGAAAATCAGTGTGGATGCTCTATAGGCATATCACGGTTCACAAATGTTCTAAACCAACCCTCCTGATAATCATGTTCATACATTTTTGAATGAGCAATACGTGATAAAAGTAAATAGGCAGTTGTAGGAGGAAGAAAAGGGAAGCATGGCTGCATTAGGACACTGCAATATAGCAATCCAATTGGCCGAAGTGGTTATTTCGATATAAGTAACACCCCAAAACTTCTACACGACCAATGAAATAACTTTTCACTGTACACTAATCTAACACGTTTTCTGCGAAGCTATTCTTTCTGACAAAAGCGTTTGGTAGAACACCGTCACCAAGGTTTAAAGAAATCTTTGAAATATTTTGAGATTTTGAAGTCGGACATCAAATTTTTTTGGTCAGTTCCAAGCAAGAGCTGTATACTTCATCGAAACATTCATCACTTCGAGATAACTTCATGACATCTCTGTCTCTATTAATATAGTCCAAGGTTTTTTTAAGCCTGTGGGAAAAGCATTACAAATTTCAAGTGAATCTATAATTCAAGCGAAGTGACAAAGATAAATGAAAAACGATTAATTTTAGCATCAGCATCAGATTCTTCAAGCTACATTCCTGAAAGAACACAATTGAATGTTCATAAATACGTACACCTGAAAGGTCAAATGGCCCGACGTGCTTCAGGGTGAGTAAAGCTAGTGGGTAAAACACGGACACTCAATACTACTCGCTTGGGGACCCGCGCACAAAACTGATAATTTCTCTCACGTATGAAATATCGTCTCTCGCTATGGTCACGTTTTGCATTGCTTCTTGAATCATAAGGTAAGTTTTGATTTTTCCCGACTTTTTGTTAAAATTTATACAATTTTACTTTCCACCTCAATTTTATGTGGGTGCTCAGCATCCCCAAAAAATTCTTGGAGGGTGCACGAGCCCCGGAGCACCCATGGAGTCGGCGCCCCTCAGTTGTGGCTTGGACTCAGACGAGTGAACAGGGTAGTGTTATACAAGAAGCAATGGAATGAAGTTAAAATTCGTTGGACGAGCTTAGCTCTTTGACTAGTGTGTTGATTGTTGATTGTTTTTGAAACATGATGAAGATTAGAGGTAATGATGATGTGTTGCGCAGTTGTGATCCACCTTTGTCGTTGAACTCAACAAGAATGTAATGCAGGAATTTGAATAACCGCTTTGAAAGCAAAGAAAGTAAGGGTGGTTTTGTTTTACAATTATGGTTTTAATGCAAAGATGTGATGAACAGACTTGTAAGAAATTAATTGACAAAATACAAAATACTGTCTAACTCATGTTTGCCTTATGTGATAATGGATTTCAGTTAGATAAAGAACTATATTTCAAACTTACTTCATATTTGTGTCGACTTGGTCATTCACCTAAGACAAACCTTTTAATTTATAATGAGTCTCCTCATGTTACGAAAAGAACATGAAATGATTTGTACTGACGTACTTGTAATTAATGTATACTGGATCCTGATGATGGCCCAGGCCGAAACGCGTCAAATAAAGTCATATTGTAACCACTTTATGACTTTTATCGATACAGCGACCAATGCAGCTTATTGCAGACTTTATTTATTATTAATCATGATCGCCTGCCTCCTCCGTGACTTTATGCCACAACTGTGTGAATTTATTTTTTGTTTGAAGACAACAAACATGGACTATATTTGTGTGGTAGTTAGTGAATTCGCATGGCACCTCTGCGAATTTGGTAGTTAGTATTATCTTAAAGTAATATTTGGAGAGCAGGTGACAGGCAGTTTATCGTTGCGCACTGGCAGGCCACAAAAAAGGACAGTGTAAGCAGTTGAGAGAAATATTTCAGGAATTATTGACGTACCTCCATGTTCTTGTCAACCAATCATTTCTGAATCTATCTTTTATCACATCGTTCATGTTTAACATTTACTACCGGAGGTCATGATGCATATTTCATGAACCCAGTTACAGGATCTGAACTTGCTTTATTGGGTACTTATGTTTTCTATTTGCTTTTCGAAGTATATCTTAACCAAATTCGTAACAGTTAGGTTAGCGAGTTGTAGTGTAAGTGCAGAATTAGTCTCAGACCTATACATTCATAAAACACAATCATATTACACACGCACGTGGAAACTTGTTTGTGAAGTTACCAAAGCCAAGTCAGACAACATATTAATAATAAGCTGTAATTGCAACACTAATCGTTTGATTATTAATTTTGTCAACAACTTTCATTATTATCTAACAAGTTCCTACAACAACGGCAACGCTTTTAAGATTATTTAACAGGTGGCTCTCACTTAGCAAATGCAATACATTTTCTATTATTGCCATGGTCTATACTTTTTATTATCAACTGAGCAGAAACATTTTTACTATCATTATTATGATCATATATGACTACGCATTAGCAACTTTCAGTGTCTGTTATAAGGCACCCGTTTGCTTCACACGTTGGTATCACACTTAGCTACAGCTATTATTGAATGTTTCTTCGAAAATAAATAATTGTACCGCGGTGGAGTGGCCGGGCGTTCTAATGAACCTTGATGTGGAGCGCGCGGTTGCTCGCCATCGGAGGTTCGAATCCTCCCTCGGGCATGGGCGTGTGTTAAATAGTTTATAAGGGACTGAAAACCGCAGCATGTAAGTCCCTTAGATTTACAAACGTTTGAACATTTTTTGAAATAACTGTGATGTCGCAACTGACCTCACTGTGCACGGATAGATCAGCCTGTCGAATGATAGGCTATTAACACTGTCACTAGAGCATCCATCATGTAGGAGCAGTATTTTCCTATAAATAGAACTATGCGCTACACGGAAGTTCAGAGTTTTTTTTCTTTAAAAAACTGCAGCATTTGAATCTCAAGATACTGCAACTGATCGAAAGTATTTGTCCTGCTGATCCGCGAAATATGGTTGCCCAAAGGTCACCGACGGAATTAGTGTCATCGGGAAACCGCAATTTGTGTATTACTTTTCCTTGAATTCCATTTCTGTTTCCAAATTTGTCATAGCTTTCCTTCACAACTTTCTCAGTATACAGACCGAATACGTTTCACTCCCTTTACAACTACCGCGTGACGTTCATGCTATTAGACTGTAGACTGGTTTCCGTACACGTTGCATATAACTTTTAGTTCCAAATACGTTACCCTGCTACATTCAGAATTTTAAAGAGTCAATTTCAGTCAAAATTGTCAAAAACTATCCCCAAATCTGCAAAAGCTACTGCTACACAATCTGAAAATAGCAATCGCTTTGACTACCATCGGACTGCCATGCAGGCTCTTGTGCAATTTATTCCATGTACCCATTTAAGAGATCTGAGCGGAAATCTTTCGTTCTGGACAATGTTAATTCGTGTATCAGGAAGTAGGTGTATGGTCTCCAAAAACAAGGTGAAACAGATTTGACTCCTTACAGATTAATAATAATAATAATAATAATAATAATAATAATAAAACAATCGGAGATTTGTCGAATACCATTGATTTCTGTTTACTCACATTTACTGCAAGGCTAGATGCTGCATACGAAGACACTGAATGATGGATGCTGTATGATAGTAGGGCGATGTAACGCTTTGTGCTGAGTTTCCGGCAAAAGTGAAGAAAATGGAGTATATTGACCCTGGACTTCTTCTGATTCTGTTAACAGAAAACAGTTACACCATTAGCGAATGGCTATAACATCTTATGGATTTGTTGCTGATATTCTTTGTGGGAATAAGTTAACAGTCTAATTTCCTCATCAATGTTTTAAGTCTTCGTGTCTGGTACGTTCGCGCTCTGGTACTCTGCGAGTCCGCTCCTAACTAGGACACAGACGCCATTAGCAAAGTGGGATCCAATGTTAAGAGTCCCCCGCAGAATGATTCCAGAGACGTACTTGAGGGAAGCCAAGCACGCTGCCACAGATCACCTCTGATAGCAGAGAGAATAGCACACAGCTTCAGTACTTTAAGAGAATCAACAACTTACGCGTTATTGTGTTTAGAATCACGTTCCCGAGTTCGCCATTAGGTTATTACTTGTAGGAGTAAATTGAGTTTGGGCTTAAAAAAGCACTATAAGCAATGTGCAGGCGAGTCGGTTAAATTTCAGAGCTCCCAACCTATCATTGCCAACCGCTATTTCCGTCCGATTTGTAACAGTTAATCAATATCTAGGTGTGTGTGTGTGTGTGTGTGTGTGTGTGTGTGTGTGTGTGTGTGTGTGTGTGTACGCACTGACACAAGTTCCCCTATGAACACCCATCGACACCCACTTAGATAGCTCATTAGAAAGGAAGTTATAATACCGTGTGTGGCAGTGTGTGAATCTGCTGAACACAAATCCACGAAATATGGAGTAATAAATACTCTTCGGAAAAACCATTCCTCCAACATAGTACGATGGTAGAGCGATCTCGTCACTCAGCCTTGAATAACGACGTGTAATATCATATAGATAAGTATCTAATCTGTCTTTGCGTTTTCGTCAATCGCGCGAAAGCGACAATCAACAAAGATATAAAGATAAAAATTCCAGACAAACTCAAAGATAAAATGCTCGTAACTAACAAATGAATGATATAACAGTACACAACAGTGACGTGTATAACACAGTGATCTCCATACAATCTAGATGTATAACTCTGGTGTCTGAGCGCAGAGTAACGGCAGAATGGCCGTGCACACTAAGTCACCTTGCTGCGGTGCGCACGGCCGTTCGCTGAGGGGGCTTCGAATCCTCCCTCGGGCATGGGTGTTTGTGTTGTTCTTAGCGTAAGTTACTCTAAGATAGTTTAAGTACTTTGTAAGCTAGGGACTGATGGCCAACGTAGTTAAGTCCCATAGATCTACAAACTTTTTTTTCTGAACACAGAATTGCAGCTTGCCTGCCGCATCACTGGTGCTTGTACATTCAATGTTTTGGATATGATTTCGCGTTGTTCGCTATATTTCAATATGCCAAACGGATTTATATTAGTTTGTAAAGGACAATAATTGTTTGCTTACCTCTTGTTTTAAACCTTACGTCAATATGCGTTGTAATAGCCAGGTATAGCTGTGGAATCGAAAATCAGTTTCCTGTTCTTAGTAACATTTTGTAATAGCTAATTTGAATTTGACAAGAAACGAACATCTCTGGCTGGCACACTCAGACAGCTGAACTTCAACATCCAGGTGGTGTAGAAATCAATGTTATAACCATTATTATACGTCTGTTAGTTCACAGTCTAACATTACAGTCACGAAACTCCCAGCTATTTCTGTTATACGCCACGACAGCAGCGCTCCAAGCGGCCGAAAGGTACATTTCTAAATACGATATCGGGTGAATGTGAACAGTTTCGTTCAAATTGATATTAACATAGTTTTTACAACGGAAGGTATGTACTGCCATAAAAACGGTTAATAACTACGAAATAGAGATGGTTGGTTGGGGATAGAAAGGGACCAAACTAGTACGATCATCAGTCCCTTACTACGAAATAACTCCACACGTCTGTTTATTAGATTTCTTACGAACCATTGGAAGGAATGAAACGGTGTATTGCAGGCCAGTTTAAGATTCTCTTGAAATCTACGACTTTCTAATGAAGAATTTCATTTCCCAACAAGAATAAAAATTGCTAATAAACAGAAAACCCGACCTTTTGCGGAAAGACATCGGTTTTCTCCTCAGAAACGTAAAGATTTCAATACAATTCCAGTCAAATCATTAAATGTTGAATGTAAGAAACTTATATGGAATGCAATACCTGCATTATATAATCTACTAAATCATCCACATTTGTAACTCAAGAAAATTCTTCACAAACGTGACAATAAAAAATGGCAGCAAAGCAGATATCAATTCACAATTGTTGCTACATGAGAAACCCAAACGGCAAGAATCTTGTAGACATTATCTTCGTCAGCAAAAGTAATTAAACTCAAAAGTATATACACTTAAACAAAAGAGTAATAAAATGTAAATATGGTCAAACCTTTAGCTCCATACCAAAGTGTTATACGTAAAAGAAATTGTCTGTCATGTAAGAACAGACCAAATAACATTTATTTTTTTATTTTTATTATTATTATTTTTGTTTGTTTGTTTTGAATACGCTCTAGATACGAACATATTCGTAAATATTGCCTCGTAAGTAAGTTGTTTATATCACCGAATAGTAAACTTCGGCTCTTTTTACATTTGCTCCGCGATTATTTATGTCTCCATATTTTACTAATGCTTGGACAGCTTAAATTACAGAAACTATTCGGCCAACTACTTAGAGTATTAATTATAAACAAACATTACGCTAGCGGCGCTTTCCCCACCACTAGGAGCGCTAGTGTGGTTGCAAACGTCAGTTGGTGACATCTTTCACAGCAGTGAGTGTCGCGACTGTAAATGTTAGACTGTGCTTAAGTGACGATCATCCGAAACACGAAGATAAAAATTCCAGATAAACTCAAAGGTAAAGTACTCGTAACTGACCAATGAATGATTGAACAGCACGTAATAGTGATATGTACAATAACTATACGTCTGTTAGTTAGCGTAGAGGATTTAATATTACTACTCATTACCTAAATTCGCCAAGATGACGAAGCGTTAAACTGTGTTCACATCCTCTTGTGGGAATTCGTAACGAAGAAATTTAGTACGAAGGAACAATAGGGAAGAAAGGGACAGTTACAAAAATGGGCGCAAGAATGCAAGGAATGAGAGACAGTAAAACATAGGAACAAAAAGCAAACGGTAACGAATCATTGAGGCTCAGCGAGTTGTCACTCAGCGACCGTGAATCAGATAATCAACGTCGAACGCCAAATTCACGAAATACGTAGGAACGTAAGTTACAATGTGAGGCGCTCCGTGACGAAATTCACTGAACATACAGTTATCGTCATCGGAAGAAAGGACAAGACATGCAGTAAAACGACGGCATTTGGCTTGTATACTACTTCTTGCATTTACGCTGCTAGGTGTATTCGAGTGACATTTTGCAGGCAATATCCACATAAACCACTCAATATACCTTCAAAATCATATCTTAGTAAGATAACACACACATGAAAAACTTTCCCATCAAACACGTGCTTTCAATTTTTTACGACTTTACTATTAATCCTATTCTCAACAATTTTTACAGGGAGTTTACATTACACAGGGATAAGTATTTTATTGTAAGTCACATTGGTCAGGTGATATGAAGTGATAAGCATCCAGCTTCATGAAAACAAAAAACGATGCAGATGAAACGATCGTAATGTGAGGCACAAAGTAATTGTCAAAGGTGGAACAAGCAGATAGAGTAACACAGTAATGGAATAAATGAATGGTTCAAAAGACGCTTTTACCGTTCACGGTGGTATTGAATTTCACATCCCCACCCTCTAGTCCACAATGACGGTACAAAAGGCCGCCAGGGAAAACCCTGCACCAGCCCACCCCTTGTCCCCATCCATGACGTAATCAAAGATAGAGTCTACTAGGAACTTTGAGATTTATTCGTCTGCAGTTGGTCACCTCCTCAATTTGTTTCTGGCGGGAAAACCTTGTAATTTTCCTCACTAGATGTCAGCATAACAACGCATCCGCTTCTCTTCTTCCCCACTGTGAATTTGGCGGGAAACTCCATCACTCTACATCTACATCGGATATTCTGCAAATCACATTTAAGTGCCTGGCAGAGGGTTCATCAATCCACCATTATACTAATTATCTCCCATTCCATTCTCTAATAAATGTTCAAATGTTCGTAAAGTCTATGGGACTTAACTACGGGGTCATCAGTCCCTAAACTTACAAACTACTTATGAACTACTTACAACTAAGGACGGCACAAATATCCATGCCCGAGGGGGGATTCGAACCCCCGACCGTAGTGGCCGTGCAGACCGTGACTGGAGTGCCTCAATCCCCTCGGCCACCGAGGCCGGCATTCTCTAATAGCGCGCGGGAAGAAAGAACATCTGAATCTCTCCGTTCGGGCTCTGATTTCTCGTATTTTATTCTGATGATCATTTCTACCTATGTAAGTGGGATTCAACAATATATTTTCGCATTCGGTGGAGAATGTTGGCGATTGGAGTTTCGTAAGTAGCCCACGCCGCAGCGATATGCGCCGTTATTATGATTCCCATCCTAGATCCTGTATCATTTCCGTAACGCTGTCCCCCCTGTATCGTGACAATAAAAAACGAGCTGCCCTTCTTTGGACCCTTTCGATGTCCTCCGTCAAACCCACCTGATAAGGATCCCACACTGGGCAGCAATACTCCAAAAATGGACGGATAAGCGTAGTGTATGCAGTTTCTTTTGTAGTTCTGTTGCATGTTTTAAGGGTTCTGCCAATAAAACGCATTCTGTGGTTCGCCTATCCCACATCATTATCTACGTGTTCTTTCCTATTCAAGTCTGAAGTAATAGTAATTCCTAGGTATTTTGTAGAGTTTACGGCCTTCACTTTTGAATGATGTATCTTGTAAACACCGGTATAAATATGAATAAAAATAAATAAATAAATAATTAAAAAGAAAAAAAAAAAGAAAAAAAGAAAATCTAAATAATTTGGCAGTTACTTTTGATCTTCTGGTGAGAGCATCATCCAGGAACAGTCTATGAGAGCTATTCAGGTCGCCTTTTAAATCATTTATAAGACGCAGCCGAGTCAGGACGTAGTCATCAGTAGCATTAGCAACGCTTTGCTGGACATATGCATTGTTTGTAAACATTCAAGGACAATTGCTTGAACAATAACATCGATGTCACATTTTAGACTTAACTATGTTCGCATTAACTATTCCCAAAAACATTTCGTTTTCCGGAATTCGTTTGACATACTCTGTAGGCAAGACTGTATACTAAAAGTTGGTACACTCTGTTTAGCTAAAGTAATAAACTAAAAATTAATAGTAATGATTTCGTGCGGCTCGATGGCAACTCTTTCACGTGGACGCCAGTTCAGCGACATGAGTGTCTCTAGTCTGCCCCAGTTACCCAATGGGGCAAAGGGGACCTACAGCTTAACTTAACGTCGTTTATGGCGACTCGTCACATCGTTGAGAGGTGAAGGCTGGGTTAAAACGCAGAGTGAAAAAATGCTAGGTCCACCGGGTTTCGAACCCGTGACCTTTCGGTTTTAACCCTTTAACCCGACACAGCCTTTTTTTTTCCCCACCGTGCCCGACTTGCTAAATATTAATTACATTTCATATTTCCTAAAAGTGGCTTATACATTTGAAGAAAGTCGTATGTAATGTCACAGGTATTACCACTTCACGCTTATACCCTCGATCTGAGAGCCATCTTGTAGCAATCCTATGACTGTGGACGGTTCAGCTTTGCTGGAATAGTTCGTGTTTTCCTCATCCCTGCATTCACACAGCCCCAACACACAATTAGTGAGAGCTAAAAGCTGGCTCCCAGAGCCTGTTGTCTTCGTGCAGCACTCCACTCCCGTCTCTTACTTTTAAGACATTCTACACTCAACTAGTTGCATTAAGCTTGGAGCCCTATGAATAAACATTACTAAATATTTTAATATTTTTCCTGGCTGCTTTATTAAGCACTAACTGAAAACGCAGTGTTACCCGGATATTTATTTCTTCATTCCTGCCTTGAGTTTGTACTTCTCCTATCCCTTCTGTCTATTTCTCCGTCTCCTTTTATCTAAATACATGTTTTATTTACCGGAGATTATAAAGAAATAAAGTTATGCACAATGTACAAAAGTAAAAGTGCGGTATCCAATCAAAGAAGGATAGGTAGTAATCAAAATACAAATGGCATATAAAATTAATACGATCTCATATTTATTGAGTTATTTGTTGAACAATTGTATAACGTTTCAGGTATATATTCATTTGCATAAGTATTCTCCGTTTGTAAAATGTGTTGCGAATACAACTAGTAGTAAAGAAGTTCGCCAGCCATTGCGAACTTTTTTATGGTGGACTTTAAAGAACGACCGTTGAACAGTGCTCCCTTTCGTCCATCTTGCTTCTACAGGTATGTTGACGATACATTTTTAATCTGGCTACACGGGAATGAGGCACAGCAGCAGTTCGTAGATAATTTGAATGGAATACACCCCAACATAAAATTTACAGTGGAAGTAGAGAAGAATGATAAGCTATCCTTCTGAGACGTGTTGGTTGATCGAAAATCAGATGAACGATTTGGACACTCTGTGTACAGAAAGCCGACGCATACAGACTTGTATCTGAATGCCCGTAGCTTTCATCATTCCACTTAGGAGAATGCTATGCTGAACACCTTGGTACACAGAGCAACGATTATTTCAGACAAAACCACCTCGACTCTGAGGTCAACCATCTCAAGAAGGTCTTCAAAAAGAACGGACATTCCTCCCGTTATATTAGGTGCACACTGTCGAGGAAACCTAGACAGGGCGCGATATCAACAAATCAACACATCGCGCGGCTTCCATTCTGCGATACAACAAGCAGCAAAATCCTAAGAGTCCTAAAAAGGCAAGAAATCCGACCTGTCTTTCGTCCTCCCAAGAAGATGAACGAAATGATGCCACCCGTCAAAGACAACCTCGGTCTGAGAGTGCCGGGAATATACAGCATTCCTTGCGAGTGTAGCAAACGTTACGTGGGGGCAGTCAATAAGAACTGTTTCCGAACGCTGCGTCACCTGATATACAGGCATTTAAAAAAAAACTGCTCTGATTGAGCACAGCCTGTTAAATAAACATCGGATTTGATTTGAAGAAACGAGAGTACTGGCTCACGGTTCAAACTACTGGGATTCTGTCATCAGGGAGGCGATTGAAATCAGGTTATGCGAAAATAATATCAATAGGGACTCCGGATACGCCCTCAGCAATGAATGGAAGCGAGCACTGGAGAAGGAGAAACAACAGAGGATGGCTCCCAGAACCTTTAGTACTCCCCGCAGATTACCGCGTGCTGCGAGAGATGGCGCTGCTAATAACGCAGAATAGAGTGCGCTAGAAAATTCTAGGTGGTTAGACGGCACTACCCAAGTACGCGCCATTGCCGCTGTGACGTAAGAGAGTCAATGAGAAGCCGTCTCACGGTTTATATATGCGGAAGGCTCCATTTTACGACAGTCAGTTTTACCCCTGACGACCACCATGGAGGATATAGTCGAAAGCCGGCCGCGGTGGCCGAGGGGACTGAGGCGCTCCAGTCACGGTCTGCAGGGCCACTACGGTCGGGGGTTCGAATCCCCCTCGGGCATGGATATTTGTGCCGTCCTTAGTCTTAGTTATTTCATAAGTAGTTTGTAAGTTTAGGGACTGATGACCCCGTAGTTCAGTCCCATAAGCTATACAAACATTTGAACATTTGATTTATAGTCGAAAGCTTAGTCAAAAAATGTTCAAATGTTTGTAAATCTATCGGACCAAACTGCGTGATCACCAGTCCGTAGCTTACAAACTACTTAAACCTAGGTAAACTAACCTAAGGACAACACACACACCCATGCCCCAGGGAGGACTCGAACCTGCGCGCTCCGCAGCGAGGCTACTCCACCGCGGCGAAAGCTTAGTCTCTTACCGATATTTGACGCGGCAAGAACACGGAGATTATTTTACGCAAGAACTACGTCGCGAAAGACTTCGTACTCATAAATACACTCTGCTTTATATATTAGACTAGCTGGAAACCCGGCGTTGCTCGGGTATTTACCTATTTGTTCCTGCCTTGAGTTAGTATTTCTCCTATCGCTTGTCTCTCTGTCCAACTTGTTTTAGATAAAATCATGTTATATTTATCGGAGAATATATAAGAAATAAGGCTGTCTTGCAGAATGTAGAAAATTCTACAAGCAGTATCCAAACAATGAAAAATAGCAATCAAAATACAAACGGCATATAAAATTCGCACGTTCTCATATTTGTTGAGTTATATGTCGTATAAATGTATAATTTTTCACGTATATATTTATTTGTATATGTGTTGTATGTCTGTTAAATCTGTTTCGAATTCAATTAGTAGTAAAGAAGTAATAGATTATAATTTGGTGCGTGATAGCGTGGTTTTCTATGAACGCTATTTTTTATGTGCTCATAGGTCACGAACTACGAGCTGAACTGTGATACAATTTCGAAGCTACATTCAGCTATATGTGTGCATACTGTCTGTAAAATTTCCTCAGGCTACAAATTGTATTGTAGGAATTATATATTGTAACGTCATACTTAATGTCGTAGTTTTACGATGAAGAGTGGAGAAGTGGTAAGCGAGAAACTTTCTTCCTTTCATGATTTTGCTATGATTGTCAGCGAGAAAAATTTCAACAAAAGTTTGAAGTTACGTTTAAAGTTGGTTGCAAGTCGCTAAGTACTGTCATTCTCATGAATGAAGTCTCGTCGCATTATATGGCAGTTTCTTGCAACTATATTGTTTATGACGTTGTATCTCCTGAACTGTGCATCATATGTGGTTCTTACCCCGACAGCACTGTTACCTCATGCTAAGGCATATGTGTATCAAATTTGGTTGAAATCGGTCCAGTGGTTTAGGAGGAAATATGTATCACTCGCGTTTGATGCAGTAATTTTTCGCGCATCTCATTCTTTATGAAGTCATATGTAGTGAACTATGTGTTGTACGTGATCCTAACACTTACGACGACCGTCCTCATGGATTGAAGCTTACGTGCACAAAATTTCACAAACATTGGAAGAAAACGGTATATTTTTATGCAATACGTACACACAAACATACGGACACTCTTCTTTATGTATAAAATATTGATGTACACTTTTCGTTACATTGTTATTGTCACTTTTCTCCAAGCGATCTGACATACATAATATATTATTTCGATACATCTGCTAAACTTCAGAGACGCAACGTTTGAAGGAGCAGTAAGTGCGTATTTTTAATAAAATGCAACAACAGTATTTTTTCACGAATCGGCTGCCCACACTCTCGACTCTGCATAAGGCCGCCAGCCAGTTACTGACATGTTCACGCTACCTGCCTCAGCTCCTATTGTATACACACACTTGACAACGCTCTCAGGAATGTGGTTCGTATCTGTGTTCAGCTTCCCTGCACGCAAAAAAGTGGGCATACTGTACCATCTTAAACGTTTCAAAATTATCTGTGAAAATTATTCAACAAAGCCGAAGCAGGGATGAAACACATTTCTGTTCAAGCATTATTATTATTTTATGATTGTGTCTTTCCTATTTAAGAAATCACATAAACCACTGCTTTAAAATAAATATGTATATCACATCTGAGTACAATAACAGCATAACTAATCACTTTTTCCTTCAACCTTTCCACATGACAGCTATGCCATAATTACCAACTGAAGTGCGCTCGCATACCCTCTGAAACGAATTATTGAACTCCACACTTGGAAATTGATAGTCTATACCTATCTAACAATAATCAATGTACCCCCTTTTTAAACAAACTCTCAACATAACCACTCTCGGAATAACCTCAGATAGTACTCTTCGAAATTAATTATTCAATACTACACACACTTCGAAATTTACAATTTATATAAAGAAAACGCATTAGTTCTTTGTTTTTAATGCTCAGCATCACGCGTTTCGAGAATTTATTCCCATCTTCAGATGTTTATTGTTACATAATTTGTAATTATAGTGATGTCTCCATTTATGTTGTTCTTTTTCTCCTGACATTTGGTTTTTACATGATACTGAAATCGAAGAAAAGTTTGAATACTATATATTAAGATATTATTTCTACATTATTTTTTTAAAATGGTGTCTTTAAGCTTCTACTTACAGGTATTGTCTTCATTGTACAGAATCTCACACGTATAGACAACATCGCTCCACTAATCTTGTAAAGAAACATGTTAAGTAGATGTCAATATAGCACAGATTTACAAAGAGTTTGTTTACATATAGAGATGTTACGTTTTACACAGACTGTGTATATTCAAAGATGTTACATTTTTATGACATATTATTTACGGTTATTGCGAGGAATTAAACAAACTTAAATTACTATTTAAGTAAAAGAAGAGAAACTTTTAAACGAATCTGTCGATTCATTAGCCAGTTTGTCATTGAGGATTTCTTCTTGTTGCTTTTTGCGGTGTACAAAACTTTCAAGTTCTTCCATTAAATCCATTGCATGTGATTTTCTAAAATGGTGAAGTATCTTAAGTTTTCTATGTTTCCGAATGGGTGCCCAGTGATTTTTATGTGTTGATATTGCTGATTTTGGGAACTGGTTACGTGTGTAACAGTGGATGTGTTCATTATATCTCATTTGAAAATTCCTGCCCGTCGTATATAGTACTTTGAGCAAGCCTAGCATGTGATTTTGTATATTCCTAAGTCTGAGAATTTATCTTTTATGTTGTTTATCGTGTGTGATAATTTTACTCTATGTGACCTAAGTATATTCGCTACATTTTTGTAAATGTCACCTACATATGGTATACTGGCCATACATGTAGTTGTGTTGTTTGTTGCTTTTAAATTACTAGCCTCTGTCGTTCAAGCAGACATCCAACGTACCCATGCTTAGTCATGCCCTAAAGTAAACTGCAGTGACCGCACACACGTCTACCGTGCTCCAACGAGAATTATTGAGGCAAACATCCACCCATTCAGACTCCTCCGCCTTAAACAAGGGTACCTCTCAGTCAAAAGTACACTCAATGACCGGGTCCAGAAAGCTGTTTCCTAACTCTCATGTCATTCAACTATTCAAGAAACGGATGCCACTTCCTGCAATCCATATACTCCATTAGAAATTACAATCTATCATATAAGTGAGATATTAAAAACAAAGTGCTGTACATCTCAATTTTAGTAGTCAAATCAATAAACAGACAAAACTACTACAGTCCCAGTTTCGGAGCCATACATGTCGATGGCCTTATTCTGTTACAAAAGTTTCTACCCACTTTCCCGAACTCTCATTACACTGGACACAACTTACTGCGGACAAACACTTTTCCAGTATTAACATATGCCCATCTAACACCCACTTCCACACACTTTCCAACAGTTCTATCGTCCTACACTGCAAATAACAACGTTCCTGGCGAAATACATCATTCAACTACGAAGACCATCCAAGTATACTACAGACTCCCATGCAGCGAAAATTATCGCTTATCGCTAAAGAGTATTAAACACTGTATTTACATCAACGCTTTTGGTTCTCTCGATAACAGTCAACCCCATTCTGACAATGCTTATTGTTTCTCCCTATTTGCATTCAACAATGTGTTGACCAGTCGCTATTAGACCCTCTGAACAGACAACTCCATACTAAGAACATCCATAGGAAAGATCTCGAAGCTCACGGTCCACTCGCACCTCCTACACACAACTCGATATCTCAATAAAGGCATGTATCAATTAAGTTCTTCTATAATTTTAAGATTTGTGGAACATGAACTCTATGTTAGGCTCATTATCATCATCGAAAAATCAGTAACGTTTAAAGAGAATATTAAAACTCCTTTGAGAGCTCTAATAACTTACGTGATGCCAAGTTCTTCAGCAGATCATAGTTTTGAGTTACTTTCTTTGTTTCCTGTCTTGCTTCGTACGTTAAACAGTCACTTGTCTAGAAAAATCCATTTGCTTTAAGTACTCACTTTACATCGTGCACCTTCCAACAACTACAGACATAAAACAACCAGCTCGATGCCTAACTCATCATTACAGACTATAATCATGGTAATGCATGAAAGATTCTCAACTTCACACTTATCCATACACTCTCTAAGTATTCGATACTCCCGCTCCATAGAGTGAATCTATCTACTCATTTACAAAAATCCAGATGGAGAAATAAGAAAACGAATGTACCTTCTTACGATTCAAGATTTCGCTTGTTTATCAGTGCGCCATTCGTTACTTTCGATAAACGCACCAATACATTGTAAAATAAACGACACACACAGAACAGTTTACCAGGAAATATATATGTCTACATGAACTACAAGTGTTTTTACTTAGAGCCCGTTGTACTACGTATTCTATCCCAATTAGACGTAATATAAAATCCAAAACGCTACTGAAATGATTCCATTCTCACCGTAACGAGCGAGCTGTACTCTTGCGTCGAGAAAGAGCTGCCTGGATGTCTAGATGTCAACATACAGCATCAAGGCGGCTCCTGCTCAAAGCAACCAGAGGCCAACACTATGATTGTGGTGATCTGAGGATGGCCTTTAAACGGTCGAAACCGGTGGCCTTTAAATAAATTGCGATCTAGACCGACCTTTTAAGTTACTCTAATAATTTGTTTTATTATTCTAAAGAAAAGAGCTGTGTTGATCATAGTAATGTTCCTCTGTGTTCATTATCAGCCACAGAAATTCTCATTCTAGATTTTGCAACAGAAATTCGTTCCATAAGTGCTAAAACAAAATTTAAGTAGATTGAGTATGATACGGACTGTCAACTGCCAACAGCGAAAATGAAGCTGTAAATGAACCTTCGTATATTACATTTATATTTTCTTATAAACTTTGTTTGTCAAGTGGTCATCAGTCACTCTAATTCAGAATATTATTTTTCAGAGCCGAAAATGTCACCAATAATTCTGTACAACCACGACGGTAGTCCTCCATGTTGTCTTGTTCGTCTGGTAGCTGGTGTGCTTGGACTTGAACTCAAGAAAGTGGATATAAGTGACATAGAAAATGGAATGAGAAATCCTGAAATGCTAAAGGTATACATCAGCATTTTCACTGTATTAACATCTGTTGTACATGACTAGTTCCGAAACTTATCTTCAACTGCCTACTTTATGTAGGGTTAGAAAATGTAATTGGTCATTTAATGATTGATATTTCCAGAATAACTGTAATTCGTTTTTTAACAGATTTCTTATGCACTACACTATTTTATTACACTGGAAATGAACATTTAACATTGATACTAAATTTCCAAAGAAGGCCACAAGTATACAAGTGTGTACCAAATTCAAGTTCTAACAAACATGGTCTGCTTTCCCAGTACTGTATCTTAAATGGTGTTGGTTTTCTCATCTTTACACTCAACCTATTAGATTTTATTTATTTATTTATTTTTCTTTGGAAAATCTATGAATTAATTTAAATATGAGACTGCATGAAAAATTAATATTACTCTCATTAATGAATACTGTTAATTCATTTGATTTTATTCCAGAAAAACCCACAGCACACTATTCCTACAATAGAAGACGATGGTTTGGTCATCACTGAAAGGTTAGTACACATATTTACTGGCGCTTTAGTAGATTAGCTATACTTAATTATTTGTGTTATTACTGTTTTTGCATTACTTCAGTCACTTTTGTATATTATTTATTGGGGAAGGTTTTATTTCCAAACGGAACTTCTACTGCCATGCACATGATCTGTAAAACAAAAGTTGTTTGGTATACTGGCGTCTCCCTACATCCAGAAATGTTTGTGTTATCGGATTTCTTCCGCAGAAAGCAGCATAACTACCGAATATTCAGTTAACAGATATTGAAGCGCAAACAGCAATGGCGTGTGCAGTTTAATTCAAAGCATAATGCGGTCGGTGTGATGGGGAGTGAATAGAATCTTTAAAATAACTTTTAGAAGCTGTCATCAGTCGTTAAAAATATAAAGCTTGTTCCCCAGAAAGTATCGGATGAGGCATCTTCGTTTCGACCAGTGGTTCCCAACCTGTGCTTTGTAGACTACAGATAGTCCAAAAGAGCGAAACTATGATCCGCGAAAAAGAGAAAATTTAAGATTTTAATTCATGTTAAATTACTAATTCATTTTTACGTGGCCAGTCAATCGCAGTGTATGTGAGCTATAACTTGACAACTTCATTGGTGATGTTAAAAGTAGGTAACATCGGTACGCTTTAACATTCTGTTGCTATTTTCTCAAACGATGACATCTGGATGAATTAGTTGTGTATAAAATACATGATGATTCTTAGAATCAAGACACCAGGAATAATCCACTAATTAGGGTATTTATTTTCAAAATAGCGCCGTTACAGGTTTCAAACCTCATCAGAGGCTGTTAACGTACATACACATTTCTAGTTATATACATTATGATTATGTACGAAAATTTGCCTTGTGGCGAAAAGTTCTTTGTTATGTAGTGCCATCGATAAAACAGCTCCATTAGGTTGTGGTGATGTTTGCTGCAGTTGCTGAAGCAATGATACACAATGTGCCAATTGCTTCAACAACTACAGCAAACATCGCTACAACGTAAAGAGCTGATTTTTCGATGGCATCACAGAACCACGAAGTTTTCGCCGCAAGGCAAAATTATAAGCATAATTAAAACGTAGATAATACGAAATGAATGTAGACGTGAGCGCCGTCTGATGATGAAACAGTAATGTTTGAAACCGGTAACGGCGCTATTTAATAATAATAGTAATAGTAATTGTAATAACAATAATAATAATAATAATAATAATAATAATAATGCATGTGGTTGGTTGCTAATTTCTTGAATATGAGAATCATCCTGTATACATTCTGATACCTTCTATTTTCTAATTATTCTTGAATTCCAAAACGATGCAAACTGTAGGAACACATTTGAATCCATCCTATTGCGTAAAAAGGCAAAATCGTTCAATAAAATTTGGAAAAAACCTTCTGCCATCTTAAGATATTCTCCACGACTTATTTATACCCACTACGATTTCCTGATTTAAAGAAAAAATCAGGAGTCTATTGAAAGTTAGTGATGAATGAGTGCAGATTTCAGAAAAAAAAAGTATTATCCAAGGTTTGCTCATGGCAGGGAGCGATCTTATAAATGTATTTCGTGAATAATGAAATGCCAAGATCGCGGTATTTAGTTTTTATTTATAACAGACGACCGGTTTCGATGTACATAGACATCATCTTCTGGTCTCTGCACTAAATTGTAACATTATTACATAAATGCATATAGTAGCCAGTAGGATAGTACTGGTGGGTTGTCACACATTAAAACATGCCGTTTGGTTGTCAGATATATAACTCGTGTAGTCATATATACATAAAGAACCACCATATTGTACAGTTGTGAGTGACAGTAGCTATATGTCCCAACAACCACGAAAGGGTTAAGCTTAGGAAGACACCTAACGAAACGCATGCGACACTGGTACGTGTTTATGGGGTGCAAGCACTGTACACAAAGTGTGTGTTTGAGCGGTTCGCCCGATTTCGAGGAGTCCGAGAGTTTCTGACAATCTCCGTAGTGGACGACCGGCGACCGCCGTCAGTGACGAATACATTAAGATAATGAAAACTTTAGTCACGAACGATCGTCGATTAACTGTAAGCGTCATAGCGGATGAACTGCAGGTTAACCGCGAATCCGTACGACAAAAGATTACCCAGAAGTTAGGGAAGAGGAAAACGTCCTGTCGTCTTGTGCCACACCGCTGAACTATCAGGCACGATTAGAGGTTTCACAGGATTTCGTCAAAACGGCGGATGCGACGTCAACTGTGTTATCACTGGAGATGAAAGCTGATGTCTCGGGTGAGACTCTGAAACGAAACGTCAAAACAGGGAATGGCGTTTTCACCTTTTTTCGATTGTCTGGACTCTATCCACAAGGAATTTCTACCTGAGGGAATGACGTTAAACGCTGCAAGGTACCTTGTAATTTTCACTCGTTTCATGCAACGTCTGCGCAGGGTACGACCCCAGGATGCACAGCAAGTTTCAAAAATGTTTGTTAAGCTTATGGGACTTAACTACGGGGTCATCAGTCCCTAAACTTACAAACTACTTATGAACTACTTGCGAACTAGGACGGCACAAATGTCCATGCCCGAGGGGGGATTCGAACCCCCGACCGTAGTGGCCGTGCTGACCGTGACTGGAGCGCCTCAGTCACCTCGGCCACCGCGGCCGGCCAACAAGTTTCCTGGAGTTTTGTTCACGCTAACACGATGGTCTAACATATGCAGTCACAACCAAGGTATATAGAAAAAGGTCACAATACTCCCACTGATTTTTGTTATACGCAACGATAGCAGAGCTCCAAGCGGCAGACAATGTGCGTTTCTCAACACGATGTAGCATGAATGGGAATAGTATGGTTTAAATTGATTTTAACATACTTTTTATAATAATGAAGGTATGTAGTGCCATAAAAATCGGCAATATCGACAACATAACAGCACATTTATCTTTAAACGTTTTAAGAACCATTGTATGGTATGAAACGGTACTTCGCAGGACAAATGTTCAAATTTTTGTAATTCTATGGGACCAAACTACGTTGGTCATCAGTACCTAGTCTTACATCCTACTTAAACTAAGTTAAACTGACCTGAAGACAACACACATATCCATGCCTGAGGAAGGATTCGAACCTCCGAAGCGAGGTCGCACGATCTGTAACGTTGCGCCGCTCCAGACCGCTCGGCTACTCCCGCGCCACTTTACAGGACAGTTTATTTTATAATGTATTGAAATCTACGTTTTAATAAAGAATTTAACTTTCTATTAAGAACAAAAAGTGGATGATAACGACAGAGGACCCGACCTTTCGTAGAAATATGTCGATTTCCTACGCAGAAACGTCAAGGTTTCTATAGCAGAAACCAAACCCTAATATTTGCTACATCTGAACCACAGACGACAAGAATGTTCTAGAGTTTCCTTTTGTAAGCAAAGCAATTACACTCGAAAGTATATGCGTTTGAATGTAAGGCGATTGAAGTGCAATAATGTACAAAACATTAGAGTCCATACCGAATTGTTACAGGCCTAAGACAGTGCCTGTCTCGTAACAACCGACTATAACAAGAATTTATTTTTCTCTTGTGTTTATATTTTAATACTTTCGGCGGAAGAAGCTGCAAATATTTCTTCATAAATAACTTGTTGTTTATATCGTTGAATCATTGAAATTCAGCTGTTTTTACATTTATTTCGCGATTATTTACACAACAAACGTTACTCTTACTGTGTCCTGCTCACCACTAGGAGCACTTGTGTTGTTGCAACTCTCAACTAATAATTTTCTCAGCAGTGAGTGTCACGACTGTGTATGTTAAGACTGAGAAAACGCTCGCCCCCACATAGCCATTATTGTAAAACAGTTTCTGTCATAAACGGTGGAGGCGCAACTTCACACCTCAATCCTCCAGACTTCTTCCTATTCCCTGCACACAAACTCGCTTTTAAAGGAAAGATTTTCTTGTCATCCAATGAAATTTGACGAGGCTACTTGAACACCATCCCAAAGTAATACTTCGTGCAAAGTTTCCGAGACATGTATCGCAGAGCTTAACGGTGTATAGTCATCGGAAGTGACTATTTTGCCGTGAGGTAACTGTAGTTCATCATCTACATTAACGTTACAGGCTTAATCATGGTACTTTATTGACAGAGGTTGTACATATTGCTTTTCAGTTTCACAAAAAAGTTGAAATATTTATTTAAAGTTTCAGTTTGAAACATATTATTTTTGTTGAATCTAGTGGTCCCTACTCACAACAGAGAAATTCAAAGCCGGCCGCGGTGGCCGAGGGGACTGAGGCGCTTCAGTCACGGTCTGCACGTTCACTACGGTCGGGGGTTCGAATCCCCCCTCGGGCATGGATATTTGTGCCGTCCTTAGTTGTAGGTAGTTGATAAGTAGTTTGTAAGTTTAGGGACTGATGACCCCGTAGTGAAGTCCCTTAAGCTTAACAAACATTTGAACATTTGAGAAATCAAAGCGGTTCCTGGCCTAAAAAGGGCTGAGAGACGCTGGTTTTAAATGGAAAAGTCCAGCAGCTAACGTCCTCGCCTCCAGACCCGCAGAATCTGTTCTCTTAATACGAATCTGAGACTTGTGTCCTATTTTTCAATTTTTTTTCTTTTAACTAAATTTTGAGACTGTACGGTGATACAAAAGTCTGGATTCCACTGCTGTGGATCAAAAATGTGAAAAAATATTGAAATTCATCCGAACTCGATGTCATGTATGTCTTATGTTTCTTGGCCTCAGTCAATGGAGATGGCGGTATCTATGCCGAGCGCATATATCAACTGAAGCCTGCCCCTCCGCCTTGACGACTCGTGGAATGCTATTTCTACGTTAAAACGAGGCGTTTTGCCGATCTTCTTACTAGGGAAGTGAAGAGGTGGGGTTTAACAGCTTTTAAATATTTGTGAAATGACATGTTGACTACAGCTGCTTAATTTATTAGCTCAAAGCTATCGGTTACGATTTATGTGCCATTCTTATGCGCCAGCAGAGCTTAGCCAGTAGATTAACATATCATTTTGTAACATGATACATAGGCGCCGACTACGGGTATGCTCGGTCGTTCAAGCATACCCAAAAATTTGAGTGGGTATGCTTAACATACCGCACTGAAAATCTTCGTATTATTATTTTTTCTTTATGTTATATTTCTTAACTATAATTAAAATCGACTCTCTCATTCCATTGGGGCGGCTGGCTTTTGTAACACATCGCTGAAAAAAGATTATCTTAAAACAAACAGATAACTGAATTCGTAGGCATTAAAATTCACGTTGACATGTGAGTGAAGTGACCGTTTTGTTTATAGTCCGAACGTAATGGAATGCCGCTTGTTACCTCAATATTGTAAACTGGAGGCGGCAACCTTCATTTGTTGTATTAAATAACTAGAAATGAAGAGGGTTTGATGCGATACGATGAAAATATTTGTACTACGAATTTAACATTTGTGTATTCTCTTAGAAGTCAGTTATCTTCAAGGAATGGTGTTAGTGTAAGTCGTGACATTTTTCATCCTGTACCATCCTTTGTGAGCTTCCTTCCCAAGTAAGTAAATTCCTGTATCACTTCCAGCTCCTCTCTTTCAATTCTTATTCTTGGAGGTTCATATTCTGCTTCTGCATACCATCACTTTAGTCTTTTTCTGAATTATTCTCATACCATACTGATTGTAAAGAATCATTTCCATTGTTCTGAGTACATTTTATAGGTCTTCTTTTGTCTCAGTGACTATAGCAATGTCGTCTGAATAGCATAACATGTCTATCCTCTGTCCATAAATCTTGACCCCCAACCTCTGTAGTTTCACGAACTTGGTTCAAATGTTCAAATGTTTGTAAAGCTTATGAGACTCAACTACGGGGTCATCAGTCCCTAAACTTACAAACTACTTATGAACTACTTACGAACTAGGACGACACAAATATCCATGCCCGAGGGGGGATTCGAACCCCCGACCGTAGTGGTCGTGCAGACCGTAACTGAAGCGCCTCAGTCCCCTCGGCCACCGCGGTCGGCCAAGAACTTGGTCTATAGCTTCCTGGATGTAGACGTCTGAGCCTTGTGGGCACTTCCTTAACAGCATAGTTGCGATTATATTCTCTGTTATCTTGAAGGAATTGTGTTGGTGTAACTCGTGACATTTTTCATCCTGTTTACTAAATTGGTGTGTGATGTAACAACGGGTTGTGAATCTATTGGTATCGACAGACATGGTATGACAGCAGAAGAGGTTGTGGACTATTTTCGTAATAAACAAAATAAATCTGCAGAAGAATGAAGGCAGGAAGACCATCCGATGTAAGTGTTTGCGATATTGAATACAGTACAGGCACATCATTATCTGATATGCATGTCTCACAAGACGGAAACTCTGAAAATGCTTTCAGTAGTTACTACAACTGGAAAAACAGGTTCAAATGGTCGCAAAAGCCTCCCAGTAGTTCTAGAACGTGAAATTGAAATTAATGTCTGTTAATTTATTTACTGTATACTAAAAATTACTTTTCTCCTTTCGGAGATTAAAATGGTCCTAAATTAATACCAGATGAAGCAAAAATGAAGAAATGATACTAAAATAAAACACACACACAAGATATATATATATATATATATATATATATATATATATATATATATATATATATATATATATATATATTGCTGTTGTTGTGGTCTTCAGTCCAGAGACTGGTTTGATGCAGCTCTCCACAATACCCTATCCTGAGCAAGCCTCTTCATCTCAACATAAGAAAGGCAACCTACATCTGTCTGAATCTGCTTACTGTATCCACCTCTTGGTCTTCCTCTTCCTTAAACTTAACTCTGTATTTGGACTTGGAAAAATAAAATAAAGATTTTACTTTTATTTTTTAGAAATACATGCCGGGGGGGGGGGGGGGGGTGCAGATCGACACCCCCCCACGCTCTTGGAAACGCTACTGAGCATACCCCAAGATTTTGAAAAGTCATGATATGTTAGGCAACTGTCTAAGCTCTGCTGGCGCTTGAGAATGGTACATTAGACGAGACCGGTAGCTGTGAGCTAATAAATTAAGCAGTTGTGGTTAACATGACACTTCACAAAAGATCCTCTTACTGTTAATACATTGGATTGGCGATTAGTAGGAACTATCTACTTTCAAACAACATACTTTCTAAAATACTCGGAAACTTAATGTTAACGTAAAGTTTCACTCTTGTAACACGTTATATATCACGGTAAAACCACCGGACGTTTTATTCCTGCTTTCAGTGACATAAAACATTAGCTCTCCAAAACTTAGCAATATAGCGGATGCACGCTTCACGTTTTCAGCTTAAGTGCGTCCCATTGTATTCTAACTTCCTTGGCCTCAGTAGCATGTCTACAAATACAGCCGAAGATTCAGTAGTGACGTCACGTTTGGATGAAACACAATGCTTTCTGCAACCGTTTAAAAGCCGTCTACATGGAAAACAAACGAGAGACAGTGGAGGAAAATGCATTATTTATAAATATCAATTGTGTTTCACCATGCCACGGTGTACTCCACCTTAAGACGACAGACTCTGCAACTAAAGCCTGTGTTATAACGATGGACAAGTTCAGCGGTACTTACCGGAACCATTAAGAGCGAGTCATGATTGTTGTCATTCCTCGGTACCTAAATTTACAATGCACACATAGGTACGAAAGTTACTATTAACCATGTTTTGAAACAACCAATATATCGTCTTGGTGCATTACACACAACGAGGAACCACTATCATTAAAGCGTTCTGTTCAGTCTTCATATCTTCACCTGTAATGCAGTCGAAAGGACATAGAGTGTTGCATGTAGGTATTATCGTGCAACATAATGAAACAAGTCCCTCCGTGGATTGTGCAAATGCTGCGTCAGTAAAGAACTTGGAGTCTCTTCCACATCCTTCATTGTCATATTCTCCTGGTGATTTATTAATGGTATATCGCAGAAGATCCGCTGAGACGAGTATGCGATAGATATACAGGGTGAACCTAAATTCGCGCACTCGGGATTCGCAGCGCGATTCCTCACTTGCCAGTAATATAAAAACAAGTCTCTCACAAAATTTCGCCCTGCGCTTATTTCTGGCAGTAAATGGACGTCGAAGACTGAGACGAGTGTGTGTGCTATACGTCAGTGTGTTTCAGACTTACGCAATTACACCTATAAACTTCTGGGGGATGTAGAAGGCATCTTGAGGGAAAAAGTGAGCACTGAAACTCATGCCCGGAAACGCCGTTAACTCTTTCAGTCACACTTTTACAATAGGAACATAATTACCAATGTCTGTTCACATTTGTACAATAGAAACATAATTATCAATGTCTGTTCATTGAAGCAACTGTTACAACTGAAATATCACAGACAATAGAGGAAACATAATATAGGTATTCCGGCTTTCAAGGACTGAGGTGGTCACTAACGCTAACCACCATGACTATTGCTATAAACAATAGTAGGATGATTGTGAACGTTATTTATTAGACGAATCATCATTACAATCGTACAAAACTAACAAAAACAATTTTTTTAATGAAAATCTGCGAAACATGTTTTACCTTCGCGTAAGCAAAGAGGCACTTTACATGTACTACACTGCCATAGAGTACGCACGGGAGATATTTTAGTGGTACAATTGCAGCATCTTCTTGATATGCTTCTTTCAGGTTGATGGCGACTGGATTCTAGACGAATTTCCTGCGGGACTGTAGGTTTGTGGCGTTTTATAAATGCAGGTCCTGGAGATGAGGCCGCGGAATTACGGCTGCTGTTCACTGAATCCGGCCTGTGTTTGTCTCTGACATATGCTGGTGCCAGTAGGCCCCGATATACTTCTCTCCGGAAGTCTTTCAGAATCAGCTTGTCGAGGTCTGGGCGTGAAGAGGACTGCAGTTCTTTATAAATCAAAAAATCATTGACAACGCAACAATCAAGATAGTGAAAGAAAATCCTATGCCACCCCTTATGGTATTTTCTGTCAATAGCATAGCTTCCTCTGAGCTGATCAAATTTGTCGACAAAGTTCACGTTTGCGTTGTAGTCGATGACGGCCTGAGGACAAGACACTTCAGTACTGCTGCCATCACGCTCTCTGCGTTTTACGTTTCCCACATTCGTCGGATCATGGTAGTTTGACAGAATCAATGCCGATCTCTTGTCTTTCCATTTCACGTTTGTGTCACTAACCCCGTAATCATGTTGACCTCTTTGTAAATGCTTGTCATCTTTTAGCGTTGGCAAGAACTTTCTATTTGCGTTCAGGGTTCCACAAGCCAAAATCTGGTCCTCAAGTAGTTTCACCTGCAAAGGGTAACTATTGAAATAATTGTCAAAATAAACCGTATGATTTTTATTTTTCAAGGTTTCGCGAAACGTCCTGACAACGTTTCCACCTAAGTCCGTTTCAACGTTACTACTCTGTTTGCCTGTGTAAATATAAAAATCTAGACAATAACCTGATTGTGCACACATCATCCACACCTTGTATCCACGTTTCGTCGGCTTTCGTGGCATGTATTGTTTTAGAGAGTTTCTGCCTTTGAATTTGATCATGCTTTAATCGATTGAAACTCTCTCAGATGGCCTGTAGTGTTTTTGAAAATTGTTGTACTGTATGGAGAGTAGAGGTCTAATTTTATACAGTTTGGTGTAATTAGGGTCAGTTCGGTCGGGCATTGCACTATTGTCATTGACATGTAAGTTATTCAAAAGCAACTGAACCTGTTGAAGCTCATTAACTTCGAAACATAGCTGTCATGCAAATCAGGCGCTGAAGACCAATAATCTCGGTAGCTCGGCAATTTTTATACCCATCACCAAATTCAAGGCAAAACATCAAGGTCTTCTGTTGTGATAGGTGTATATGGCTTTCCGGTTTGAGTAGCGTAAAGGTTAGTTTGGAAACATAAAAGGTCTTGTAAATGCTCAGTCCAAAGAAGGCGAAATAGTAAATGGGGGGTCACATTCTCCATGCTTAGAATTTGATCTGACATATCCATTCTTTCAGAAAACGCACCAGGCATATCCATTCTATAATCCTTCTTCCATTTTAGAGCAATCATAACGGGCATGTTTGCACGTACATAATTAGACTCTGTAGAATCAGGCGTCCGTTGTAACCGGCTAGACATTAGACAAAGGGAGGTCATCATCAGAATCATAACTGTCGTCAGGAGCACTTTGAACTCCACTCAAATCACCTAACACCATCGGATTGGGCTGATTTGCTGCCTCTTCTTCGTCATCGTCAGAGCTACAAATGCTCTCGTTGCCTGAAGGGATGTCTTCCAACAAGTATTGTCCAATCTCGTTCTCTCCTAAGCGGCGCGTGCGGCGGGATATACTGTAATGAATGTGGAAAAAAGAAAAAAAAAAAAAAAAAAAAAAAAACGGACGTTACACCCATAAGCTAACCCGCCACCGTCATGGTGATTTGTAAGCAAACCACCACATTCCCTTTGTAACTACTCAGTGAAAACACAAAAGTAACAGTACCTGCCTGCCAACACACATAAAATAGGTCTATGAGAATACGTTCAATAAAATACATTACAGAAAACATGTTACATACCCGTTGTATTGATGTTTTTATCAGACACTCGAGGCAAGGTACGTTAGCGCTATATTCAATGCAACTGGTACGCACTGACATTCATGCAATGTACCCGGAATCTGTCATTTGTTCTGAAGCACAGTCCAAACGGACATACTAATTCAACAGTTTAGCGCTAGATGGCGTGGAACAGAAGTACCGTGATCGAAAAGAAGCGGTTAGTAACACTAACCACCAAGACTGAAATTGTTAAGCGACGCCATGGAGAGTCTCAGTTACGGGCACCGGCTGCTGCCGCTAGACATTCTCTCCAGCAACTGCGACGCTCTGGAGCGTCGTTGGATGACGTTTCCAGGCACTACGCTCACTTTGTGAGAGACTTGTTTTTACATTGCTGGCAAGTGAGGAATCGCGCTGCGAATCCCGAGTGTGCGAATTTAGATTCACCCTGTATATCTATCGCATACTCGTCTCAGCGGATCTTCAGCGATATACCATTAATAAATCACCAGGAGAATATGACAATGAAGGATGTGGAAGATAATCCAAGTTCTTTACTGACGCAGCAGTTGCACAATCCACGGAGGGACTTGTTTCATTATGTTGCACGATAATACCTACATGCAACAGTCTATGTCCTTTCGTCTTCATTGCAGGTGAAAATATGAAGACTGAACAGGACGCTTTAGTGAGAGTGGTTCCTCGTTGTGCATAATGCACCAAGACGATATATTGGTTGTTTCAAAACATGGTTAATAGTAACTTTCGTATCTATGTGTGCATTGTAAATTTAGGTACCGAGGAATGACAACAATCATGACTCGCTCTTAATGTTTCCGGTAAGTACCGCTGAACTTGTCCGTCGTTATAACACACGGGGTAGTTGCAGAGTCTGTCGTCTTAAGGTGGAGTACACCGTGGCATGGTGAAACACGATTGATATTTATAAATAACGCATTTTCCTCCACTGTCTCTCGTTTGTTTTCCATGTAGACGGCTTTTAAACGGTTGCAGAAAGCATTGTGTCTCATCCAAACGTGACGTCACTACTGAAACTTCGGCTGTATTTGTAGATATGCTGCTGAGGCCAAGGAAGTTAGAATACAATGGGACGCACTTAAGCTGAAAACGTGAAGCGTGCATCCGCTATATTGCTAAGTTTTGGAGAGCTAATGTTTTATGTCACTAAAAGCAGGAATAAAACGTCCGGTGGTTTTACCGTGATATATAACGTATTACAAGAGTGAAACTTTACGTTAACATTAAGTTTTCGAGTATTTTAAAAAGTATGTTGTTTGAAAGTACATAGTTCCTACTAATCGCCAATCCAATGCATTAACAGTAAGAGGATCTTTTGTGAAGTGTCATGTTGACCACAACTGCTTAATTTATTAGCTCACAGCTACCGGTCTCGGCTAATGTACCATTCTCAAGCGCCAGCAGAGCTTAGACAGTTGCCTAACATATCATGACTTTTCGAAATCTTGGGGTATGCTCAGTATCGTTTCCAAGAGCGTGGGGGGGGGGGTTGTCGATCTGCACCCTCCCCCCCTCCGGTCTTCTACATCCCCCAGAAGTCTGCAGCTGTAATTCTGTAATTCTGAAATACACTGGCCGCGGCGGAGCGGGGTCGAGCGCATTGAGGCTGTATGCTACTATACACGACGGCGTTCTCCGTCGGGTGTTCGAATCCCCCCTTGGGCATGGATGTTTATGCCGGCTTTAGTATAAGTTAGTTCATAAGTAACATTAAGATTTTCTGGGTGTTGTACAGCATCATGATGTAAGAAGGCCTTCATCTGGGTATACCCAGATTGTAGGTTAATGGAATGTAGTCTCAGAAGAACAGGCGATGACGAAGGAATTCGATTAGTTAGTCGAAATAATACCCAGATGAAGGCCACTTTAACGTTGGCCGAAACGTCGGTTATTAAAGTCATAGCCTTATTACATCATGACACGGTACAATACCCAGAAAACTTTTATGTTATTTGACTCTGGCCACGGAAGCCTACGTAATTATAGTTCATAAGTAGTTCGTAAGTTCAGGGACTGATGACCCCGCAGTTAAGTCGCACAAGCTTTACAAACATTTGGACCTTTGATTTGAAACACACTGACGTACGGCACACCCACTCATCTCAGTCTTCGACGTCCATTTACTGGCGGAAATATGCGCAGGGCGAAATTTTGTTTTTATTGCTGGCATGTGAGGAATCGCGCTGAGAATCCCGAGTGCGCGAATTTAGATCATCGTGTATATGAGAATTCAGTTACCTTTTACGTGAGGCAAAGTTACGTAGGACTTAGAATAGACGATTTCAGGAAATGGTACAAAAGTTTATCAGATTTGTGTAGTAAAAATAAGGATTTAATTTTTGTCACACTTCTGATTGGAAGTAGATTTGCAGTTGAGCAATGATACAGATGGATCGCATAAATTGATACACTTTGAAAGAAATGTAAAACTGTAACATTTGTTCATAATTTTATACACCAACTATCTTCGATACGATTTGTAATGTATTTTTTTTTTTGTTCGTAACAGCCGGGCGATAGCAATGTACCTCGTGTCCAGATACGCCAAGGACGATTCTCTGTATCCAAAGGAACTGCAGAGGCGTGTTCTCGTCGACCAGAGACTGTTCTTTGACCAAGATTTGTACAACAGAATTATGGCTGTTTGTGTAAGTACAAAATGTACAGTAATGACTAAGGTATTTTTTCTTCTATTCAGATATTAATAAAAGCTCCCTCTTACGGTACCCATAGTGAGTATACTGTCAGAGTACACCAGTTACGAAATTATGAAAAATATGACCGTTTCAGCTGTAAGAAACATTAATCGGTAAAGCAAGACTAGCTTTGTGTCTAAGGACGCATCTTCAGATACCATAGATTTTTTTAAAATTGTGTCTTTTAGACACTCCCCAGCTTCAATGTCAAATGATTGAAATTTTAAACGCTGTTCTGCACCGTTCACGTTGAAATGATTAAGCCTGCTGCAGTAGTTATATGAAACGAATTGAAGGGGGAGAGCGGACGAAACTGAGCCATAAGCAGATGGTGTCGCACGGCCTCTTGATCTGTGGATGTAAACATTTCATTTCAAAAATAAATCTTGAATAATTTACAAATCTTTAAGAGGGTAAATTAATTTTCATTAGCGTTAGTGATTTTAGGTTAATGGAATGTAGTCTCAGAAGAACAGGCGATGATGGAGGAACTAGATTAGTTAGTGAGACAATAAGAGATGAGTTTTGTTATTTGGGTAGCAAAATAATCTCTCATGGCGGTAGTAAAGAAGATATAAAATGCGGATTGGCCATGGGAAGAAATACGTTTGTGTAGAAGCGAAATTTGCTGACAATCAGAATCAATTCTACATCTACATCTACATGGGATACTCTCCAAATCAAATTTGCCTGGCAGAGGGTTCATCGAACCACATTTACACTATTCATCTCCTATTCCATTCTGCGATAGCGCGCGGGAAGAAAGAACATCTGAATCTCTCCGTTCGAGCACTGATTTCCTGTATTTTATTCTGATGATCATTTCTACCTACGTAGGTGGGAGTCAACAATACATTTTCGCATTCGGAGGGAAATATTGGTGATTGGAGTTTTGTAAGTAGACGACGCCGCAGTGATAACCGCCGCCGTTGTTGTTATGATTCCCATCCCAGGTCCCATGACGCTGTCTCCCCTGTATTGTGACAATACAAAACGAACTGCCCTTCTTTGGACTCTTTCGATGTCATCCGTCAAACCCACATGATAAGGATCCCACACTGGGCAGCAATACTCCAAATGAGGACGGACAAGCGTAGTGAATGCAGCCTCTTTAGTAGCTCTGTTGCATCTTTTAAGCGTTCTGCCAATAAAACGCAGTCTCTGATTCGCCTTTCCTACGTCATTATCTACGTGTTCTTTCCAGATTAAGTCTGATGTAATAGTAATTCCTAGGTTTTTTTTGTAGAATTTACGGCCTTCACATTCGATTGATTTATCTTGCAAACAAAGTTTAACGGATTTCTTTTCGTACTCATGTGGACGACTTCACACTTCTCATTATTTAGAGTCAGTTACCAATTTTTAAACCACAGTGATATCTTAAGTTGGTTTTGATCTTTAGATGACCTTACTAGACGATAAACGATGGCGTCATCTGCAAACAACCTAAGAGAGCTGCTCAGATTTTCTCCCTAATCCTTTAAGTAGATAAGTAACAGCAGAGCACCAATAACACTACCCCGTGGAACGCCCGATATCACCTCTGTTGTAGTCGATGCCTTATCATCGATTACTACAGTGTCCTCTCTGACAGGAAATCCCCTGTCCAGTCACAAAGCTGGGGCGACATGCCATAACCACGCAATTTGATTAAAAGCCTGGGACCTTTGCCTTTCGCGAGCAAGCGCACTACCGACACGACTCACGATGCCGCCTCACAACTTTACTTCCGCCAGTGCTAGTCTTGCGTGTTTGCAAGAGTGCTTCTGTGAAGTTTGGAAAGTAGGAGGCGAGGTACTGGCGGAAGTAAAGTTGTGAGGCGGCATCGTGAGTCGTGTCGGGATAGCACAGTCGGTAGTGCGCTTGCCCGCGAAAGGCAAAGGTCCCAGGTTCGAGTCCCGGTTCCGGCACACAATTTTAATATGCCAGGAAGTTTCATATCAGCGCACACTCCGCTGCAGAGTGAAGTTTCATTCTGATTAAAAGCCGTTTGTGAGGTACGGTGTCATCTAGATGTACGGAATCAATTTCAGAACCCTTTTCGATAGCACTCATCACTTCGTAAGACTAAAGAGCTAGTTGTGTTTCACATGAACCATATTTTCTAGATCCGCGTTGACCTTGGGTCAATAGATCATTCTGTTCGAGATAATTCATTTTGGTTGAATACAGGATATGTTCCAAAACCCCGCTGCAAATTGATGTTAATGAAATAGGCATGTAGTTTACTGTCTTTTTTGAATATTGGTGTGACCTGTGCAACTTTCCGGTCTTTTGGTACATATCGTTCTTTGAGCGAGCGCTTATATATGGCTGTTAAGTAACGAGCTATCGCATCAGCATAATCACATAGAAATCTAGTGGGCATACAGTCCGGCCCAGAAGACTTGTTCTTGTTGAGTGATTTCACTCCGATGATATCCACTTCAACGTTATTCTGGCCTCTGTTCGTAATTAAAAATCTGGAATATTTGTTTCGTCTTCTTTGGTGATTGATTTTCGAATAGCCGTTTTAGTAACTGCTTTAGTAGCGCTTTCATCTGTGAGATCGCCATCACGTAATGAGGGTATTATTTATGTGTTTGCCTCTAGTATATTTGACATATGACCAAAATCTCTTTGGGTTCTCAGATTTCGAGAAAGAGTTTCGTTGTAAGCATCTCACATTGAAGTCCTCGCGAAATTTCGAGCTTCTGTTTAGGATCGCCAATCCTGCGGCTTTTGTGTTCATTTAAATTTTGCATGCCTTCTTCGTTGTTTTCAAATGTTAGGAAGTCCTTTCTGAAGGCAGTATGGAGTGTTGAATTGTACGGCAGTGAAATGGGAACGACAATGAGTTTGATAATAGAAGCATTTGGAACGTGGTGCTACAAGCGAATGCTGAAGATAATGTGGATAGATCGCGTAACTAAGTAATAAGGTGCTGAACGAAATTGGGGAGAAAAGAAATTTCTGGCAATCTTGACTAGCAGAAGGGATCGATTGATGGGAAATATTCTGAGACATCAAAGAAAGTTAAATTGGCATTGGAGCGAAACGTGTGAGGTAAAAATCGCAGAGGGAGACCGAGAGACGAATACAGTAAGCAGATTCAAAAGGATGTAGGTTGCCGTTTTTATTCAAGAAGAGGCTTACACAAGACAGAGTAGTGCGGAGAGCTGTATAAAACCAGTCTGCAGACTGAAGACTACAACAACAAAATATCAGGAAAGGTTTAGCATTCAGCATTCAGCCTGAAAACCACTCAGGCGTTTGAACAGCTACCTTGTCCTTTATACCATATAGCAATTGATTGACTCTCGAAACAAACTTTTATAGTAATTGAATAAAGGTGATGAACCAATAATGTGTGTATCATTTGTCAGCCGACCTTTCTACGTACATCTAGAACCAGGGGTTCAAGGATGCAAGAATTTCTCCTAAACGGCAGTGTTAGTCGTTGGACTAACGAAATGGAAAGCAGAGATTACAAAAAAGAGTAGAGGCAGGCCTTCAGATGAAAGCACATTGTTGTCTATACATAAAAAAAAAAAGAAAAGAAAAGAACCTGTCATTCGGTGTCCAACGAATTGCGCTTCGATGTGATATAACACTGGCCAGCCAAGTCAGCTGATCCCAGTGCCAATAGGTGTCATGACCGGAATTGCTGACACGTTACATTTGACAAAAGTGTAAACTTGCTGTGTGCCTGAAACAATTTCATTGTACGAAAAATACAAAATAGTGTACACCCTTCATGTATTCTTTGATGTAATCTTTAATAGATAACCCATGTAAAATTTAGTAATTTTCTTACTCACTGTCCTCATTTGAAGACACTTCCCTATTGGTCGAAGAATTTTTTTTTTTTTTTTTTTTTTTTTTTTATATATATATATAAGATAAATTATGATCAATTTTGCACAAGATAGATCTGACGTTACCAAATGAAGTATCAGAAATTTACTTCATTGTCGGGTTGGTAATTCGTGCATGAGAGGGTTATACCAGTATTTTTGGGGGGTGAGGAAGGGGGTTTATTTGACTAATGTTTCATGCGATCTTCGTAGGCATGGTGTGTAATTGCTTGTTTGATGGTCTTAAAATGTCTGTAAATCTATCGGACCAAACTGCGTGGTCATCAGCCCTTAGCTTACAAACTACTTAAACCTAGGTAAACTAACCTACGGACAAACACACACACCCATGCCCCAGGGAGGACTCGAACCTCCACGGCGAGCAACCGCGCGCTCCGCAGCGAGGTGCTTTAGACCGCTCGGCTACTCCACCGCGGTCTTGCTGCTCTTACGTAGCATATGCGGGTGAGACTTAGCCGTAACGTTTTTCCCCATCTCTTTTGTCAGCAACGATATTCCAGGAGATATACGGAGGACACAGTTGGATCTAAACTGGAATTGGGAAAGAGCCGCGAACATATCACCATCCAACCACACATCACGAAACTTTCCCTGTTAAGACAAAGCAGTACATACATATCTGTACAAGCGCAGTCGGTAGTCTTTTGCTCTTTGATTTCCTTTCTCCGCTCTTTTCAGGCCATGGCGGACGTAGGTCGAAAGCCTTAAATATAAAGAAATTCAAAATCGCCCACGTGTAGTATGTGTAACAAGGGGTGAAATTTAAAATTTTGCTGGTTTTATCCCTAATGTAAAACAATAGCATTAACAAAGCGTGCCTATTTAGCTCAACACGAAACAGAAGTTGCAATAAAAATGTGACGCGCCTATTTTAAATTAACAGCAGGGATTTTCAGGCGTTGGCCGTTTATAGCTCTGACAGATATATCCTTTACTAACCTTTATCGTTACCAAATTTTCAAAATAAAAAAAACGGGGGGCATTACAGAGAATCTGTTTCAACGTCAACAGCTTCTTTTTTTTACAATTTTTACAAAATCATACTTCTGACTTGCTTGAAATTTTTTATGTAATTCTTTGTTGATTTTGATATTGTAATAGAACTGAGAGTAGTTGTAACTGATGATCAACAAATCCCTTACACATTGTACAGACATTCGATTTATTTCATTAGCCCATTGTATATTTAATAATGAAAACACCCTTTCCACAGTGGCATTGTGGGCAGGGATTGCGAAAAAGTACTGAACAATTTTTAAATGTTCTGAATATTCATCTCTTGAACGATGATTCATGAACTCACACCATCTATCAGATACAGTTTTTTTTCCAAAAATGTTGGCCCAGTTTCGGATTTGAACTGTTCACACAGAAACGTTTTTAGGCTAGTTACCTCATCAAACAATTCAGTGTCATTCACAATAACTTTTCTGTTTCTCAAGTAGACAACAATATTTTCCACATTTTCCCAATCAACTTCCTTCTTTAGAATGAAATAAAAGGTTTCCGCTTGGTAGGCGATGTGAGATGTTTCTTTTATTAAACTTCAAAACATGTCGATTTCGTCCATATGATGGGACATCATCAGTGCTGTTAAAAAAAGGTACCTTGGTCAGACATTGAAATTAAAATAAAATTGCATACACCAAGAATATTCTTGTTTTTAACAGCAGTGATGATGTCCCATCATATGGACGAAATCGATATGTTTTGAAGTTTAATAAAAGAAACATCTCACATCGCCTACCAAGCGGAAACCTTTTATTTCATTATAATTCTGTGGTGGGCTGGCACAAAATGGAATCTAGTTCCTTGTTTAGAGTTAACCAATTGAATACAGTTAATTCCTCATACTGCCTCATTCACTTACTAATGTAATCACTGCATACAATATAAAAAGCGTTGATGTCTTTCCAGAACATGTGAACAACCTGGTCATTGTCACATTTAGATATGACATCTCTTACTTTTAGGGGAACGAAGTTATTTTTAGCTCTCTCTTGTAGACTTGACACAGTATCAGAGAGGACAGAATACACTTCTACGACAGTCTTTTCTTCACCTTCAATACGCAATATTTTTATTTGTGTAGATAACTGGAGACACTATGTAGAAACTGGTAATTATGCCGCAGTGTAATTATGCCGTGTGCCACGACACTCATCTAGCTTTCAGCCTGTTTTTATCTCTCCAGTTTTACTCCGTCAAATCACACTTGACACCACAGAGGACCAAAAAATCTGGGGATTTTTCTGTTTTGGATAATTGCAAACGTGTGGCAGAAATAGAGATTAAAAACCCGGTGGGCCCCGGAAAAACCGGGTGATTTGGTAACCCTACTAACTGTTCAACCAGAAAAATATTTAGTTCTCTCTAAAATCTTTTACACTAAGTACGATGCTTCAAGACTCTATAGTGAACTAAACGAAACAGTGTAAAGTTTGCGGAAACCTGTAGGAACTCAGTACTTCATCTAGGCTTATCTTGCCATCGGAACGTGTGTGCCTTCCTTCCACTGTACGCGAATTTTACGGGACCCTCTTCTGAAACACACTCGGCAATGGCTGTTCCGGACACAGAAAGTTTCCAAAGATGTTTCCTTTTAGAAAAATTAATAAATCTGTCTGTAAATATATGAGACATCTTTGGTTATGGTCCCTAGGCTTACAAACTACTTAAACTGGGTTAACCTAAATTAAAGACAACTCACACTCCTATGCCCGACGGAGGGTTCGAACCTCCGACGGCGAGCAACTTCGTGCTTTTCATAAAATCTGTACTGAAGTTACATTTCATTAAATTTTTGTAAGGCTCAAACAGAGCGCCTTTGTGAAGCTGCATGTCCACACATCGCATACGTACTGCTTAACGTATGGATGCATGCCTCATAAATCCTGGTTAAGCCTTGCTGCAGTACTTGAGTTTATCGCCGTTGCTCTCGCAATTCACACGAGGCAGTAATGATATCGGTTCGACAGTCGTGAGCTTTATACCAAAGTATCGAGTTCGCAGTCATTTGAAATATGGCTACGCTGACATATATGTGATGTGCCACGTGATACAGCGCATTACTACTAATTTATACGGCATGTTCAGTATTTGATTAAATTATCACGTCGAGTAGTTTGGACTGGTTTACGTTTCACTGTGTACAGTTTACTGCAAATAGTGGCTTACAGGTGATACGCAAACAGTATGCATTTCCATTGTTCGTATTCGTATAAGAACGAGAAAAACCAAAGACAAATTTGTGACTTTTAGATGACATCTTTTAATTATAACTTTAATAGCATCTAATACCGACCGTTCCTAATTTAACTATGCTCTGGGGACACGAGATCTATTATTTGGTAAATGAGACGAATAAGGTTGAACAGAAGAGGAGGCATGGCTGTCTGCTGAAATTTTTCCAACAGCGTACAAGATTGAAAGCTCCATTTTATATGACGAATGAACTGAATTTGAAAACGTTTATTTTTACTATTTTTACCTGTACAAAAAATACTAGGAACATCTATTAACATGGATTCAGACACGACCAACATTATTCAAATGTCTGAACTTATTTACATCCCACTATTATGAAATTGAGGTCTATTGAGCTTAAGGGACTTAACTACTGGGTCATCAGTCCCTAAACTTACAAAATACTTATGAACTACCTTATACTAAAGACGACGCAAACATCTATGCCCGATGGAGCTTTCGATCCCGCGACCGTAGCGGCCGTGCAGACTGTGACTGGCGCGCCGCAGACCGCTCGGCCACTGCGGCCAGCGAAATTGAGGTCATAGATCTGCTTATGAAAATAATAAAGTCTCATACTTTTGGAATGTTTTTTGAAACTTCAGTGAAAAATCTGAAACAGGAAGAACGTTAGAATGATAAACTTGTTACACACCGGCAAAACTGGCATATTAATAACATTGAAGTGGAGAAACAGGAAATAAACTTTAGAAGAAATATTCATCAACTATGATGTCCTCTATAACACTTTGTTAATATCGCTGTACTGCTGTTGAGGATAATGAGTGTATTATAATATCTTTATGATGTTCCACTACCAGAACAATGGTTCAAATATTTTCGGTCGCGTGTGACTTTGTTGTACCCCTTGGCAAACGGGCCACTATTGCAGTGGGCGAAACTTTCAAAACTAGTCTCCAGAATTAAGCCTGTGATTCCACCGAGATATTCCTCAAGTCCACAGTTTATATTCTGCATTATGTACTGCAGCTCTCTGAATGCATTTGGCACTGTGTTGCACTTATAGACGTTAACGAGGTCGAAATCCCGAAAAGTATATTTTTCGACTCCAAGTTTCACACTTTTTTCATTTATTATAGCAAAGAAACAAAATCTGGTTTCTTCAACTAAATATTTTTCGTACTATTGTTTGACTGTTGACTCAGTTTCTTCGAACACAAGATAACAGTAACTGTCTTTTATCCACTAATGTGTTCATGTCTCTAGATTCATTATAGATGTAGATACCATTGGCTAGGCCCGTATCGGATTTCTTTGGTTCTTCTTAGAAGTTAGCGCTGCAGCTACAGCAGTAGCACACAAAGGAATTTAAAATTAGTCAAGATTCCCTTTATAAGATTTTTATTGCCATAGATCGCTTATTGATTTTATATGACTAGTTTCGACTCGTTAAAGAGTCATTATCAAATCTTACTTGTCCAGGCATGTTAAGAAATATCCTTCAGATGGACCAACAGCACTGTGTCAAGTTACAAATGGGATGCACATGTTGTTGGTTCATCTGAAGTATATTTCTTAACATGCCTGGACAAATAAGATTTGATAATGACTCTTTAACGAGTCGAAACTATTCATATTAAATTAATAAGCTATCTATGGCAATAAAAAACTTATAAAGGGATTCTTGACTATTACATTAAAGGATCGACTTCTACAAAAAAAATCCTGAATACGATGTCAGGTAATTATAATATAGAATTTACAATTAGCTACCAGCACGCACAAATCGATGGGGAAGGTGAGAGTTAATACCAGGTCGGAGTTTGAATCCTGTTCTCCTTCGTACTAGTCATTTTCGCTGTCTACTACACCACACGGACACCGCATTCCGCCAGGTGCAAATCTTCCATTTATCCACACACTACTTACGCAGTTTCCCAGATTTTACTCGTCACTCGGGGCATTTTGCTGATTTCCGTAAGAGTTAGTGACTATTTTGCATTCGCACTGCAGAAAAAGATTGATCGACTTCGCCCGATGTTACGTGTTCATTGCTGTCCATCTACAATGCAACACCAATCAGGACCGTACATATCACAAAAAATTATTTGGGATATGACTTGTTGTGCTAAGATGACTGAGATGACGAAATCAGTAATGGGTATCTTTGGATTGCTGCGACATTGGTTTTACCAATTCCCCATACTGCCCTCACCTCGACGATGGTCCAAACAGTCTAGAGACACTGGTCTGAAAGTGTTGAACTGTTGCCTAATACATCGACTACCGGTCGGCATCCCGGTTGGGGTGGTATTGGATGCTACTCCCGTACCCTCCTTCTCCCCGATGTAGGATAAAAAAAATGTAAATCTATCGGACCAAACTGCGTGGTCATCAGTCCGTAGCTTACAAACTACTTAAACCTAGGTAAACTAACCTAAGGAGAAACACACACACCCATGTCCCAGGGGGGACTCGAACCTCCACGGCGAGCAACCGCGCGCTCCTCAGCGAGACGCTTTAGACCGCTCGGCTACTCCACCGCGGCCCCGACGTAGGTATTGTTGTTACACTAACCAGAAGATGTTGGGACCTATTGTCCTTCTGTAACGTCCAAACAACAACAGGACAAAGCGTAACCATACGTGGAACGCGAGACACGCAATGTTCAAGACTTCTTCGTAGCACATGGATTGCATTGCCGCCTTGGTCCCTCTGTTCTCTCGACCTTTCGTCTATCGTGATCAACATTTAGGTACATACTCCACAATCCACCTAAAGGTGCGTGGCAAAGGGTATTCAGTACCACTACTAGTTACTCTGTTTCCTGTTCCACTCCCATAAAAATAGGGGGAAAACGAATGCTTGTATGCATCCTTACTAGCTCTAATCTCTCTCCTCTTTGTGGTCTTTACGCGAAATGTAGGTTGGTGGCAGTAGAATCGTTCTTCAGCCCGCCTCAAATTCCGACCCTCTAAATTTCTTCAACAGTGCTTCTCGAAAAGAACGTCGTCTTCCATCCAGTGACTCCCATTTGAGTTACGAAGCATTTCAGTAACACTCCTGCAGTGATCGAATCTACCAGTTACAAACCTAACCGAACACCTCTGAACTGCGTCTGTCCTCCTATAAACCGATCTGAGCCGCGTCGGGGCGGACGAACGCATTAAGGCGCTATGCTACGATGCGCGAGGCCGTTCCCCGTCGGGAGTTCCAATCTCCCCTCTGGCATGGATGTTTGTGCCGTCTTTAGTATAAGCTAGTTCATAAGTAGTTTGTAAGTTTAGGGACTGATGAACCCGCAGTTAAGTCCCATAAGCTTTACAAACATTTGAACATTTAATTCGTGTTCAGTCATGAACTCCTATCTCTAACAAAAGGGAAAAAATCTCGGTGGAAACCAATACAAAAATGCGGTGCTATATTTTGAAATTCAAGCACACAACCTTTGCACAATTCATCTCTCATTGTTGGTTACTCCTGAAACCACTTCTGCTATAATTATTTTGATTTCTCTTTAAACTTTTGGCATCTTATTCTGTTTGCAACTAGTCAATAGATTTGTAATGGATTATGCTTCTTGCAGCGCCTGCCAACCAGCTTACAAACAAGGATTTTTTTTTAATTATTCCCTCAAACATAAAGAAACAGTTTTGTTTCGTAATGTAATGAACATCATTGTAGACGATTCATTAATCGCATACTAAGGACGCATCCATAGTAGACTCTTCTTGTAATGGAACAGTAGTTCTTGATATAATCGACTTTTGAGCAAATATTATGAGCAGGACGAAAGCCGTCACAAATAATTTGAAAAAATAATTGAAGGATATGTCATACGATCCGTGAGGATTATTGAAAGAAGATGAGGGAAAAGAAAAAATTAGGTAATTACTTTGCACATATTAGCTGTTCCTCACAGATTGAAAAGGCGCTAATTTGACAGATTACATTATAATCGATTTTAAATCCTTTTCTCTCTCTTTTTAATTAGGTTTGGCAAAATTTCTGAAGGGGTTTGAAGTCCTAAAAAACCCCTCTCGCTACTCCCATGTGGTAGGGATCCCAAACACTTAAGCAATACTCAAGCGTTTTATATGCGGTCTCCTTTATACACGAACCACGCCTTTCCCAAAATTCTCGCAATAAACCGAAGTCGACCATCCGCCTTCCTCAGGACTGTCCTTACAAGCTCGTTCCATTTCATATCGGTGCGCAGCGTTACGTCTAGATATTTGAAGCGATTCTGTCAAGCAGTACATTACTAATGCTGTATTTAAACATTACTAGATTGTTTCTCCTACTCATCTGCATAACCTTATATATTTTTTTACATTTAGCGCTAGTTGCCATTCCTCACACCACCTAGAAATTTGGTCCGTCATCCTGTATGCTACTACATTCTTCAATGACGACATCTTCCTGTACACCATAACATCATCAGCAAACAGCCTCAAATTGCAACTCACTCCGTCCGTCAGATCATTTATAGATGGAAAATAATAGCGGTCCTATCACACTTTCCTAGGGAACCCCTGACGATAGTCTAGTCTATTACGAACACTCGCCATCAAAAACAACGTACTGGGCTCTATTTCTTAAGTAGTCTTCGCGCCACTCACATATTTGGATACCTATTCCGTAAGCTGGTACCTTCTTTAGGAGTCTATAGTGCGGTGCCGTATCAAACGCCTTTCGAAAAATGGAGCAATATGCAGTCTACTTGTTACCCTTCATCCATAGCACGCAAGATTTCAAGAGAGAAAAGTGCATTCTGGGTTTCGCAGGACCGATGCTTTCTAAGGCCGTGCTCATGCGTGGACACGAGCTTGCCCGTCTCAAGGAAATTTACTGTATTATAAATGGGAATGTATTCTACTGCAAACTGCTGTTAATGATATAGGTCTGTAATTTCGTGAATCCGTTCTTTTGACTTTCTTACACACGGAAGTCATATGTGACTTTTTCCCGCCGCTTGGAACTTTGCGCTGGGTCGAAGATTCGCGATAAATGCAAGTTCCGTAAGGGGCTAGTGCAGCTGAGTACTCCATGTAAAACCGGATTGGTATCCAATCTGGACCTGACTATTTGTTTGTTTTCCACTCTCTCAGCTGCTTCTCTACACCAGCTATGCCTATTATTATGTCCTCCATTTGGGAGTTAGTACGACCATCAAATGAAATTATGATCTATGGACAAGCAAAGAGTTCGTCCTCACAGCAAATTTTTATAATTTACTTCCGCTGCAAAGTTTAGAAGTTATGTTCTTTTAATTGGTCTCTCAAATATTCCCGTTGATTCGGAGCATTCGGAAATGAATATTTGGCGCATTTCATTACCTGTATTTTCAACATTAAAGAGGAAATATTCCACTGCATTTGAAGCAGCTTTTATTTTTGTCAAGTCTGTTATCAAACGGGCTGATAATGTAAGTATATTTTTCTATGTTTTTGTAAAGCTGCATCCACGACCTGGACTCTACGTAAGCCTGTTGCCTCATACGTGTAGGATGCAGATGTTATTTAATGGCTTAAGCACGATGTTTGCCGATCCGGGTAGTCACAATAACCAAACTTCTAAACGTAAATGCTATCCAGCTGGTACTGCACAACATGATCAAGTTATCAGTAGCCAATGGTAGCGCTTAAAATGACTGAGGGCGTGCCGGCGATCGTGGCACTTAGTAAGACACGTAGCACATTCGTCTCTTGTCTATGCAACATTTATTTTAATATTTTTTCATTACTAAAATGCGGAGTAACTGTCTGTCCTTCTGTGAGAGTATTTTATTATATATAATAAAGAAGCTGTAAACATGGCAAATTTTTTTAAAAAATAAGACTTTAGGGGTGTTTGGCCCTATGTAAGTTCCATTCAGAAATGTCTGCCTTTATTGTTAATTCTTTATCAACAATTTAGCTGTCGAATAGTTATTATAATTGAATCACTTTTCTTGGGTCGTGTGTGCGCATACCAGCTGTACCCAGGTAGGGAAGACAAATGATCATATACCGACTTATCGAATGATACTTTGAAGCGTAGGGAATGTTGGATGAAGCTGTAGCTATGGCTGAATAAAGAAAAGGTGGGAAAATTACCCTTCAAAGAGTCACGGACTATCATTGTTTCCTGACAGGCAACTCATCTGCAGATCTTCTGTCTGTCTCAGACGGTCGAACTTCGTCACTTACGGCAGGGTTTTCAGTACCTGGTAAAAGGTTTTAAAAAGGGACAGTAAGAGAAGCTACAGATGAATGAAAGTGGGATAGTCAATTGAAACATATATTGAAATCAAAGCACATAGGAGCGAGGTAGACCTGTCACAGATTTCCATACTCACTCACACACTGAACGTATCTACTGGGCGTGGAATAGACTTGCTGTAGGTCAAGTCGCAAGTACATACAAGAGTAAGAATATAAATAAGAACCAGTCCTCAGAGCGAGTATAAGGCGAAAGGTAAGAAACTATCAATGAGTTCGCGCACCATTACAAGATAAGAGATCTGACCTAGGCATCGAACATGCTACATACTGGAATGGCAGTTCCCGAAAAGACGGCGCAATTGCAGAAGTAAGGTGATCGCGTCCACGAAAGATGCAAAGTATGTGGTATCGGTGATCATGTCGAGGCTGGCGCGGAAGTCTAGGTCAGGCTGCTTGCTCCCAAAGTAAGCTCGTGGGAAGCGCGTGTCACTAAACGACGGTAACTGCCGCACGCTGATCTCCCGATATTGATACCTCCAGGAGCTACAACGAAATTGGGCTCGGGAGCTACTCTCCAGGCTACTGAAAGTGACCATTACATTCATGTGCAACTCCGCAGTTGCCGGAAGGTCACTGTAGCCAACCGAACAGAGGAGGGAGGACTCACCGTTACCTATCTTGTAGCCGCCGGCAGCGGAGGAGTTCCAACAGTCACGTTGGGTGGCCTGGAATGGTGCGGGTTCGCAGAACGCGAAAACTCGTCTCCCTCCAAAAATGGTTCAAATATTTGTAAAGCTTATGGGACTTAACTACGGGGTCATCAGTCCCTAAATTTAAAAACTACTTATGAACTAGCTTATACTGAAGACGGCACAAACATCCATGCCCGAGGGGGGATTCGAACCCCCGACTGGAAGCGACCTCGCGTATCGTAGCATAGCGCCTCAATGCGCTCGGCCGCCCCGCCGCGGCCGTCTCCCTCCGCCACCACGTGCTACAGCGTGGTTTTGAAATAACGGCCGACGGGAAACTAAACAAGATTTCGCCATCTTGGCCATTTCTCTGTAACAAATGTGCAGTGTCAAAATTATGCTGCTCCCTCCAACCGATAATCCTCTATGCAGACGATAAAACAGTAGTGTCAGTGGGCCTGGGAAAATTAGTTTTATGCCTATAATCATGCGATGAAATTTTAATGATTATCTTCTTCTCTATAAAATATAAAAGGAAGTGTCCCGATTGACTGAATGACTGACTGACTGACTCATCATCGCCCAGCCCAAACCACTGAAGATAGAAACTTGAAATTTGTGGAGGGTGTTGATCTTACTCTCTAGGCGTCATTTAAGACGCGATTTTTCGATATTCCGTCCGTAAGGGGGTGAAATAGGGGATGAAACGATTTTTTGAAAGTACGTAGCTATTTAGGCAATTTTGGAGATAGAACTACAAAATTTCGGATTTTAATTCAGGTTTCGAAATTAAAAGACACGTGTTTCGGCATTTTTTGAAATTCGACAAATAAGGGGGTAAAATAGGTGACGCAAAAAATTGATTTTCAAAAATATGTTGCTGTTAACTCAACTTTCAAGCTATAACTACGAAACTTAGGATATGGACTCTTGATCAGCATTAAAAAGATACGAGTTTCGGTATTTTTGGAAATTCAAAAACTAAGGAGGTAAAAGACGGGATCAAAAATTCTTTTCGAGAACACTTTGTTGTCAAGACAATTTTGAAGCTATAGCTGCAAAAATTGGTATTTGTATTGTTCGTTATGATTTTAAAAATACGTGTTTCGGTATTTTTGGAAATTCAACCATCAAGGGGGTTAAATTGGAGAGGGGGTGTTTTTCAGAAATATGTTGCTATTTAGACAATTTTGAAGTTAGAACTACAAATTTTCGGATTTGGATTCGGGGTTCAAATTTAAAAGGCGCGTATTTCGGCATTTTTGGAAAGTCGACCAATAAGGGGGTGAAATATGAGATGCAAAAATTGATTTTCAAAAATATGGTGCTGTTAACTCAAATTTCAAGCTATAACTACGAAACTTAAGATATGGATTCATCGTCAGGATTAAAAAGAAACAACTGGTGCAGACCAATCAGCCTACGTACGCGAAGCAGCGGGGATTCAGCTAGTTATTTAATAAATTAACCGGTCTGAGTGTGTAATCAATAAACTCCGGATTTCGTCAGGATTCAGAATTTCTAATTAAATTTGACGTATTAGCTTTTTAATGGCTCTTGTCCGATGACTGGCCTGACAGATTCTGTGGCTTTGCCACGTGTCCTTTGGCTCTACTGGAATTCAGTGCGTTACAACTTCTATACAGAGTTTCATGTAGTGATGGGACAACCGACTGTTTTCAACAACCGATAGGTCAATCGGTTGTTTTTTCGTTCAGTCAGTTTTTTCAGTCGAATGAAACAACCGAATGAAAATAGTCTCTGTGGCCGTATGAATGTTTTCACTCACTGGCGGGGTTTGAGTGGTTTCGGTCGACGCGAAACAATCGAATGAAACCAGTCTCTGTCGGTTGCAGCCGCTATATGAATGTTTTCACTCATTCATTCACTTGATGCAATACAACCGACAGGAAAAAGTCTTTGTCGGTTTCTGCAGTTTTATGGATGTTTTTATTAATTCATTGACTTTGTGTGACTTTATTTTCATACTCCTTCAGCATTTTCGGGTATAAATGAACCGTGATTCAGCATGAAACATTCATAGAGACAAATCTTATAAATATAGCAGTGTGTCCGTGTGTGTGTTTCTATTGCATTCAAAACTGCAGTTTTTTTCCAATCTTCATGAAATTTTGCACACTTGACCTTCAGAGCAAGAGGAACGTCACTGTCTACATCAAATTTCATTCGGTGCTTGGCGGAGGGTACTTTACATACTAACTTCGACAAAAACCACACCTTCAAAGACAGGGAATGGTCTACATCTACTTTAGTTTGATGCATGAGAGAAGGTATTCCAGACTTCGACGCCAATATAAAGTTTTATTCCGATCTTGATGAAATTTTTCACACTTGACTTTCAAGACAAGTGGCAGTTCACTGTTATGTTTTAGTGATCTTCGAATTTGGATCTAGCAAATTTGCTCAAAGTTAAAATACTTAACACTGTCCTACTAGTACCTTAGATACGTGTGAACAATAAGCCGCAAACCGCACGTTTCTACCTGTTCCCACTTCGGAGATACAGTATGCGAGATTAAACTTGTAGCGATCATTTTGAAACACCCTGTAGTTTCCACGCTTCTTTTTATTGAGACAGTAAGAAACCGACAACAATCGGCGATGGCACGCCCCGCCCGCCAGACACTGTCGTGTGAAGTTTGGCGCGCGCCTGCTGGCGCTGTCAGCAGTGGAAACGCAAGCGAGGCAGCACCCCCTCTCGTGTACCCGCTCCTCGCAGTACTTAGTGGTAATCGGCCACTTATCTTCTACTGATTGTGGGTGTCTGTGAAAGTAATGTGATCGGGCCCATATGATCGGCGTTTTTGAGGTCTGTGGTGGGCAATGCAAGTGATCGCAGGCCTGCTCCAGCGATATGACATCTAATTAGTTACTCGTTGATGGCACCTCATACTATTTAATCTACAACAAAATATGAATCACTGTTACTGTGTATTCTAAAATACACAGTTACTTCATTCAGTACATAATTAAATGAACATTGTAATACGCATTTTAACTTTGGCATACCACTTTTACATGGCGGTATAATGTAGCACTGCTGCAGTTATCTGATGTGCATGTCAGTTTCATTCATAGAAATAAATGGATAGCTCTGTAAGCTAAAACACTAAAGAGTCGTTTTAGTTGGGATAATGATGACATGGTTCAACCGACAGAAGAACTTACTGCCTCTTCTCACTTGAAAAGAAAGAATGAGTAATTCAGTCAATGTACAAAACTGCAAAAGTGTCGCATGTTTTCATTCGGTTGTTCCCATAGACTACTTTCATTCGAAAAAAAAATTAACGAATATTAATCCAAAATAGTAAAACTACGACCGACTGTCTATTTCATTCGGTTGCTCCCACTGACTAATTTCACTCAAAAGAACTAATGAAGAGGCCAACGTACTGTGTCAATTTTTTCATTCGGTTGGTCCCATCGACTGATTTAACTCAAAAGAAAAGGAATGAGTGGTCCAACCGACTGTGTCGACTTTTTTATTCGGTTGCTCCAACCAACTGATTTCACTCAAAAGAAGGAATGAGTAGTCCAACGGACTGCGTCGATTTTTTCATTCGGTTGATCCCACCGACTGGTTTCACTCAAAAGAACGAATGAATAGTCCAACCGACAGAATCGGTTGTTTCATTCGGTTGGTCCCACTGACTGGTTTCACTCAGAAGAATGAATGAATAATTCAACCGATACGAGAAACTACAACCGAATGATCGATTTTTTTCGAACAACCGAATGAATCGATTGTTTTCATTCGATTGTTCCCATAACTAGTTTCATGATGCATCAAAGTTTTCAGGAAAAATGCGCTGCATAAAAAGGGGCAGCTTAGCTATTGATAGTTACAAATCATTAAATTTGAGTCGGAAAGACAGAAGGATGAGGGTGAGGAATAACTGCTAAACAGTCGTATAACAGGCAGCCTACTGCAAAGAGACGGCATTACAAACCCACGCAGAAAGAATTTTAAGATTTATTTGACTGTTAAGATCTGCAGACGGGCTTAAGTTTTCTGTGCATCAAAAAAGCACTCGGCGCTAAATTGCTTGCATTGAGCAAGTAAAGAAATTCGCGATAGCGATAGTAAAATTTCTGATGTACTCATTCCATTAAAAGTAGCAACAGTTTGGGTGAAACTGAACTAAGAGTAACGTAACTTTAAATATTATTGCTAAGAGTGTTGGTTATATCATGTTATGCCTGGAAAATTTTCATATTTTAAGCTTACTATTGTTGAACTTGTAACAAATATAGGCAGAGCGGGAAGGAACATTAGAACATTCGAAATAAAGTGCACATCCCTCAAATGAGGTAGAACTTCCAGCACGCTACCTGCAGATACAGACAGGAAGGTGGGAAACAACGTACCGTATTTCTCGTTTAATGGGGAGAAATTCTCGTTGTAGAATCGACAAATTGTGGCAAAAGCACGGCCTAGATTACTATGCTCACCGACTTTAGAGAAAGCACAGCTTTCCTAGAAATTGTTTTATAGACACATATCTTCACGTTAAAAATTACCAGGACGTCCACATATCTTTATTCAAGTAGGGTTTCGACAGATCTATAATGAGGTCGCAAAGTTGCTGAAATTTTTTGATAAACTTATTGTGGAAGACAATGTTTCGATTATAGATCTAATTAGGCACCACTACGTAGCCACCTGAAAGCGAAAATATTTGAAATTGTATACATACGTTTCACTGGGTATGTCGACAGATTTTACTCCTCTCAGATAAAAATTACATACACTCCTGGCCATTAAAATTGCTACACCACGAAGATGACGTGCTACAGACGCGAAATCCGACAGAAAGAAGATGCTGTGTTATGCAAATGATTAGCTTTTCAGAGCATTCATACAATGTTGGCGCCGGTGGCGACACCTACAACGTGCTGATATGAGCAAAGTTTCCAACCGATTTCTCATAAACAGCAGCAGACCGGCGTTGCCTCGTGATGTCTCGTGAAAGGAGGAGAAATGCGTACTATCACGTTTCCGACTTTGATGAAAGTCAGAATTTTTAGCCTAACCCTATTGCAGTTTATCGCATCGAGACATTGCTGCTCGCGTTGGTAGCTATCCAATGACTGTTAGCAGAATATGGAATTTTGGGTTCAGGAGGGCAATACGAAACGCCTTGCTGGATCCCAACGGCCTCGTATCACTAGCAGTCGAGATGACAGGTATCTTATCCGGATGGCTGTAACGGATCGTGCAGCCACGTCTTGACTCCTGAGTCAACACATGGGGTCGTTTGTAAGGCAACTCCGATCTGCACGGACAGTTCGACGACGTTTGCAGCAGCATTGACTATCAGCTCGGAGACCATGGCTGCGGTCACCCTTGACAGGAGCGCCTGCGATGGTATACGAATGGCAAATCGTAATTTTTTTTCAGATGAATCCAAGTTCTGTTTACAGCATCATGACGGTCAAAAATGTTCAAATGTTTGTATAGCTTATGGGACTTAACTACGGGGTTATCAGTCCCTAAACTTACAAACTACTTAAGAACTAGCTAAAATTAAGAACGGCACAAATATCCATGCCCGAGGGGGGATTCGAACCCCCGACCGTAGTGGCCGTGCAGACCGTGACTGGAGTGCCTCAGTCCCCTCGGCCACCGCGGCCGGCAAAATATAGCAATTTCGACCGTGTGGTCTACAATAAGAGGACATACTTGTGCCATACAAGACGTCGAAACCGCATATCACCTGCCATAACAAAAGCTGGTCTCATATCGTTGTGACACAGAAAACGGCTTCTTGTGTGTATTACACTCCCTGCATTGTATTATGGATATAATGGGCATGGCCGGCCGTTGTGGCCGAGGAGACTGAGGCGCTCCAGTCACGGTCTGCACGACCACTACGGTCGGGGGTTCGAATCCCCCCTCGGGCATGGATATTTGTGCCGACCTAGTTCGTAAGTAGTTCATAAGTAGTTTGTAAGTTTAGGGACTGATAACCCCGTAGTTAAGTCCCATAAGCTATACAATAACAATAAGAAATGTGCATGCTGGGCCTTATTTTTTCATGATCAGGTAATAATGTGTGGATTAAATGATGCCAATTTTGCATGTAAAACATACACTGATTTTCGCAGTGCAACGTTTGTGGGCTCATGTACGTTTGTCCTTGCATATAATTTTGTAAAGTGCTTCGTTAAAGTGCTTTATAAGTAAACTGATCGCCGGCCCATGATGGTCGCATTCTTGTTTAGCGACATTGCGGTGAATGCACAATGGAAGCATGTATTCGTCATCGCCATACTGCTGTATCATCGGCGTGTTGGTATGGGCTGCCATTGGTTACACGTCTCGGTCACCTCTTGTTCACATCGACGGCACTTTGAACAGTGGTCGTTACATTTCAGACGTGTTAAGACCCGTGACTCTACCATTCATTCGATCCCTAGGAAACCCTACATTTCAGCAAGATAATGCACAAACCCTACATTTCAGCAGGATAATGCACGACCTCATGTTGCAGGACCTATACAGGCCTTTCTGGATACGAAAAATGTTGGACTGCTGCCCTGGCCAACACATTCTCCAGATCTCTCACCAACTGAAAACGTCTGTTCCAGCCCTAATATAGTGTTTGCCTACGAGTGCCGACTGTCTGCCAGGGAACGGATGGATAACAGTTGTTTTTCTTGGATGTAATGGTGCCACTGTAAAAGCATTAGCAGGACTGGAGAGTGCCAACAGTAGAAGTGCTATTGCTTACCGCACTTGGAATGTATTTTCTATAGCTAACAAAACCGTAAACATACAGAACTCCAAAGGAATTTTAATATTTTGCAGATCTCATATGGTAGCAAACGTCATTTCATTTAAGTATGTGAAATTGAAGATGGCCTATAGGACTATGACCGCACCTGCAATAAAATGTTTAATGCAGACCATAGCGTTCAGATAAATATATTAACAAATATTCTGAAGCTGCTAAGGGCATGGCATAGAGGCTCAAAATACCTTTTAGGACGAAATAACTATAGGGTAATTAGAATGAAATTTTCACTCTGCGGCGGAGTATGCGCTGATATGAATCTTCCTCGCAGATTAAAATTGTGTGCCGGAACCGGGATCTGAACCTGTGACTTTTGCCTTTCTCGGGCAATCGCTCTAACGACTGAGCTACCCCCGGCACATCTTTAATACCGCCGGTACATCGCCTCCTACATTTCAAACTTCACAGAAGTTCTTCTGAGGAAATCACAGGAATAGGACTCTTGGAAAAAAGGATATGATGGGGACATGGCTTAGCCACAGCCTTAGGGATGTTTCCAAAAGGAAATTTTCACTCTGCAGCGCTTTCCCGCGAAGGGCAAAGGTCCCTCGTTCGAATCTCGGTTCCGGTACACAATTTTAATCTGCAAGGAATGTATGGTAATTGATACACTTCATTGGGTGGACACAGCTTAAGCTGAGTTACTTCTAATCCCCTCAATATTAGTGAGAATAACACTACTTTATTAAGCACGCAGCACTGTTTTCGACGAGTAATATAACTTAAAGCGAAAGAATTACAGTAACGTCTATCAATAGTCTCTTTAAATGCTGAGTCCTATTCTATTTCTATATTTTATTTAACACTTAAATGAAGACAACGCTTGATATATTTACGTTTGTGCAATCTTTTCTGTAGACACCATTATTCTATGGGAAAACTGTGGCTGAAAGCGACGCTGACAGGATGAAAGACGGCCTTGATACCTTAAGCAGAATGTTGGATGGCAAACAGTGGCTAGCAGGGGACCACGTAACGCTTGCCGATTATGCAGTCGCTGTATCTCTGGCCACACTAGAGGTAACTATCTATGTTATCTTATATAAATATAGTTTAGAAGTAGGATGTTACTTGTAGTTAGAAACCTAAATTATTAAGTAAAATGACTTCATAGAAAATGTATTTGATAATATCTCTAAATAAAAATTAGGTTATCGCATTTTTTATCATCATCATCACCATACTGCATATATAGGTGGATAGGGAATTATTGTGATAATTAAACCATTTTTAAAATAAAACTGATAGTAAATACGGTTATAGTACGGTAGAAGGCAGTAAACACAGAGTCAAATTAATTTTAAAATGTGGGAAAGTACACTGTAATTATATGCACTGAACAAAAAATATAGCATTTTTGCTACATTAATATAAAAAACTTAATTTTCTTTTTAACATTCCAGTCACAACTTATACATTTATGCTTTTTTGTTTGAATATTTAATTTGAGAGTTATGTGAAGTTCATTTTTGCATATCTATTCTATAAAATTAACATGTTTGAGTCAAACATTTTTTTGCTATGTTACAGTACAATCCAGAATTTGCCATTGACGCTGCTAAACACCCTAACATCACCCAATGGATATCTCGTCTTGAAGAATCTTCTAACACATACAGAGAGCATATTGAACTGTTTTTTGAGGCCGTAAGAAAAACAGCCGAAGAAGAAAAGAAGAAAGCTCAACAGAAATAATCATATGGATAATATTTTTATACTATTTTGTGACAAATATCAAGTTTAATAAAAATTTTGGTTACCTTGTCGCAAGCGATAGTATCATAAAGTATACACATTACTACTGTCTAAATGTTTGTTGTAAGTGAGACAGAATAATTTGACACTGAAGAGCAGAAAGTACTAAATTTGTAAATTTCTTCGTTATTATTTTGCAGTAGGAAAATCTTGTGGTAGTAGAGATACCATTACAAACAAAGTAATCAAAGTCTACATAGCCACACAATCAACATAGTAGTGTAAATGTAATGTTACACATCTATGCCTCAATTTCATTAACTTTCCATAGTTTTGCATTTGAATGGTGTTCTATTACTAGAAACTGACTAAACATTTCTAGTTATCGTACTTTCATCTTTTATCTAGTAACAAATTCAGGCAATGAGAAATCAGTGCTTCAAGTCATATACATGCGAACAATAGATAAAAGAAATATTTTAGTACTGTAATTTTATTTACAATTTGCACTGTCATTAACCATTTCAATCTTCCAATAAAAACAACCTTGAAATCTCAACAAACATACACAATAGTTCACACATAAAAACAATAGAGAATCAAGTTACACAACAGCAATGTAGGTACACGTGTCCACAGGTGTCTTAAGAGAAATTTAACCTCACTATCACTTCTAAAATACGTTTTCCGCAATATTTGTGTTAGAATGTACTGGAATTAAAAACTTTTGTTTTTCATTTGTGCTTGCTGGTTTTGCCATTACCCTTTATTAGCATCGTGCTTTCTTTTATTATTGTTTTTCGTATCATTATTGGAATAATCTATACTAATAATAAATCTGAAGTGAACAGCGACAGCCCTACAATTAAAATCTTCAAAACTACTGGACGAATTTTCACAGGAAACACGGGAAAAGTTTGGATAAACATTGAGGCATAATTTTATCAAAATCGGATGAAAAATGATATCACAATTTTAAGTGTTTTCAGTGACCGTCGTGTCTGTTTGTTCAACTATTAACAACCTCTTATCTCCAAAACTACTTCACGAATTTGCATGGGGTTTTCACAGTAGCTCTGGACAACATGTAGACTTAATTTCATAAAAATTGGATGACGAAAAAAAAAGAATATCGCAATTTGAAAGTTTTTATCTATGACCGTCATGTCTGTCAATTTGAAAATGTTTATCTCCAAACCTACATGACGAATTTTCGTGGAGTTTTCACACGTAACTTGAGCCTATCGTACGGTTACATAAGAGCTTCAATGATTAAAATCGGATCAGAGAAAATAAAGATATCACAATTAATTAATTTTTTTAAAAGCCATCATGTATCTCTATTCGTTGTGTACTATATCCAAAAGTACTACACAAACTGTCATGGGTTTCCACAGGTAAACTGAGAATAGTTTGGTGAGTAACTTAGGCTTCATTTCATCAAAATAGGATCAGAGGAAGAAGAGATATTCTAATTTAAAGTTTTATGTGTATACTATGGTTATAAGTATGGAGTCGTACAGCAAATCTTCAAGACTACTATACGAACTTTCATGGGGATTCATACGTCAACTGAGAGTACCTTGGGACAACATATAAGCTTCATTTAACGAAAATCGGACCAAGGGAATAAAATATATCGTAATTTGTAGTTTCTGGTGTATATTGTGCTTAAATTGCAGCGTAGTATAGGAAATATCTGATAGAGGCGCTGTTACTTAAATAGTATAACAAAAAAACTAATGGCGATGCTGCGATTTTTATTCTCATAACTAAGGTGTAATACACTGAAAAAAGGACTAAGATTTTCCTTAGGGCAGCGGTGTAGTGTATTGATGTTGGCAACCTTTTTGAAAAATCAGTCGTTTAATGAGGGGAATAATTCTTTGTGTTGATAATCAAATAAGTAATTAATATTGTCCCGATCAGTAAATTAATAATCCTCCTAAAGCAAATATTTCGTTGCCAATTTTAACATATTAAACCGCTGCCACTGCAAGTAAAATTTAGCCCAGGTGCGGCATAAAAAAATACTTTCTTTTACTAGCTGTATCCCGCATGCCATGCAATGCCATGGAAAACAATGCTTCTTTCCGCGGGTATCATTTGAATTTAAAACTTAACGACGTTCCTCCCCGTCTATCGATGTTTTAATTTAATAAGAATTCTTTGAAAGAAAACACCAATTTATGCAGTTTTCTTTCTGATTTCGCTGCGTATTTATTACATCTTGAGTTCATTCTTAGGAATGCCTAGAAAAAGGTGTAGTACAGTACAGAAGAAATAGATGCCCCGTTAGCTATGTACTGCACCAAAGAACAAGTTGTTGGCGCTGCTGCAATTTGTTTTTATAACTTTGGAGTAATACACTACAACAACGGGTACAATTTTACGGCGTCGGCATTGTGTGCTGATGTTGAATGCATTTTCAAAAGTCAATCACGTAGAATGAGGGGAATAATTCTTAATGTTCCCGATGAATCAAAGTGTGTATGCAGTTCTTGTCACTAAATTAATCACCCTCCTAAAGCGAATAGTTCGTTGCTAACAATAGCAAACTAGACCGTTGCCACTGCAATTAAAATTTAAGCCAGGTAGGACAAAAAAAGTCTAACTGTATCCTATATGCCTTCCAATGTCATGGAAAGAAAAGAAGTGCATTTTTCGACGGGTATAACCAATAAATTGTACATAGAGTAGAATTATGTATGGAGTGAGCATTGCGTTCTGCACATATTCTCAACATTAAGCTGGAATTACCGTGTGATATTGAGACAAATCCATTCTTTCCACACATTTATTTTATATGACAATTGGTTTGTTCCGCATTGGCTGCAAAAAACCCCACCTCCTTTTCGCAGAGCAACCACATAACATGAAATAATATCTAAATAAATGTGTCACAGAAGCAACAAGAAAGTTGAGGAAGCATCTCTAAAAGGACCATTTATACATAGTCATCCATCTTAACGAACAAAAATGGACCAAGATAAAGTCAGCGATTAGTAGATATTTCCCAATATCACGTGACGTACCCACCTTAATGTTGAGGACACAAAGTCTGTTCTGCACGTCTGAATGCTCACTCTATAGTCACTTTTACTCTGTGCTTGTCACTAGAGATAATATACACACACGAGCGACAAACTCATCAGAAACCTCTCTGCTTTCATAATTGTTCGGTATAATACTGTGATTAAAATTTTTAGTTAAAGAAAGACGTCTTCTTTTGCAGAGACAATTGTACTTAGTGTTATAATCCGACTTCTGAATATATAGTTCTATTACACAAGGTCGATTTCAACTTCGTGCTTTACGAAGTGATCACTGCATGACATGGGGACATGAATTAGCTGAAAGAGTGGCCGATGCTGCTAACGCAATCAAGACAATTCACTGGAAATACTACGTTTGACGGAAATATGTATACAGACGATCAGCTGACGCCATTCCTTCAACGATTATCCAGACTTACTTTATCGTACATTGATAGCACCATGACGTCTTATTTAAACAGACATGAATTTCTCTGTTGATTGAATTACTTGACTTTCAGAATTCGTCGAGTTTTCGGTAATAACGAGCACTGCATACAGAATTACTATGTTATCCCCAATGCAACACTGCTTCATACTAATACTTCAGCATACACTTACAGTGAGAGATAAACATTTTAGTACTACACCACAGAACCAATACATGCCGCTGTTATTATTAATATTTTTCATCTCGGGTCGTGGATTATCTCCTCTTTTGTCAATTCATAATCACGTTTATCACGTAACATCCATCTTCAGAATTCTTCTGAATTTCCGCCACAAAGTATAAGTGTAGCCTTGGTAAGTTCATTGTTATCTTCATAAAAATTATCTCTGTTTTTCTTCTTTAGAAGAGGGATCGAGTCCTCCTACGGGCGCGCGCGCGCGCGCGCGCGCGCGCGCGTGTGTGTGTGTGTGTGTGTGTGTGTGTGTGTGTGTGTGTTTCATCTGCTCAAATTTGGCAGGTCGCTTGCGTACAACCTAAAACTAAAGGTGCCTATGCATGAGAAAATCACCATTAAATGTTATGACGAACAATCGAATAGAAAGTGACGGGATCGTTAGATAAATGTAAATACAGTAATCATCATGTAAAGGCTCCTCAAACGCCTACCTTTCTAGAAATCGAGCAAAGATGCTTTTACAACTGTCTCTTATGTACCCATATTTTAAATACATTGTGCCGAGAGCGTAGATAGCGCAAAGGCCAACGTATCTGGCTGGGAAACGGAGAATCAGGATTCAATTTCTTATTCAGTTCTTTCCGTTTTTAGAATTAATAAGGGAAGTAAATCAATAAGAAAAGGAAACAAGTTGCCGGCCGCGGTGGCCGAGGAGATTGAGGCGCTCCAGTCACGGTCTGCACGGCCACTACGGTCGGGGGTTCGAATCCCCCCTCGGGCATGGATATTTGTGCCGTCCTAGTTCGTAAGTAGTTCATAAGTAGTTTGTAAGTTTAGGGACGGATGACCCCGTAGTTAAGTCCCATAAGCTTTACAAACATTTGAACATTTGGTACAGGTGAGGGACCGGCCGACAACCTGCAGCCGGGACCTGTCGCTGACCCACCCCCTGTCTGTCATCCACTGTCGTAGTGGGAGACCAGTTGAGTGCGTTTGTGAGTCTAGTCAAGTTCTGCTGTCATTTTTTAAATCTTTCGTCTTTAGAATACTGTGCGAACTATGTGATAATCACTTAAAAGTGTGTGAATTATGGCGGAGTGTGTGTTGAAGCCTTGTAAGGACAAGGGTGGTGAACTAAGTATTCTGACTAGGAAGGCGGTGGACAAAATAATACAGTGCAGTGGCCGGCCGCGGTGGCCGAGGGGACTGAGGCGCTTCAGTCACGGTCTGCACGGTCTGCCACTACGGTCGGGGGTTCGAATGCCCCCTCGGGCATGGATATTTGTGCCGTCATTACTCTTAGATAATTCATAAGTAGTTTGTAAGCTTATGGACTGATGACCCCGTAGTTAAGTCCCATAAGTTCTACAAACATTTGATCATTTGAACATTGCAGTGAAATTCGTGAAGATCGTGTTAAAGACACGTTTCTGGAGAATGATGCGCTTCAAGTACATAGTAAGTGTCGACAAAATTATATATTACGCCCAAAGCCACCTCAACATGAAAAAGAACCTCCAGCAAAGATTCCCCGTGAAACATTTGAACCTTATGTTTTCTTTGTGGTCGCAAGTGTGTAGATGTATCTAAATGCTGAAACCCAGCTCAAGTTTAGCTTAGTACAGAAACTTGAAATGATTCAAAGCATCCGAACGGAAGCAAATAACAGGCATGACAAGTGGGGAGATGAGGTAACTGTGAGGCTTTCTCAGGCCATAGACCTCGTCAGTTCTGATGGGAGATACCACTGGCACTGTTACCAGACATTTCGAAAGCCAGGTTCAACACAGCCCAACACAGGAGCGGCAACAACCAAAGGTGGGTCAAGCTGTGATGCCAAAAGGGAAGATGCTTTTGAAAAGCTGTGTGATTATTTGGAAGAAAATGATGAATGTCAGTATGCATTTGAAGAATTACAAAACTAAGTTCCTTCAACTTTGTCCCGAAGTTGAGCCATATACTGACAAACATTTGGAAAGAAAACTTATCCAGCGATACGGTAATAGCTTGAATTTTACAGAATTATCAGGGAAAAGAAATGTGATTTGTTTTTCTGGAGCATTTGCTAAAATTTTAACAGATAATTGGTATAGAAATCAGAACTCTGATGACGCTTAAGAGAAACAGAGAGTGGTCAAAACTGCAGCAGCTATTATTCGACGTGAGATAAAGTCGAAAAGCTACGACTATGCTCAGTTTCCAACAACTGAAGAAATTTGTAAAGGAGGAGCTGAACTGGTACCTGAAATCCTGAGTGTCTTGATAACTGAAATCATACAACCTACTTCTAAAAGACAGACACCCGAAAAATTTCAAAGAACGAAACAAATTACTTAAAGGAAAAAACTTCAATATGTCACAGTATAATAAACGCTGCACGTCCAAGATCATTTTTGTCCCCTATCCAACTTGGAACTGGTGTTTCATTGCACAGAAAATTTGGCTCAAAGACCTTGATCGATATCCTGTGCAATTTGGGTGTTTGTGTACCTTACAAGGAGGTTTTAAAATATGAGAGATCAGTCACTTCCCAAGAAAGCACAAGAATTGAGAACGGATACGTGCAGTTTGTTTACGATAATGCAGACTACAATGTTCACACTGTGGACGGCTATAACACGTTTCATGTCATGGGTGGAATTGCCTGCATAACACCTAAAACTGCTCTTCACGTAGAGGACAAGGTACTTCGTAAGTATGTTACTGCTCATCTGTTGAAAAGCGAGGCCTGTTTGATTTGCAAACTTACAGAGCCCCAAGTACATCTGGCTATTCCACAATAGTTGCTACAAACATGGCATCTCTGAAAATAAAACCATTGTCATATGGACATGCCCGAACACTTAATTTGTTTTGGTTGAGTGGTACCTGATTGGAAGGCCCAGAAAAATGTAAACCTGGCTGGAGTGGCTGCCTGGAAATGTTGTATGTTACAATTCCAAACTTCGACTGTACTGCCTCTTCCATTTATTAATTTGGCTCCTTCAAATCTGTCAATAATTTATACAGCTCTTCAAGCTGCCACAAAAGGGACCAGCAATGGACAAAGCACAACAATGGTGACTTTTGATCAGCCTTTGTACGCTAAGGCTCGTGAAATAGTAGCAGCAGCTCCTCATGACAGCCCATTGAAGTCACTCTTCATTCGATTAGGAGGTTTTCATTTGTTAATGTGGTTTTTGTCAGCGATTGGATTCATCATGGCAAGAAGTGGGTTGGAGGAGTTGTACAGTACTGTCTATGCCAAAAACAGCATTCAACAAATGATGAGCGGTAAAGTTTACTCCAGGGTCATTCGTGCCTTCTTCCTCGTCGAAGAGGCACTCATTACTGTATTTTTGAAAACTAGTGAAGCTCTCAATAGTGTGGATAAAGATGAGCTTAATTTTGTGTATTCCACTTTCGAGCGAGGTAATGGATGTTCTGAAGAGATTACACAGTCAGCTGCAGTGAAGAGCTTTAAACGTTCAAAAGAATTAGTACGAACACAAAAACTGTGGATACACTTCATAGAAATGGTTGAGCTTGTTGAATGTTTATTAGAGCTTAGAGGAGTGGGGACTTTCTACTTCACCTTCATTGTATCCATCAAATGCTCCCCATTTTCCATGCATCTGGTCACTTAAACTACGCCAAATCTGCACACGTCTACCTATAAGACTCGCTGGAACTTCTCACCTCAACGAGCCCAGTAAACGATTTGTTCGTTAATCGTGGTTATTTTACCATCCGAGGTACTGAAAAGTTTTGGTCTCGAGTCTGGAGTGACATGACCATTGAACAGGTTTTGATGAGATCCTTGAGTAGCACTGGTGGATTGACTGGAGGTAGAGGAATAACAGCGACAACAATAGCAACATGGATTAACTGCTAGCCAGCTTGTTCTCGGGTGTGTGTGAAGCAGTGGAAGAATTTGCAGGCGTGCACAGCATCTCTTCTGAGCAGCACGTAGAGCTAAGAGAGGCAAGGCAGAAAAGAAATTGCAAGGACTTGAAAACTTTTATTTCTTGGCTTGAGGAGCACAATCCGTTTTCTAAAACTCCTGAACTCTCCTCTTTATCAACAGGGGTTGTAGCAGATGAAAACGTGAACTGTGATAAAGCGTTTGAAGTTGGAACACTAGCCTTGAAAGAGATTGAAAACAAAACGTTCAGTGAGATACATTTGAAAAGAAAGTTAGCTGTTAAGTCTCTAGCCTCACTAACCACGTCTATGACAATTAATAACGTAACAGTATGTGTGAACCCTGACACTCTCTTACATCGGATGGTGTGCACAGTAAGGAGTGATGAGAGACTTGAGGAAATATTTCAGTGTGAATTATGTGCGTATCCTCCTTCTTTCTTTGACGAATCTGGCTTGATGAGGAAGGAAAGCAAATCTTCAATGGTGACTGTTTTGGTTCCAGAGTCAATTCAATCATAAATCACCCCAGATTCAGAGGAAGTGTCGTACATCATTGATGGAGGCCACCTCCTTCATCGTGTTGTCCGGCGACGCCCAGCTACCTTCAGACAGATTTGCGAGCAATACACAGACTACATAATTGCTCATTATGGACCAGCAACTGTAGTTTTTGATGGATACGAGCAAGGAAACACAAAAGATGAACACCTACGCAGATCACGTTCTACCAGAATTTAAGCGAAAGTAGAAGACTCAATCAAGGTAAATATTAATCAGAGTGAGTTTCTAGCTAATGCTAAGAACAAACTGGGGCTCATTTCTCTCTTTACAGTACACTTGCAAAGAGGTGGTTGCACTGTTCATCAAGCATTGGGTGACGCTGACGTATTAATAGTTTCAACAGCGATTGATGAAGCTAAGAAAGGAGATGAAGTTTGCGTAATTGCCGATGACACGGACATATTAGTATTGGTGACTGTCCACGCTCCACCAGAGAACAAATTAAAAATGGTCGTACCAAAGAAAGCCAATCAGCAGGACAAAGTGTACACTATTTCCGACATTCAGCGAGTCATTGGGGACATAAAAGGCGTACTATTAGCAATATACGCCTTCACAGGATGTGACACTGTATCAGCTGTCAACAAGAAGGGGAAAATTACACCTTACAAGAAAGTGGAAGGCAACAACGCCCTTCGTACGAAACTTCTAGTCTTCAATGACCCAAAAGCTGACCCCAATGCAGTGGCTAACACAGGAGAGTATTTCCTTCTTGCCATATTTGGAGCCAAGAACACTGAAGATCTAGATTGTTTTCGCTACCAGTGTTACTTGCAGGCTATTGCAAAACGGCCTATACATTCACTTTTCAAGTTGGCTGCACTTCCCCCCACTTCAGCAGCTTCCAGGCGACATTCACTTAGAACCTACCACCAAGTGCAACAGTGGTTGAATGAGGAGAAGAATCCGCTTGAGTGGGGGTGGAAGAAGATTGCCTAACACCTGAGACCGATTACAACAGTACGTCCTGCAGCTCCCCAGGAGTTACTTTCGAGTGCGCTTGTAAAGATGAATGTGTCCGTAACTGGGAGGCAGAAAGAGTGGTGTAAACTGCTCAACCATGTGCGGTAATTGCTCAGGCCTAGGATGTGATAACAGGGACACGAATATCACAGGCGAAGATTCAGAAGAGGAGGGTGGTATGTTTGAAGACGACTGAATACTTATAAGTCGTTTACATTAATTTAAGGTCGGATTTAACATTCTACCTTTTTATGCAATAGTACAATTGAACTCAGTTAACTTCAAATCTTTTGATAAAACATGGTTGCAATATATATTCAGTTATACCTATTTTCTAAAGGAAAACCTCCAAAAGCTGTAGTTTTAAAAACATTATGTTACAAATGATACAATTATATATCGTAATTGTAATACATATTATTTATGTTGGAAAGGTATTCATTCTTAGAGCGTAATTGTCCAGAGAAAGGTCAGAGTGGGTTTCTCCGCACCACAGGCTTATATGGCCTAGGCCTGTGGAAGCCCCTTTTCCCTTAAAAAGTAGCGCCCCTTGAGAAGGTGGTGAGGTTGTCGTTCCTTCAAGGGCTTATCACTAACAAGCCACCGGCCACTAAATTCGCAATCTTCTTTTACAAAACGAAATCCTGTGAATAAATGTTTCCTTAGCGATGATCCAAAAAAAAAAAAAAAAAAAAAAAAAAAAATCTAGAAAAATGCGGAAAATTGCTGCTTTTACTACCTTCGTAACTCTGGAACCGTTCACTTTAGCAAATTATGTACTAGGCCATTTTTGTTCGAAATTTAATGTATACTACTTTTGTATTTGGCACTTTTCGCGCTAAACCGCTTAGTTTTCTAAATATTTAAGAAAAACTGAAAAAACTGCTAATTTTCTAACTTCTCCCCCCCCTCTCCCCCCAAACCCGACGCTCAAAATGTTGTAACTTTTTACCAAACAATATGTGGGCTGTATGGAACAGTTTGGTGCTGGAGGGAAACTTTTACTTTGGACGTCTGGGTTTAGGTCTAACAAGTACAAATAAGTATACTCTCGGCACCAGGAGATCTAATGAATGAATTCTTACGTCAGCTACTCTGTTATTTTCAAACAGTCGGCGGAAAACAGACTTTGTTTACATTTAGAAAATATGTCTTTTCCGGGAATTAGTTTAGATGCGTTCTACGCATACAGTATCTGCAAAATCGATGCCGAAAGTTGGATTATGCTACCAGTGGTTATGGCTTCCGTGTTGTACTGCTAGTGTCGGTGTGATACAAGAAGCACACACAAGTTCTGAAGTATCTAAATAAAGTTTTCATCGCTGCGGAGCGAGCGGTTGCTCGCCGTCGGAGGTTCGAGTCCTCCCTAGGGCAAGGGTGTATATGTTGTCCTTAGGTTAGTGTAAGTAGTTTGTAAGCTACGGACTGATGACCACACCGGCCGCGGTGGCCGAGGTGACTGCGGCGCGTCAGTCACGGTCTGCACGGCCACTACGGTCGGGGGTTCGAATCCCCCCTCGGGCATGGATATTTGTGCCGTCCTTAGTGTTAGCTAGTCCATAAGTAGTTTGTAAGTTTAGGGACTGATACCCCGTAGTTAAGTCCCATAAGCTATACAAACATTTGAACATTTGAACTGATGACCATGCAATTTGGTCCGATAGATTAACAAACATTTGACTTGAAAGTTTTCGTAGCCAGTTACCTCGGCTGTTGCTCTATCGCCGTTTTCGACGAAAAGCGTTTACCGTGTCGGGATATAATGGAGAGTTGTAAAAATCTCTTTCCTCGATTCCGGAAAAGTATAGGTTTACAAAACCCCACAACTGATGACGAAAAATGCTATATGTACAATTATCTATCTGTTACAATCGACAGAGCCTGTGCTTCGGTAAGTGCCGAAGTGATGCGGAACACCACTCAATCCACGATAAGAAGATTGCAACACTGCATTGACACCGGGTTCATTTTTATTCTTTTGTATAAAAGAAGACCAATCTATTATTTTCTTATCATTCTAATTTTTGTTTTCTGTTTTTTTTATTGATTATATTGTTCTTTTTCTAGTTTAAATTTATTTTATTTTTATATCACTTCGAATATCTTCTATAAATGGACGTTCATGCCACCTTTTTTACCTTCGCTGACTTTCAAAAACCTCACTGTTACACATCATTGGATTCATCTCGATAGCCGAGATCAAAATTAAGTACCAAGTATATTATCGCATTAAAAGAAAAATGAAAGAAGTTGACCTTCATATCTCTGAATCGAAACCACCTAACAGCAAAAGATCATCATATTCTGGCCCCTGTTGTCTCATGCAACTTCTGTCTCACAAACTTTTGAGCCCTTATCATACTTCCTGAGTTATTCTTGATGGCATAGTTAGTGACTCACCCTTTATATAAGAATGGCTTTTATCACCTTCTAGACTTAAAGAATAATGTGAATATACTAGATTTTGTCTGTTTCCGAAATAAGATTTTTGTCGTGTAAAAAGAGTGATTCCATTTGTAGGTGTGGCTTGTTCTTAGTAAATTACAACACAGAAGTGTGAGACTTGTGCAGACTCATAATCTCATCTACTGAATTGTACTCCTCTGGCTCAATTTCCAGAAAATTATTTTCCAAAAATCCCACGAAGAGCCTAACCTTGTTCTCTTGGCACCATGTAATCATTATTTTTTCATGTAAATAAATCCTCAACTAACAAAATCGATCAAATGACTGAGTTCCTGCTATAGGCCCATTACGCGTAGTAATTGCACAGGTTAACCGAGCGAGGTGGCGCAGTGGTAACACACTGGACTCATCTTCGCAAGGATCGTGGTTCAAATCCACCTCGGGCCATCCAGATTTAGGTTTTCCGTGATTTCCCTAAATCACGCCAGGCAAATGCCAGGATGGTTCCTTTGAACGGGCACGGTCGATTACCCAAACACTCCGAGCGTAAGCTCCGTCGCTAATGACCACACTGTCGACGGGACGTTAAACACTGATATTCCTTCCTCTTCTCTGCACAGGTTGGGGTACGGAGCTTTGTGTACGATTTTGAAATGTGTGTGAGTAAAGAGACAAAAGTAAATGATGGCTCTTTAGGTATGAGTGGTAATATCTTCATGAGGCTTGTAGATAATTTGCTTAAACAGCAGAACCAAATTATCCCGTGACAATAAGTTTCCCTCCTGTGAATTTACTGTTCACATAAGAATTTGGAAACCTACTTAGTGGGAACTCTGCGAAACAATAGATTGGCAATGTGCTGTTAGGAGGCAGATTGTATCAAACTGGTCGACGATCTTACGATTACATAGTAGAGACAAACGAGAACATCATGCTGCCAAAACTGGTTTGACAATAAGAGAATCCACCGTATTTCTTCATATAAAAGTCAAGAACCCTTTGAAGAAGATTGTCAGTTGCTGCTAAGCAATGTGTGAATGTCTCTAGATCTGCCATAGTAAAAGAGGACAACACTTTTATGGGAGGTGTCGATTTGCATGACACGCTCGTACAACTATATAGAACAAATATCTAGGGTCATTGGTTGTGTCTTAGAATAATATTCTATCTCGTCAACATGATATAAATCATATTATATGTAGAATGTTGACATTTATTAATTCCAACAGATTTTTAATGGTAACAAAAAATGAGATTCAAAGTGTATTTTGTAAAATGTATACATATTTTTGCTTGAATAAACGCTGAATTTTAAAAAGGAAAAAATTTCATTCTTTTCTCTCTTAAGTCACACAAGTGTACTAATGATTCCATTTCAAATCATTTCAGAAATTGTAACCAAAATAATTTTTTCAAAATTTGGTTTCAAATTCGTACTTACTGTGAACTAAAGACTACCACTAGTGATATTGTTTCCATATGAAAAGCAAGTTTTAGTAAGCTGTTGGGTTACCCAACCGGCCGGATAGCAGGTTGGACCTAGCGAATGAAATACAGGTCGTTAGGTAAACCCTAATCTGCTCGGAAACGGGAAACGGCGGTCTTGGACTAGCGATGGCGGCTATCCCAGATAGCAATTAAAATACAATATTGGTGATTATTCTCCTGTGAGATTTCTTTATTTGCCCAGATCGCTTTTTTACATAAATGCTTGATGCCTAGTCCAACTCATTAAAGAGCCATTTTCGAATCTCAATTGTCCAGGCATAATAAAATGTTTAAAAGATGCAACACTGTGGCATGATATAAATGGCATGCACATATTTATCCATCCAATGTGCCTTGGTGTCACGTTCTATTCTTGCATACAGTTATCTTTCCCACATCAATAGGCAGCATGTCATGACTGCAAACGTTGCTGACAGACTGATAGATTCAGTTTTAAACACTTGCGTGTGCTTATCTGCATATAGTTCACTTCCCCACATCACCATGCAGCGTGTTATGCCTGCAAATGCCGCTGATAGACTAATGGAGCAATTGATGTGGGAAAGAGAACTGTATGCAAGAATAAAACATGACACTAAGGCACTTTGGATGGATAAATATGTGCATACCATTTATATCATGCCATAGTGTTGCATCTTTTAAACATTTTATTACGCCTGGACAATTAAGATTCTAAAATGGCTCTTTAATGAGTTGAAACTAGGTATCAAGCATTTATGTCAATAAGCGATCTGGGCAAATAAAGAAATCTCAAAGGAGAATCATCACCAATATTTAGATCGCCTCCTAAACCTAAATAATAATGTCAGGCAACTATAATGAAATACAATATAGCCACATACATCATTCTAAAAATCCATATAAAATCAGAGAATGGTCATATGGCAAATGTATTTATATGAGTGGATTCAGGAGACTTGGGAAAATCAAACGCCGTAATTACAATGTCAGTAACCCCTACAGAAAAAAGCCTATAAATTTCAGTACAATAATAATAGTGTTATAAGACTTATATTTACAATTATTGATACGTATTGTTTATCAGTAACAGTTTAAGAAGCAAATGGGCAGGATTGCACCACGCTACCCATCTTAAAAGACGCACCACGTCATTTCAATATTCTTTCAATAAACTTTGTTTTACTCTCTTGTTCTGCTTCTCGTTCAGATAGTAATATTCTTGTGCCAAACATAGATTCCACCACAGAAACACAAAACATGAACCCAGAAAAGCGCTTTACAAGTATATATGTATTTTATTATATTTAATATTATTCCTACTAACGTTCGTTTTATGTTGTAGACTGCCTCTTAAATATTTCATGGCCGACTAAAAATAGTAGATATGCAGCATAATATTTGTACAGAAACAATTACATGTATTTGTGGACAAGAACTGAATATATTTTCATAAAAAACCTTGATAAATTAAATAATAATTGTGTAACTATATTTCGACGGCGGCAGTACATTTGAACAGTGAGACACCACGTTAAATAGCTACCTGTGCAAAGAGCTTCAGTCTCAACAGATTTTAGTATTGTTAAATATATATATTTGGTTGTTAAATGTAAACAAAATTTGTAGGGATGTGGTCAAAGCATTTAATTCTGTGATCTTCAAATGTATAATATTTTGGGAGGAAAATTGTATTTTAAAGATGAGGCGTTAGAATGCGCTGAAGGATACCATTTTGGGAGCAACTAGAGCACGCTATTCGAACGCTTCGGAAGAGACTCGTGACTTGGACGTGGTGGTGAGAGGTTGTAATACTGGGCGGTCTGAAGCCGCGTTTGGAACTTGTGTTTTGAAAAGATAGGCATGTGTGGACTTAGAAAATTTACGGGACTGTGATTGCAGAACTTAGTCTCCAGTTGAAAACTGGTAGACAATGGACGACAGTAAGGCTGTGGAACTATGATAATTCAGCAATCGTGTACTCGTATGATGACAAACTGTGTTTTATAACAAATACTGTAATTAATCGCGGATTAATTTGGAACTACAATGTTCGATGGCTTTCATTACTTTACGAGTGATAATTTGGAACTTTTACTCTCAAGAGTGTGTGATACTTACTTTGGCTCTCATGAACAATAGTTGGTGAAATATTCAGTTATTTACCGATGTATAATGTAGGACCACCTCCGCATTTTCATGTCCAAAAAGAGTAATAAACTCCATTCATAAAGAGTTAGAGAATCAATTTTTTGGTTATTCAGACCTTTAATTCATGTTTGTTTAAATATATTGTTCACGTCATCATCTGCATATTGATAGACCGGAAAAACTACAGATTAATTATTGATCTAATTTAAACAGTTTAGGTAGCTGTTTAGGGCATAGAAGTTGACATACATGACTTACCACTTCGAACAGCGACAACCAGCCATAAACCTTTATCTACCCCGAGTTATATATGAGGTGCATTCAAGTTCTAAGGCCTCCGATTTTTTTTCTAATTAACTACTCAACCGAAATCAATGAAACTGACGTTACTTCTCGGCGTAATCGCCATGCAGACGCACACATTTTTCACAACGCTGACGCCATGATTTCATGGCAGCGGCGAAGGCTTCTTTAGGTTTTGATCACTGGAAAATCGCTGAGGCAATAGCAGTACGGCTGGTGAATGTGCGGCCATGGAGAGTATCTTTCATTGATGGAAATAGCCAAAAGTCACTAGGATCCAGGTCAGGTGAGTAGGGAAGAAACTGTTGCGTAACGTTAGCTCGATGTGCGGGTGCGTTGTGTTGGTGAAACAGCACACGCGCAGCCCTTCCCGGACGATTTTGTTGGAGTGCAGGAATTAATTTGTGCTTCAAAACATTTTCGTAGGATGCACCTGTTACCGTAGTGCCCTTTGGAACGCAATGGGTAAGGATTACGCCCTCGCTGTCCTAGAACATGGACACCATCATTTTTCAGCACTGCCGGTTACCCGAAATTTTTTTGGTGTTGGTGAATCTGTGTGCTTCCATTGACCTGACTGGCGCTTTGTTTCTGGATTGAAAAATGGCATCCACGTCTCCTCCATTGTCACAACCGACGTTGCGTCAACATTGCTCGGCAATATGCCACACGGGTAGCCTCGTGGTCGTCCGTTAGCATTCATGGCACCCACCTGGATGAGATTTTTCGCATTTTCAGATCGTCATGCAGGATTGTGTGCACAGAACTTACAGAAATGCCAATTCTGGAGGCGATCTGTTCAACAGTCATGCGGCGATCCCCCAAAACAATTGTCTCCACTTTCTCGATCATGTCGCCAGACCGGCTTGTGCGAGCCCAAGGTTGTTTCGGTTTGTTGTCACACGATGTTCTGCCTTCATTAAACTGTCGCATCCAACAACGCACTTTTCGACACATCCATAACTCCATCACCACATGTCTCCTTCAACTGTCGATGAATTTCAATTGATGTCACACCACGCAAATTCAGAAAACGATATGACTGCACGCTGTTCAAATAAGGAAAACGTTGCCATTTTAAGTATCTAAAACAGTTCTCATTCTCGCCGCTGGCGGTAAACTTCCATCTGCCGTACGGTGCTGCCATCTCTGGGACGTATTGACAATGAACGCGGCCTCATTTTAAAACAATGCGCATGTTTCTATCTCTTTCCAGCCCAGAGAAAAAAAATCGGAGGTCTTAGAACTTGAATGCACCTCGTATTGCCCAATTCTTATTGGTGAGTACCGATAGGAAGGTCGCACAATGAACATGTGACAATCGAAACGGAAGGGACGAGTAGCCTTGTGAGCGTCACCTAATCGCTCCTCCAGGATTGCCACGTCACGAGGCTGGTGGCCGCATCTAGAATGGGACTCGGCGGCGGTTTATCTGCGCAGCGCAGCGCTTTCGGCTCCGTCGATATCAGTGAGCCCCGGGTCTCCAGGCAGAACCTGGCGGATCCAGCGACCAGCTGCCGAGTCGGAGGCGATCGATGGCGCGGCTTAGGCACTGTAGCTCCGGCACTACTGCGCTGCTGACGTTCACCTAGACGGGGCCCTAAAGCCGATCATAGAACGTCTTCCATCTAGAGGGTGTAGCTGACCAGGCGAATCGTGCGAAATGCACTGCCGGCCTTCCAGAATGCGACGCCAAGAAGTTAGGCGTGCCCCAGTGGAGTGTGATTTTCTATCTATATAAATGATCTGATAGACAGAGTAAGTTATAATTTGCGGCTGTTTGCTGATGATGCTGTGGTGTATGGGAGGGTGTCGTCTGTGACGGACTGTAATAGCGCTGCTGACGTTCACCTAGACGGGGCCCTAAAGCCGATCATAGAACGTCTTCCATCTAGAGGGTGTAGCTGACCAGGCGAATCGTGCGAAATGCACTGCCGGCCTTCCAGAATGCGACGCCAAGAAGTTAGGCGTGCCCCAGTGGAGTGTGATTTTCTATCTATATAAATGATCTGATAGACAGAGTAAGTTATAATTTGCGGCTGTTTGCTGATGATGCTGTGGTGTATGGGAGGGTGTCGTCTGTGACGGACTGTAATAGCATACAGGTTGACTTAGACAAGTTGGTGCGAAGAATGGCAGCTAGCTCTCAATGTAGAAAAATGTAAGGTGATGCGCATGAGTAGGAAAATCAATCCTATAATGTTCGAATACAGCATTTGTAGTGAGCTTCTTGATGCTGTCGCGTCGTTCAAATATTTAGGCGTAACATTGCAGAGCGATATGAAATGGAACGAGCATGTAAGGACAGTTGTGAGTAAGGCAGACAGCCGACTTCGGTTTATTGGGAGAATTTTGGGAAGATGTACTTCACCTGTAAAGGAGACCGCGTATAAAAGGCTTGTACGACCACGTCTTGAGTATTGCTCAAGTATTTGGGATCCGCAGCATATCGGTTTGAAGGAAGACATAGAGGCGGTTCAGAGGCGAGCAGCTAGATTTGTTACCGGTAGGTTCGACCAATGCGCGAGTGTCACGGAAATGCTCCGGCAACTCAATTGGGGATCGCTGGAAGAAAGACGACGTTCTTTTCGTGAATTTTTGTTAAGTAAATTTAGAGGGCCGGAATTTGAAGCTGAGTGTAGTACGATCTTGCTGCCGCCTACTTACATTTCGCGTAAAGATCACAAAGACAAGATAAGAGAAATTAGGGCTCGTACGGAGGCATATAGGCATTCCTTTTTTTCCTCGTTAAATTTGGGAGTGGAATAGGAAAGGAAATGCCTAGTAGTGGTACAGTGTACCCTCCGCCACGCACCTTACGGTGAATTGCGGAGTATATATGTAGATGTAGATGTACTGGAGATGTTGGAGTCAATTCGGGAGGCAGCGTGCTGAACAGAGACCAAAGGATTCACAATAAAGCCCGTCCTCATGTAAGGACTATGACGAGACCAGTATAGATTTTTGCCGCCATTCCCAGCTCTTAACGCTTCTACAGCCCTCACTATTAGAGTGTGTCTGTATTTGTTATTGGGGTACAAGGAGCCCAAGATACTTCTACGTATCGCAAATGTGGTGTAGTAGCAGTGGGTGATATATCCCGGGCAGTGGCGAATATAGTATATAGGGAGCTATCTTACTGTATAGATGGAAGGATAGAAGCCAGGATCGCTATTTTTTTTTCGACAGTCTATGGTGTCATCTTCTGATCTAATTGCCATTACCCTACTTATTATACTGCTACACATAATGTCTGGTAGGTGTATTGGATGATATTTGTATACAGGTTGAATCTAAAGCCGCGCACTCGGGCTTCGCAGCGCGATTCTTCACACGCTATCAATAAAAAAAGTCTCTCACAAAATTTCGTCCTGCGCATATTTCCGGCAGTAAATGGACATCGGAGATTGAGTGGATGTGTGTCCCATACGTTAGTATGTTTCAGAATTACACTGCTATACCAACAAACCTCTAGGGGAGGTGGGAGGTGTCTTGAGGAACAGAGTGGGCATGGAAACCCATGCTCGGAAACGCCAATCAACGACGCTACGGAGAGTCTTAAGTCACAGGCACCAGCTCCTGCCGCTAGACATCCCCACCAGCAACTCCGACGCTCTATAGCGTTATTGGATCACGTTTTCGGGCATGGGTTTCTATGCTCCCTTTGTTCCTCGAGACACCTCCCACATCCCCTGAAGTTTGATGGTGTAGTAGTGTAATTCTGAAACACACTGACGAATGGGACACTCACCCATCTCAGTCTTCGACGCCCATTTACTGCCGGAAATATACGCAGGACGAAATTTTGTGAGAGACTTTTTTTGTTGCTTGCATGTGTAATTTTAAGTAAACACCCCATGATATTTTGTATCGGTTTTTCTCCTCGTATTCAGAAGATAATTTGCGAAGAAACTCCTTTACGGATATCAAGGTTTATTGTTTATATCCAATCATAAAAAAATAGTTACTTAGAAAAAAATGATGAAAAGATCTGTGTTCTTATTGACTCGCTTTAATGATTGTGCATCGGTTCGCCTTGTTTCATTTCCGCTTTTATAATTACAAGATTCTGACTAGCGCAACAATCTCGAATTCAGTAATGTACCTTTCATTGTCGTGGTAGTAGATATCTTAGAGATGGGCAAAACCGAGAACTGTCAGGAATCGAGAACTCTGTCCTCCATGACCAAAAGGAATCGAATACCAAACCGAGAAATAAATAAATAAACCGCTCAGGACGAGTTGTGAATATGAAATAAGCGTTTTCAAGATTGACTTAAAAGGATCGGAAAGACCCTATAGATTTTGTGAAAGTCCGTTGCTACCCTCCGCCATGCACCTTTTTCGGCCCTAACGAAAAATCCTTTCTCGGCTGACGTATTCTACCTATAAACTATATACCTGGCCAATTTCAGCTTCATAGGTGAAGCAGTTTTCGTGATTTCGCGTTCAGTGAGTGAGTAATCATTCGCTTTTACACATATAGAGATAAGAAACATAAGGGTGGTTTAAAAAGATACTCAAATTAAACCTGCTGCTGCTGTCATTACCGTTGTTGTTGCTTTGCTCTATGCACTCTGACACATTGTTTGTGTTTACTGTCGGGTCAGATGACACTAAAGTTGTCACAGCCTTTTCTACGTCACCGTGATGTTTTTTTTAAGAGGACGTTTTGCTCTTTTGGCATCAAAGCCATTTGAAAAAATCTGTTGTATATATTCTGGGACGGAGTCGTAAATAAATGCAGCTATTCTCTTATCAGGTCTAGGCTTTGTGCTAAGTTGTTATTTGTATATCGTAAATCCTCCGTGCAGTTGATCTTGTAAATCGCATACTCATTAAACTTTTGTGAAGCTGAGGGTATACATACTGTTCTCCATCAACAGACTTTCCTAATTTTCGATGCTCTCTGTTTAGTTGTCTGTCAGCAGCTTCTTTCTTTTTTACCTCCTCCTTCTGAGATCTGCGACTACTAAGAACCTCCACTGCAGCAGAAACATTACCAAATGTGGCTTGCAACCAAGTTTGACATCTCATTTTCAACTTTCTTCAAGAGGGCGGAACAAAGCTCAATTCACGCCATACGCCTCCGCTCCTATTCATTTCCGCTCCTTTCAGTGTACGTTCCGTCTCAGAAGATGGTGTAGTATTCATGCTAACTTCCGTCGAAGTTCCGTAAGTTGACGTAACAGATTCCTGTTTCTCTTCGTCCAGCTGTTTTTGTACGAAGTATTTTTCAGTTAGTTTCGGTCTACTAGGAACCACGAGGCTCGTCTTAACTCTCACCCAGGGTCTTCTGCATTTGCCGGCCGCGGTGACCGAGGGGACTGAGGCGCTTCAGTCACGGTCTGCACGGCCACTACGGTCGGTGGTTCGAATCCCCCCTCGGGCATGGATATTTGTGCCGTCCTTAGTTGTAAGTAGTTCATAAGTAGTTTGTAAGTTTAGGGACTGATGACCCCGTAGTTAAGTCCCTTAAGCTTAACAAATATTTGAACATTTTTTCTTCTGCATTTTCTTGCTCCAGTACGCCTTCATCTTCTTTCTGTGAGCCTGCTTCCTCTCATCCGTCCATTTAGGTCTGATGGTGTTTGTGAGAGACATTGGGAAGACTCACTGAAGGATGGTTGTCTGTAACGGGATTGCAGTTCTTCTAAGTCTAATCGCCTTTCCCCTGCTTGTCACTGTGAGGATCCCCTTGATGAGCCAGGAGTGATTCAGGCGGATCATGTGCCCATAGATCAGTCGCCTTTTCCTCATACATGTGACTATTTTTTCCTGGTGTTCATACTCATAATTGTGCCTGATTCTGTAAGTACACTTTCTTATGGGTCCTAATATTCTCCTCAGGATCTTCCTCCTTGTAAGTTCTAGTTTCTTGAGTGGGCCCTTTCAATTCATCAAGAGTCAGGAGTGATTCAGGCGGATCATGTGCCCATAGATCAGTCGCCTTTTCCTCATACATGTGACTATTTTTTCCTGGTGTTCATACTCATAATTGTGCCTGATTCTGTAAGTACACTTTCTTATGGGTCCTAATATTCTCCTCAGGATCTTCCTCCTTGTAAGTTCTAGTTTCTTGAGTGGGCCCTTTCAATTCATCAAGAGTCAGGAGTGATTCAGGCGGATCATGTGCCCATAGATCAGTCGCCTTTTCCTCATACATGTGCCTATTTTTTCCTGGTGTTCATACTCATAATTGTGCCTGATTCTGTAAGTACACTTTCTTATGGGTCCTAATATTCTCCTCAGGATCTTCCTCCTTGTAAGTTCTAGTTTCTTGAGTGGGCCCTTTCAATTCATCAAGAGTCAGGAGTGATTCAGGCGGATCATGTGCCCATAGATCAGTCGCCTTTTCCTCATACATGTGACTATTTTTTCCTGGTGTTCATACTCATAATTGTGCCTGATTCTGTAAGTACACTTTCTTATGGGTCCTAATATTCTCCTCAGGATCTTCCTCCTTGTAAGTTCTAGTTTCTTGAGTGGGCCCTTTCAATTCATCAAGAGTCAGGAGTGATTCAGGCGGATCATGTGCCCATAGATCAGTCGCCTTTTCCTCATACATGTGACTATTTTTTCCTGGTGTTCATACTCATAATTGTGCCTGATTCTGTAAGTACACTTTCTTATGGGTGCTAATATTCTCTTCAGGATCTTCCTCCTTGTAAGTTCTAGTTTCTTGAGTGGGCCCTTTCAATTCATCAAGAGTCAGGAGTGATTCAGGCGGATCATGTGCCCATAGATCAGTCGCCTTTTCCTCATACATGTGACTATTTTTTCCTGGTGTTCATACTCATAATTGTGCCTGATTCTGTAAGTACACTTTCTTATGGGTCCTAATATTCTCCTCAGGATCTTCCTCCTTGTAAGTTCTAGTTTCTTGAGTGGGCCCTTTCAATTCATCAAGAGTCAGGAGTGATTCAGGCGGATCATGTGCCCATAGATCAGTCGCCTTTTCCTCATACATGTGCCTATTTTTTCCTGGTGTTCATACTCATAATTGTGCCTGATTCTGTAAGTACACTTTCTTATGGGTCCTAATATTCTCCTCAGGATCTTCCTCCTTGTAAGTTCTAGTTTCTTGAGTGGGCCCTTTCAATTCATCAAGAGTCGGGAGTGATTCAGGCGGATCATGTGCCCATAGATCAGTCGCCTTTTCCTCATACATGTGACTATTTTTTCCTGGTGTTCATACTCATAATTGTGCCTGATTCTGTAAGTACACTTTCTTATGGGTCCTAATATTCTCCTCAGGATCTTCCTCCTTGTAAGTTCTAGTTTCTTGAGTGGGCCCTTTCAATTCATCAAGAGTCAGGAGTGATTCAGGCGGATCATGTGCCCATAGATCAGTCGCCTTTTCCTCATACATGTGACTATTTTTTCCTGGTGTTCATACTCATAATTGTGCCTGATTCTGTAAGTACACTTTCTTATGGGTGCTAATATTCTCCTCAGGATCTTCCTCCTTGTAAGTTCTAGTTTCTTGAGTGGGCCCTTTCAATTCATCAAGAGTCAGGAGTGATTCAGGCGGATCATGTGCCCATAGATCAGTCGCCTTTTCCTCATACATGTGACTATTTTTTCCTGGTGTTCATACTCATAATTGTGCCTGATTCTGTAAGTACACTTTCTTATGGGTCCTAATATTCTCCTCAGGATCTTCCTCCTTGTAAGTTCTAGTTTCTTGAGTGGGCCCTTTCAATTCATCAAGAGTCAGGAGTGATTCAGGCGGATCATGTGCCCATAGATCAGTCGCCTTTTCCTCATACATGTGACTATTTTTTCCTGGTGTTCATACTCATAATTGTGCCTGATTCTGTAAGTACACTTTCTTATGGGTCCTAATATTCTCCTCAGGATCTTCCTCCTTGTAAGTTCTAGTTTCTTGAGTGGGCCCTTTCAATTCATCAAGAGTCAGGAGTGATTCAGGCGGATCATGTGCCCATAGATCAGTCGCCTTTTCCTCATACATGTGACTATTTTTTCCTGGTGTTCATACTCATAATTGTGCCTGATTCTGTAAGTACACTTTCTTATGGGTCCTAATATTCTCCTCAGGATCTTCCTCCTTGTAAGTTCTAGTTTCTTGAGTGGGCCCTTTCAATTCATCAAGAGTCAGGAGTGATTCAGGCGGATCATGTGCCCATAGATCAGTCGCCTTTTCCTCATACATGTGACTATTTTTTCCTGGTGTTCATACTCATAATTGTGCCTGATTCTGTAAGTACACTTTCTTATGGGTCCTAATATTCTCCTCAGGATCTTCCTCCTTGTAAGTTCTAGTTTCTTGAGTGGGCCCTTTCAATTCATCAAGAGTCAGGAGTGATTCAGGCGGATCATGTGCCCATAGATCAGTCGCCTTTTCCTCATACATGTGACTATTTTTTCCTGGTGTTCATACTCATAATTGTGCCTGATTCTGTAAGTACACTTTCTTATGGGTCCTAATATTCTCCTCAGGATCTTCCTCCTTGTAAGTTCTAGTTTCTTGAGTGGGCCCTTTCAATTCATCAAGAGTCACCCGGAGGCACAGAGTGTGGAGGGTCTTACTACCGAGTTGTAGTGCTTCAGTTTTAAGTTCTTGGTTAGGTACTTGGAGGTATAGATATTCCTACAGGAATGATAGGCCCTCTCTAACTTGGTGCACCTGGCGTCTATGGCCAAGGTTTCGCTCTCACTTGCTGAAATTCATTCTCTTAAGTACTTGACTGCAGGAACCTGAAACAAATTTTGCATGTACTTTGGGACGTTTATGAAGCGTTTTGTAAGGTTCAAGCGAGGTAGGTTCAATTTCAGTGACGCTTGGAGTGGCCTGTGGTCATCTTCTTTCAAAAAAAATTCAAACGTTTGTATAGCTTATGGGACTTTACTAAGGGGTCATCAGTCCCTAAACTTTCAAACTACTTATGAACTAGATAATCCTAAGGACGGCAGAAATATCCATGCCCGAGGGAGGATTCCAACCCCCGACCGTCCATCTTCTTTCTGCCTAGTCGGTGGGAGCGTCTGGGGATGACTGTACGCCGGTGGTGCTTCTGCGCCGATTTGCTGTTATTAGGTACGAAATGAGGGAAATTAAGAAAGTGTGGGTCCAGTTAATAGCCAAGGAATAGTGTTTAACAGGAAAGGTATAGATGCGGTGACAGATATGGTTTCACAGGTGGTGCAGGATCAAGTCGCTATCAAGTCTTTCTTCTTTCAGTTATGGATTTAATTTATTGCTTATTAGCTGGGAATTTGTGTTACTTTTATGCTCACGTAGATTTTGATGGGAGATTTCAATGAGTCTACTGTTCTTTTAGTGACTTCGGATTATCGTAAATGAGCGCCAATGCTCTTGCAGTTGGCCGTTTTCTAAGTTGAATGTACTCCCGTTTCATGTTACTATAGAAAATCTCAATAATTATCTTTGTGAAATAGTTCGGTCAGCCATGTGGTGTGAGTGATACCATGCTGCAGGTTTATGGTTGGCTGTACTTCTATTCTACAGTAATTTTCAGTTTGTTTTTCTTGAATTTTGATGTGTGTAATTTATTCCAAATTTTGAGCAATTTTGAGGTACATTTCTTTGCGTTATACTGATGGGTCGCTGTGACGTATATTCGTTCAGTGTTCAGTCATGTTGGTCATCAGTCCTTAGACTTACAAACTACCTAAATTAAATTAAACTAACCTAAGGACAACACGCACATCCATGTTCGAGGGAGAATTCGAACCTCCTACGCGGGAATCCTCGCGATTCGTAACGTGGCGCTCCAGACCGCTCGGCTACTCCCGCGTGGCAAAGCATAAGCAGCAACATGATTTTAAATATCGATATATCGTACCAAGCTAATGGTTGTTGCCTGATCAATTACAACCCTAAAATATCTCCTTCATAAGTAGCACTACAGATAAAACGTAGAGCGAGAATGTTCCAGTAGATGATATCCTCAAGAAGGAGATTAAAGCAGAGATTAAAACTATCAACAGCCGACTCGAGGAACATGCGGATTTTATACTCCGTTCTGACTTGGGACTGAATACCGCGATAAAATCTCTTAAACTGAGGATAGTCGCCGGCCTAGACTGAATAATCCATGAATTCATCAAGTACCTGGGCCTATCCTCATGTGTGTGATTCAGACAATTCTCCACTATATATTTGAATTACAAATAATAATAATAATAATAATAATAAGTTGCACGCCGCAAGATTCGATCCAGCGACCTTCGGATGACCAACCCGCGCGCTTACCGCTACGCCACGCCTCTGTACAATATTACTACTCGTAGAGGTGATAGAAAGTATTTCACCGTAACGGCTTTCTTTAATTGTCGATTTTATCGACAAAAGCTACGGCGGGACTTCTATTTTAAAAAAGACAGTGAGGGTCTGTCATTGCACAGTTGACAAAGTTCCTAAAACACCTCCCCTCTTTCATTACTATGCTCGGCGTTGTTACCAACGCACTTCGTGCCAGTGCCCTGGTTTGTAAACGGGGCAGCACTGCACACGAGGTGCCGTGTCGACATGCAACTTCAGTGCATGTCTGAATTCACTCTTTACTAACCTTGTGTCTTCTGTCGTAGTTGATGTCCCATTGCGCAGGTGAAGCACATAGGTCGCACGTCCGTTGTACTTGAAGTGATGCTAAAAGAGGTGTTGAGATGTGGCTAGGAAGTACTGCACTACGAATAACTTTTGCTTTTGTAGGATGCCAGTGCTTGTTTTTATTGAAGAAATGCCAGTGAATATCCAAGCACATATATACAGACTGAGAAATGTTACAAATATAAACGTTGCATAACTTATAAACTGTCCGTGGCCCGCACTGAACTGACATGAATGTGCAAGGTATCGCGGTCGGCGCTCGACTGACTGCCGCCGCACTTCTCTGCGCGCTACAAGCCACCGTTTTGGCGACAAACGAAACTTCTAGGCTAACATTGTTCAGCTTGTATGAAAAAATTGCTGAAATGTCTTGGTCGCAGTTAGCTTTATTTCATGACGCGTTTCGAGACATCATCATAAGACTGTGGTACAAAAGAAGAAAATTACATTTTTGGATGTATATAGAACGTAATAATGATATCTATAAGGAGTATATACTATATTAATACATGTATACTTACAAAAGATTTTAAAAAACGATGGTAATTACACCATCTTGGTATAGATTCATGAATACAAATTTAAAATACCATCATGGATGTCTGGTGAAGGTGTTCAACCAGACTTACATGCTCAACTGTGGTGAGAGGGGGGAAACACCGTAACAGGTAACCTAGGCCCCATTCGCCACCAGATGGCGCAGGGTTGGCATTGGAAGTTACGTGAATAAAGCTATACATAAAACATTTTGGGTATACTATACTGTGTGCAGTCATAGAAACTGTGAAAGTTGCGTGAAAAAAAAAAACTACACATAAAACTACACATAAAACAATATACTGTGAGCAGTCATAAAAAATGTGAAAGACATTTCTAAGAAAATGTGTTAAGTCATATAAAAATACATATAACCGTGAAAGACATTTCTACAAAATGAGTTAAGTCATATAAAATTATACAAAACGCCAATTCAAGCACATCAAAAACCATTAACGGGACAGGGCGCACGACAAGGGAGGCATGGAGGGCCACAGAATAGGATTTGGCGTTGCCAAATACAGCACAGAACACATGACAAATGTTAAAAAATACGCATCCCGGCCACTGCAACGTTACAGTGACACAGCCGCTCATCACAGGCTACAAGCTGAGATTGCAGAATAATCTTTCACAATTACCAAATAGAAAATTATATGAAGGGGCAATATGTCATATAACATTTGTGCCATGATGTCGAGACAACTAACAAAGTCCGACAATATGAGTACAATCAAGGTTTAAAATCGAAACTAATGACAAAATAGGCATTATACAAGTACCATTGAATCACAAGAATTTTCGTATAAGTGGTAGGTGGATGAGGTGTGGTGATTTTCTTTTTTAGTTTATATTTTACAAAAAATATTACATGTTACATAAAACATAATATATGCTGTAAGATACAATGAACAATAGGACACATGAGACATGTCCAGTGGACAGCTGTGTTGAGGCATACATTAGAATAAGGTACAATTTTAAAGACTATAGTAGTCTCACATATTAGATGAAACATATGTTGTAAGATACAATGACCAATAAGAAATGTGACATATCTAGTGGACAGTTGTGTTGAGGCATACATTTGAATAAGGTACAATTCTAAAGACTAAAATAGATCAACCATATGTCATAGATAAATGGACATGTGTCAAAAAGAGGGGTAAGGAAAACTGATTAGCAGTTGGGTGGTTATAATAAAATGTAAAAATATTTTCAGGTTACAAAATTATACCTATGGTACAGTCATCTGTTAGGTTAAATATTGTCATATGTGGAACTAACTAAATTTGATCACATGTAGTCAAAATGGGGGTAAGGAAAATTGACTAGCAGTTGGGTAGTTATAATAAAATATAAACTATTTTCATGTTACATAATTATACCTGTGGACAGTCATCTTTTAAAAACTATTGTCATATGTGAAATTAACCTTATCTGATCACACATAGTCAAAATGGGGGTAAGGAAATTGACTAGCAGTTGGGTGGTTATAATAAAATGTAAAACATTTTCAGGTTACAAAATTATACCTATGGTATAGTCATCTTTTAAAATATATTGTCTTATGTGTAAAGAGGGATACATAAAATATTAACAATGGATAATGCCTGATGGTAAGAAAAATGTAAAGGTGTGATAAATTACAGGTTATACCTGTAGTACAGTCATATTCTTATTTGGATATAATCTAAACATAAACAAACTGAACATTCATAGTCATGGAATAATATGGCCAGTATATAAAAGAAATCTTTTTTTTTTCTGGATATTGGATAGAATCTTAGTGGTTATAAGGCAATGTCGAAAAAAAAAAAAGATTTCTTTTATATACTGGCCATATTATTCCATGACTATGAATGTTCAGTTTGTTTATGTTTAGATTATATCCAAATAAGAATATGACTGTACTAGAGGTATAACCTGTAATTTATCACACCTTTACATTTTTCTTACCAGCAGGCATTATCCATTGTTAATATTTTATGTATCCCTCTTTTTAATACTGTTATTTTTAGTGTCTGACTATGTATCATCAGATTTGGTTTAGTTACACATAAGACAATATATTTTAAAAGATGACTATACCGTAGGTATAATTTTGTAACCTGAAAATGTTTTACATTTTATTATAACCACCCAACTGCTAGTCAATTTCCTTACCCCCATTTTGACTATGTGTGATCAGATAAGGTTAATTTCACATATGACAATAGTTTTTAAAAGATGACTGTCCACAGGTATAATTATGTAACATGAAAATAGTTTATATTTTATTATAACTACCCAACTGCTAGTCAATTTTCCTTACCCCCATTTTGACTACATGTGATCAAATTCAGTTAGTTCCACATATGACAATATTTAATCTAACAGATGACTGTACCATAGGTATAATTTTGTAACCTGAAAATATTTTTACATTTTATTATAACCACCCAACTGCTAATCAGTTTTCCTTACCCCCCTTTTTGACACATGTCCATTTATCTATGACATATGGTTGATCTATTTTAGTCTTTAGAATTGTACCTTATTCAAATGTATGCCTCAACACAACTGTCCACTAGATATGTCACATTTCTTATTGGTCATTGTATCTTACAACATATGTTTCATCTAATATGTGAGACTACTATAGTCTTTAAAATTGTACCTTATTCTAATGTATGCCTCAACACAGCTGTCCACTGGACATGTCTCATGTGTCCTATTGTTCATTGTATCTTACAGCATATATTATGTTTTATGTAACATGTAATATTTTTTGTAAAATATCAACTAAAAAAGAAAATCACCACACCTCATCCACCTACCACTTATACGAAAATTGTTGTGATTCAATGGTACTTGTATAATGCCTATTTTGTCATTAGTTTCGATTTTAAACCTTGATTGTACTCATATTGTCGGACTTTGTTAGTTGTCTCGACATCATGGCACAAATGTTATATGACATATTGCCCCTTCATATAATTTTCTATTTGGTAATTGTGAAAGATTATTCTGCAATCTCAGCTTGTAGCCTGTGATGAGCGGCTGTGTCACTGTAACGTTGCAGTGGCCGGGATGCGTATTTTTTAACATTTGTCATGTGTTCTGTGCTGTATTTGGCAACGCCAAATCCTATTCTTTGGCCCTCCATGCCTCCCTTGTCGTGCGCCCTGTCCCATTAATGGTTTTTGATGTGCTTGAATTGGCGTTTTGTATAATTTTATATGACTTAACTCATTTTGTAGAAATGTCTTTCACGGTTATATGTATTTTTATATGACTTAACACATTTTCTTAGAAATGTCTTTCACATTTTTTATGACTGCTCACAGTATATTGTTTTATGTGTAGTTTTATGTGTAGTTTTTTTTTCACGCAACTTTCACAGTTTCTATGACTGCACACAGTATAGTATGCCCAAAATGTTTTATGTATAGCTTTATTCACGTAACTTCCAATGCCAACCCTGCGCCATCTGGTGGCGAATGGGGCCTAGGTTACCTGTTACGGTGTTTCCCCCCTCTCACCTCAGTTGAGCATGTAAGTCTGGTTGAACACCTTCACCAGACATCCATGATGGTATTTTAAATTTGTATTCATGAATCTATACCAAGATGGTGTAATTACCATCGTTTTTTAAAATCTTTTGTAAGTATACATGTATTAATATGGTATATACTCCTTATAGATATCATTATTACGGTCTATATACATCCAAAATTGTAATTTTCTTCTTTTGTACCACAGTCTGATGATGATGTCTCGAAACGCGTCATGAAATAAAGCTAACTGCGACCAAGACATTTCAACAATTTTTTCATACATGCCAACGTAAGGTCGCGTGTCCAACAAAAATGGATGGTTTTATGAACCAAGTGATAAACATTGTTCAGCTTATTACAAAATTTGCAAATAATTAAATTTTTGAATTATCCGAAATATATCTTAGCACAAAAGCATTACAGAAAGTATACAGATGATTTTTAATAGACATAGGAAAGTTAATTATTAATAAAAGAATCTTGAAGTTTTGGCGGACAACTAGTATAGGCGGGAGCCAATCAGATCTCAACTTGCAATAGGGTCGGAGCTTTCCCACGGGATACAAGCTCATCTACTGTCTCTCTCTCACACCCTTTCTACTATTGCGTAACACAGTACTCCAACCAAGAAAACTTGTTCAACACCTAATACACTAATATGCGAAATAAACGGCTCCATGTCAGCCCCGTCACACATCCCCTATCTAATTAAATTTTCAACATTGTATAGTTCATGTAATAACTAGCTATTTGAAAATGTACTATATAATTTAGAAATATTTTACATAATATAACTAAAATTTGAACCAAATACCCAAATTTTGTTGATCTGCAGTACATAACATATCAAAGCAGCATAGGTAAGATTTTACATAACATTGTAGAGTACAATATCATAATTATACATAATTGATATAATCTAGGTGTCAGTTCCTATTGACAATTACAGAAAACATTTTAGGTAATATAATGATAGCGACTAGTAACTATGAATGAGTTTGCAAGTTTGAAAAATCTAAGCTCAGTCTCAATAAGTTTACTTTAGAAACGAGTCAAGAAATTAATTATTTAGTTTTCTCGAATTGGAAATTTAGACTACAAAATAAGATGACACTAATTTTAAAACATGAGAATTTGCCGTCCTTTTATTTTGAGATAGCTAAGTTATCGGCGCTTTGCCATTCATTGTACATTTGATCACTTTTCTTGTTTAATGACACTTTACACTTTGCACTTATCTTGACGTGGAGACGAAGGATTGTTGCGTAAGTTCAGCAGCTGGGGTAGAGCTTGCGTCTTGCGGAGCAGCGACCACGGCGGGGTGCGGATTTAGCGATTACAGCGAGGATAGGCTCATCTGCCTGCTTCCTCTTGTCTCCCACGTCCTCATACTCTCGTTCATTTACATGAAAAGATACAAACAACGAGTGTCGGGGACTTAGACTATTAATCACAAAACTAAAATTAAATTTACAAATAATTTACAACAATATTATATACAACCTAAATTGATCATATTACAACTTTTGTGATTACATATGGTATTCATTTTGTTTCTTAGTGCTCATAATATTCCTCTAGTTCTGTTATGTTGTACAAAGCTTTATTTGTTTCTAAAGTTCGCTACTAGTGGCAGTCTGTGTCGATCCGTGCCAGCTGACGCTACGGCAACGGCCGCATCTGACTCATCCCCTGCCCGACTAGCAACGCAACGCCTGTCCGTGTGTGTGTGCGTGTAGCCATCTGGCCACTGTCCTTGTCTGGAATTCTGTTGACATCCTGCACCTCATTCATTGGAGGTCAATATACTTTCCATATACTGAGCTTAATACAAAGGTCGTAATCAGTAGTGTCTTTACCATTTTACATATTTCCTCTAAATAGACAAAACAAATGTTATTCAGAAATATTAAATCATTTAATCCAAGCAAAGTCTAGCCTGTGGTGGTAAGAAATAAATAAAATTGTTCTTTTTCGGGAATTTCGCAGCATCTTATCAGAAACTGACCAGAGACTTTTAAAGAAACATTTAAATCAGAATAATTATGTCAGACGTAATGAATATTTTGAAAATAATGTTTATTTGACCTAATTGTATACTAATCTAGACATAAAAATACAAAAAAGAAATATACAAGTCGTAATTAAAGTACAGCAAAATGTTACGTTTACGCAACTTTGGGACAATACTTCTTGCATTTGTGAATTGTTGTACTTTTACATAACCTACATCTTCTTCTTGCTTGTTTTTTTTTCTCCTCTGTTATTATGTTGTCTAAATCATCAACATAGCAAATTTCTTCCGGAAGGGAGCATTTGGGGGGTGTCCGTAAGTGCAATTTCCTGTGTCCTGAGGGGTTGCAGATTCTTTGTTTCCTTTATTCTCGGCAGCAGTATCTTCTGATTTCATTAGGGTCATGCATAATTATGATCGAAATTCCAACTGTGACTTTTTTTTTCATTTGCAAGATTGTAAATTTTCCATGAATTCCTAATTACACTGGCCATCAAGTTCGTGAAGAGAGGCCACCACCATTTCTTGCCACTTATTCAAATTGGCAATAGCATTATCGTGTAAATCAACACCACCCATATGTTGACTGTACTGAGCTATTACCCTTACTTTTCTTTTCTTTCCCACTGTCTCTTTTTACATTTTCTAACGGCGGGATGGTGCCATTGTTGGTAATTACTGCCACAGTGGAATTGTCTTCATCTGTGATCTCATCAACATCTGATGGAATGTAAGTGCAATCGATGCTGTCTGCAACCTCAAGTTCATCTTCATTCAATATGGCCGCAAGTTCCGCAGTCGGTAGGGGTTTCGTATAATAATCAGACATTTCTAAACAAGCAAAAAAATCCATGAATGTACTGTTTGCTTTCATTTATAGTTGAGCTGTGGTAATTATTCAATTCGTAATACGCAAAAGTAAATAAAATGCAAAACTTGAATAAACTGACTTACCGGTAACAGCAAATATAACACACTGAAACTGCAAGCAAACTGAATGAATATCTTTCAAACAAAGGCTAACAGTCAAACTGTTTGGTACAATGAAGCAGCCAGGTTTCACAAAATATATACTCGGCAGTCCCAAAGTTGCAACATTATTGTAAATAGCAAAAAAATAGTTTGAATTCAATCTGAGGTCTCTAAACAGCATTGTAGGATGATAACAGAAGTTTGAAAGAGGTTCACTGCATAAAATTCGTTTAAATATCATGACTTGCTAATTAGGAAGGAAAATGAAAACTTTCGCAATGAAACACACATTTTTATCCGGAAGATTGAAAATTTTAGGTGACCAACATTATAGTCAGTGGTGTAATCATAATGCCTGAACTTGTTCTTTCAGATGTTCTCTTAATGTTGCGATAAAGAAATTCGAAATTTGTGTAAGTCATTTAATATTAAAAAATACGAATAAAATGATGCGTTAGCGCCACTTTGGGCCTTAATGGGTTAAGAAAGCTGACCGGAACCTAATGGGCATCACAAGCAAAGATGCTCACACGCAACACACTCTTTTGTTCACTCGGTGGCGCCCCAGTCCGGTACAAGAGCCCACACACGAAGAAAATAGGCGTCCAGCTTAATGCCACTATGAGGATTGTCTCAGGAACTGTGAAATCAACTCTACTACCTTCAATCCTTTTGCAGTAAACATTATTTCTGTCCTGTCTCAGAAGATATACCTACCCGAAAAAAGTGGACCATCTATCAACTAAATGTCTAAAATCCAAAAAACCTGAAGGAAGACAAGATCCTCAAATTTCCAGAAAGGTAAGTGGCCATGTTTCTAACGGTATGTTGTATGTTCTCACATAGTTCTTATTTAGCAATGACATCCCATGTGTCTCAAATGTACTAATTATTTAATTTTCAAAAGTTGTAGAAATATTCGCTCTGTGTAGCAGTTAGTCGTTATCGCTGTACATAAAAATGTCATGGCATTAGGAAGTATTGTGAGATTAGGTCCGCTTTGACTGCAAGCAGCTTTTATTTAAAAAACCACAACCAGTTTCGCATCCTATAGATGCATCGTCAGATGCATAAAAGTTTTTTAAACATATCTGCCATTGTAAGGAGTCAAGTTTTCTTCACTGTAATTTTCTGCATATTCTCAAAATCACATTCTACTCATCAAGACGAAACGCTTGAATACAAACTCGATGGGTACAATAATAATAGTTATAGTTTGATACGCAAATTACGAGATCACGTCGCAAATGGAACAAGACAATCAAGGGTGACACATACTTGTGAACAAACACCTGTTTTTCTAAAATGAGATGAGGCGCCCACGTGGTAACGTCCGGCGAGAATACATTCTCTCACCCCAAGTGGTCTTCGACCCAAAAGCCACATGCCTTCTTGGGGAAATATGGATGCTTTGAAATCCTTATAGAAGCCACACAATATCGCTCTCAACAAAGGATGTTTACTTAAAGCTTTAGTACGCAGGTGGGATGCGAATGACAAGCAGGCACTGTCAAGTCTCAGAGGAAATATTTAACTGAGACGTTAGCTGACTCGCTGGCTCACTATTGGCTGACAAGCCATATGGCGTTTTAAGACGCACTATCCGATTGGTAGGTGAGCCACTGGTGGGGAAGCGCCAGCGTCATCAGAAGATATTCACAAGCAGAACGAGAACAATATTAAGACTCCCTCTCTCGCCCGCGACGTCTGTATGTGTCGTCACTAGCGGTATGACACTCTCTAGTGAATCTCCAGTGGAGAGTAGTAAGGATTATGCGTTGTTCATAGTGTTGAACGGGATACCTGGAGCAAACATAGACAAAATTAGTTCATGCTCGCAAGCGCATTTTTGAGGGGCAACATGGTAGGTTAGTCTGAGACTGACGTACCCAACAATTTATAGCCAAACTAGTATTTATAGGTCATTCTGAACTTCATCAAGAGGCAGAGAAAGTTACGATTTCAGCTAGCAGCCGGAGGCGCCGTTATCGATATTGTGTGCGAACGCTTTGAGCAAACTCCACCCATCCCCAAACAGCAATAACAAATACTCGTTTTTACCATTACGTAATATTTGTGACATTGCGACAGCCTTGAACCTAAAATGACGAAATTGAATTAATTTTGAAGTAAGCGTAGTTCTTCAGCCATTCTACCAACTTTATTTTCATTCATTAGATTTTGGGAATGCAGCCGCGCAAAATTCACTTCTTCCGCTGATATTTCGGCCGCGTACCGTCCGGCCATCTTCAGAGTGAGTCGAACACTGTCGACGAGGTGCCAGGCGTGGCCTTATAAGCCTGATCGCGGTGGCAATTCAATCTTTTTTTTTTTCCATTTCCATGGTAAATTTGATATTAGCATGGATGTAAATTTACCATGGAAATGGAAAAAGATGGCTGCCTCCCTTTTTTGAATGTACTCTGCGAGAGTAAAGGTCGGGGTGAGAGTTTAAAATAGGTAAAGATTAATTTTTAAAACTCACAACCACCAACTGCGAACCAAATTCCTAAACATGCAAAAACACTGGAACTGTGATTGCGACTGTTTGACTCGTTTCCTAGGGGATGATATCACACGTTAGCAGATTTCCTTTCCTGCATATGATTAACAACACAAATTCATAATAAAATCAAGTTCATGAGAGAAAAGGGTGTACTAACTACTATTTTTGAAAACACATAAAAGTTCACTTTATGTTGTTTATGTCACAATCCTCGAACCCTGTGGCTGATACGTCTGTACGTCGGCACATTTATCAAATAAAGTTATAGCTCGTGAGCCCCCAGACAAAATGAATATTTGTCGCAAATTGTTTTAACACCATGTGGCTGTCTCAAACACCGTTTCTGTTCATGCCTATGCGACGACACGTGTTACATTAACAAATCACAGTCACTTTAATTCAATCCGATGCACACCTTGTTCCATCGGCTAAATATTCACAACACACAGTAGCACTCGATTCAACTTGGTGCAGTCTACGACGAGCAACCACACGTGGCGATTGCCACACACAAATCTAGTCTCCACCTCGAGAGCCACATGCCGACTGATGCAGAGCGACGCCGCCCGGCCAGCTACCCCACGTGCTCCCGCCTCGTCACTTCCTGCCTACGCGCGCGCGCGCCAAAAGCTCAACTGCCGGGGTTTTTTCCCTACGTCATCAACTTCCGCATGTGAACTGTTCTAACCGATTTGCCAACGTACAGAGCTCAGCCAATACATTTCTAAAACTTTACTTAAAATCAAAATAATTACACTACACATTAAACAAATATCTTCTTAGGTTTTTATATTGGTATAAACATCCTTTGTACTGTTTATCATAATCGTGCAATTTCTTATATCACAGATAAGTGATTTAACTGAATACTTCAAGATAAAATACACAAGATTAATTGAAAATAAAATGAGAAATAGTTAATATATTATTTTTATAAACAAACATTGCCATGCTAGTTGTGTAACTGTCTCGTATTCATTGCTAATTTATTACTTTTCATTGTCAATTAAACATATTACGCCAGATGTGACTATAGCAGCTAATGTATTGTTTATTTATCAACAGGCTATTTTGTAATGAGGGTCTTAAAGGTTCCTAACTGCATCGTATTACTTCAAATGCCAGTAGTATTAGAATATTTTATTTCACGCTGTGCACTGCACTGTGCCTGGCACTCGCCATTGTCCCTCTCTCCCCTCACCGGAAACGAAACTGGAAATCCTAAGCTGGAACAAGCCACCAACGTCGGCCTGCTCGCTGGCCTCCCGTCAGCTACAAGCACACAGCAAATCTCAACATGGAGAATTTCTACCTTTGGCCTAACTATAAATTTTGTCACCCAACTGTGTACAAACATTGCTACCATAATTAATAAGGTTAAAATTGTGTAACATTTAGTGCATTGGCATGGTCAATGTTTGCAGTGAACTTCATACTGTTTAATTATCAAATGCTATTAATTACCAATATTTCTATTGGGCGGTAATCTAACAACTCCTTCGTCGAAAAGCTGATGGTAAATTAGGACATGCAGTATATCGAAAACCAACCCATAAGAATCTGTATTTACATGCCAGTAGCTGCCATCATCCCTCACAAACCGCAGGGGTCCTTAAGACATTGGTGCACAGAGCAGATTGTATATCAGACGATGACAACTTGCAGGAAGAGCTCACACACCTGAAGAGCATTATCAAAGCAAATGGATATTCGCAGCAACAGATTCGCAGAACTTTCGATGTGAGTCCAAGAATGCAAACACCAGACATGGATGAAGAAAATAATAATTATAGATCAAGAGCCTTTTTACGCTACGTGTTAAGGTTATCTTCCGGCCACCTGTGAAGATTGCAGCCTTACGCGGGTCAGTAAAGGATGATTTGTTGCTTCGTAAGTCAGGTGTGTACTAGATCCCTTGCAGAAATTGTGATAATTCATATATAGGCCAGACAACACGCACTGTCCACGAGAGATGCGTTGAACACAGAAGATATACTCGCCTATCAGTCAGCTGTAGCTAAACATTGCATAGAAACTGGTCATTTCATGAACTATAGTGATGTGAAGATTTTGACACCCATATCTTCGTTTTGGGTTGCTATATTTAAGGAAGCTGTTGAAATTAGACTGGCCAACAACTTAATAAACAGAGATAAAGATTTTAATTTAGACAAAGCTTTGAACCCTGCACTTGGAGTACTGAAATTGCAGAGAAGACGTGAAGGTCTTGCCGCCGCCGAGCATGTATCGATAAGTGAACACCGGAGCGCTTCCGCCACGGGGGCGCACGCGTGTATTTCGATTTGCAGTAAACCGCCGGCCGCGGTGGCCGAGGGGACTGAGGCGCTTCAGTCACGGTCTGCACGGCCACTACGGTCGGGGGTTCGAATCCCCCCTCGGGCATGGATATTTGTGCCGTCCTTAGTTGTAGGTAGTTCATAAGTAGTTTGTAAGTTAAGGGACTGATGACCCCGTAGTTAAGTCCCTTAAGCTTAACAAACATTTGAGCATTTTGCAGGAAACCAGCATCTGTGACGCGCACGCGCATTGCCACCGCGATCAGGCTTATAAGGCCGCGCCCGGCACCTCGTCGTCTGTCTTCGACTCACTCTGAAGATGGCCGGAAGGTACGCGGCCGGAATATCAGCGGAAGAAGTGGATTTTGCGCGGCTGCATTCCCGAAATCTAATGGATTATACTTTACGCCGCGAAAAGATCAAAATGCACAACTTTATTTTATTTTAAATTGTTTATACGTTTAATCTATCCTTTCAACCTATCCGGAGCTTTTTGTTTTCGGTAAATAGCGACATCACTTTAGTACCCGAACTGATTCTCACTAGCTACAGTTTGTTAATTTTAAGATTTTTTCTTACAGGAGACGTCATCTACGTCTATCTAATTGATAAAGTTTCACCGATTGTAGGTAGGCAAGAAGCATCTTCCTGACTTCTACGTGACATGCTGTTGACGTGTTCCTTTTAGGAGCTGCGGCTACAGTAAATAGTCATATCAGTCCATTGTGCACTGTAAATAGTTGGAAGAGCAGTATAAAAATCTCAACAGCATAGTGTAGTGAGACAGATTTTTGCCCCACTACTCTCCCGCGCTATTAAAGTTTGCGTACTAATGTAAACGATTTATTGAATGTTGAGTAATGATTTTTATGATCTGATACTTAAAAAAATGTTTTATGTTTGTTTCATGGTCGATCGAGGTACTGCAATAAACAGGAGCAGCGTCGCCGCAGCACCGACCGGCATCACAGAGCTGGCCGTTATCTGATGTTAGCCGACGGTCACGGGGCAGCGTACGTCTCTGCGCCTTCTTTATTGCGGGACATCGATCGTTTTCATATTGCTGTGGATGTTTGTCAGTTCAACTTACGTCCTTGTAAATGTATGGTCGGATCAGAAGCAAATAGTATATACTGGTATTGCAATAAGACCAGCCGGCTGCGGTGGCCGAGGGGACTGAGGCGCTTCAGTCACGGTCTGCACGGCTACTACGGTCGGGGGTTCGAATCCCCCCTCGGGCATGGATATTTGTGCCGTGCTTAGTTGTAGGTAGTTCATAAGTAGTTTGTAAGTTTAGGGACTGATGACCCCGTAGTTAAGTCCCTTAAGCTTAACAAACAAGAAGACCAATACATCAGCATCTACATCTACATACATACTCCGCAATTCACCGTAAGGTGCGTGGCGGAGGGTACAACTGTACCACTACTAGGCATTTCCTTTCCTATTCCACTCCCAAATAGAATGAGGAAAAAAAGAATGCCTACATGCCTCGGTACGAGCCCTAATTTCTCTTATCTTTGTGATCTTTACGCGAAATGTAAGTAGGTGGCAGCAAGATCATACTACACTCAGATTCACATTCCGGCCCTCTAAATTTACTCAAGAGAAATTCACGAAAGAACGTCGTCTTTCCTCCAGCGATCCCCAATTGAGTTTGCCGGAGCATTTCCGTGACACTTGCGCATTGGTCGAACCTGCCAGTAACAAATCTAACTGCTCGCCTCTGAACTGCCTAAACATGTGATGTTTGACTGAAGAAGAGTTTTAAATATTACGTCATGTACTTGGAATGATTTATTATTTAATGTGAAATATGGAAAACTCCAATACATTATTTTATCTCCTACATCTAGGAAGAAAACACCATCAGTTTGAAAACTTTATAACAGACTTTTGAATTTCAAGACGCATTCAATTGAAACAGTGGTATTTTAAATGTGAAACCAAAATATAGTAGGCAGTGGATTTTCGCTCGAACACCAGTTTCATGACTGAATTGGTGGTAAAGAGTTTAAACATTGAATGTGAAGTTATATACTGGCCTTTTATCTTTCTCCCGCGGGTATAAGGATCTGTTTTTGTTTAAGTAAAGACAGAAATATAAACTATTATATACATTTTTTTATATTAGGCGGTGGACATAGACTTCGGAGGGAAGTTCGGTGCCACGGTTCACGAGAGGTGTTAAGTTGCTAGGTGACGTTAGAAAACTTATAAATATTTACTTTACAACTGATTATGAGAGCTATGAACAAGTTTTTGAACCAAATTTAGGACGAGTTTGGGATGTTACGAGATTATTTTGACATTTTAAAGTTCTTCATCATCTTTTCTCTTTGTCTCACCGCAATAGGTGAGGCCTCCACTTCGTTCGACGGGGAAGTCTTACGCCGCCTGACAAGCGCTGAGGAGACCTCCCAATCCACCACGGATTGACAGGCATCCCCTCTCGACCTGGTTGGCTACAGCTGCAGGCTGATCGGAGGGCACAACAGACGCACAGGGCGTCTGAGGCACCCCCGCGAGCGGCCCACAACAGCGGCGCCCACCCACCGCAGGGTCAAGCGTTGACAGTAGACCAACGCCGCCTCGAGCTGCGAGCGAAGAGTCATCAACTCTGCCTGCATCCGTTCGCAGCAGTCACAGTTCCTAGCCATTGCCGCGCTGGAGTAGCCGAGCGGTCTAAGGCGCCTCGCTGCGAAGCGCGCGGTTGCTCGCCCACGGAGGTTCGAGTCCTCCCTGGGGGAAGTGTCTGTGTGTGTGTGTGTGTGTGTGTGTGTGTGTGTGTTGTCCTTAGAATAGTTTACGTTAGTTTAAGTAGTTTGTAAGCTAAGGACCGATGACCACGTAGTTTGGTCCGATAGATTTACAAACATTTGAACATTTTTCATAGACATTCCAGAAACCTATTTATATATCAAATAAGTACTACTTTTGTAAATAATTATTCAAATATAAAATTTGTAATACAAAAATGGAAAAAATAAAAAAAGAACCCTCCGGTATTAATATACAAATCCATGTCAAATATCAATGACTCCGACAAGAACTTTAGGAAATACATAATTCTGAACAAAAGTTCCACAATGTTGGGATGGACGACACGCGTGATCTATATTTTTATTATATGCGGTATATGAATTTATATAAATTTTACAATGTGGCTAGCTTGCTACTAAAAAAATGCAAATTATGTGTATGTGTTTGTGTGTGTTTTACACACCAGATATTAAAAACTGGTGTACAAATACCCACTAGTATCAGACTGCACCATTATGACAAAATTTCAAAGCAATCGTTCAAGAACTTTAGGAGATTAACGATTTTGAACAAATCAACATTTACATTTTTATTTATATAGATGATGGCTGTATGCAGATGTGCGTCTGTCATTTAAATATTAAATCGCTGTCGTGGTTGTGGCAGTGGCAGCAGACATGAAAACGTTATCTCTTAATATAATCAGAGTCCACGTTTATCCTGCGAATCACTGCATTGACCACTGCGTAATTAGCGCCACCAACGTGGATATGGGCAGCCTAATTACTGCTCAGCACATCACCGGCATCACAATGAGGGGCCGTAATAGGCTGGTAATTAACGTGCTATTACGATTTCATCAAAACAAATAAGGTGAAATGAAAAACCGCCCAACGCCGAGCAATGAAATTTCTATAACGGTTTATCTGAAGTTAACAACATTAAAAAGAAATGACGAAACAAGAATCAAGGTGTATGATGTTAGATGCTTCAGAGCAATGTTAAAAGTGTTTTGTAGATTCAGTTATGAAAAGTGGAAGAATATAAATCTCTTCAAATATTTTATCCTAATATAGAAGGAAGAAATACGTTGAATGACTCTTCTAGAAACGAACACTCCCGAAACTTGGATAGTAGCCCATATGGTGATGTGAACGCCTGTCATGCTCTATCTGCCACTGGAATTGATTGAAGAAAAAAAATGTTTGTATAACTTATGGGACTTATGGGACTAATTGACAGTAAGTCATCGAGTAAAACAGAAGTGATATCTGGCGTTCCACAGGGAAGCGTTATAGGTCCCCTACTCCTCCTCGTGTTTATAAATGATTTAGGAGACAATCTTAATAGCTTCCTTAGACTGTTCGCGGATGATGCTGTCGTTTATCGGTTAGTAAAGTCAACAGAGAATCAAAAGAAACTGCAAAGCGATTTAGACAAAATTTCTACTTGGTGCGAAAATTGGCAATTGACACTAAATAAAGAAAAGTGTGAACTAATACACATGACCACTAAAAGAAATCCGCTGAACTTTAATTACGCGATAAATCAGTCAAACCTTAAAGTCGTAGATTCTACCAAATACCTAGGAGTTATAATTACGAACAACTTTGACTGGAGAGAACACATAGAAAGTATTGTGGGGAAAGCGAACCAAAGGTTACGTTTCATCGGCAGAACACTTCGAAGATGCACCAGCTCCACCAAATACTGCCTACATCACATTTGTGCGTCCTCTCCTGGAGTATTGTTGCCCCTTGTGGGACCCTCACCAGATGGGACTGACAGAATATATTGAGAAGATTCAGAGAAGGGCAGCTCGTTTTGTTTCATCACGTTCCGGGGGGGGGGGGGGGAAGCGTCACGGAAATGTTGCACGAATTGGGGTGAAAATCATTAAAAGAAAGACGTTATTCATTGCGGCGTGATCTGTTTGCGAAGTTTCAATCACCGACTTTTACTTCTGAATGTGAAAATATTTTGCTAGCACCCACCTATTTAGGGAGAAATGACCATCCCAATAAAATAAGAGAAATCAGGTCGAAAACGGAACGATTTAGGTGTTCTTTCTTCCCGCGCGGTATTAGAGAATGGAACGGTAGAGAAAAGTTATGAAGTGGTTTATGAACCCTCTGCCAGGAACTTAAATGTGATTTGCAGAGTATCTATGTAGATGTAGAACTACGGGGTCATCAGTCCCTAAACTTACAATATACTTACGAACTAACTTACACTAAGGGCGGCACAAATATCCATGCCATAAGGGAGCCAGCCGCGGTGGCCGAGGGGACTGAGGTTTGCTCCAGTCACGGTCTGCACGGTCACTGCGGTCAGAGGTTCGAATCCCCCCTCGGGCATGGATATTTGTGCCGTCCTTAGTCTTAGCTAGTTCATAAGTAGTTTGTAAGCTTAGGGACTGATGACCCCGTAGTTAAGTCCCATAAGTTCTACAAACATTTGAACATTTTGAATTTGCCCTAAGGGAGATTCGAACCCCCGACCGTAGTGGCCGTGGAGACCGTGACTGGCGCGCCGCAGTCCCCGCGGCCACCGCGGCCGGCGAATTGATTGAAGGTCTTCGTGGCGCTTTCGAGCTTGCTAAATGGACATGTACGGGAATTTCCGGTTTTTATTTATTTACATTTTCTCTATCACTCCTGTCATATGAATTTCACGCTCACGAACAATATTCAAGTGTTCTTCGAACGAGTGTTTTGTTGGTGGAAGATTCTTCCAATAAATTTCCTTTTCAAATAGCTACAAGTCTTCTAGTGATTTTTCTGCAGTCGTATAATCATATAATTAGGTATAGTTCTTTCAACGAAGACGTGCTCTACATGAAGTTCTCATGCAACAAGACACAACCCATATGTGCTGAAATAACACCTTTAAGATTAATTTTTCCAGCTGTAGTATTCTAGACAACGAAACACATGAACATTATTGAGTTGATGTGATTACAAATGGTTGAATCTGCTTATAATGGGGAATGTCATATCTTGGTCAATTGCCGGCCGCGGTGGCCGAGGAGACTGAGGCGCTTCAGTCACGGTCTGCACGGCCACTACGGTCGGGGGTTCGAATCCCCCCTCGGGCATGGATATTTGTGCCGTCCTAGTTCGTAAGTAGTTCATAAGTAGTTTGTAAGTTTAGGGACTGATAACCCCGTAATTAAGTCCCATAAGCTTTACAAACATTTGAACATTTTTTCTTGGTCAATTTAAGTTGTCTGAAGCATTACATGGATTTTTTACAGTAGATTATAATTTTTGTCCGGAGCGTAACTGATAAACATCGAGGAAGGACATTTAACGGTCACATCGAAACAAAATCTCTGATAAAAGAGGCAATAATGTTAACCTGATGAAAACACGAAGTGATTGACAAGGTAAGTAAGTTGGGCTGCTAACCGTCTCGGTATTCCTGGACCTTAACCGTTATGATCCATCTTGCCCCACTATCAAGACACAACTTTGTCCAGAGTTTATTAAATACATTTATGTGCATGTCTCAAATACTGAAGTAACGCCTTCTGTTAGTGCAGATGTAAATTCAGCCTCGGTTGCTTTTATTTATATCTACAAGTTTACGTAGACAAGTTCTTTTTTTATTGTACAGCTAAGGGACCAAGCTCCCTAGACTTACAAATTGCTTAAACTAACTTATGCTAAGAACAAGACGTACACGCATGCCAGAGGGTGGACTCGAACCTCCGAGAGGGAGCGGCCGCGCAATACGTGGCAATATGCCTGAGAGAGTACGGCATTATATTTGTACGACAAATCATACGAATAGATTGGCCGTAGCATAGACAATTTGTAAATTTATGATCAAAGAAGACCCCAAGGAAGAATTGGTAGTTGCTGTTGCAGAACTGACAACTTCTGAAGTGATCAAGCATCATGAATACTTAACTTCTCTTGAATGTACCGTAAAGCTGAATTGTCGGTAAGTCTCGACCGACGGACGCAAAATTAATCAAAGGATTTTAAAAGAGAATTAAAGGGCCAAATAATAAGTATTTTGTGAGAAAACATACTGTAGTCAGCTTGAAAAAAGAACAAAACAGAACCTGAGAAAGTTGAAACAAATACTTACAGACGTTGGATCGTAACAAAGGTCCATTGAATTTACGATAAATGCTAGAAGGACACAGAAAAGACTAAAAGAAAATAGAAACTGAAACAAGCATTACGTTGTGCAACTTCATGTTTTCGCTGCGCAATGACTGTTCAAAGAAGTTTCGGGCGTGCTGCCGCATCAAGTTGTCTTCATCCAATATTTCGGCTGAGAACCGCCCAGTCATCTTCAGAGAGAGTCGAAGACTGACGCTCCAGCACACGCTTCATGCTTATAAACGCGCAGACCGCGCTGCTGCGCATGCGGCCACAGATAAAATAAGGCGCCAAAGACGTTACTCGGCGGCAAGGAAGTACACGTGTGTGTAAATTATGTCTGCGACTGCACGGTCAGTAATTGCGGAGAAATCGATGTGTTATGATCTGTGCTGTGGCGGCTTGTAAATTTATTAAAGGAACTGCCGGATTCCAAGATTTATCTAAACTGAAGCCGCTGTCTCTGCTAATTAAATTCGTCCCCAAGAGAATTTCAATTGCTTCTTTCACCACTGAGTTCCAGAGATGAAGAGCAGGCTTAAATTTTGACGTTTTCGTACGTAATTGAGTGTCCAGTATCAATACAGTGCTCTGCCACTGCCGATTTATAAGGTTGTAAAAGACGGTTATATCTTTGGTGTTCCGTGCATCTTCCCTGGACTGTTCGTGTAGTCTGTCCTATGTACAAAAGGCCATATTCACAGGGGATCTTGTAAACCCCGGCCTTGCAGAGCTCCAAATCATCTCTGATAGAACCCAAAAGTGCTTTGGTGGGGGCCGAAAAATTACCATTGTGTTTGTTCAGAATCCGTCCGATTTTCAACGACAGACTCGCAACATATGTCAGAAAGGCCATGGATTTAAAATTTTCTGCATCATCTTCTACGTGCTTTAGACGTACCGTTGTGTTCATACGTAGTGTTTTATCTGCTGTGGAGAGTACCCGTTTGCTTCAAAAACTCTCTTCAAGTGTAGAAGCTCGTCCTGCAGACTGCTCTCATCAGCAATGACGTGTGCTCTATGGACAAGTGTTCTAAGAACACTCATCGTCTGGGATGGATGATGGCAGCTATTTGCATGTAAGTATAAACCAGTATGCGTCAGTTTCCGATATACTGAATGTCCTAAAGTGCCATAGTCTTTGCGTCGTACCATTACATCCAGAAATGGAAGGCATCCCTCATTTTCGACTTCCATTGTAAACTGGAATCGGTTATTAATGGAATTCAGGTGGTTTAAAAATTCTTGTAACTTCTCTTCACCGTAAGGCCACACAACAAATGTATCATCAACATACTTCCAGAACACTGTGGGCTTCAATCTGGCGATTCCAGCACCTTTTCCTGGAAGTCCTCCATAAACATATTGGACATCAAAGGGGACAAGGGACTACCCATGGCGACACCGTCAGTTTGTTCAAAGAACTCGTATTGAATGAAAAATATGTCGATGTCACGTTTGAACAAGGCTGAAATCTCTTTGCCAATAAGAGATAATGAGGAACCTTAGTAAATAAGGACACTATATCAAAACTGACTAACAATTGAAATCAAATGTTTGTATAGCTTATGGGACTTAACTACGGGGTCATCAGTCCCTAAACTTACAAACTAGTTACGAACTACCTAATACTAAGGACGGCACAAATATCCATGCATGAGGGGGGGATTCGAAACCCCGACCGTAGTGGCCGCGTAGACCGTGACTGGAGCGCCTCAGTCCCCTCGACCAACGCGGCCGACACTAACAATCCAGAGCTGTACAATTTCAAAGATTTTAGTCTGGCAATGAAGTCAGCGGAGTAGCTCGGTCCGCAAGTTTATAAGCACGAAGTCCGTGCTGAAGCGTCAGTCTTTGACTGCCTCTGAATATGGGAGAACGGTTCTCAACCGAAATCTATATCTATAAATGTGAATGTCTGTTCGGTGTACGTTTATCACGTCTGAACTACAAGACATAAACAGCTAAAAATTTTTACAGTTACTAATGTCTACCCGGGGAAGGCTTTAGGCACGGTTTAATGGTGATCGGATAGATATTTATATATTAATGTGAACGTCTGTTCTGTGTACGCTTATCACGTCCGATCGACAAGACGCAGATACTTAAATATTTGTACAGTTACTAATTTATACCTGAGGAAAGTTTTAGGCACGGTTTTATAGCGGTCTGCTGGATATTTAGTAATTTGAAGAATGCGGAACAATAATTACTCTTTGAAAATTATATTTACTCTTTCAAAATGGTTTTATTGGTTACATTGTTGCTTGAGGGTTGATAATGAACAAAGGGTGGAGTATATTGAGATGGAAAGTTATCGTTGTATATGAAATTCTACGTGTGTGTGTGTGTGTGTGTGTGTGTGTTAATATTTCGCTCTGCAGCGAAAACTACAGAACGCAAACGAATGGTCTGTATGTAATTGTTGTCCGAAATCTCCCGTTGTATACGATAGCAGTTCCATACCGGTAGTTATAACGGGGTGCAAGATATACTGGTTGAAAGTCGTTAAATTATAAAAATAAAAAAAATTCGACTGAAGGCCACCGATGACGTTTGTGACTCTATAGCAAGGAGGTTACATACAGCGAAACGTGATGCCACAGACCATACTGTGGTCTGTGCATACTACAATGTCTTCAGGTCTTTCTCTGTAAGGATAAGCATACGAATAAGGAAATATCAGAATAAATAAATAAAGCAGCAAAAAGAAATTTCTTTTAATACATCGCTTTTAAAAAAATCGATTCGACGTTTCGCGAATTACATCAAGTGATCGATCTGTGATATTACTACAATAATTAGTTGAATTTCGTGATTGGATTCTTCAAAAGAGTGCATCTTAACGCGTGACTTTTCTACACTACTTACTTTCCTGATAAACGGTAAGTGCATGGACTTCTGCAATCTGATGGGAATATTTTTCCGTTCCGCTTTATCAGCGACATTTCCTCAAAAATGAGTGACATTAATTTATTATATATTCTCTGATAAACATGACATGTTTTTAGAAAAAAAGAGGTGGGCAGAGAGAGAAGGGATAGAAGTGCTAATTCAAGGCTTGAATAAATAAATAAATTCCCGGGTAACGCCGGGTTTTTAGCTAGTGTTAGATAAAGTCAACTTTATGCGGCTACACACACGAAACTTCTTTGAACAAGCATTAAGTTGTCAAACATGAAATGTAAATGTTCATGACGATCCTGATTTAAGTAAGAGTAAATGAAAATGGAAGGCAAAATACTAATGTGCATGTCTACTAATTAACAGATACCAATCACCATCATTCTTGACATTAACTATTCCGATTTCACAACGTGCATGTTGAAAACTTGACGATGCATACTCTGTTCGGTGGCAACTTTAAGATACTTGCCCACCGTAACGAAAATTATGAACGACATTAATTGAGTTAGGTAGCGAACAGACTTCCCTGGGAAGTTGGGAGAGTCAGCTCCCTAGCCTTCTGCTCTGAGCGCACTGTGGCGCCCGACTCGCCGAGAATCGCTAACTCATTTCACAGCGCGTCGCTGGTAAATGGAGGAGCCGGCCAGTCTAAGAGTGCCGCCGAGGATCTCGCAAAGTGTTAGAGTGCGGTGGGAAATTAAATAAGGAATTGAGCTTCAGCGCACACGCCTCGCCGGAACGTGAGCGGAGATTAAAGATAAACGGGAATTCGGCTCCAAACTTGAAGCTGGGAATTAGGTGTAACGGGGCCCATGATGCACAGCCCGGCGCCTTCCACGCTACTGTGGACGGAATTGTGGTAAACCAAGACTGAGACAGACAAGAACTATTCTAGTAAAAAGCATTCAATATTGGCTACAAAATTAAAATTCCAAAGCTTTTAAACATTAATTTCGCCCAGATTATACACTCCCGGCCATTAAAATTGCTACACCACGAACATGACGTGCTACAGACGAGAAATTTAACCGACAGGAGGAAGATGCTTTGATATGAAAATGGTTAGATACTCAGAAGCCGGCCGCGGTGGCCGAGGAGACTGAGGCGCTTCAGTCACGGTCTACACGGCCACTACGGTCGGGGGTTCGAATCCCCCCTCGGGCATGGATATTTGTGCCGTCCTTAGTCTTAGTTAGTTCATAAGTAGTTCGTAAGTTTAGGGACTGATGACCCCGTAGTTAAGTCTCATAGACTATACAAACATTTGAACATATGATACTCAGAACATTCACAGAAGGTTGGCGCCGGTGGCGACACCTACAACATGCTGACATGAGAAAAGTTTCCAACCGATTTCTCATACACAAACAGCAGTTGACTGGCGTTGCCTGGTGAAACGTTGTTGTGGTGCCTCGTGTAAGGAGGAGAAATGCGTACCACCAAGTTTCCGACTATGATAAAGGTCGGATTGTAGCCTATCGAGATTGCGGTTTATCGCATCGTGACTCTGCTGCTCGCCTTGGTCACGATCCAATGACTGTTAGCAGAATATGGAGTCGATGGGTTCAGGAGGGCAGAACGGAACGCCGTGATGGATCCCAACGACCTCGTATAACTAGCAGTCCAGATGACAGGCATATTATCCGCATGGCTGTAACGGATCGTGCAGCCACGTCTCGATCCCTGAGTCAACAGATGGGGACATTTACAAGACAACAATCATCTGCACGTCCAATTCGACGACACTTGCAGCAGCATGGGCTATCAGCTCGGAGACCATGACTGCGGTTACTCTTGACGCTGATTCACAGACAGGAGCGCCTGCGATGGTGTACGTTGCGAACGTAATTTTTTCGGATTAATCCAGGTTCTGTTTACAACGTTATGAAGGTCGCATCCGAGTTTGCGATATTGCGGTGAACGCACATGGAAAGCGTGTATTCGTCATCGCCATACTGGCGTGTCACCCTGCGTGATGGTATGTGGTCACGGTCACCTCTTGTTAGCATCGACGGCACTTTGAACAGTGGCCGTTACGTTTCAGATGTCTTTCAACCCGTGGCTCTATCCTTCATCCGATCCCTGCGACACCCTACATTTCAGCAGTATAATGCACGACCGCATGTTGCAGGTCTTGTACGGGTCTTTCTGGATACGGAAAATGTTCGACTGCTGCACATTCTCCAGATCAATTGAAAACGTCTGGTCAATGGTGGGCGAGCAACACGCTACTCACTGCTCTTGATGAACTGTGGTATCTTGTTGAAGCTGCATGGTCATCTGTACCTGTACACGCCATCCAAGCTCTGTTTGACTCAATGCCCAGGCGTATCAAGGCCGTTATTACGACCAGAGGTGGTTATTCTGGGTTCTGATTTCTTAGGATCTATGCACCCAAATTGCGTAAAAATGTAATCACATATCAGTTCTAGTATATTTGTGCAATGAATACTCGTTTATCATCTGCATTTCTTCTTGGTGTAGCAGTTTTAATGGCCAGTAGTGTATAACATTAATAAATACAGACATGATACAAATGAATGACTGGCAAGTTCCTATCAAAATATGTACTTTCGAAAAAATTGTTAACAGCTCAGATGACACATTGAAGAGTGCTTGCCACTTAAAAATGTCTAAAGACCGCGAAAAGAAAGAATTATAAATAAACTTTCTGTGACACAAACAGCAGCAAGCGGTACTACAGCAAGCACTGCTGTGTGCCAGCGTCGCTGTGACTGGGGCGGCGGTGACGGTGCGTGGTGATGATGTGATTCGCGAACCGATCGTAAGAAGCGGCTTCTCAGTGCACAAGCGCTATTGCCCTATTATCAGCCTGTGTGCCCTCATCAGATATACAGTGTCCAACGAAATCGCAGGCTCGGCTATCTCTCGCCAACTCAGACTGTGTGTACTAGACACGAGATTGTCGAGTGCGTAAGTGGCACCAGAGCCGCAATGTGCGTTGTCAGCGCCTCGGTGCAGCTGATCTTAGAGTAGCCGATCTTATCCTCGCCTCGCTAAAAGTCAGGTCCTCAGACACAAGTTTCAGAGTGGCATCTGAAAACAGAGTCAGAATTGTTAAGTCCCGTAAAGCGGAATAAATGCAAGATCCAAAATCGAATATAACTACATTGGAGATCTCTATCTAGATGGTTCAAAAAAAAAAAAAAAAAAAAAATGTTCAAATGTTTGTTAAGCTTATGGGACTTAAATACGGGGTCATCAGTCCCTAAACTTACAAACTACTTATGAACTACTTACGAACTAGGACGGCACAAATATCCATGCCCGAGGGGGGATTCGAATCCCCGACCATAGTGGCCGTGCTGACCGTGACTGGAGCGCCTCAGTCACCTCGGCCACCGCGGCCGGCTATCTAGATCGAACACCGGGTGACTACTCCTCGTCCAAAACGATACTGGAGAGCCGTTCTCTACCCGCAAAACGCCAGGACATGCCCTCACTACACTACTGGCCATTAAAATTGCTACACAAAGGAGAAATGTAGATGATTCAATGGACCAATATATTATACAAGAACTGACATGTGATTAAATTTTCACGCAGTTTAGGTGCATAGATCCTGATACGACTGGGCATTGAGTCAAACAGAACTTGGATGTCGTGTGCAGGTACAGATGCCCATGCGGCTTCAACACGATACCACAGTTCATCAAGAGTAATGAGTGGCGTATTGTGAAGAGCCAGTTGCTCGGCCACCATTGACCAGACGTTTTCAGTTGGTGAGAGATCTACATCTACATCTACATAGATTCTCTGCAAATCACATTTAAGTTCCTGGCAGAGGGTTCATAAACCACTTCATAACTTTCCTCTACCGTTACATTCTCTAATACCGCGCGGGAAGAAAGAACACCTAAATCGTTCGGTTTTCGACCTGATTTCTCTTATTTTATTGGGATGGTCATGTCTCCCTAAGTAGGTGGGTGCTAGAAAAATATTTTCACATTCACAATTAAAAGTCGGTGATTGAAACTTCGCAAACAGATCACGCTGCAATGAATAACGCCTTTCCTTTAATGATTTCCACCCCAATTCGTGCAACATTTCCGTGACGCTTCCCCCCCCCCTCCCCGCCCACCCGTAACGTGACAACACAAAACGAGCTGCCCTTCTCTGAACCTTCTCAATGTCTTCCGTCAGTCACACCTGGTGAGGGTCCCACAAGGGGAACAGTACTCCAGAAGAGGACGCACAAGTGTGATGTATGCAGTCTCTTTGGTGGAGCTGGTGCATCTACGAAGCGTTCTGCCAATGAAACGTAACCTTTGGTTCGCCTTCCCCACAATATTTTCTGTGTATTCTCTCCAGTCAAAGTTGTTCGTAATTGTAACTCCTAGATATTTGGTAGAATTTACGACCTTAAGGTTGGACTGATTTATCGCGTAATTAAAGTTCAGCGGATTTCTTTTAGTGGTCATGTGTATTACTTCACACTTTTCTTTATTTAGTGTCAATTGCCAGTTTTCGCACCATGTAGAAATTTAAATCGCTTTGCAGTTGCTTTTGATCCACTGTAGACTTCACTAACCGATAAACTACAGCATCATCCGCGAAGTCTAAGGGAGCCATTCAGATTGTTTCCTAAATCGTTTATAAACACGAGGAAGAGTAGGGGACCTATAACGCTTCCCTGTGGAACGCCATATATCACTTCTGTTTTACTCGAAGACTTAACGTCAATTACAACAAACCGTATCCTTTCTGATAGGAAATCGTGAATCCAATCGCACAATTGGTGAGATATTCCATAACCACGCAATTTCATAAGAAGCCGCTTGTGGGGTACAGTGTCAAAAGCCATCCTGAAATCCAGAAATATGGAATCGATTTGAGATCCCTTGTCGATGGCACTTAACACTTCATGTGAATAATAGGCAAGCTGTATTTCGCAAGAGTGATACTTTCTGAATCCGTGATGACTATTGGTTAATAGGTCGTTCTCTTCGAGGTAGTTCGTAAGTTCGTAATATTCGGACAAAGTATATATTCTACTGCAAATCGACGTCAATGAGATGGGTCTGTAAATTTGGGGATCACTCCTATTGCCTTTCTTGAATACGGGAGTGACTTGGGCAACTTTCCAGTCTTTGGGTACGGATCTTTCGCTGAGTGATCGGCTGTATATGATAGATAAGCATGGAGCTATTGCCTCAGCATACTGTGAGAGTAATCTAGTTGGTATACAATCTGGCAGGGAAGGTTCGTTTTTGTTTAGTGACTTAAGTTGTTTTACAACTCCAGGAACATCTACTTCTAAATTTCGCATGCTGGCAGCTGTTCTTGGTTTGAATTCTGGAGTGTTCACTTCGTCTTCTTTGGTGAACGAATTTCGTAAAGCTGTGTTTAGTAATTCTGCTTTAGCAGTATTGTCATCCGTAGTATTACCATTGCTATCGCGTAGTGAAGGTATTGTTTGTGTTTCGCCGCTAGTGTACTTCACATATGACCGGAATCTCTTTGGATTTTCTGCAAGATTACGAGACAGGATTTCGTTGTGGTAACTATTATAGGCTTCTCGCATTGAAGGCCACGCTAGGTTGCGAGTTTCAGTAAAAGATTGCCAATCTTGTGGATTATGTGTCTGATCTGGAGAATGTGCTGGCACGGCAGCAGTCGAATATTTTCCGTATCCAGAAAGGCCCGTAAAGGACCTGCAACATGCGGTCGTGCAGTATCCTGCTGAAATTTAGGGTTTCGTAGGGACCGAATGAAGAGTCACGGGTCGTAACACATCTCAAATGTAATGGCTACTGTACAAAGTGCCGTCGATGCGAACAAGAGGTGACCGAGACGTGTAACCAATGGCACCTCATGCCATCACGCTGGATGATACGGCAGTACGGCGCTGACGAATACACGCTTCCAATGTGCGTTAACCGCGATGTCGTCAAACACGGATGCGACCATCATGATGCTGTAAACAGAACCTGGATTAATCTGAAGAAATGATGTTTTGTTATTCGTGCACCCAAGTTCGTCTTTGCGTGCACCATCGCAGGCGCTCCTGTCTGCGATGCAGCGTCAAGGGTAACCGCAGCCATGGTCTCCGAGCTGATAGTCCCTGCGGCTGCAAACGTCGTCGAACTGTTCGTACAGATGGTTGTCTTGCAAACGTCCTCATCTGTTGACTCATGGATCGAGACATGGCTGCCCTATCCGTTACAGCCATGCGGATAAGATGCCTGTCATGTCGACTGCTAGTGATACGAGGCCGTTGGGATCCAGCACGGCGTTCCGTACTGCCTTCCTGAACGCACCGATTCCATATTCTGCTAACAGTCATTGCATAGCGACCAACGCGAGCAGCAATGTCGCGATACGATAAACCGCAATCGCGATAGGCTAAAAAATCCGACCTTTATCAAAGTCGGAAACGTGATGGTACGCATTTTCCCTCTTTACACGAGGCATCACAACAGCGTTTCACCAGGAAACGTCGGTCAACTGCTGTTTGTGTGTGAGCGATCGGTTGATGAACTTTCCTCATGTCAGCACGTTGTAGGTGTCGCCACCGGCGCCAACCTTGTGTGAATGGTCTGAAAAGGTAATAATTTGCATATCACAGCATATATATCGTATATATCGAGTTCAGTGTCATTCCTTAGAAATACATTCGCATTTGTGTGGCAAACGTACCAAAATTAACTGGAAACATTTTGGTTCTACAATCGTATAGTGACACATATGTCAGTTACCGCTAGTAGTTAGGGCACATCTGATATATGAAGATATTACACTTGGGAGCCTCTAAGGTTTGCGACCCTAGCACACGATTGGGTCACTCCTGTCTTAATCCGTTCGTGTATGTATGGTATTTTATGTAACGTACTGAAAGTCACAGTCCACATAAAACTCATTTGGTTTGAGAAACCCTACATTTGCCATGATTAATGCATATTTTTTTTAAATGTCTTGGTCTCATTGTTTTTATTTTATCATTATGCGTTTCGATACATCATCATCAGATAATTTTTTAAACGATGGTAATTAAAATATATCTTATTGGAGATGACTAACTAAAATATAAACCACCATCGTGGATTTCTAGTCAAGGTGTGTCGACTAGAATCTCATGCCAAACTAGTCGACACACGTTGACTAGACATCCACGATGGTGGTTATTGGAGTTATTAATCTCCAATAAGATGTATTTTAATTACCATCGTTTTTAAAAGAATCATCTGATGAAGATGGATCGAAAAGCATAATGATAAAATAAAAACAATGCAACCAAGACAATCCAAAAAAATTTTATTCATGCCAACATATGGTCGCTCTCCACAAAAATGGAAGGTTATATGAACCAAGTAATAAGCCATGATGAGTCGACCTTCTGGTTCCGCCCTGATTTGAACCAGTCTGAACTGTGCTTCATGGAGAACTGGAACAAACAGGAAAATCTAAGGGCATCGCATAAATTATTGATATTCTGAATTGTTTTGCAGTTATTTAAAACGTCTTTCCACACAGACGTCATTTGCGCTGATGGACAACAATATAGAAATATCATAAATCCATATATAAGTTTCATTATCGCAATGCCACAGGAGAGGTGAGATGGGTAATTTAATTCACAAAGCTTTTTTTTTTTTTTATTATTTTTTTTAATATGCCACAGAAATACAAAAGTCATTTGTAGCTCAGTGAACGTGCTATATTAGTAGCTAAAAACAGCGAAGTCAATGTCATAAAATACAAAATACCAAACGAAATACCAGGCGACACGATAACTTTATACTCACCTACTGTAAATACGAGTATTTGTAATACAGTCACTTACATTATATTTTAAAATTATGTTTATTTTTTTCGATGAAGCCGCCTACCACAGTTCATAATTGTTTTAACATTTTGTTTTAAACTTAAATGAGAAGCAAAGGAGCAGACATAAATATTGTAATATCATGCTCTCTTAAAAACCACATGTAAATTTTATTTTGGTAATAACGTAAAAACATTAACATTCCGTTGTAGATCTGCCGACAAAATTAATGTCATATTTGATATTTTGATATTTAGTTTTGTGTCCCAGCCTCGTCGCCGCTTTTATGTCACGTTTCCGTCGTATGTGTCGGTGGCCGAGTAGGAAGACCGACACAGGAATTAGGGATGCACGCTTGTGCAGGTACGGAGGTGAGCAGTCAGTGGGACAGCAGAAACTAGAAACACTAGAGTAAATTAGAACGAGATATATATTGCACAGAATTTATACAATACTTAACTTTTACATAGCTCAGGACTGCAGAATGCTGATACATAGTTGAGATAGAGGCCTGCCTAGTGCCTGTCCGATAGCCAAGTCTTCACTGGTGCCTATCTGATTCCGAAGTGTTAACTGGTTCCTATCTCAGTCCCAAGTGCACGATGTCGTTCAGTGGTGGCCACGAGCGGAGTTGTAGCAGAGGCCGCTCGTGGCTGACGTCGTAAGAACGCCGCGCCGTGCGTGCATGGCGGCGCGCGGCGAAAGTAGGTGGCGCGCACTTTGGACTTGTGCGACACCACATTTAGAACCTTATTTACTCATTAATATATCTGTAAAAATATATTCTGAGCAAAATTCAACAACCAGTAGCGAAAATATGTAGTTTATTCGTAGTCACTTCTCCCGTCACGTTAATACATGGTAGCCTATTAAAGGGGTGTTCACAGTAGTTGAGTGGTGGTCTCCAGTATGGCCACCTAATATTCATTTCAATTTCCCCTTTGCTTGTCTTTTCATTCAGTCGATCCATTTTTAATAATTATTTTGATGAAGCTGACTTGCTCGTACTAATATGGTGTATCAGCATTAATGAACGGTTTCAAGCCAATAGGCCATCCTTTTTACCGCCCAAAATAATAAAATTGAACATTTTTCCCTATTTAGTTTTCACATATAGGGGGATACACCCATAATTCAAACGATTTTAAACTTTAAACTGACTACCGTTCTCCCACCGCTTGAAAGTTTTGTTTTTTGACTGACAGAGATGTTTAGTCGCGTATCTAATAGTGGTCCTAAAATATGAGAAACGTTTGAATTCCCTTTTTCCCTACAGTTTACTACTATTTTACTTATATTAGCTACTTTCTAATTGTACATTTATCAAACCACCATTATTAGTGCGATCTGCTCATATTGGTATACAGGGAAACCCTGATAATATGCATGTAGCGCGATGAAACTAGTTGGTGAAATAAAAAATACCGTAGGTCTACAGTTCAATCTGCTCTCCTAAATATGTTACGTTCCTTTTCAGTCGATTTATCTACACTTGCCTGTTTGCTGTCTATACATCTCGACGTGACGTTGGATCCTAATTTTCCAACTTTGCTTCCCTTTCTAAATTTACATCATACTCCGCTAGCCACCTGACGGGGTGTGGCGGAAGGTACCTTTAGTACCACTATCGGTACTGTTCACGGAAAGAAAGATTTTTCGCTATGTCTCTGTGTGGGCTCTAATCTCTTTGATTCTATTGTCCTGATCTCTTTGTGAGGTATACGTAGGAGGGAGCAATATACTGCTTGACGCTTCGGTAAAGGTATGTTCTCGAAACTTAGACAAAAGCCCGTACCGAGCTACAGAGCGTGTCTCTTGCAGAGTCTTCCACTGGAGTTTATCGATCAACTCCGTAACGCTTTCACGATTACCAAATGATCCTGTAACTAAGCGCGCTGCTCTCCGTTGCATCTTCTCTAATGCCTTGATTAACTCCACCTGATACGGATCCTACCAGCACCCGCTATAGAAGAAAGCCTGCGCACGTCACAAGATGGCGGCGGTGAGAGGCTTAGAGTCCTCTGAAAGATTGTAAACATTAGCAGTGCACGCTGTTTATTCAAAAAGTTTTTTCAAATGTTTGTAGAACTTATGGGACTTAACTACGGGGTCATCAGTCCCTAAGCTTACAAACTACTTAAGAACTAGCTAAGACTAAGGACGCCACAAATATCCATGCCAGAGGGGGTATTCGAACCCCCGACCGTAGTGGCCGTGCAGACCGTGACTGGAGCGCCTCAGTCCCCTCGGCAACCGCGGCCGGCACGCTGTTTATAGTGCATTCTTTCGTTCAGGAGTGTATTTTTACCTAAATTGGTGTTGTGTATGGTGTGATCGCTACGCTGGACGATTTGTGTGTATGAGAACAACGTGTGATCTCTTTTTTACTGTTACCGTCTTTAAACGTCCGAAGAAGAAGAAATGGATATCAAGAATTCCCAGGATAACTTGGCTTCTTCTTCAAGTTAATGAGTAAGATTTCGTTTTTGTTGAACCTTATAAAAGAGTTTTAAGTCATGACTGTTTACAGTTGGATATTGCGATTCATTTTTATTACGTAACCACCCTCATTAGCTGATCCTTCTCCGGACGTTTAAAGACGGTAACTTTTGGGCCACAGTCGTAATTTCCTCTACATTTCGGCACAGAACAGCGAAACGGCATTTTGTCAGTAAAAGAGAGATCACACGTTGTTCTCATACACACAAATCGTACAGCGTAGCGGTCACACCGTACACAACAGCAATTTACATAATAAATACACTCTTAAGCGAAAGAATGCGCTATAAACAGCGTGCACTGCTAATGTTAACAATCTTTCGGAGGACTCTAAGCCTCTCAACGCCGCCATGTTGTGACGTCGTGCGCAGGCTTTCTTCTATAGGGGGTACTGATCCTACACCGGTGGGCAGTATTCAAGCAGTGGGCGAACAAGTTTACTGTTCGGTGGCCTTATATGGCTATAACAGTGTGTTTACCCCGACGCGACGTCTTCCTTCAGTTAGGTTTATTGAACTCTACTAGTAATTCTACTCCGTAAGATCAATACATATTTTGTATGAATTTCAAAAGATGTTTCCCTTTCCTTTCGTTGATACTTATTTGTCGTGTTTCTTTCACAAGTTTTGTAATTTCCAATGATGTGATAACATCACCAATATTTCAGTAATGAAAAATGTGACGGTCACTGTCTTCCTATTTATTTCGCTCTTTCTTATTTATCAATTTGTACGTCTCTAAATTTACGGACCTCTGTCACTAGCTACACTAAGTGTAAAGACATTCCATTTACGTTCAATCAACCAACGACAATCCATGTATCATTTGAGAAATATTTTCAGAATTCCTATGTTCTTACCTATTACATATAATGAAAAGAATGAAAATAATTTACACAGCAGGTGTTCCCATGAAAGAGAATCACATAGGCAAAGTAACAGTTCAGTGGAAACAACACTATACAACCAGGTAGCAGAATTATTGCCCATTCATCGATTCATACCGATTTATTGTCGATTTCACTGTATGCCACGCACATATTGTGACTCGAATTTAGGACCCGGACATGACGGACTGCAGCAGCCTCCCTATCAACGTTTTCGAGTGTCGCCATCAGCCAAAGCGTTCAGTATCAGGCTCCTGTGACGCTGCAGCTCACGTCCTGTGCACCGGCTGTGAAATGAGACAAACGTTGGCTCGTCCAGGTCGATTGTACCACCGGCTCCAATCCAGTCAACCGCATGCAGTGATTCATGGCGCTCTTGACGTGCTTTGAGTTATCTGATCGTACTGCTCCACTGTCGCGACCTGTGTGTGAGACGTACTACTGCCGACGTGACTGATCACACGGTCCTTTTGCAACGCGTAGCTTCGTTTTGCAATTTCCTACTTTGCTCAAATATTTTACTCTTCCCTGTTGAGTGTTATTTTCCGTAAAATAAATTAAAAAGCTATGGTGTTTATGCAATATAATAAACATCTTATTTCTCATTTTAGGCACCAAATATGCATTGAAAAGAACAGTCTATGCTCTGACTTGTTTCATGTTAAATGGAAAAGAAACATAATACACACATTTCTAATACGTGTAATTTCACAATACTTTGTGAATGGGAACTGGATATAATCCTACACTTCCTGCTTGCCTTATGACTGTCTCCACCTATCTTGCCGTTTCCTTCCCATTTCCTCTCTCCCTTGTCTTTGATTACTCCTTCCCCATTCCTCTCGCCCCCTCATCCTATCTATCGCCTCTTCCCTCATTTTCTCCATCAGCTCCTCCTCATGCTCCTCTCCCTGTGCATCTCCACCTCCTCGATGTACTCGCTACACTGTTTCTGTTTATTTCCTCCTCCTCTGCCCATCCTCTCTGTGTCAATTTCCTCTCTCTCCCGCCTCTTTCTAGAGCCTTTTTAGTGTCTTGTTCAAAATCTTATTTTTTTCTTTATTGTCATTTAATTCTCCATGTGTGACGGGCTGACAGCGATTGAGGCGCTCTTCAGCGTACAGTATTGCAAAACATGAAACATGGCACAAAAGAAAGACGAAGAGAGGAATACAAAACATAAACACGGCAAAAGTTATTAGAGATTCGTGCGTCTATAAAAATATCGAACCGCGAAGCATACAATAACTACCACAGCCATACCTTAGAAAAAGATCTTTCCGAGAAACCGAAAAAATTCTGGTCCTATGTAAAATCGATAAGTGAATCAAAGCCCACTGTTCAGTCACTCTTTGATCTTTCCGGGGCAGTAATAGAAGAAAGCAAACGGAAAGGTGAAGTTCTAAATTTAACCTTTAAGAAATCTTTGACGCAGGAGGACCGAACAAATGTACCATCATCTGATCAACGTACTAATTCGGAAATAGATAACATAGTAACAGGTATTTCCGGTTTAGAGAAGCAGCTGAGAGAGATAATTACGAAAAAGTCTCCTAGTCCGGATGGAATACCAGTTCGGTTTTACAAAGAGTATTCTGAGGCATTGACCCCTTATTTAGCTTGCCTTTATCATGAATTCAGCGCAAAGATCCTAGTGATCGGAAAAAAGCGCAGGTGACTCCCGTTTTTAAGAAAGGAAAGAGTACTGACCCACATAATTACAGGCCAATAATTCCTGTAGAATTTTTGAGCATATTCTCAATTCAAATATAGTAAATTTCCTTGACACGGAAAAGCTCCTTTCTACGAACCAGCACGGGTTCATCTTGCGAGTCATGGATGAAGGGCAACAGGCGGTTGTGTTTTTCTGCTAACGAAGATACGATGATATGGGATAGTTTCACAGATTTGTGACTGGCTGGAAGACTTCCTAAGTAATAGAACGCAGTACGTTGTTCTCGACGGCGAGTGTTCATCAGAGACGAATGTATCGTCAGGCGTGCCCCAGGGGAGTGTGATATGACCGCTATTATTTTCTATCTATATAAATGATCTGATGGACAATAACTTGTAATGTTACGTCTGATTACTGATGATGCTGTGTTGTATCAGAGGGTGTCTTTAACTGACTGTAATAGCATACAGGGTGACTTAGACAAAATTTCTAGTTGGTGCGAAGAATGGCAGGTAGCTCTGAATGTAGAAAAGTGTAGAGTGATGCGCATGATTAGGAAAACCAATCCCATAATATTCGAATATTGCATTAGTAGTGAGCTTCTTGATGTAGTCGCGTCGTTCAAATATCTAGGCGTAACATTACAGAGCGATATGAAATTGAACGAACCTGTAAGGACAGTTGTGGGTAAGGCGGCCAGCCGACTTCGGTTTATTGGAAGAATTTTCGGAAGATGTACTTCATCTGTAAAGGAGAACGCGTATAAAACGCTTGTACGACCATGCCTTGAGTATTGTTCAAGTGTTTGGGACCCGCAGCAGATCAGTTTAAAGGAAGACATAGTTCAGGGGCGAGAAGCTAGGTTTGTTATTGGTAGGTTCGACCAATGCGCGAGTGTCACGGAAATGCTCCGGCAACTCAATTGGGGATCGCTGGAGAAAAAAAGACGACGTTCTTTTCGTGAATTGCTGTTGAGGAAATTTAGAGGGCCGGAATTTGAAGCTGAGTGTAGTACGATCTTGCTTCCGCCTACTCCTACGGAGGCATAAAGGCATTCTTTTTTTCCTCGTTCTCTTTGGGAGTGGAATAGGAACGGAAATGCCTAGCAGTGGTACAGTGTACCGTCCGCCACGCATCTTACGGTGGATTGCGGAGTATGTATGTAGATGTAGAAAACGGAAGAAAACATGATGTTTAAATGTAGTGAAAACACACAATGACGACGAAGGATATTGAAACACAACAGTGTAGCACTGTATTGCTGCCCAGTGTGGGATCCTTATCAGGTGGGTTTGACGGAGGACATCGAAAGAGTACAAAGAAGGGCAGCTCATTTCGTATTGTCACGATATAGGTCTGTCCAGCAAAGGGGTAATAAAAAGAAATATTAGGTAGCCCTACTGGAGACCGCCAGTCAACTATTGTGCACATCCTTTTAATAGACTATCATGTATTAACGTGAGGGGACGAATAAAATACAATTTTTTGCTACTGATTCTTGAGTTTTGCTCAGAATATATTTTTACAGATATTTTGGTGACTAAATACGGTTCTAAATAACAAATTTTCGAATATGATATTAATTTTGTCAGCAGATCTACGACGAAATGTTAATGTTTTTACGGATAATACTGACTGCAATGATGTCGCGTTTTGGACATCATAAATAAAGTATCCTCTGTGATTGGTGTTATTGTTAATAACTTCTCTTTTCATCGTACTGCTTTTTCGTTCCATTTTGGCAAAGAGGGTTCATTTGTGATTCAAGCCATTATTTACACTCGACGGTTTGTACCTGTTTGTTTTGCGTTCTTTATTTTATTTCACTTCATCTTACATTATTACCAAAATCAAATTTGCATGTGGTTTTTGAAAGAGCATGGTATTACAGTATTTATGTCTACTCTTTTGTTTCTCATTTAAGTTTAAAACCATATATTTAAACATTTATGTCGTGTGGTAGGAGGCTTCATCGAAATCAATGAAGATAATTTTAAAATACCATGTAAGTGACTGTATTACAATATTTACAGTAGGTGAGTATAAAGTTATCATGTCGCCTGGTATTTCATTACGCGTTCTGAATTTTATGGCATTGTTTTCGATGTTTTTAGCTAGTAATATAGCACGTTCACTGAGCTACAAGTGACTTTTGTATTTTTGTGCCATATTTTTCGAAAAAACGTTGTGCATTAAATTACCCCATCTCTCCTCCCCGTGGTATTGCAATAATTAAACTTGTATGTATAATAATGATGTTTGCAAATTGTTGTCCATCCGCATAAATGACGTCTGTGTGGAAAAAACGTAGAACGCAGAACAATTCAGAATATCATTAAAATAATTTCTGCGATGCCCTTAGGAGTACGCTGTTTAGAGTTTTCCAGTTCTCGGCGAAGCACAGTTCACACTGGTTCAAATCAGGGAAGAACCAGAAGGTCGATTTCTTATGGCAACAACAGGGTTTCTCAAACGAAATGAGTTTTATCTGGACTGTGATTTTCAGTGCGTTTCAATCAAATTTCTAAAATGCCATACAGACACGAAAGGATTAAGACTCAAGTGTCACAATCGGATGCACTTTTGCACTTTTGCCACACAGATGCTAATGTATTTCTAAGGAATGACACTGACCTCGATGTATACGAGGCCTGTTCTGAACAGAAGATTCGTATTTCGGATCAGTGGAATTTTGGAGCGACACGCAGTTGCTATCTCGACACACGCTTGTAGTGAACTTTTATTGTTGTATGTCAGTTGGTAATTATTCAACGATGTATTGAGAACAACGCTTTGTCGCACAGTTTGTTAATCTCTACAGGGATTCGCCGTGTCTGCATTATAGTTAGCATTAAAGTCGACAAAATCTTTTCCGAGACACACCAAATGATGGAGGAGGTCTACGGTGATGAAACCTTAAGCCGTATTCGGTGTTTGGATCTCGTGGTTTGAAATGGCCGGACGGCAGTTAAAGGTGATGCTCTATCACGTCTTCCTGCGATGCTCAGATCAGAAACGTCAGCGAAATGCTGCGTGCCAACTGAAGACTGACTATTCTAGTGGCTGCTGAAGACTGTAATATTTCAGAAATGGAGGAACATTAGGTTTAACGTCCCGGCATTTTATTTTAATAGCCCTCTTTTATTATACAAGTCATTGGGCCTTATTATATTACTTCCATCTGTGGAATATACCCGCCATTTCTATACAGCCAGAGCGTCCCGATCACCCGATCTTAATGCGTGTGATTCTTAACTGTGGGGCTATCTGAAAGATGTAGAGTTCAGTGTTCCGATTGCGTTCTTAGCTGCATAGAAGGCATGCATTGCGCAACACTTTCCGATTGTGACTACGGAAAAACTTCGATTTATTTCTGTACTTAGTTTGTTGCTTTGCTCCAGTCTCACGAAAATTAAATATCTGATTTAGTTTTGATACTTTTTATGTTATTTTGCGTCACCATCAGTATCACAGCTGTACGCCGATGCACACTGAGTAGTACTATTTGTTTAAAGTCTAACTTATACGTTAAGCATTGTTTCCTTTGTCAGTTGTAGTCGACTATTATTAAATTATGATGCTTACAACGCAAACAGTTGATCAATTTTCAATTTATTTGTCTTTCCCCCTCTTTCGATAATGTTCTGTTGCAATTTGACGTCATTCTCACCAATGGTGTTACTTTTAAAACGTTCAGAAGTTTAATTACAATCATCCTGTAGGTCACATATTAATTCATGTAAATTTTATAATAGGGAATCGTTTTTACAAGTAATCAGAATAGAGTTACATGTATATGTATTAATAATAGATTTATAAAATTATTCCTGTATTAGAATGTACGTTGTATCACATATTCAAGTAAATGGGCAATAACGGTTTTGCACGTCTCTTTTATATTAATATAGAATTGCAACTAAGAAAATGGTTTAGGGAGCCACTCATTACATGGACCTTGACTTTTCCTATATTTTATAGTTGTACTCTTACTGCTAATTCGTGCAACAGTAAGATCGAATATGATGGCCACAGACATTCTAGAATCTCAACTTTTCATGTCCGCTGCTGTTAGAAATGTGTAAAAGCTACTTCCCTAAACTTAAAATATCTTTTAATTAACAATGCAGCATCAGTCTGTGGGTCTAATAATTAGTACTTTCAGTCAGTCCCGAAACCTACCAAACGATTCACGTACTGGCAAGTAGCTCCATTTTATTTTTATTTCAATCTGGTTTATTTCCTCTTTATCATTAAGATGAGACTGAGTTACAAATTTCAGTGTTTTCTCAACGTTCCCAACTTAAGACTGGTATTGAGACTTGCACGTTTGTGAAATCTTATAACTTCTTTGAGAAGTGTTTTGTAACCACTTGCTAGATTTAGCGAGGAAAAGTTTTAAAATTTGCTAAAATGTTAATTAAGTGTGCAACAATGACCAATTATCCATATAATTCCGTGGTGTTGGTGCACTCACTCAAGACTGTTAAAATATGAACAGTTCAATAGTTACGTCGTAATTAATATTCTATCCTTTTATATTAGAGTGCCACAATTATAGCGATGGGAAAACTATAAATTCATCAGTTTAATAGCTACAGTCATGCCACAGGAATTCGGAAGGTTATGTTTGATGACTCGAACATCAGAAACTTGAAGTTCTGGACTGAGAATCTTAAGTGACATGGAGATTTATGGACTGCCGTGTGTTGTTGTACCTGGAAATACTCTTAACGTTATCAAGTTGAGACCCGGAAAGCCACTAGTTGATAATAATATTAATACTTGAAAGTGAAACTGATATACTGAGTTTTAACACAAACTGTATAAGGAAGCCAGTGAAACTGATACGTGCTACAGTCAATAATTTGTGAGACTGACCGCATGACGTCCCTGTGGTGTACTATAGCACTTAGGTAGCTCTGTGATATGGTAACATGTCTGTTAGTTTTATTGCTGTATGTCAGTTGGTAATTATTCAGCGGCATATTGAGAACAACGCTTTGTCCGCACAGTTTGCGAATCCCGACAGGAAATCAACGTGTTTGCATTATAGTTAGCATGAATCTCGACAAACACTTTTCTGAGACACACCAAATGATGCAAGAGGCCTAAGGTGATGAATGCTTAAGCAGTCCCTGCAAAAGTCAGGTAAGGGCATGCACGGGACACAGGGGTACAGTCGTTGTAGTGACAGTAATATGAATGCCTCAGTCGGACATTGACATATCACATAGAGGTCTGCAAATGGCCGGTTTCGCTCGCTCGTACTCGCAACGCTCGTCGGTGGCACGAAGAGTGTGATACTCTCGGAGCGAGCGTGTTGACACTCGAACCAGGCTGCGTGGGGCGGGGCGGGCAGAGGCCGCACAGCGTAGTGCTGCCGCTGTACTCACAAAGAAACCTACCCAAGTGTCAGACTCCGATTTTTATGAAATTTGCATATGTTATAATACATGAAAAACTATGGGACACGTATTTCTTTTAGCGACGGAAAAACATGTTTAAGGGCTAAAACTGTCCCTCCAAAATTGTCGCTAAAATAGAAAAATTGCGATAACTTAGAGACTAGTGAAGCGATTTTAATTATTTTTGGTATTAAAGTATCTTTTAATAAGACAAATTTCATAGATTCTAAATCAAAATAATTTTTTGAGCACAAAAAATTGGTCACTTTAGGGGTAGCTGCCCCTAATTGTCACTCCCCCTGCAATGTACCTAGGTCGACCTCTTATCAAGAGATACTTTCACACCAAAAATTATTAAAATCGCTTCACTAGTCTCTAAGTTATCGCGATTTTTGTATTTTAGCGACAATTTTGGAGGGACCGTTTCTCACTTTAATATGTTTTTCCGCCGCTAAAAAAAATTCGAGTCCCACAGTTTTTCATGTATTATAACATATCCAAATTTCCTAAAAATCAGAGAGTGACAGGTTTCCTTGTCAGTCGCTACGGCAGCGGCTCTGTGGCTCTGAGGTGGCTGCTGTTGCGTCTGACGAATCCCCACTAACTAAAGAACTGAAATCAGTTATGCTGTAGACGTGTATTCCTATATAGTAGCTTGTAATCGCAATATCATTATACCGCAAACGAGACAAAAAGATTGTTTTCACCAACTACAACATTTGGAAGTAACGTAAAGGATCCAAAGACGTTTTTATTGCAATGCACAAAAGTGAATGTTACCGTACAACAAAGCACACACTGAAAAGTAAGAACATTATCCCCAAACTATTCGTTGGTGACATTGTAATTGAAATGTACTGTTAAAATATCTTAGACACGTAGTCTGATCGAGTCGAGTTCTTGTATCAGAGATCAGGTTTCCTGCCGCATTGAAAGTGCGTTTACTAGCTGCATTTGAGGTGAGCCCACAAAATACTCTTTTTGCCAATACAGCTAGCTTAGGGAAGAGAGTACTGTTGCGTTTCCACCATTCAAGCGGATCGTCATCATCACCATCAGTTCGTGCTAAATAAAGGTCCACCTCATTGGTGAATTGCGCCTTGGACATTTCACAGTCCAGCCATTCCGAAAACATGCAGTTCATTCTTTTGGCTGGTGCACCCGGGTGATATTATTCAGTCGGCCCTGAAAGGAGCACCATAAATTCGTACAGCTGTGTAAAGTAAACAATTGGAATAAGAGGATTTAAAACAGTTATATGAGCATTCGACCGGCATATGACCCTGACGACGGAAGAAATGGTGGATCCTATGTATTGGACAAAAGCTTGCATGCGTTCTTTATTACGTAGATAAGAAAGGCGACAGTGGCAGTGGGGGCTATATGAATGTAGCAACTGGAAAAATTCCCGTTACGGACTCACTCGGAAAAGGTAGAGGCGCAGCAACCACGCGCAGTGCCAAAATGCCACGGGAATATATGTTAACGGGGAGCAACAGAGATCCACAAACCTAACCTAACGGGTGTACATCAATATCGTGTATTTAATATCAATATAAAAGACGGACAAAGTATTCCAGGACTTGAGAGTGATAAGAGGAATGGCTATAAAATACAATCACTGCCTCGTTAAGACGGCAAGTAACACCTACCACTAAACAGGAACTAACAGTCCACAAAATGGGAACAAGAAATAAATAAGGATCCTCAAAAACTCATTTAGTAAATGATCTAAGCGCAGAAGCTTTATATTAATCACGTATAATAACCTGTATGGTAAAGTACGAAATGCGAAACTGAATGACTAATTCAACTGGATCGAGAGAACTGCTTTCGAAGCACCCAGGAAAGGAAACAATTCCTAATTTCGCAGTCAGGATGTATTCTCTAGCATCTAGTTTGCACCCGACACTCGCCTCGGACTCGAGTGGCAATGCGGTGGGCGACCGAGTGGCGAGCGGGCAGTGTGGACGGTCGGGTCAGTCGAGCGTGCCCCGCTCGAACGAGCGTGCAGGAAGTCGAGCGCAGCCACACTCCTTCTCGCAAGCTGCAGTACCGACACCTATCGGACTGTCATACAACGACATGTATCACGCGATTCGAGCGAGCAACCGAGCGAGGTGCAGACCTCTAATGTCACAGTTTGATCAATGGGCAGTCATCAAGTTCTGTGAGAAATGAGGCACAACCGGTGCAAAAACCTTTGACACGATGCAGAACGTGAGAACGTGTACAGTGAGGACGCACTGAGTCGCAGTGCTGTGTTTAGGTGGCACCAACGTTCTCTGCAAGGACGGGACAATTCGGAAGATCATCGGCCATGGAACGCAAGATCAAAGAAGTTACAACGTTGGTACGTCCTAACCACTCCCAATCAGTAGACGCTCTTACAGCAGTAGTAGGAATCAGCCGTGGAACTTGCCACAAAATTCTGACGGACGATCTCAACGTGTCTCGTGTTGCCCAACAATGTGCCACGAATCCGATCCCGAGGCCAACGTGATGATCCCGTGACGATTAGTGGTGACCTCATCTGTTATGCGGTCGATGATCCGACGTTTCTCAACCGAATAATAACTGGCGACGAAACATGGTGTTTCCTTTACGATCCGCAACTGAAACGACAGTCACCCACCTGGGATGCGGCAGCTTGTGGAACGTACAGAGTTGTGTAGGTGCCTATCCTCTAGGCGTCAAGTCTCAGAACTGATAAAAGGAAGTTGATCCTTTCGAATCTATAAAGTTGATGTTACCTTTCCTATGACGTATTAAAATCTCCAGTAACAATATGTGAACAATATTCTTTGAAGTGGTACCACCTTCTTCGTTGTATACCGATCAGGTATCATGGTAGAAATTACACAAGAAAGTAATAACGTTTCGTGAAATGGCGTTGTAGGATCCGTTCATGGTTTTTTTTTATTTTTTTTTTTTATGGGACTTAACTACGGGGTCATCAGTCCCTAAACTTACAAACTACTTATGAACTACTTACGAACTAGGACGGCACAAATATACATGCCCGAGGGGGGATTCGAACCCCCGACCGTAGTTACGTTCATGTCTAAATGATTCCCATATCGAGCAGCAACTATACAACAAATGTCAGTGATATTGTCACCAATGGAAACCAACAAGTAGAACAGTAGAGACTCGATTACCCCACCTAAACCGGCCGCCGCACGGTCGGATAAACGGGAAGGTCGCATAACACGGAAAATATTATAAAATACTAGCTTTAACCCGCGGCTCCGCTCGCATGTTGGTTGATTATGATAGATAATGTGCGAAACGTCAAATCGATTTTTAAGGAGATGTATTAAATGAAATTTCTTTTTACTTGCTTTATTTATTTATTCTTATATTTCCTTATTCGTATGCTTATCCTTACAGAGAAAGAGCTGAAGACATTGTAGCACGCATAGACCGAAGATATGGTTCGTGGCATTACGTTTCGCTGTATGTAACCTCCTTGCTATAGAGTCGCAAACGTCATTGCTGGCCTTCAGTTCGAATTTTTTTTTTTTATAATTTGACGACTTTCAACTACCTTATCTGCCATCCCCTTATAGCTATCGGCACGGAACTGCTATGGTGTTCAACGGGAGGCTTCGGACAACAAATACACACAGACCATTCGTTTTTATTCTGTAGTTTTCGCTGCAGAGGGAAATATTAACACACACACACGTAGAATTTTATATACACCGCTAACTTTCCATCCTAATATATTCCACCCCTATATCATTATCAGCCCTCAAGCAACAATGGAACCAATAAAACCAATTTCAAAGAGTAAATATAATTTTCAAAGAGTAATTATTGTTCCGCATTTCGCGTTATATTCTACAAATTACTAAATATTTATCAGATCGCTGTAAAACCGTGCCTGAAACCTTCATCAGGTATAAATTAGTAACTGTACAAATATTTAAGTCTCTGCGTGGTGTCGTTCGGACGTGATAAGCGTACACCGAACAGATATTCTAATTATATATATATATATATATATATATATATATATATATATATTAATCCGATCGCCTTAAAACCGTGCCTAAAGCCTTCCCCAGGTAGACATTAGTAACTTTAAAATTTTTTAGCTCTTTATGTCTTGTGGTTCAGACGTGATAAACGTACACCGAACAGACATTCACATTTATAGATATAGATATGGAAAATTCGAAACATTTTTTTGAAGATAGAATACTTACCAAATACGTGAACAGGAAGTGAATATAAAGAACAAATACATTAGACGGCACTTAAAGAAAAGTGATATATTACGGGACCGAATGAGTTAATTTAATACAATACAAATCAAATTGGACTAAATAGATATTTACTCACATTTTGCTTACTTATCGTAAACAGTTTCATTTTCAAATTTGCTTTGGCTTTACCGCATGGAAAAAAAACCACTCTTTCCTCGATACGTTTGTAGCCTGGCGCTCACGTTTCGGCCTTTGACGCTAATGTTTTTTTCCGGTAACATTTTGTGATTGAGACCAATCTCGTCGCACTGAAAAACTTGATCGCCTGTTAATTTTCCTTGTTCAGTACATCGTGAAGTTTATCCCTAAACAACTGATCAGCAAATGTTTATAAACAAATCGCAACATGCCTACTCCACTACAGATCTAGGTTAGCCCTTAGGAGTGAGGAGTAGCAGACGGCGACAATGAGTGATAACGACGCGCGCCAAAACAAAGAACACGTATAGTCACTGACCTGTCATCTGGCGCACGGCTATTGAATCATCAAGGCGCGGTGAAGGTGTGGGATAACAGTGAAGGTCGGATAACCGAAGATCGGATAATTGAGACTCCACTGCGCTGACGTTATTTATTGACATCGTTATTTCTCTTACCCTTCTGTAACAGTAATTTCCTGATCACTTGTCACCGTTACCACGATATCAGAAGTAATTACACAACTAATTCCTTAATTATGGAATGCTACGATGACGGAAAGAGGGATAGAGAAAGAGAGAGTTGGGAGATAGAAGCCAGAACAAAGGAGGAGATGGAAGGATGGGGATGGATACGGGGATTAGGAAGAGGGGGGGACTTTTGAACAGGAAGAAGCAATGCAAAGTAGGTAGATGGGCACTACAAAACTACTGCTTTTCTCAAGCAAACTGTACGGCCTATACTCCCCTGACGGTAAATCATGTGATTTTACAGGTTATTTTATAAATGGGGCATCTGCAGCTGAGTAAATACATTTTCTTTTATGAATTTATCAATTGTTTTAAAAAATCAATTAATTTATAGTAAAAGAAACTATTTTGAAAATTGAGTTAAAATGTTCACAGGTTCACAAACCTGTACATAAAAGGATCTCAATAAAAACAGCTGAAGCGGCTCCAGAATTTATTGATTGTTTTATGAGACAACATTTTCACTCAATTTTCAAAATATTTTCTTTTACTATACAGTCATACAATCAATTTTTTAAAACAATTGATTTTTTAAAACAATTGATAAATTCATAAATGAAAATATGTGATTTTGTTTAGACAGAAAACAAGAGTGAACAAAAAATTAAATAAATACACAAGCTTTACGATAAAATTTCTGAGACAGCGTGTTCTTCCACTTTCATTCCACACAGCTACAGCAAAGCAAGGGTACTTTTGAAGCGTGCTTACGTTTGCAAGAATTATTTCATTTATTTTCCAAGTCATTAAATGACTGAGCCACCATGAATCGTAAGCAGGTTGACTAGTAAATAATCATATCTTTTTTAGTTTTTACAATACACCACTGTTGCTGGGAAGATACCGAACAATAAACAAAGACTACCAGGAGCGCTACATCAAATATAAAATATCAAATCAAAGGCAGAATGTATCGAAATATAATTATTATAAATTCCCAGAAAGCAGGAGGACCATGGTTCGAATTCCGGTCGCGGGACAAATTTTAATTTAATACCTCTACTTCAGTTTAATTATTAATAGTTCATAATTCAACAACCGTTTTTCCTCAGTTTAATAACTATACATAATTGACAATAGATTACAAGGACAAACAATCAAGAGTAGATAACCTCCCTATTTTACTATCTCCATCTGCAGACGCTGTCTTTTGTACTGTACACTCACATTTCGTTGTGTTACGTAACCTGTTTCTTGTTCCTTGGGCCTGATACATTGAAACTCCAGGTTTGTTACATTCTATAACAGGCAAATAAAATTTCAATCATGTAAGATCCTTATGCAAGATTGAATATTTTCATAAAATATAGTAGTTTGCACAGATCCTTTAAATTCCATTTAGTGCCTATTTTAGGTGTTGGGAAAGCAGTTATGCTTCGGCCTAAACATAACCTAAACATAATTTTCGCCTATTTGTTGACTGCTGAACAGTGTTCTCAAAATACTTAAGTGTTTGTCTTGTTGCACATCTTCAATCTTCTTCGCTTCTCCAATACGTACGCGTAGCAGGGAGCAGCATTTACAATAAGTTCGATTAATAAGCAGTATCCAACAATTTGTTTCAAACGTTTATGGTAGTGTTCTATTCGTCATTTTGCTGTTTACTGTAGTTTGATAAGTGTGATGTCATCCATATGAGCAATAAGAGAAATCCATTGTAGTTAATTTACATGATAAGTCAGTCAAATCTAGAGACCATAAATTCAACTAAATATCTTGCAAGTCCAGTTTATGAACAACGTTAACTGAAAAGAACGCATACCAAATGTCGTAGGGAAGTCGAACAAAAGGCTACATTCCAGTGACTGGACAATAAGAAGATACAACAGTTCTACTACGGAAACTGGCTATACTACACTTTCCCGTCCCATTTTGTAATCACCACTATGTAAAACTGACAGAGGATATAGTGAAAAATTCAGAAAGGGCAGCTCGTTTTCTGTTATCCCTATACAGGTGATAGAGTGTGATGGAAATGATGCACAATCTGGGATATAAATCATTAAGAGAAAGGCATTGTTTGTTGCTGCGAGATGTATTTGCGAAATTTCCTATACCAACTTTCTCCTCTGAATGCGAACATATTGTACAGGATGACCAGAGGGTCTAAAACAGGTTAGGAAAAAATTCAAAAAATTTATTTCAAAACTTCGCTTAAGTTTTACAAGTGTTCTTCCACCGCGACATACTCCTTAACAACGTGACCAAGGCTGTTCACCTTGCAGGACAGAGCCGGCCAGAACCAGTAATGAATGCTGATTCTAAAATCACGCCACCCTTCTCGCATCCGTGCTGAAACTACTGACGTTTCCATGCTACCGTGGAGCCAATAGCAGACACTCACGTTTGATCACGTGTGCTACTGCTGGAGGACTGGAGGTGCGAGAATCAGTTCCTTCGCTCTCTTCAGTTTGAGTTCTCGTATAGAACAGACGCACCCCAGATGCTCGGCGTCTGTGCGGGGCGAACGGCCGCATGCCGTCCGCTCCCGCCTAGCGGCTGTTCGGTATCAGCCACCAACTGTGTGAACCGTAACCATTACCTTTTCCGTTTTCTAATCCGTTTAGACTGGCATTCATTCATTACATCCGTACCCAGGGCGAGTCCCGTAATGTATCCCGTATTTCAGAATATACCAAATATTAACTTCAATTCTATCTTTTATTTGCCATTCATCTACACAGAGACATGATCATAATAATAAGAATCAAAATCAGGTAGGAAACGGAAAGATTTGTGTGTTCCTTCTTTCCGCGAGCTAATAGAGAATGGAACTGTAGAGAAATATCATAAAAGCGGTTTGATGAACCTTCTGCCAAAAACTTGATGTGATATGCAGAGTATTTATGTATATGTGGATGCATGATTAAGTAGCTGCAAAGGTTGGTTATTCAGGCATCTGTAAGTGATCAGTTTAATCTGACTTACAGAAAGCGTTTGATAAAGTTGGATGGAATACACTCTTTAGGATTCCGAAGGCATGGGGATTAAATAAAGGGAGAGAGAGGTTATATACATTTGTACAGGAACCAGACAGTAGCTACAGGAGACGAAGGACGAAATAGGAAAGCAATGGTTGAGAAGAGAGTGAGATAGGTTGTAGCCTGTCTGTTATTCACACTCTACTCTGAGCAAACTGTGATAGTACTCAAAGAGAAATCTAAAATGTAACATTCAGAGAGAAGGAATGAAACCTTTGAAGTAATTCCTTCGGTGACAGAAATGACCTCGAGGAGTAACGGAAAAGGTTGGACAATGTGTTAAAAAGTGGAGAGTAGAAGCAAACGAAGGGTAATGTTAAGTAGTATAATTAAATCCATCATTTCTGGGGAAATTGCGAAATGAGTTCCTAAAATTCGTAGACGAGTTTTGCAATTCGATCAGTAAAATAGATGTCAGGAAGGGTCACACTTTCTTCTAGTTGCAAGCCTTCATATTTATCAGCCCCGCCCTGTAACAGACAAGACGGGGTATTGTTCTTAAAATCTTTTCCGGTAGATGGTGTTTTGTCTTATATTCCGAACTGTTCACAAGTACGAGACTATTTTGGAGGTCACTTACGCCCAAATCGTAATGGAAACTTGCCGACCTTCAAGGTTCTCTATGAGAGTGGAGTTTGTTTCAGAATATGATTGACTTATTCTGTTTGTTATTGGTATTGTTGTTGCTGCTGTTGTTAAGTAAATATCAGTGGAATCTCTCTAGCGGCTTGATTCACGTTAAGGGCAATACAAGATTTGACAAAATAAACAGAAAAATTTTTAAACCCTAAACACTGTCTGGTGAGCAGCTCACTCAGCTCTTACATATAAGAAGAAAATTTAATTATGTATGACAGTTCACATGCGCTGAATCCTTGTACGTAGCATTATCAGGTTAGTTAACTGCGATGACTAAGGCAAGTAGAAAACTTTCGACTTACAAACTAAGCAAATAATTTCCCTTGTGGAAGTAAAATGCTGAAATAGTATTATGATAGCTATCTAACCACGGTATTTAAATTCCGAACCATTGAAGTTGTATGTAACCGAACTTTTGAGTACAACAAGTTTCTCTTCACAGCTGTTGTTGAAATGTCAGCGATACATGTTATTATATGGAAAATTCATAAAATAATACACAGTGCACAAAATATTCATCCAACGTTAATATATACTTTTACTTGATTGTCAAAAATTATACAATTTTTTTTTTTACACAATACAATTTCTTTATAAAATTTATGTATAAAACCTATCTATAAAGATCACTTTTGTCTTAAACGTTGAGCGGTTTCGTCGTAGCTAATTCTGTGTCACTTCCTATTGTCAACTTCTGAAATACTTGCAGTCCTTGTGCGTACTGAGCTCACTGGTTGTAGTAAATACAGTATGAAACAGCCGCCTCTTCTGCACACGGCTTCTCTTAGCAGACCAACTTCCAGCAAAACACGATCAGTGGCCACAGGGATGCAGTTCCTGCAAAGAGATGACAGAACGTGTATGTTTACTAACGCTTTATTGGAAAGGCAAACATAGGTAAAAGGAAGGGGGAGTAGAAATGGGTGGAAGGTGCAGATGAACTTTTGAGAATCAGCTTCGGTCGCCCTCATTTTCTTTGCGTTAAAATTGTTTGGGCTTTATACTAATAGCTATATCTGTGTACTCAATGTGAATTTGACACACATTGTATTGGATTTTTATAGCACTCTCTCTATACTGCCACGTCCTAAATTACATATTATTAATCTCAAACAATAAATCAATGTCCAGAGAATAGAGACTTTGCATTAAAATTTATGCCACGGCCGGGATTAGAACCCAGGACTTCCTGCTTAGTGGTTATGGCGTCTGCCTAGTAAGCAGGAGGTCCCGGGTTCGAATACCGGCCATGGTATAAATTTTAATGCAAAGCCTCTCCTTCAGATTTATATCTTTGATATACATCGAGACCAAATTTGTATCTGGACATTGATATTTACATGATCTGTGGCTGAGCTACAAAGGCAGAATCGTTCCCATTAACGTTCGTTGCTGGAGTGCTGTTCCGCTATTGGAGGGCCTTGGCAACAATAATACGTATATGCGGTAACTTAGGCAGAAGTATGGTTTGTGTTGTGGAAGGAGACATGCTGTGAAGTCGCTGTGTCCAATAAGTCACAGTGGCTTCTTCACATGAATACGTATCTCCGTCAATACTGTATAGACAAGATGGAAGATACTTTCCACAGAGGAAAAACAAAAATCTCAGTATACTGGTTGCTGGGAAAATACGTAAGCTACGTGACTAACAATCTTGGACCGCGCGGATATGACCATCGACTTCAAACTATACATGCAAAATGAATATAACGAACTTTGTAAATATCTGGACCAAAAGTCCAAATATGGAAACCTGCTAATTATCGCATTTGAACGAGTGGGGATAGGTTAATGTACATACATGGACTGGTTTAAAATGACTACAAGTAAATGAAAGTGTTTTCATAAATCTAAATGCTAAGAGAGAGTTAATGATAAAGTTAACTTATTTAAAACCTGAACTTCGAAGTAATGAGTGAATCAACATGTATTTGTGATTGTAGTATATAAAATGTAATGAAGAGTAAGTGTGGAAAAAAATCTTTATACGTGTCCTAAAATGTCATAATTGATGTTTACTATATATAGTAGAATCTATAAGAAATAACATAAATAAATAAATAAAAATAATTAAAAAAACAGAGAAAAAATGAAAGGTGGTTTAGCGCCTGTCATGCCTACTAAGCAGGAGGTCTTGAGTTCTAATCCCGGCACAAATTGTAAACCAAACCCTCTCCACCAGATTTATGTCTTTGCTACTTACTATTGTTCCTCAAACATCCTGTATATCATACCTCATGAGAAATTTATGCTGCAATTCTATTTTGTTTTTTGTTTTTTTAATACTTCATATACACTGGAAGCGTTTACTGTTTGCCAGATTCAGTTTTTTCCCCTGTAACCAATTTTTAGGTATTTGTGAATTACGCTAAATACTTTCAAGGTTTTGTTTATGTGTAGAGATGGTACAATTTGAATCTCCACCCATTTATCATCCACTCTTCATTTATCTGTCCAAATTAGAAAAATATTCCGTTCTTTGGTTCCTATGGAGACTTGTTTCCGCTTCGCTGGTAGAGCTGAGATTTCTCCCAACCTTGTCCGGTCGTTATGACAAAGAGAGTGGGGATGACTTGAAAAGTTATTAACTTCGTTGTTATGCTTTCAGAAAGTACGCAAAATTACGAATCGATTGATATGTCACAAGATACGGCCCGATGAAAATTCTGAAAGTTGATAAAATTAATCGTCAATTAAACCCCATAAATTTCCCGGCAATCTAATGTCACAGGATGCTTTCCTAACGAGAGGAACGTCAGAGACATTAATGATAAAGGTGAAGCTTTTAATTATTATAAAATTCCCAATATGACTATCAGCCACAAAGGCTGTCGCAGCCGTTATTTTGGACATGATTTCTTATTGTTGTAGGGACACCACATGGCCGCCCGTACTTCGACTATTTCCCATCTTTGCAGGACAACGAAGCATGAAAGTAGACCGCACAGGCTGGAACCAATGTTAGCGGTAACATTGTAGGGTTTGGCTACAAGTTCCCAATTTGGCAGCGGTCGTATACTGTGTTCGACGTTAGAGATAGAAAACCAACAAGGGAAGCCATTGTCCTTAGTTGCTTGCTAGTATTAATAGGTATCGGTCGAAGAACTACTCTTGTACGGAGGTTGACGCCATTGTGATAGATCTGGGGCTGACTTACTGCTGCAGCCATGAAGTTCGCCGTCCTGATGAGTACTCGTTCCCGTTCGCAATGCAACGGTTTGCATATAGAATGGTAGCCTCGACCAGTTTAACCATTGTCGCTGTAGATCGGCTGAGTTGTTCGTTGTCTTGGCTGAAAGTTTAATTCAGTATTCTCTCACTTTGTATACTCTTTCTCACTAAGAAGTGGTCAATTTAATAGAAGAAAATTTACTTAAATATTGATTTAGTTTTTATCCTGCTCTGCAGCAAGAGTTTTCCAATTTCACGTTGTGTTTTCTTAGTAGTTTTTTTTTTTTTTTTTTTTTTTTTTTTTTACTGCAGTAACAAGTATAACAGGCTACCTCACCTTTCAATTTGTCGCTAACAGAATATAATGACCATTTTTTTTAACTGAGCTGTCTTCTGGTCAGTAATCTCCCCACGTTGTCTTCATTTTTACCGCTTGATTTTATGCATTTGAAAATGGATTTTGAAATCCTGCTACTGTGAAATCAATGAGTTTGTTTATAAATAACAATTCTGCTACCAGTTACGGTTCTTACATATTACTAGCTGAAAATCCGGCGTTGTTCGGGCATTTATTATTCAAGCCTTAAGTTTGTACCTATCCTACCCTTCTCTCTCTCACATCTTCTTTTTCTAAAAGCATATTATATTTAGGGGAGAATATATAAGAAATATGACTGTCTTTCATAATGTACGAAAGTGCTGTATGCAATCAAAGAAAGGTAGTAATCAAAATACGAAAAAGTAACATTCATACATTCATTTAATTGAAAAATTGACTATAAACAATGTTTTTTGTTACTTGTCCAGGAGCCAGTATTCGTGTGAGAAAGCTGCAGATGTTAAAAAACTCCTTAGAATTTAATAGACTGCCCGGTGAATATTAATCATAATAAAAATTGCAACACCAGTATCTTGAAGTTGAACGGTAGATATTTCATGGTGTTTGATATTTGTTGTAACATACCCTCCGCCATGTACCTACAGAGGCTTACGAAAGGTAGCTTAAGCGTTAATTCTGGGTATAAGATATTTAAATTTAATCATGGGATAAGCTACCTCTGTTCTAAATTTTATTCATATTCGTCCATCCATTTCAGCGTGAACGCGTAGTAAACGAATTAATGAAATGTAAAGAACCCTACGCTATCACCATATGAAGTAAATTTTAGTTTGCCTATAACCTTTTGCGCTAGTGCAAGCAATAATTTAACACAGTTTTATCGCAATCGGATGTACAGTATGACCGTGCATAAAATACGAACGAAAAGACAAACAAACAAACATTAATTTTTATATATTACATTAGACTTAGCACAACACATTTCTGGAAATAATTCCCATTTTCACTTGCATGTTTTGTGCTATTTCATTTATTTGTGGTATTTTTTTATGTTTGAGGTTCTGTATTATTTTGTCTTTAATTTTTCTCATAGCCCATTTGTGTAGAATCTCACTCACATCAATGTATACCGTGCACAAAATGATAATTGAGATGTTTAGTGTGTGTGTGTGTGTGTGAGAGAGAGAGAGAGAGAGAGAGAGAGAGAGAGAGAGAGAGAGAGATTTTACACAAATGGGCCATGAAGAAACTTAAAGACAATATAATGGAGAACTTCACACATCAAAAATAACGCAACGAAATGAGATAGCACAAAACACTCACGTAAAATGGGAATTATTTCCAGAAACGTGTTGTGCTAAACCTAATATACAAAACTTAATGTTTGTTTTTTGTTCGTATTTTTTGCACGGCCATACTGTACATGCAATTGCGATAAAACATATTGCTTTTATTTTCGTAAAGGCTATAGGCATAATTAAATCACTGTACGACATATAGTTCAGGAGATATGACGTTATGAACAATGAGTTGCGTGAAAAAATGACGCTTTAAATTTAATACTTCTTTCTTTCTTAATGCATTCGAAACATATTTTGCAAATAGTATCCGTTTATGCCAATGAGCGTATCTACAAATTTTTTTCTTTGTACTAATTATGGCTTGTGAGATATGACGTCATCAACATTGAGATTCGTGAGAAACTGCCGCATCATGTTCGTTCGTATTTTACGCGCTGCCGTGCCGTTAAACTGATTTCGATCAAACTTTGCACACTTTATCTTCAAAACAAGAGTAAAGACTCTAGCTACGTAAAGTTTTGTATGGTGCGTAGCAGATGGTATTTTACCTATGAACTTCGACAATATCTATGGTTTTATTCAGATCTTGACGAAATTTTGTGCAGTTAACCTTCAGAATAGTGGAACGTAATCATCTACTTAAGATTTCATACGGTCCATGGCGAGGAGTACCGTGCAATTAAAAAGCACTTCACTGATCACCGTGAAAGTTAACAAAGCCATATAATTTTTGACAGATGGAGGAAGCAATAGACAGAGTAGAGGAAGTGACTGAAAGAGAATGGGGAAAGTGGAGATGGGGAGAGAGAGAAGGAAAGAGAAGGTGTACAGAGAGACAAAGGGGAAGGAGAGATGGAATAAGGCTGGAATAAATTACGTCCGGGAGACGGAGAGTTTTCAGCTAGTAATACGAGGGTCGTCCACAAAGTAATTTCCGTTTCTATTTCAATATGCGGCAGCGCTACGATGGCAGATCCGAGCATGAGAGCAGTTACTCTGACTTAAGGAAAAGACATGTATGTGCAGAGGCGGAGCAGCCGAGCGCATTGAGGCGCTATGCTACGATGCGCGATGCCGTTCCCTTTCGGGGGTTCGAATCCCCTTCAGACATGTGCTGTTTCTAGTATAATGTAGTGCATAACATTTTTTTTGAGTTTATGGCCTGATGACCCTCCAGTTAAGCGCCATAAGCTTTACAAACATTGTTTGAACATTTGATACGCACGCCAACTACAGGTCACTGCTGCCTACGTGTGCTTTGTACTGCGTCTTTATAATGTCGGCTGTTATTTAAAATGCAGCCGCGTGTGAAGTAAGATCTGTGATTCGTTTTCTAAATGCAAAGAAAGTTAAACGAAAGCTTTGGCAAAAACTCGAGGTTTACGGACATAATGCCATGAGTGGTTCCATGGTTATAAGACGGGTCAGACTGTTCAATTAAGGACGTGATGAAGTGCACGACGAGGAACGAAGTGGTTACTGATGAATTGGTCAACACAACTGAAGAGAAGATTAAGCACAACCTTAAGTTTACAGTTAGTGCCATTGTTATGGACGTTCCGCATATCTCAAGATCACTAATTCATGAAATTTCGAAAACACGCTACAATGAAGAAGTTAGTTTTCTTTCTCAGACAGGAATGATAAATGAAACTTGCGTATCAAACGACACCCCTTAAACAAAACGGCAATAAATGGAATGGAAGCACACTTCGTCCCCAACTAAGGTTAAGCCTAAGCAAATGTTCATACCCCGAAAAGTAATGTATACCATTTTATGAGACTCATAAGGCATTTTGGTGTTTTATTTCTTATCACAAGGCCAAACAATCACTGTACATGGTTACTGCGAGACCATTTACAAATTGCGCAGCGCAATACAGAACAAGTGTCGAGGATTACTATTGAAAGGTTTGTTTTTTTTCCTCACAATAACGTCCGACCTCACACGGAGAATGAAAACAAACAACTCTTACGGGAAATTTACTGTGAGGTGTTAGATCATCCTCCGTGAAGCCCGGACCTCGCTCCTAGAGACTTTCATTTCTTCTTACACCCAGTGCCTTAGTTGGGCCAGTACGGGGCAGTACGGCGTACCGCCTAAAATTCTAACTCATTATTAACCTACTGGCTGAAATTCTTTCTTAAATCTGTAAAAAAAGACGAACTGTAAATTGTTGAATGGATTTCGGAAAGAAAAATTGCAGAGTTTTAGGTTCGCTGGAATTGCGATCATAACCGTCGAAGCGTTCAAATTGCTCTTTCTCAGAATTCCAATGGTATCTGACTGGCGGTCAAATGTTCGAATTAGCCAATGGAGAGTTCCGACTAGTCTGAACCGAGACAGAGGAAATGCTTCTTACCGACTCCAAAGCGTTTAAGAATCTTGCACCAAAGAGATAAGCCACTACATACGCAAAGTCTTTTGTGTGCAATATCGTTGCCTATTCGCTGAAGATAGCAATTGCGAAATTCTGGCAATTCTATTAAAAATTTAAGGGACAGTATTTTGACTGAATTCCCATTGATCAAATCATGAAACACTGCACAAGTTATGTATGTTTTAATGCTTAGCATGACATTTTTTGAGAACGTCTCAATATTTACCGTAAATATTATGTTTACTTAACCTTCTTTTTTGCACTGTAGTCAGTTTAAGATTATAAAACAGTGTATCTTAGGAGTAGTAGGATTAAAATAGAAGCGAATTTTAATCTCTTTGACAAATGCTTCTTCAACCGGCTGGATGTGTACATGCTCAACTGTTGGTAACGCTGTCAGTTTTGCTTCTTCCGGCGGTAAACGCTTGGTTCCGTCCTTTAAAAGTTCCACGCAATTCCATTGTCCGAATTTTGTAATGCTTTTCGTGTGATATAAGTCTGCTTTTAATTCTCGGCAACAACATGCACTGTTATTGTCTTCTGGACTGCCACTCCTGATTAGTTAGGATAAGATGTCGTTGTTCAAAGCTGATAAGTGGTATCCTCATTTACACTAAACCCTTGAATACATTTAAAATGAGTTTCGAATCTGTAAATTATAGCTATATTTTGTTAGTGTATTAACATGCCTAAATCTTAACTTTCTTGATTTTCCAAAAATGACCATTTGACTCATTTCATGTGAAATGAGCTGAGTTCCGCCTGAAATGTTTTTCCAACTAAAGCACTGCTTACACCTAAAATCTGTCCGTGGTGGTCACGACTTGAACGATGATGACGAGCTGAAAGACCAAGTTACGACATGGTTGAATACACAAGCGGGACCCTTCTATGAAGAAAGCATACAAAAATTTGTGCCACGATATGACATGTGCCTACAAAATTTCGGAAGCTATGTAGAAAAGTATTTAACAGTTGTAGATTCTTGTACAATACATATTTTTCTGTATCTGTACACGTTTGTTTTATATAGCCAAACGGAAGTTACTTTCTGGACATACCACCATACATCGTATATAAAAATCGCGACTGGTAGCAGAATTGTTATTTATAAATAATCCTATCCTTTTTATCCTTTAAATAACAATCAGAAATCCCCACTAGAAGACAGAGGGTCCGATGCAGGCCATGGCCATAGCTGCAGAAGATTGTCAGGTTGATTGAGTGATTGATTTTGTCAGGGAAGCCAAAACAGTCTTGGTCCTACCCGCCACTGACCGCACCGAAACTAAGTTTATTGTGCGGTATCGCTCCCTGCATATCTAGTAAAGCCAACCAATGCCCTTGAACAGTGCAAGGAGTCCATTTACCAGTCCTTTATTAGACACAATTTCTTCGGGTCTGGTTATCCCAAATGTTCTGTGCCTTTTGCTCTCCAATGCAATGCATTCTAAGATTAGATGTTATGCAGTTCCATCACCGTCTTCACATATCCTACATTTAGGGTCCTCTTCTGTTATTCCCATTGTTTGTAGGTGTTTTTTGAAATTCCCATGGCCTTTCAGCAATCCAACCATGAGTCTAATCTCTCTCCTGTTCAGACCCAGGATCGCAGAGCTTCTTTTAAAACAAGGCTTTGGCATCATTACCTTGCCATGTTTTTGTTGATGGACTTTGTTCCAATATTCTACGTGCTGTCTTCTGAGCCAGTTACGTAGCTCCAATTTAATCATTGCCTTGGTAATTGTCAGGACAGGTTCCAGTCCAATAAATGGAGTCTCTGCCCCCATCCTGGCTAATCTGTCGGCATGTTCGTTGCCACTGATCCCCGAGTGGCCAGGGACCCACAATAGGTTTACTCTATTTCTTTCCCCTAGCTCCACTAGAACCCTGTGACATTCTGCAACAATTTTAGACCTTGTTGTAGGAGCTCCAGTGATCTCAGGGCTGCCTGGCTGGCTGAATAGATGCTATGATCTTTGTAGCACCTACGCAAATTCTCCCCCACACACGCCCTGATGGCAGTGATTTCGGCCTGGAATACTGAGGCCTGTTTCCCTAGAAAGATGACACCCTCCAGTCTTGGCTGCACCCAGTATACCCCGTCCCCAACGCCTTGGTCAGATTTCGACCCGTCAGTGAACCAGACAATGTCCCCGCACGGTGTCGAACTATTTTCTCCCACTGCTCCCTACTTACAATTGTTTTATTGAAAGGCTTCTTGAAGAAGTATGGGGTTATAATTTAGTCGGCCGGCATTTCCCCAACCTTTATTTCCCTCACTCACTATTTTAGTGTGTGATTCATTCTCAGGTTAGTGTACGTGCTAGTTTGTAATCGTGATGTATTTCGTGCTTGGGAGAGTAACGAATGTCGCAAGAGCTACCCAGCTACCCGCTCAGATATTGGACGGAGCCCTGGGCGGAGAGAGTGACTCACCTGCTGCTCCGCCGGTCTGGCGGCGCCTGGCGAGGCTGGAGTCCCTGGAGCCGCCCAGGAAGCGGTAGGTGGCGTTGAAGCCGGTGGCGTCCAGGCGGCCGTTGGACTTGAAGGTGAGCCGCAGGTACTTGCCTTCAGACAGCACGTCGAACGCCGGCAGCTGGCCGCAGTAGCGCGCAGGCCGCGGGGACCGCGCCCGCTGGCTCGACACCTCCACGTAGTCGCTCGCCGACACCGCCTCGCACCTGCAACCCAACACCAAACACTGCCGTCACCTGTGGCCTCTCCGATACCGGAAACTATGGCAGTGCTTTCCAAACTTTCCCTCATGGCGACACCCTTTTATAGCTTACAGTTTTGCGCGACACCCTTTCACTAATATAAATACATATTGTACAGGATGAGCAGCCAGTCTAAAGGCTGAACAGAGCCGGACAGAACCAGTATTGAATGCTGATTCTAAAATCACGCCACCCTTCTGGCGTCCGTGCTGAAACTACTGACGTTTCCATGCTACCGTGGAGCCAATAGCAGACACCCCCTTTTGATCACGTGTGCTACTGCAGTAGGACTCAGAGGAGCGAGAATCAGTTCCTTCGCGATCTTCAGTGTGAGTTCTCGTACAGAACAGACGCACTCCAGAAGCTCAGCGTCTGTGCGGGGCGAACGGCCGCATGCCGTCCGCTCCCGCCTAGCGGCTGTTCGGCATCAGTACCGTAACCATTACCGTAACCTTCACCTTTTCCGTTTTCAAATCCGTTTAGACTGGCATTCATTCATTGCATCCTACCCCAGGGCGAGTACCGCCCTGTATCCCTTATTTCAGAATATACCAAATATTTACTTGAATTCTTTCTCTTATTTGCCGTTCAGTCACACTTTCCTAGGGCGCCCACAAGCCTTCACCACTCCGCCTTCCATCTTGACAACGCTTCCATTTTATTTATGCAGCACTGGGATGGGTTGTATAATTTTCCTATCATCCGTAGGATAAATTTCAAGTGTTGTACAATATGGTGGAATTTACATGGGGAATTGGGGCGGGGGGGGGGCGGAAATAAAGTATCGCTTAAATGTAGTTTGTAAACGAAACTAAAATTCTCGTACGCATTGACATGTTTAACGTTGATTCTGACTGTAGTAATTACGTACTAAACGAACCATTAGGAACTACGGAGATGTACAACAGACTAAAAACCGCAGACAACAATGCCTACCTCACACAGTAATACTTGCTTCTTCTACATGCGACCCAATTACCGAAAGACGAAAACTGAATTTCGGAAACCGTTTTTCGCTGTCGTGTGTACATGTCAGGGCCAGATACGGTTTTGCTGGATCGATTGAAGACGGCATTTAGAAATTAGCTGCTCGGATTTCTGTTTTCGACAGCACAGTGGTTGTTCCCTTTCAGTTCAATATGATCATATTATTTTCAGAAATAAAGAGGATGTATTTATGACAAGTGGTGAATTATTATTTAAGTTCTATTGTTAGGTTCTTCCTTCACCACAACCTCGGAAGTTCCGACATATTCGGAAAAAATGGATAACTATTTGTGGCAAGTAAGAATATGAATGCAATTTCTGGTCCCAGAATCTGTTACATTCAGGAAACTGAGAGGAAAAAAAAAATATTAACACATTCCAGGGTTCGAACGAACGATCACTGCGTTTAAAATAATACTCTCCGTTAATCACCCGACCATACTCCATACTAAACATCGCTACTGAATGGCATTAGTCAGTGGAAGTTGTGACTGCTTTCACATTCTGTGACAGCTTTTACAACCACTGTGTCATTGATTGACATTTAATTGCAAGGAACGCTACCGAGGGTGACGTGGCTTTGATAAATCCATTAAGAAACGCTCAGGTGCAGATTTTTGAGAAGGAAAGCAGACTACAGAGAAGGTTCGTTCAAACAACTGCCAGTTCCAGCCATCTGCGCATGGGAACAGCTATTATCGAGTATCAGCAGCAGCTCTGCGCATGCGTAGTTTGCTGGAATCTGGCAACTGCTTGAACGAACCCTGAGTGTCTACTGCTGCTGAAGCAGAGCTGCTGCCTAGCGGCTGAGCATGCAATTAATGTGCACCGATCATTCCTTTAATACGTGATCTGTGGTGCACTGAATGAAGAGAAGGATGATTAGCTGCAGGCGAGTCTTCAGCTTAGTATGAAGAGAAGGATATTTTGCGTTATTTTATGACAAGGTTTTTCTGGTTTAGAGTGTAAATTTGTTAGTCTCGCGACACCCTTGACACCCAGTTTGGAAAGCTCTGGGTTGGGCGGGTACCACGAAACACGGCGAGATAGGAGTGCTTGAAGAATGCTTGAATAAATATGCGCGTGGAACCGAGATCGTAAGCCAGATTCCAAAATGTAAATCTTACGCCAAGATATTTCACAAATTCTTCCCGGTGTATTATTTACTGGTCGGATGGATTTATTACGCCAACCAAACATTTCTTCCCCATCTATGGACGGCATTTCCAAGGAGGATCACGGATTCCTTGAATTTTCGGACGACTCCCTGGCTCAATGCTGACTGCAGCCAAATTATGTATTCGCGTGTTCCCGCGCAGGGACGTGAAATCACATGTTTTTAATTTTCATGGGACGGCCGCCGTCGGCTTCTGTTGTCCGCTATCTCCATCAGCATCAATATCTAGATGTCGTTGTAGGGTATTTAACAATTTCTAAGCCTTCTCTATACAGCATTTAATGATACCTGATTATGGATGCCAGAATCAGAGTTCTGTGAAATTGAACATGGTCTTCAATGATGCCACATTGGTATGGAAGACTGCTTAAGGCACCTTGCTGCGGAGCGCGTGGTTTATCCCCGTCGGAGGTTAGAGTCCTCCCTCGGTCATGTGTGTGTGTGTGTGTGTGTGTGTGTGTGTGTGTGTTTTACCATAAGTTACTTTAAGTAGTTTGTGAGTCTAAGAACTGATTACCACAGTTCTTAAGTCCCAAACCTTTGAACAATTTTTTGGTACCCTAGTTTGCAAAGCATTCTCCGCAACGACGGAAGGGAATTTGTAGGACAGATTGATAGATCAGCTGTTTTTGCTTTTCAACCAGAAGATCATTTTAATAGAACTAGGGCACTGGCACCTGCAAGCGGTTACCATGAAAGGCTGCGTATAGTCGCCGTGTTGTTAATTTATTAAACACATCAAGAATTTCGTTGGGTAAGAAGAGGACATGAAAGCCGCGGTGGAGTGGGCGAGTGATCTAAAGTGCCTTGCTGCGGAACGTGCGGTCGCTTGTCATATGAGGTTCGAGTCCTCCCTCGGGCATGTGTGCACGTGTGTTTGTGTATGTTTGTGTGTGTGTGTGTGTGTGTGTGTGTGTGTGTGTGTGCTTCTTAGTTTAAGTAGTTTGTAAGTCTAGGGATTGATGGCCATAGTAGTTTGGTCCAATACGTTTACCAACATTTGGAAATTTGAGTGCATATTTATTTTCAATTTTTCCAAGATTGTATCTGCCTGGCGCTTGATAATGGTGTATTAACAGAAACCAGTAGCTTCAGACTAATAAATTAAGCAGCTGTGGTAAACATGATATTCTACAAATATTTAAAAACAGTTAATCCCCACCTTTCCACATTTCTAAATTAAATGGTTTACCTAAAAGTTTACTTCATGTAGTCACGACAGTCCCGCCATAGCGGAGTAAGTCCCAATAGTAGCACATTATCAGTGCAATGCCACGGACGCTAGTATAATACAATATGTGCTGTCGCTTAAGTAAGTAGCTGTGAATCCAAATTAAATCTTTCAAAGCTATATTTACAAATATTCGATACATCTGCATTCTGATTTAAAATAAGATTATGTTTGACTCTTAAAAGATATTGTTCAGAAAACTATCATACGTTAGTTCCATCAGGGAGTGTTCCTCAGATGCTGTCAGTTTTAGCCTTTGAAGTTTGTCCTCTAAAACGGTTTCTTACCCATAACAATTTATAAGGAATTCTTGAAAAGTAATTACTGAAACAAGAAACACTTTTAGACACGCAAACAAGTTTCATTAGGCGAAACGTGAAAATATAAGTTCATAAATACTATAAACTAAAACATTAGTCTATATCCGTTATCATTTGAAACAAAACAAAAAAAGCGATGCAGCTCAATTATTACTTGTCTTTAATGAGTAAAAAAAAATAAAGAAGCTAATAAGTCTTCCAAAACACACTTTCAGTTTTTTTGTTTCTTTTAAGTCCGTAAGATGTTTTACCCGGCCGTGGTTGCCGAGCGGTCTGCGGCGTGCTATGCATAAACGGTTAAGAAGAAGACGTATTGCTTTCCGGCAAGTGTATTTTCAATTCAAGATTGACTATGGAAGCAATTCAGACCCGTGGTAGAGTTGTTTGCCGGTTCGGGGTCGCTCATTGGCCTCTCCGTTCCTTTGACCTATCCATGTGTGATTACTATTTGTGGGGTTACCTCAAGTCACGCGTGCACGTGCATAAACCACGTACCCTTGAATAATTGAAAGAAGCTGTGGATATCGTTCCAAATAAAGGCAGTTGCAGAGACTTGATGCTATCTTCCGAGAGGGCCTTGAGAAGTACAATGCTGAAAACGGCCGTCACCTGGGAGATGTAGTTTTCAAGCGTTAATTTTTTTAATGTCAACAACACTTGATTGTTATTCTGTAATTACATTTTGAAGCACTCCTAACTATGTATCGTTCATTTGAAGAGCACACATCCTTCATGCCTCACCCTGTACAAGCAACATTAGATAGATAGATAGCCCAACTACGTTACTGAAATGGAGAGAAAGTAAATTTCTTTCGTATTGCCAATAAAAAAGTCAAGCTATTGGCAGGACACATTCTAGGACATCAAGGAATCTTAAAAATGAGTAGGGAAAAAGGTAAAGCAGTCGACGATATGAAGATTGGTTTGAACACCAGGTTTACTAGGCATGGTGTTATGCCGTTGCCTTCCTTGGACCTTCGAACTGACTTACTCAGCCAGTTGTACAGGGACATTCAGTTTAACGTGGATTCCGAACCACGGTGCTACTCGATATTTTCACTTGGGCCACACTGCCAGAGAGGACAAGAGTGGAAATTGACAGACAAAAATTCTAAGACCTGGCGGGGATCGAACCTTTCGATTAACAGTCTGGCACGCTACCACTGTGCTACCGGGTCACAGAGTACAATACATAGGTTCTAAAGGATGTACCCTGCCGTTTATATTCAAAGAGGTTTGCACAGGGTAGGGTGGCGCAGAGAGGTGCATCAGACCAGTCTTCCGAGTGAAGACATCTACATCTACGTCTACATGGGATACTCTGGAAATCATATTTAAGTGCCTGGCAGAGGGTTCATCGAACCACCATTATACTATTTATCTTCCATTCCATTCTCGAATAGCGCGCGGGAAGAATAAACACCAGAATCTCTCCGTTCGAGCTCGGATTTCTCATATTTTATTCTGATGATCATTTCTACCTATGTAAGTGGGAATGAACAATATATTTTCGAATTCGGAGGAGAATGTTGGCGATTGGAGTTTCGTAAGTAGCCCTCGCCGCAGCGATAAGCGCCGTTGTTGTAATGATTCCCATCCGAGATTTTGTATCATTTCCGTAACGCTGTCTCCTCTGTTTGGCGACAATACGAAACGAGCTGCCCTTCTTTGGACTCTTTCGATGACCTCCGTCAAACCCACTGATAAGGATCCCACACTGGGCAGCAATACTCCAAAAATGGACGGACAAGCGTAGTGTATACAGTTTCTTTTGTAGTTCTGTTGCACCTTTTAAGGGTTCTGCCAATAAAACGCAGTCTCTGGTTGGCCTTTCCCACGATATTATCTACGTGTTCTTCCCAATTTAGGTCTGAAGTAATAGTAATTCCTAGGTATTCTGACCACGACAACAAGAAATACAGATTGAGAGCGTGTAGCGCCTAAACGTACTCACGGTTGGACTCCCTCCACGTCGAAGTGGACGAAGCGCAGCGCGATCCGCTGCCCAGGTCGTCCGTGGAAGAAGAAGTGGCACTCGGCGTCCCTGGGGTATAGGCCGGGGAAGTTGGGACTGGTGACGTAGCCGCGCGCCGCCACGCTGCCGTTGAACGAGAAGCCGCACGGCCACGAAGACAGCTGCCGCCCGCCAACCGAAGACACGCCCAGGTCTGCCAACAGCAAGCACCATACACACACCACCTGTCACCAGTCAGTATACAGGGTGACGCCAAAGACCTTGTAAAAATAACTACACTCTCTGACGGCGCTGCTGTCGCGTGATAATTTGAACCTTCGCCTGGCCGCCATGGTAGTGGCAAGCGTCATATAAATACGAGTGCTGTTAGCAGATAAATCGTGTATACTGCGGGGCATATACACAATTGATAGTCACGTCTATATTGTTTGAGTATTGCAGTGTACATGAAGCACGATGATGAAGAGCTGCTCAGCGTTTAACTCTTTCAGTCTTGGTGGCTAGTGTCACTAACCACCTCTTTTAGATCACGGTACTTCTATTCCACGCCATCTAGCGATAAACGGTTGAATTAGTATGTCCGTTTGGGCTGTGCTTCAAAACAAAAGACAGATTCCGGGTACATTGCATGAATGGCAGTGCATACCAGTTGCATTGAATATAGCGCTAACGTACCCTGTCTCGAGTGTCTGATAAAAACATCAATACAACGGGTACAACGCAGTCCTCTTCACGCCCAGACCTCGACAAGCTGATTCTGAAAGACTTCCGGAGATAAGTATATCGGGGCCTACTGGCACCAGCATATGTCAGAGACAAACACAGGCCGGATTCAGTGAACAGCAGCCGTAATTCCGCGGCCTCATCTCCAGGACCTGCATTTATAAAACGCCACAAGCCTACAGTCCCGCCGGAAATTCGTCTAGAATCCAATCGCCATCAACCTGAAAGAAGCACATCAAGAAGATGCTGTAATTGTAGCACTAAAATATCTCCCGTGCGTACTGTATGGCAGTGTAGTACATGTAAAGTGCCTCTTTGCTTACGCAAAGGTAAAACATGCAGATTTTCATAAAAAATAATTTGTTTTTGTTAGTTTTTTACGTTTGTAATGATGATTCGTCTAATAAATAACGTTCACAATCACTGAATACCTTATATTATGTTTCCTCTATTGTCTGTGATATTTCAGTTGTAACAGTTGCTTCAATGAACAGACATTGATAATTATGTTCCTATTGTACAAGTGTGAACAGACATTGGTAATTATGTTCCTATTGTAAAAGTGTGACTGAAAGAGTTAAACGCATATATCAAGAAAGGAATAGAAAGATCGAATAATATCCTCCCATATATATTTCTCAGAAATACAAGTAGCCCTCTAGCTTAACAGACTGTTAGTGAAGTCAATATAGAATTGAATGAAATAAATAACTGGTTTTTACAATACTGGTAGCTCTTAAAAAGTACTGGTGGACAGGAAATTCAAAAAGTTTCATTTTATGATTGTGTAAAATAACTATTGGGGTCACGAAATTAGTTGCCTCACTGCAGTTCGAATTTTTGTTTATGAAATTAGTATCAGCACTTGTAACGCAGAACGTAAAGGTAATCGGCTTTACATATAGGTATAACAACTGAAAGGGGTTGTAGAACTGTGTATAGTTCCATATATGAATGCCACATAGCCACACTGGATGCACTTTGTGAAGCTGAACCCTGTGGCAATAGTTGTTGACTTTTGAGCAGTTCACGCTACTGTAAGGTATTTGGCTTACAGCATTAAACATGCTAATATTCTTGCTAGATACCCTAATGCTAATGTTAGATGCAATAGTTAAGAAAAAGTTATGGCATACTTCGTGTTCTTAAAAGAATTTGGTAGTGGCTGGTTGCTGTATTCACAAGGTAAGAATCTATTTTTCAGTTATTTATCTGATGGCACATTACACTTTCACAATCGATTTTTAACATTAGCTGTTTCAGGCAACCCTGTTAGTAGTATGGTAGTGCCGGTTTCAGCACAGTGAGATTCGCGCGTCTTTTGTTTTTTTGGCGGGAAATTTGAATTACGCCCCACCCCTCCTCCCTCGGCCATTGCCGAACCACAGATCAAAGGATGCCGCCAAACTCGAACAATAGCGCACTTAAGGATGATTGACGGTTTACATTTAGGTCCTTTTGATTCGCCACTTGTCCGACTGCTTATCAAAGGACGCCGCCATAACGCACTTAAGGATGATTGACAGGTTGCAACATCTACCTCGCCCACACACGACACCCCGCCCTCCCTGCCCCCCCTCCACCCCTCGGTGCCGCCGCCAGACAAGCGGCACCTCCGACAGGTCCAGACCTGTAGACCCATCGACATGTCGGTACTCGCACCCTGGACCACACACCTGGCCGGTTCGACGCCCCCCTCCACCCCCGGCACCGCCGCCAGACAGGCGGCACCTCCGACAGGTCCAGACCTGTAGACCCCTCGACATGTCTGTACTCGCTCCCGCGACCCCTAATCGCTCGGCCGATTGCCGGAGCGCCGCCTCCGCCGCCGCTGCCGCCGACAGATCCTCCCCCTCTCCTCCTCCCACGCTCGCGACCGGTTCTCAAAGGACTCCGCGACCCGCCCTACCCGTGAGAACAAACAATACCGCGACGATTGTCTTGACCGCATGGACACCGCCCGGCAATTAAAAAAAATGCCTACGCGCGTCAGTCGAAGATGAGTGGTGACGGGGAGAAGAAGGTTCGTTATGCTAACGAGACGCACTTAATGATCAGTTGGAGATTTGCATACACAGCAGCTCGTAAAGGCGAGTGGCAGCAATATGCACTAGATCGGGAGCGCTTCCACCGACGAATACAGCAAATGGAACGTGTCTTAGCACCTGTGATTCAGAAACGCTGCATATAAGCAAAATTATATCACCAACTTTTTTCTTATTTATCGGTCATACTGAAACTGAATGAATTTATATATAGCTGATTGTAGACCTCTACTTGACTTACTCGATAACATGTCGTGGTGGGAGAAACAACAAAATTTCGTAGTTGGTGACTGGTCTGGTGATGGGTTGGGAGAGGATTCCCAGAAGAAAAAGAACGGATCATTACTTCCTGATAATATACGTGCAATAATTGTAGGTCCGTCCAACTGCGGTAAAACAAATATTCTTCTGACGTTGCTCACGCATATAGATGGAGTGTACTTTGAACATGTTTGTGTATTTTCTAAAACTCTCTCTCAACCCAAATATCAGTTATTGCAGGAGATACTACGAGGCGTAAAAGGAGTCACCTATACAACGTACAGTGAAAGTGGTGATATCCCCCTCCTGAGCAAGTAAAACCCAACACCGTTTTCATATTTGACGATGTTGCAGTTGAAAACCAAGACCAGATTCGTAGATATTTCTGTTTCGGGAGGCATATGGGCGTTGATGTATTTTATCTAAGCCAAACGTATTCCAGAATCCCAAAACAGTTGCTGCGGGATAATGCAAACCTCATTGTTGCATTCAAACAAGACAATTTGAATTTAAAACATATTTACAACGCCCATGTCGGAACTGATATGTCATTCACCGACTTTGTAAAGATCTGTGCAGACTGTTGGAATCATTCGCAGTACGGGTTTCTAGTTATAGATAAAACAAGGAAACTGAATGACGGTAGGTACCGACGGAACATTCAAGATTTTCTACATATATAACGGCGCATATAGGTCAGTGCGACAGTCTACGCACCGACATGGACAAATTCGCACGTATGTCTAGTGATCGAGGCGTACAAAGGCAGAACATACGCATGTACATGGATTCAAAATTCCAAACTCTCGAGCGTCGAATTGAGAAAGTACATACAGATCTAAAGCAGTATGCTAAGCATCTCCTAGTACTTAACAATCAGGTAAATGCACGTGTTGATGTACTTGAAAAAAATGTGAACACCTTAACTACAAAGATCGATGATATTGAGAGCGAAAAAATCACAGCGTCTGCAGTTGTTATTGAGACTAATAATAATAATAAGAAGAAGAAGATTAATAATAGCGGCCCTATATAAGAGAGCATGCGACCCAGAAGTCTGTTTAGTATGTGTTGAGATGTCGACCAAGCAGAAAGTCATCCAAGCGCGAAAGGCCGTTCGCGAGAAATTAAGACTGTTAAAGTTGGGGCAGCTGAACCGCGAACAAACATTAAGAGAAACGTTCAAACCGGTTACTGATTCCCTCAAGCATTTCAAAACGACTTCACGTCCAGAAGAAGAAGAAGAAGAAGAAGAAGACTCAATCGCGAATTTCATCAGCAATCATAGCAATTCTAGAATAGACAAAATATACGGTGTTAGCAAAGTAAAACCGTATATGCTAGGCTCAAAGCCTATAAAATTAACCGAGAACACAATTCAGATTGGTGACAGAGAGTTTGAAAGAACCCCCGGTCTATTGGATCTTATTTTCCTAAAACCTACTAAAGATGAAAGCAAGAAATACACATCTGCAGATCTGAAGCGCTATGGGGAAATATTACAATTGACTGATGTGCATAAGAAGACGCGAAGCCAAAGCAGCTTGAAATACAAGAATATTATAAAACCTCTGCTAGAGGGGGGTGAAATTGATGGTGATGGTATAGACATTCAAAATAAAAGTATGGATATCGGGAAAGCCCCAGAGTATATATATTACAGTCATCCAGATGAAGTAATAGAGAGACTACGCTTAATGGAAGCTTGCCATAAGTCATCTAAGCCTTTAATCATAACATGTCTATGAGGATACGTTCTACGTGCTGGTCTATGGATTTCACGGACCACTGTCTCCATTCTTATTCGATGATGCCTTGTTGTCTAAGTTGTGAAATTATGGAAACAATCTCATTCGAGTGAGCTGTATTACCAGCAGCTGTTGATGCCATTAGCAGGCGTAGTCTCTCTATTACTTCATCTGGATGACTGTAATATATATACTCTGGGGCTTGCCCGATATCCATACTTTTATTTTGAATGTCTATACCATCACCATCAATTTCACCCCCCTCTAGCAGAGGTTTTATAATATTCTTGTATTTCAAGCTGCTTTGCCTTCGCGTCTTCTTATGCACATCAGTCAATTGTAATATTTCCCCATAGCGCTTCAGATCTGCAGATGTGTATTTCTTGCTTTCATCTTTAGTAGGTTTTAGGAAAATAAGATCCAATAGACCGGGGGTTCTTTCAAACTCTCTGTCACCAATCTGAATTGTGTTCTCGGTTAATTTTATAGGCTTTGAGCCTAGCATATACGGTTTTACTTTGCTAACACCGTATATTTTGTCTATTCTAGAATTGCTATGATTGCTGATGAAATTCGCGATTGAGTCTTCTTCTTCTTCTTCTTCTTCTTCTGGACGTGAAGTCGTTTTGAAATGCTTGAGGGAATCAGTAACCGGTTTGAACGTTTCTCTTAATGTTTGTTCGCGGTTCAGCTGCCCCAACTTTAACAGTCTTAATTTCTCGCGAACGGCCTTTCGCGCTTGGATGACTTTCTGCTTGGTCGACATCTCAACACATACTAAACAGACTTCTGGGTCGCATGCTCTCTTATATAGGGCCGCTATTATTAATCTTCTTCTTCTTATTATTATTATTAGTCTCAATAACAACTGCAGACGCTGTGATTTTTTCGCTCTCAATATCATCGATCTTTGTAGTTAAGGTGTTCACATTTTTTTCAAGTACATCAACACGTGCATTTACCTGATTGTTAAGTACTAGGAGATGCTTAGCATACTGCTTTAGATCTGTATGTACTTTCTCAATTCGACGCTCGAGAGTTTGGAATTTTGATTCCATGTACATGCGTATGTTCTGCCTTTGTACGCCTCGATCACTAGACATACGTGCAAATTTGTCCATGTCGGTGCGTAGACTGTCGCACTGACCTATATGCACCGTTATATATGTAGAAAATCTTGAAAGTTCCGTCGGTACCTACCGTCATTCAGTTTCCTTGTTTTATCTATAACTAGAAACCCGTACTGCGAATGATTCCAACAGTCTGCACAGATCTTTACAAAGTCGGTGAATGACATATCAGTTCCGACATGGGCGTTGTAAATATGTTTTAAATTCAAATTGTCTTGTTTGAATGCAACAATGAGGTTTGCATTATCCCGCAGCAACTGTTTTGGGATTCTGGAATACGTTTGGCTTAGATAAAATACATCAACGCCCATATGCCTCCCGAAACAGAAATATCTACGAATCTGGTCTTGGTTTTCAACTGCAACATCGTCAAATATGAAAACGGTGTTGGGTTTTACTTGCTCAGGAGGGGGATATCACCACTTTCACTGTACGTTGTATAGGTGACTCCTTTTACGCCTCGTAGTATCTCCTGCAATAACTGATATTTGGGTTGAGAGAGAGTTTTAGAAAATACACAAACATGTTCAAAGTACACTCCATCTATATGCGTGAGCAACGTCAGAAGAATATTTGTTTTACCGCAGTTGGACGGACCTACAATTATTGCACGTATATTATCAGGAAGTAATGATCCGTTCTTTTTCTTCTGGGAATCCTCTCCCAACCCATCACCAGACCAGTCACCAACTACGAAATTTTGTTGTTTCTCCCACCACGACATGTTATCGAGTAAGTCAAGTAGAGGTCTACAATCAGCTATATATAAATTCATTCAGTTTCAGTATGACCGATAAATAAGAAAAAAGTTGGTGATATAATTTTGCTTATATGCAGCGTTTCTGAATCACAGGTGCTAAGACACGTTCCATTTGCTGTATTCGTCGGTGGAAGCGCTCCCGATCTAGTGCATATTGCTGCCACTCGCCTTTACGAGCTGCTGTGTATGCAAATCTCCAACTGATCATTAAGTGCGTCTCGTTAGCATAACGAACCTTCTTCTCCCCGTCACCACTCATCTTCGACTGACGCGCGTAGGCATTTTTTTTAATTGCCGGGCGGTGTCCATGCGGTCAAGACAATCGTCGCGGTATTGTTTGTTCTCACGTGTAGGGCGGGTCGCGGCGTCCTTTGAGAACCGGTCGCGAGCATGGGAGGAGGAGGGGGTAGCATCTGTCGGCGGCAGCGGCGGCGGAGGCGGCAGTCCGGCAATCGGCCGAGCGATTAGGGGTCGCGGGAGCGAGTACAGACATGTCGAGGGGTCTACAGGTCTGGACCTGTCGGAGGTGCCGCCTGTCTGGCGGCGGTGCCGGGGGTGGAGGGGGGCGTCGAACCGGCCAGGTGTGTGGTCCAGGGTGCGAGTACCGACATGTCGATGGGTCTACAGGTCTGGACCTGTCAGAGGTGCCGCCTGTCTGGCGGCGGTGCCGGGGGTGGAGGGGTCGTCGAACCGGCCAGGTGTGTGGTCCAGGGTGCGAGTACCGACATGTCGATGGGTCTACAGGTCTGGACCTGTCGGAGGTGCCGCCTGTCTGGCGGCGGTGCCGGGGGTGGAGGGGGGCGTCGAACCGGCCAGGTGTGTGGTCCAGGGTGCGAGTACCGACATGTCGATGGGTCTACAGGTCTGGACCTGTCGGAGGTGCCGCTTGTCTGGCGGCGGCACCGAGGGGTGGAGGGGGGGGCAGGGAGGGCGGGGTGTCGTGTGTGGGCGAGGTAGATGTTGCAACCTGTCAATCATCCTTAAGTGCGTTATGGCGGCGTCCTTTGATAAGCAGTCGGACAAGTGGCGAATCAAAAGGACCTAAATGTAAACTGTCAATCATCCTTAAGTGCGCTATTGTTCGAGTTTGGCGGCATCCTTTGATCTGTGGTTCGGCAATGGCCGAGGGAGGAGGGGTGGGGCGTAATTCAAATTTCCCGCCAAAAAAACAAAAGACGCGCGAATCTCACTGTGCTGAAACCCGCACTACCATACTACTCCTGTTTGATTTTTTGATGCTATGAAATATCTAAATATTGGAGAATAAACACTAAAGCAAAGACGTAAAGCGTGAAACTCTTCGGAAGTTAATGTTTGTACAAAAGTTTCACAATCGTGCAATATACTGAGAAAGTGCCAAAAAATCGTGTCTGACGATTACTTCCGTTCATATGCTGCACTTAGAACGCTATAAAACTGTATGTTATCGTTCGGTTTCGTTAGGGAGAGGAAACGCTGTTGGCCAAGTTCAACATCGTATGTGTAATAAATTTACACACAACCGATAGTTGCTGTATATTCAAGGAGTATGAAGCTGTTTTGTAGTTATATATTTCAATTAGACGTAATTTTCGGGACTTAACTCAAATGAATAATCTCTCTAATCAAAAGAATCTTACGCACATTTAAAGTTGGCGCGAAAGTTTGCCACCACAATGGCCGCCGAGGCGCTCTTCAATTTGTCCGCTTTTCGCAGTCGGCAGCTTACGCGATTGTAGGGGCTTGGGTGACGCCAACACCGACTAGACATAAGGCCTCGGAACAGTCCGTATCACATCGCGTAGAGAGGCCGCCATCGCTAGCTGACTGGCCGCTGGTATACAGACAACACCACCTAGAAGACAAGGCCTCACATCAGCCCGTGACTACGTCACACATAAAGGCGCGAACGCTAGCCCGACTGGCCGAACGCTACGCGGCGGTGGGCGTGCGCCAGAGGACAGCCAGTAAGCTAGCGGCTGCGCCCTTTAGGTGTGACATAAGCCATTAGGCCTTGTCGGAAAAAGTTTCGATCAGCGACATGGCCTAATGTATTTACGTGACGTGAAGCGGCAGTGTTGGCAACAGTCGCTGTGTATCGTGACGATACTGCTGGCCCTCTCATCTCAATGTTATCGTACCATACCCTCTCCGTCGGACCTGGAATCGTGTGGTTCAAATGTTTGTAGCACTTATGGGACTTAACTACGGGGTCATCAGTCCCTAAGCTTACAAACTACTTATGAACTAGCTAAGACTAAGGACGGCACAAATATCCATGCCCGAGGTGGGATTCGAACCCCCGACCGTAGTGGCCGTGCAGACCGTGACTGGAGCGCTTCAGTCCCCTCGGCCACCGCGGCCGGCTCGTGTGGCTCAATAGTGATACATGTTGCGTGTGAAGTTAGTTAAAAACGAAATAGACAGCCTGGGAATCAGTGCAGGACAGTGTCTCGGTGATACTGTGATTAAAACAAGTGATAGATTTCATTAATTAAGAGATTCGTTTAGATGCTTTCCAGACACTTCTATAAACAATAGTTTTGCCATTGTGCATTATTTCAAGAACTAGAGAGAAAAGACATGTAAAATATAAAGTCATGAAAATAAATAGCATTCTTTAAGGTTAGGCTCATAAACAAGTTGTATTGACCAGCTAATTGTATCAATTAATGTAATAGTCGAGATTTAAATATTGTAATTATTTGTATATATTGACTGATGTGAAATTTTGAACTTATTTTCAGATTTGCGAATATATTTGATAGTTCAATATATGTTAGGAACATGTATGATGTACTCATTAACTAATTAATTGACATTTAACATTACTCTTTGTTATGAAACAGAAAGATCGGAGATTTCGACTTAAAAAGATATGTGCCATCTAAAATTATTGTATGTATAGTTCTCACGTTGTATTGCGATTATTTTTGTGTACATGAAATGTTTTACTGTTGTGTTTGTTAATTGTAAATTAGTATATTCAATTGTTATGAACAGTGCATAATGTAATGTCATTATTGTCGATGTTATATAGTTGCCTCACCGCCTTGCGTGGAGGGGTTCGAGTTTTAGTCTTATGTCAAGTGCTCTGGAAGCTATGTCAGTCTATTGTTTTAAAATGGAAGTTCTGTCAGCTAAGTTCTGTTGCATTGTATACGTTTTGAAGTTGTAATGTTTTGGTGGAGAAGTAGTTTGATTGCAAATTAAAGAAGAAGTGAAAAATTGTACCTAAAAGTATTTATTTCTACCAAGACGCCCCAGGTGAATAATTTTGCAGCGAGCAGAACCCCCATACATCGTAATGTTGAAAAGATGAGTATGTTTGAAAGTGGTAGAATGTAATTACTGAATAATATAGTAAACATTACAGTATGCTGGGATGAATGGCGACACACAATGTTTACAAGACGTGACAATTAATGTGTTAGCATCACGTTTGAATGATTTTATTTTCGAAATGAATGACAACGTTCGAATGTTCAGATGTAATACTTTGTTGTTATGTAAATCGAAACACGCGTGTGTGTGTCTCTCAAATGAAACGAATTACAATAACTTTTTCGATGTTCATAATTTGGTAAAACGCTTGCAACAATTTAATCTGTACTCTTCGGTTCCTGCCTAACCACTTCCTTTAATATCACGACATGTTCGTAAAAATCATAACATTCGCTCACAACAATTGAAGCTTTACTCTTCGGTTCCTCCCTAACCACATCCTTTAATATCATTACATATTCGTAAAAATCTTAACATTCGATCACAACAATTTAATCTGTATTCTTAGGTTCCTGCCTAACCACAACCCTTAAAAAATGTTCAAATGTTTGTAGAAGTTATGGGACTTAACTACGAGGTCATCAGTCCCTAAGCTTACAAACTACTTATGATCTAGCTAAGACTAAGGACGGCACAAATATCCATGCCCTAGGGGGGATTCGAACCCCCGACCGTAGTGGCCGTGCAGACCGTGACTGGAACGCCTCAGTCCCCGCGGCCACCCTTAAAATCATGACATATTTGTATAAATAATATTCGACGATGTACCACTGTACAATCAGTAATTGAATTATCGTACACGCCATAGGATACTCGAAATGTACTACGTTGCCAACCTAACACTGCTACGGGCGCACCGCTGATCGAGACTTTAGCCGGCCTTGTCTCCCAGGTGGTGTTGGCACAGCCAACTGCCTCGTGGTGGTCAGCGAGTCAGGTAGCGATCGCGGCCTATTCGGTATGACGTGACACGGTCTGTTGCGAGGCCTTGTGTCAAGGCGGTGTCAGTGAGTCACTTTGTTTTTCGGATATTTGGAAAAATACAAATCGAATTAAAAATCGCACTGCCGTGATTTACGGCCCAATTTCGATTTTTCAGTGGTTTTATGATTTTTTGCAAACATTTACGCCAAAAATAATAAAAAAAATATAGACGATACAATTACGATTTTACTACGTGATAATATTTATGCACCCAACACGTAATACTTTTTCTGAATGTATTTTAATTGAAAGCCGTATTTTAAAACATCATTTAACAAACATACTCTGTCTTGAACTTACACCTCTTTAAACGATTATTTTAATATCTCTCTCACATTTTAATTAACTTTTTACAGTAAAATATTATCAACTGTCTTCCTTTGGTAATTTGTACTACGTTTATTTTCTTTGCCTGTACTGGTTACGAATGACTGTTGCCTGGAAGGAATGAAGCATACATTTTGGCGTTCGAAAATCAATCACGTGATATCCGTCGCCCGAAACTCTTTTGCATACATCGTATTGCTTCGTGTATTTGATGTTTTTTTTTCTTTTTGTTTTGTTTTTTTGTTTTTTTTGTTTGTATTTTTTGTTTGTTTTTGGTTTTTGTTTTTGTAATGTAACTCAGGCGTTGTCATTTCAAAGCAATAGCGTACTTAAATTTGTCAAAAATATGTCGTTCTTAGGACAATGAATTATAATCAAATGTCTAAAAATGCCTTGTTAGCAGATAACACCTCCCATCGATAGTACGATAATTATGGATTACTCTCGCAGCTGTTCGGCGTAGCGTAATGGCTGCGAATTAGTTTGTAATGCACGAACACGTTAGACGGTGGTTCCAAACTTGCCGGAAGCGGTGTCTCGGAGCGCTCGGTCAGAGGGCTCGACGCCCTCTGTAACGAAAAAAACTGTCAACAACTAAACGATCAAAATAAAACAAAACAAACCAACGTCCACAAAGCATCGATCAAATCGATAAACCAATGAAAAGAGAGAAAAAGAGAGGATGCTCAACACCATCTGTAATAAAAAAACTGACCAAAATTCTTAACGAACAATTCAGAACGAACATGAACAAACGACCGAAAAGCAGAAATCTACCAAAAGAACAAGAAACGTAAATAAATAAAAATACAAAATAAATACCGCCACTGGCATTTTTTTCCATTGTTTTGTTTGTTTTCGTTTTCATTCAGGTTTTCGCACACTTTTGTTAATTGAACACAATTATATTCTGCAAAATTCGAAGTTGTCCAAAGGTAACAGCCCTTTCGCTAAAAAGTGCATTTGTTCTATTTTGTGAACATACCATGAAATACATACCAACGAATTGCAAACGCAGACTTACTTTTCACGTCTACATAAACTGGGGAGATACTGTTATAATGTCTGTTGTAAATGATGTAATGATAGTAGTAACTTTGTATATACATTAAGTACTAGAGCTATGTGGAATTCAGTGTTAGCACACCTATTCCGGTTGTTATTGTAACTGTAAAAGAAAACTTAGTCACAGTTTGAAACACAATATTTGCTCTTTAGTAACATGAACAAAGTCATACCAAAAATAGAAAAGGTAATACAATCTACATTAAAAGCGTCCACAGAAACCATACCAAGGACAAACATTTTAGTAGATTCATTGATTCTAATTAATGACTTTCAACGTATTCCATAAATAGTGAGCCGCGATGGAGTAGCCGAGCTGTCTAAGGCGTCTCGCTGCGGAGCGCGCGGTTGGTCGCCGTGGAGGTTCGAGACCTCCCTAGGGCATAGGTGTGTGTGTTTGTCCTTAGGTTAGTTTACCTAGGTTTAAGTAGTTTGTAAGCTACGGACTGATGACCACGCAGTTTGGTCCGATAGAATTACAAACATTTGAACATTTGAACATAAATAGTGAATAATTGCTTGGAAAAGAAAGAAGCGAGGTAATTTTTCGCAATGTAAACACTTCTCTTCCGTTTCATTAAGGAACGACAGTTGCCACAGAAGTCTAGGACTTCATTTGTATATGAAAGTACTAGTGTCAGAACGTTTTTAGAATATTCATTATTACAGTATCCTCCCATTTTATGTGCAAAGGCTTCGGAAGGCCATTGTTCAATTCGTTGTTACGTATTACATGGTATGTTCACGTAATAGAACAAATGCACATTTCAGAGGCAGCACTCTTACATATGCGGAACTCTAAACATTGTAGAACATGACTCTATTTAATTAATAAAGGTGCCCGAAACCCTTTTAGCAGCCAAGGGGAAAAATTGTAATGGCTGGTTTCGAACTACCAACTATGTGCATCACAGCATAACACACTGCACACTACACTACAGCAGACAATTAAGAAACTGTACCTACTTCTGGTACTATTGAAGCATTTGTTAACTGCTAATATGGCACTTTACACACTAGATTATAATTTATTGTACTATGAAGGACGTTTAATTCTCAATTCTTCAGTATGCCATTGCTTTGAAATGACAACGCATAATTTAACTCAAGTGGCGGTGTCAGATCGCCATTATTTTTGCAAATATCATTGTAACGGTGCGATTTATGAAAAAAACATAAGAGCGCAACGTTGTAGAGAATTTTCTCTTCTACAGATTCGGTTATTCCATTTTCGTGTCATATGAACGCAGATGATTCGTCGTGTCAGTTGCAATAAAAGCACTGAAAGTATAAATATTCCAAAGTTGAATAACAAGAACACGGAGTTGTTAACTATCAGAAATTACGAAAACTATGTGTGAATGAAAATAAAGCAGAATACGAAGGATATGTTTACAACGCATTTATATCCATTTCACACAAGGATTCGAAGAAAACAACAAATGTGCAGAGAACACTACGCTGCGAAAGAAGCTTCTGTTTCATATGTCGCGTTGAATTGAATGCAGGCTTGACTTCGAAGGCAGGTTTGTCAACTGAACACAGTACTTATACTGAAAGCAGGTTTATTGCGAACTGAAACGTACACGCAGCACTAACTGTCTCTCGGCCAGAGTGCTCTGCTATTTATACACAGACAGAATGTACCAGAAATTAGAAGATTAGTTAACATAAGAAGCATGTAGAAAATATAAGTGAACATAAGAAATCTGTGGAATATTCTAGAAATGATAATTACAAAGCAATACATTTTTGCCGGTGGACGGGATTGAACCGACGACCTTCAGCACCGCAATCGGTGACGCCACGCCGGCAGTTGGTTCACTTGAAATCTCGCCGCAATATGGAGTACAAACAGATATGGAATATTGTAGTCCATCCAATATTACCACTGCGAGCAAACTCAAACAGAGCGCAAATGACATATTACAATTCAATTCAGCCACATGTCCTATCTGGTTTAGATCGGCGCATGCAAATAAGATCGACATAACCCTTAATAAAACCTGTAGGCTAGTCACAGGATGACTATACCATTGGAAAATCTCTACCAAAGTTCGGGTTTTAGCAATATCGAGTCCCAACGGGCAGCTTGTGAATACAACGAGCAGTTCAGAGTGATCCTCGGCAGTCTGAAATTAAGGCATCTGTTGTTCAACAGCGCCTTGTTGACCGACCCTTTTCAGGACGTCCACCAAATCGGCGTGATGTAAAATTCTGAACCTATAAGAACGTGTGAAGCCACTGTAAAAAATAAAATCTAATGAAATAGGGCTTATTAGTGAAATACAAAAGATGGAACATCTTTGAACATGTCGAAATTGTCATGCATGTTGCTCCCTTGACGATCTCTGGCTAAAGCCAGAAGTATCTTACTTAGTCCAGTATTGGGCCAAAACATTGACAGCTTGAAACACGAAATAGTAAAATAAAACTCATTACAGTTGCGAGGGGTTTATATTCAGTTGGGTTTAATATTTTGTAATATTTTGTTGGAATTATTATTTTGTGAATAAGATTCCTGAATGTCAAAGAGTATATACTGTGTAGTTAGCTTCCTTGGTCAGAGAGGTAGCATTATTGCTCTGTCTGGTAATGTTGGTGCGGGTGGCGCGCTGGGTGTCGCAGTGTAACGGTGGGAATGGGCAGTCGTGTCTTGTTGTTGTTGTAATGTAGCGGGCGGAGTAGGAGGTTGAAGTGTGAGCTGTGGGCAGAAGATGTTTGTTAGCTCGACTGCTGAATAGGATGAAGCTGTTCGGACTAAGAAAGTATAGGTAATGTGTATGTGTTTTTGTAATGATGTTGCTCTTTAAATTTCAATATATGATAATGAAATTTCTCTTCCATTATTTTATAGTGTGTAGAAACTTCCATTTTTCCTCCAATACGTTTATTGATGTGAGTTGTTTTGAAGTGAAGTAAAAGTGTTACTCTCAAACGTACTTGCACGTGGTGGCTCTGTGAGTGTATGCTTTAACAGATAACTTTCACTAAAAATTTAGGGTCCAGGTTAGTATTGTTGAAAACTTGTTGAGAATATGATAATGATGAGGCATTTACATTGAGTGAAATATCAGAGGTAGAGTGCTTATCTGGGAGTTAATTCAAATTTTCTGTGCTTGTATGAACTGTGAGCAGAGAATTTCAAGAGATCATTTTTTTGATAAAGTAATTAGGTGATTAACAACGCTCGATAATGTAGTGTTTGACTAAGTGTGATGAGCCAACCACAGTACTTTTCAACTGTTACAAAATTTCAATTTACTTCTCAGCAAAGGTATTGGCATCTTTGAAGTGTCACAAGGAATCACTTCATTTCACAGTAAAATATTTATGTGCACTCTCAGTTGCTTTTCTGAAACGAGAGCTTAAGTTCACCATACACAATAGTTGAGGTTTTTTATTTTTACTGATGTTGAGAATTTTCAACACGGCATCAAAGTGATGCATTCATTTTGAAGTAATTTATGGAAGTAGTTAACGGATCAGTTAGAGCTTCTTTTCATAGCAATGCATGACTGAGTTATCCGTTGCACGGAAAAAAAAATTATTTATTCACAGTATTTACTATCAGGGCTTAGTTTTTGACCCAGTGTGTGGAACAGTCATAAAGAATTTGATGTGCTTTTCTTATGTGTGGAAAATCTGAATTTTACGTAACCTATCGTTTGTTGTCAACAGAAATCACTGCTAGTCAGACAAACAAAGTCACACATACACACTCACACGGTCAGATAGCAAATCCCAGTTCCATCTCCACGAACAATCCAAAAACTAAATTATATTTAATAAATATCATAAAGCAGGTAACTTTCACAGTGCCTTCCTCCAAGGTTTTTTTTTTTTTCTGTCAGAGCAGGGCTAGCCGCCAGTTTGAATAAAGAAACCCACAGCGTAGGGTGCACGCAGGATAAATTGGCTGGTAGATGCGCAGACAACTGGGCAAACATGGGGAGAGTTTTTAGTGGTGGGGATAGCGGCTGGAGCAGTGAGGAGAAGTGACTAGAGGGGAAGTCAAGTGCCGCTCTAAACTGAAGTCTACCCTCGACTATCTGCCAGAGTTTTATAAATTCTCTTCTCTACCTAACCATAACATCAAAATTACCTTTTTTTCTAAAAGCTTAACTCAATGTTCTTAATATTTCATTATTTCTCCATTTTATTTACATTACCTATGTTACTTTCAATTGCATGTTACTTACACCGCTAGTTATGTAACACGCGATACGGGATATGGACTGATTTTTTAGTAGTACAGGTGTGCATACAGGAAGTATGGTGCATATAGTCTTCACGGTTTGCCGCCAGATAAAGGTACGTAAATCCCTCAATATTTCTTCAGAACAACTGTCCGACATCTTCAGGTGGTTGCACCTTGCTGACGTCCAAGTACGACCGACGGTGTCTGTACATGGGCGCCGCTATATAAATAACACCCTCGCGAAGACTACGCAGACGCGCAAATTACGCATGCGCAATAATTAGCCGATGGAGGGCGTCGATCTAAAGAGCCATCTGCAGGGAAACACAGAACGGCTATTTTGCGCGTCCGCTGTACGCTGTATTTACAAACAGTACGATATCAAGGATACTGATGGAAAACCAGTTCTCAGCAAAGAAGGGAAAGCTGAAAGGTGGAAAGAGTATATAGAGAGGCTCTATGAAGGAAATGAACTTAACGGCAATATTTTAGAAAGGGGAGAAGAAGTAGACGAGGATGAGATAGGAGATACTATACTGAGAGATGAATTTGACAGAGCACTGACAGACCTACATCGAAACAAGGACCCTGGAATTGATGATATTCCCTCAGAGCTACTGAAGTCTCTGGGAGAACCAGCGATGACAAAATTGTTTCACCTGGTGCGTAAGATGTATGAGAAAGGTGAAGTACCCTCAGACTTTAAGAAAAATGTTATAATCCCCATTACAAAGAAAGCAGGTGCAGACAGGTGTGAAAACTACAGAACCATTAGTTTAATAAGTCATGGTTGCAAAATATTAACACGAATTATTTACAGAAGGATGGAAAATCTTGTAGAAGCCGACCTCGGGGAAGATCACTTTGGGTTCAGGAGAAATGTAGTAACACGGGAGGCAATACTCACTTTACGGCTTATCATAGAAGATAGATTAAGAAAAGGCAAACCTACATTTCTAGCTTTTGTAGAATTGGAGAAGGCTTTTGACAATGTTGATTGGAATAAACTCTTTCAATTTCTGAAGCAAGCAGGAGCAAAATATAGGGAGCGTAAGGTTATTTACAACTTGTACAAAAACCAGACAGCGGTTGTCAGAGTTGAAGGGCATGAAAGGGATGCAGTGGTTGGAAAGAGAGTAAGACAGGGTTGTAGCCTTTCTCCCATGTTATTCAATTTGTACATTGAGCAAGCTATAAACGAAAGCAAGGTGAAATTTGGAGAAGGAACTAAAGTTCAGGGTGAAGAATTAAAAACATTGCGTTTTGCCGACGACATGGTAATTCTGTCAGAGACAGCAAAGGACCTGGAAGAGCAATTGAACGGAATGGACAGTGTGCTGAAAGGTGCATATAAGATGAACATTAACAAGAGCAAAACTAGGGTAATGGTGTGCAGTCTAAGAGAATCAGGTGATGCTGAAGTAATTAGATTAGGTAACGAAGCAATAAATGAGGTAGATAAGTTTTGTTATTTGAGTAGTAAAATAACAAATGATGGCCGCAGTACAGAGGATATAAAATGCAGAATGGCGATGGGTAGAAAAGCGTTCTTGAAAAAGATAAATTTGTTAACATCGAATATTGATTTAAGCCTAAGGAAGTCCTTTCTGAAGGCATTTGTATGGAGTGTTGCCTAGTGTGGGAGTGAAACATGGACGATAAACATTGCGTAGGCAACGCAAAGAAGAAATACTTCCCTTCAAAGACGGGAAAAAGTGATTTTATTATGGGGCGCTGTTTGTTTTTCGCTTGGAAACTGGTTATCAATCTCCGCCAATGTTGCCAGATGGCAGAGAGACAAAATACCTACAGTCTCACAAAAATGTACCTACGTTTTCCCTACTTTCTCCCTGCCACCTCATTAAAGCCCCTACATCAGTGGCATAGCCAGGATTGGGGTCTGGAAGGGGCTGAATCCAGGACTCAGGCCTGAGGTGAGGGAGGGGGGGGGGCGTGGCATCATACCTCCACTGCTGCACAAAATGCACTGACCACTAGAAAATTAAACAGTAACTAATAGGAGAAATGGAAGGAGGGTATGCACATCCAAGTCAAGACTCGACAAACAATAGGTTTCTGTTGGTGCTAAAATTGCCTGGCGAACCGCCTCTACTGCGCATTCGCACCTTCCAATCGTCACAACTGTTTCTGATGTTTCGTAGTTTCGCCATCTATATTTCTAGTTTACACTTGTTCTCTCGTTGAGTGTGAATCTCATCGAGGCGCTTTAAATTCTCCTTTCTTTGTAGTAAAAACCTATGAAATTGGTGACCAGTTGATTTGTTAAAAGCACCAGCTTAATTTTACAATTGCCGACACAGGGCCTAGGGGTCATTGTTGGCAACTGCAGCTGATTAGCGGTAATTTTGTTAGCTAATCGGGTGATATTATACGATTTCCAATGAGATTTATGGAATACTTGAATGCGTGTAATAGGAGGTCGTTGTTTCGTTAGCCTCTACGATAACTTTTTTTGTAGTCATTGAGTAGTTGCATTTTATTACGGATGATGGAATTGTTACTTTCAAGGATCTTATTTTGATAGTCAAGTGTAAATTATGTCACGAATTCCAAGTGCCGGACAAGGGTACATCAAGAACATGTCAATCATAGAAATGAATAGCATTAAATAGTTTCCCCAAATATGCCGTGAATTCCGAGTGCAGTGTTACACTAGGATAACTGATTTATTAACGGCACAAGGATACATCGAGATACTATCAACCATAGAGTAGGAACAGTATTAATTATTTAGTTCACAATCAGCACAAAAAAGGAATTCCGTCACTCTAGATGATTCGATTTTCTAAGAGTAGTGCTATGTTGACAACGAATATCTAGTGTTTTGTTCATTATAACGTTGGCTGTCTCACATGTTTTTACGTTGTCTTGTTAACATCTTCTCGCTTACAGATACTAACTAATATATCGTCCTGACGTAACTGTCTAGACAAGGTAATATAACGTCTTTCTTTCATGGAAACAATGAATTTTTCTTGTGCTAAGATTTTCTAGCACTAATTTCAAACCGACATCCATTCCACGGATATACATTGAAATCATATTTTGCATCAATTTTAATGTGTCTAAGACTAAGTTTTCAAATTAATATTGTTTACTATGAAGAGAAAAACTACGCCGTATAAAATATCGTTGGCTACTTCAAACTTCACCACCATTGGTGGGCTTCATTCCCGCGTGTTGACAACTGTTGCCAACATTACCTGCTTGGCCCGTGTCAACGATTGTAAAATTTTACGGAAGTACCTACGCGTCAGGGGCTTTAGGATGAAAACTCCCTACATGATTTCAATGCTTAAAAGTACCTACGTGTAGGGAAAATTCCCTACGTCTGGCAACACTGATCTCCGCACATATTTTTCATGAAAATCATTTAAATCTACTTTTTTATTTATCCCGCTTTTTCCCAGAGTACAGAAGCCTTTAGAACTACCGGCAACTAATTTCTTTCATTCTCTCTCTCTCTCTTTTAATATCGTCCAAAGTGAAACACAAGTAGTAGGCTGCCGTCTTTCAAGGACACTTTCAGTGGGACTTTTATCCCCCTTTTTGCCTCTTCCGATGTAAATTTAATTACACTGCAGACAATCTTTCGTGTCTGGCCATGCTGGACTTTTCCTACCGCTGTAGCGCGTGGAGACTGTGCTGCCACGCCGTTTACAGCGGTGCGCTTACTCGATGTGCACTGGCCGGCAGGCGGAACGAAGGAATGAAAACACTCGCTGCTTCGGACGAAAACTCGTCTCTGCCCATCGTTCACCGTATCCTGAGCGGACTCTACGTTTTGTCGCATTATTAACAGCGCGGGAAACACAGCAGCTTACAGCTGACGGGCTCCGTGCCAAGAGCTGTGTTTGCAAATTATAGCCTACGGGCTTAATGTGGAGGGTGTTAATTATTGCTATTTTACACTCTGACTTACTGTTTCACAGTACAACATAAACCTACTAATGCTGTTATTGTATCCAACGCCTCAATTTGAATCCCAGGTAGAGAGCAGGCTAAAATATGTCAACAGTTATTCAGGATGTTTCTCACACTTTAACCCTATGATGCATAGTGGCTTCATTTGCGTTCACCTTAGTTTTTATTGTTTTCCAGCCGATTGACACAGTGGTTTCAACTGTCCTGCTTAGTGCTACCATCTGTGAGAATTTTTTGTAACTACGTCCAGTGTCTGTTTTGTTGTCATAAGAGAGTTGCTAATGCTTGTGTTTGCATCACTTATAGTGGCTGCTGTTCAATTTACTCCACTAAATATTTATTGAGCATATCTAAGGTATGTTCCTAGGTATATATTTATGAAAATGTTGTAAATGTACTCTGAAGTATACAACTACACACAACACTATAAATAGTTAGCACAATATCCGCATTTCAATGGTTTCTTCATATGGGGCCACTGTGCGTCTTCAAATCTAACCTAGGAACACTCTGTCTGAGAAAGGAATATTGGCAATTTTTGACGAAGTTACATCTGAACCCGAATTAGACAGTGATGAAAGAGAACTCGACGACGTACTATTCACATTATTGCAGAAGAAAGTGGAACATATGCCACCAAACAAAATCGCAGGAGGTCTAATTATCTCTGAGACTGAAAGTGACTATGACGATAGTTTTAGCAGTGATGATGATGTGCCATCATCTACTGTAGTACGAAAAAGACCCCTCATAGGTCAAAATGACATTGTAAAACATGTGGTGTAGACTTATGTTTGACATCTGACAGGACTTATTTTATTATTTTCCATGAGTAATTATTTTTAATGTTCGTATTGCTTAAGGGACTTAACTACTGGATCATCAATCCCCAAACTTACAAACTACTTATGAACTAACTAATTCTAAGGACGGCACAAATATCCGTGCCCGAGGGGGGGGGGGGCGGGGGCATTTGAACCCCCGACCGTAGTGGCCGTGCAGACCGTGACTGGAGCGTCTCTGTCCCCTCGGCCTTCGCGGCCGGCAGTAATAATTTTGAGGTTATTCATGGTGTGTTGTGTGTTTTCTTTTTACCAGTTTCGATGAACTATGTCATAATCTTCAGATAAAAACTGTTTTACAATTTTCTCCTATTTCTCAATAAAATAGTTTCTTGTGAAAACGTTATATAAGAAAAAGAACATTGTCAAACAAGGAGACACTGTTACTTGTGGCAAGAACACACACCATTTTTAAATGATCAATACAGATGACGATCCACTTTGGTGATGCCAATTTTAAACTTTTGACAATGTTCTTTTACTTATGTTACATTTTCACAAGCAACCCTTTGTTTAGTACAAAAAAGTTCTTATAATGATGATGACACAGTTCATAGAAACATGTAAAAAACAGCAAATAAACTAGCGATCTTGGCTGAATTAAGTGCGTTTTATGTTGTGTTTCATATGTATCGTAAGCGTTGTCATTATTTGCCACAGTGGCTTCAATTGATGTCAACCCCCTAACCTAACTTGTACGCAAATGTACAAAGAAATTAATAAATTGTCATTTTCATTTCATAATAGTGTATTTGAAGTATTTCAATTAGTTTACACATGGAATTCAGTGGTTTTATACTCTGTGCCTCGAAGGGTTAAAGTTGAAAACAATGATTAGAGTTGTAGAAAAGACATTTTTATATATGCTACCAAAGCTGCTTTTATTTGAAATGCTGACTAGTTTCGGGCTTTGCCAATTTTCTTAAGCCAAATTCATATATATTTTTATTTGGATACTGCTTAGGTCACGCTGCTTGTCTTTTCTACAACTTTTAAGAGCTGCAAAACGCAACATATCAAAAACATTTAATGATTAGAGTATTTGCTTGTCATTTGTGGAGATATATGTGAGATGTTAGAAGACTGGTGCTAACCGGTGACGAAGGTGTATCGCGCCGTGAGGCCGGTGGCGGCGTCGGGTCGCGCGCCGTGGAACTCAATGCGCATGCGCGGCCCGCTGGCCATCAGCTGGTGGCTCTGGCCGCCGCCGCCGCAGCCGCTCCACAGCTGCTCCACGCGGCCCTCCGTCCACACGTACACCGACGCCGCCTCTGCGGGCCCGCACCTGTTCAAAACAAACAGAAGGTGTTACCGCCACACCTAGCAGAACAACCCAAGGGCGGGTACATCACACACTAATCACAACAATTAGGGGATCAGGTAACACATACACAGAATACGAGGGGCGTTTGGAAAGTCCGTGCGAAGTCCGGTAGATGGCACCACAGGAACGTATAGAGGCAACGAACTTGAATTTTTTTTTTTAGAGTGGCAATAAAAGACCTACATAAACAACATAGACTGGCCACAGCTCCGCCATAGTTGAAGCCAATTGGAAAGGTTGCCGCCATCTTTGAGAACGTCAGTGTCACGCCAGGTGTTACTGGGCGTCTGCTAACGCTGAGTCATAGGTCTTATATTAATCATTGCCAGTCTCGATTTTTCCTTAATTTCTGGGCGACGCATTTCGGAAAGTAATTCCCACTATGAATAAGCATTTCTCGTTTACTACTGCATCCTAAGTGTAATGTTTATAACTGTCAAACAGCTGCATTATTTGATGTTATTATATATTCATAATAGTTTGTATTTGCTGACGTATCTTCCCTATAAATATAGGCGAATTTCTTTAAAGTCTTTATTCTGCCTGTGGTTCAAATGATGTTTCATGCTTTGAAGTACATTACGTATTTATCAAGCCCTCCACAATTTGACGGTTCCTTGGTACTCTCCTTACAGCTTTTGGTTTTTGTAGGTGCTCAGGAAACGAAAATAGTGTTAGAATGACATCTGCAAATAGCCACTTTCGATCGGTGGTATCATCCTTAACTTTTCTTCAAAATGACAAGAGTATAAATAACTATACTTTGTAGGCTGCCACATACCGCGCCTCTTACGGGTTACCCATTGGGTTAACAACTTGTTTTTCAAACCAAATCTGTATAAAGAATAGTTTAATTACAGTTCATGTACCTAGGCTACTTACCCAATGCTTAATACGCTTTTGTACACTGTATAAGCAACTCTCATTACATTAAAACACACAAAATACATCCGTCCTCTGCCTAACTCTTTGATGGTCGTGAAGTAAACATAATTTTGAAACTTGGTAAATGCGAAAGTTAAGTATAATGAATGTATTATTATTATTATGAATGTTTAAAGACAAATAGACGCTGATACACAACGACCTATATAATTACATATCTCTTTTTTTATGTATGATATTCCAACAGTTTTATCACTGCGGTAGCTGCAGTTGTACGCCGAACATACACTGGGCTTAATAATAGCGCTTACACGTTAGTTTAGATTACAAACAGAAGCGTCCGCTTACGCTGCTGCTTCAAACTGACGTTCTCAAATATGGCGCCAAATGTTGCTTGGTGCTGCCACCCAGAGCGCTGTAGCTTGCCTGTAGCCTCTCTATGTTGTTTATGTACCTCTTTGGTATCGAGGTCATCTTTAGTTAGTAACATATTTGGAAAGGTCCACCAACATTTAGCAATATTGGTCCATTTCTTTGGGTTTGGCATTCGTGTGAATCAAGAAAGTCGAGTAAAAATGGACGAAAAATAATTTGGTGTGATGATTAAACATTATGAAAGAGAAAACGCCTTAGGAGACTAAAGAGAAGCTTCATGAACTTTATCCTGACTCTGCGCAAATGATTATAACAGTTTATAAGTGGGTTTTGGAGTGGCCATATCGACACAAGTGACCTGAACGTTCTGGACGCCCTGTGGAAGTTACGAGTCGAGAAATCATTGATAAAATCCATGATCTGATGGTTGACAGAAGGGTAAGGTGCGTGAGATTGCTAGTGCTGTGGGCATTTCGAATGGACGGGCACATAATATTTTGATGAAACATTTGAACGTGAGAAAGCTACCTGCAAGGTGGGTGCAGCGAGTGCTCATACTTGACCAAAAACGGAATCGTGTGAAGTTTTGCAAGGAAGATTTGCAGCTGTTCAGGAAGAATACGCAGGACTTCGTCACTGTGGATGAAACATGGGAAAATTACTCTACTTCTGAGACCAAAGAACAATCTAAACAATGGGTTACCAAGGGAGAATCTGCACCAAAAATGGCGATGGTCTTTTGGGATTCGCAAGGGATAATCCTCATCGACTATCTGGAACAGGGTAAAACTATTGCAAGTGCCAATTATTCATCATTATAGGACCGTTTGAAAAGGCCGGCGATTGGCCCACAAAAAAAATATTTTCCATCCGACAATACACCAGCCACATCTCAGCAGCTGTGGTCGCAAAATTATTGGAAATAGGATTCCAACTTGTTTTACATCCCACCTATTCTGCAGACATTGCTCGATTGCACTACCATTTTCCCCCAATGTGAATAAATAGCTGACGGGACGATGTTTTCATTTAAGCGAGGAGGTGATTGCAGAAACTATAGCCATTTTGTAGACTTACAAAATTACTGATCAAAATCTTCTCGGGTTTCCAGCCGGATCATTCTGACATCTGTATACAATATTTCTGTGGTATTTGGCGTTCTTTTAACGGTTTCTGTTGTCTGAAATCGCGTACATGTCCTGGAAATTACACTTTCCGACACTCGAATAGCTGTAGCCATCTTCCTGTGTCTGTCTCGTTTCCAACCTTCCTATCAGTCTTCATGCTACACTTCGACTGGGTGGGTTACCAAAATAAATGCCACTTTGAAATTTATTTATTAGAAAGAATCATTAGACAAAACACATTCCAAATTTAAAATTTTACAACCAATCATTGAGTGAAACCGAATTTACAAATTTAAAATTTGATAAGCATTGGGCGAGGCCCATGCATAAATTTGTTAATTAATCTAACAAAGACTTTTAAAGGGTAGGCGCCAACTTCAACTGAATTTTTAAACAATAATCGTCAAATGAAATTGATCATTAGGCGAAGCCCACTTAAAATCTGTCAACTAGTGGATGAAACACACACATTAATTGGTTAATTAAGCTTACAAAGATTTCAAAGGCAAAATTCTTAAACCAAACAAAAATGAACAGTGCTTGAAGTCCAATTTAAAATTTGACAATTAGCAGTCAAGCCGTACCTTGCTTTGTTAATTAATCTTATAAAGATTTCAAAACTCTAAATGCCAACCTTAAAAGACTTATTAATTAAATTATCAAATAAAACTGAATCATTGGTTGAAGCCCTATTAAAATCTGACAAGCATTGGGTGAAGCTCGTACATTGATTGTTAATAAATCTTACAAGGCTTACAAAAGGCAAAGGGCCAAGTTTGCAAGAATTCTTAAATTACAATTAGGCTACCACAAGAAAAGGTGCCAGTAAACATAATTTAAGGTCACAGCACATACATGACGCAACACAATAGAGTAACATACAAGTCCAAAGATGTCCTGAACACACCTGGCTGACAACGAATAGACGATAAGTCAGGCCTGTGACGCCAACCATTAGACACCACAGTGAATCAAATCCATGAAGTAGTAGCCAGCAGATGGAGACATCATAATAATATAAACACCCCAACCAGAACGTGTGACAAATAAAAGAAAGAAATATCACACAAGGTTAGGAGGGGCAGTTAAAAAATGTTGGAAACAGTTCCTAAAAGCTGTCACATACATCCAGTTTCTGAGGCAGTAACTGAAGAGAGGCTAAAATAACACTGCCGATGACTATGTTGATACCCAGGGCACGTAACTGACTGTAAACGGCTACATAGGCAGAAAAGTAGTTATACTGTGAGCGACGCTCAAATGTCGTAGCTTATCTTCAAAGTGAAACCGACGTCCTAAGAGTGTGGGCTACATTGTCTCTGCGAAGAGAGCGGAAGTACGGTTCCGCAGATCAAGGACAACTGGTTGGCGCCGGTATTGTGTGTCATGTCTGCGAGTATCTGGGACCAAAAACTGGGAGAATTCCATCGTTTATTGCACCTTCTTTTACGAAATGGTATCTGCATCCGTGTTTTAAGCTAAGACTAGTTAGGGGATGGCAGCCAACTGCCGACCGCTGAGGGATAGATAGCATCGGCGATATCCCTCATTCTTTCTTGACAAGCACGAAAATTACTCGAACAGTGGAGCTTGTACGCCAGTTTAGGCGGGAACATGTCCCGAGGGTGGGAATACCACTAGCTGTATGAGCAGAACGTTCAAAAACGTGCGAACGTCTCTGATTGGCTTTCGTGAACCTTAGAGGCGTGGCCACGTCTCGGGAGAGTGCTGGTTGTAAAAATGATGTGGGCTCGTTTCTTAGCTTCGGCGGGAGAGGAGACTTCTCTGTTATCTTCGATTGGAGAAGGATCTCATTACGTGTACAACTTGGACTTATAAATTTTTACAGCCTTCAGAGTCCACTCTGAAAGTTGAACGTACTGTGAGAGTTCTGGTTGACCATTAATAAGCCAGCCTGCCCTATCTGGTGCTTCGTTTGCACATGAGACGATTTGTTCTGGATTCTGGAGTCACCTTTGCCTCCAAGAAGTAATAGCGTAGCAATATATGCAGTTTGGAGTGGCATAGACCTTGCGGAATCACCGACATCGTAGGGCACTTTGAGCTATCGAGCTTACAGCGGCTGGTACTGTAGGAGTAATAGCTTCTGTGGTGAGAAGCAAATCATTTTTTCCGCGGCAGCAAATATTTTCAGCAGCCATCCATCAGGCGCCACCTCAGCTGTACTTCGAGATCACGCCTCTGCTCCTTGTTTGGTAACATACCGCCGGCATTTGCCTGTGTCTGAGAGGAACTGTGAAGTATTCACGAGCTTGTGGAGAATAGTAATGCTTAGGGACGGCACCGAAATATTCAGCCCTCGCTTTTCATATAGTCATCGTGTCATGCTATTTCTTTCAGTCACTTGGGAGTGGGGAAGGACTTACCAGTCACCGAAATTTGAAAATTTGTTAGCACACATTCATGTATCACTGGAGTAGAATATTGTCCATTACTCAAATATTTATTGTTCAGGCTGTTATCAGGTTAATATGTTAATTTTATGTTAATCTGGATAATTGTGTTTGATGCAAATGATAGATGAAATTGATTATCAAAGAATTGTTTTCCGAGAACATCATTCATAACAGCAGGTCCCCGTCAATCATTATTTTGGATGGGTTTTTGAAGTGTTTCAGATAGCGTTAATTGAGATCAATTTTTGAACGTAGACCCTATTTAGATTAAGTAGCAACAGCAAGCCAAGAATCAGTTTACAGGCGGATCAGCTGTCCCTGTGAGTTGCATTCCTTTCCCCACAAAAACCTTACATTTTCGAACCCTACCAGGATCCTACCCCCACTAAACCTTTCAACCCTTAAGAAATTGAAATGAAAACAACAAGGCCCTCGCGATTATTTCAGACGCCGAGAAACAAGTAAACAACGTCGAAATGGATCTAGAAGAAAGATGACAGACCATATAACGATGTATGAGTAAAGGTACACACCTACTTCACCTATCAATTCCGCAATGGCATGAATACCGACACCAAGCCAACATGGTCGTTCCACGAGCATGTTATGGCCCATAGAGACACCATGTTAGCCAAAGAAACGGCCCAAGTGTTCTGCAGAGCTCAGAAATCCTTTTTGCTTCTTAACTGTCCAAATACACCCTCTCCCGAGACAGTAATCGAAGAGGGACGGAACTAACACTGCCCACAAATTACGTTGGCAGCCAGGACGGGTAACTGACCGGCAACGTCTACATAAGGACAAAAATACCCTAATTACACTTACGAAATTGCAGTCAAAACAATAGAAGCTTGCAGAGTTCACAACACACCGGCATATTTCAACCAAAACATCGTTGGAACGGAACTCGGAGATGGGTGTTAATCCATATGCGAGGCACCAGCAGATGAATAAGGCTACTTAACTTACTGGTTCTGCTCAAAATGTTCAAATGTTTGTAAATCTATCGGACCAAACTGCGTGGTCATCAGTCCGTAGCTTACAAACTACTTAAACCTAGGTAAACTAACCTAAGGACAAACACACACACCCGTGCCCCAGGGAGGACTCGAACCTCCACGGCGAGCAACCGTGAACTCCGCAGCGAGACGCTTTAGACCGCTCGGCTACTCCACCGCGGCACTGGTTCTGCAGCAATGAAAGTAAGGACGACCTTGGTTGCAGGAAAGGCTATTCAATCAGCATAGCACAGCCCACAAATCATCTATAAATTTAGCAACCCATTCACATCTTGAGAAAGGTGTGCAACACAATTCGCACCTAAGGGCTGACACAGGTAGACATTAGCTAACACGACAAAGTCTGTTACCGGCGCCACACACACACACGTACATTGCCGAAGCACACAGACCGCTCTGCTGCCACTGCCCAAGGTCTCGGGCTCGTCCGAACTGGGCAACTTCTAACTGTTGGTGCTAAATGGAAGACTCGAACTGGGCAACTGTCCCCAAACTGCCCCCTGAGTGGCACGCACCAACTGGGCAACTTTTACCTGCACCTGGCAGACCGACTGCACTATCTCGCAAAATGCTTCCAAATCTGAACTTCCCAAGTGCGCAACGTCTGCCCCTATTTGTAGAGTTCTTGAGGAATAATACTAATACTGTGCCCAGTAACAAGACATAAAAAACAAATTATACACAAATACGAATTTCACATGCAAAAGTATTTGCAGAAAACAAATGCATTTAGTTTTTATCATATTCTGCTAACGGCTGCTTGGTATGAAACGCACTTTACAAAGTCTAATTTGCAAATTTCGCCGTTCCTTTAACGGTCTTTCAACCAAAGAGTCGGATTTTGTTTTTAGATAATTAGATATAATTTTCCTGTTAATAAGTCTTCTGCAACAGGTGCGTGGTCATGAGTGCCTTCCAAACGCGAAAATGTGTGTTCGCTGCCTACTGTAAATAACAGCACACTGCAAACGTTTAGCGCAGCATCGCCATCCATGTTCTTCCGTTGCTAGTATTCTTCTGTAACGTTTGAATTTATAACCGTCACAGATCAAATGTGTATTACCACGATCACTAATATCAGGGTGAAAATCGTGACTTCCTGCCGTATTATTCGCTTCCATGACTAAACTGAGGTACAAAACGAAACACTATGTGATTCTACACATGTCAGCGAGCTGGTGTCATTCACAGGACGGCAGTGAGGGCCAGGAACGCCTTGGGTCTAACCGTCCTGCTACCTGCGAGTTCGAGTGTGGGATTAACTGTCCTTTCCAGAGTACCCTTCTAATGGCCACTAAAAGTTGCCCAGTTCGGGTCTGCCCAAGGTCTCACTGCGCCCGCTGGCCAAACTGCCCTCTCCGTTGCAGGAGGCCCCTCTTATAAGAGCGTGCGCACACACGGAGTTCATGTAGATAAGACATACCCACAGATAGCTACAAGTGCGCCGTTAGAGATAGCAAGCGGAAATGTAATCGACAGTTGAGCTAGAAGACTTAATTGTGGCAAAACAATGGCCGAATGTGTTGTAAAAAATCGTGAGAAAGATGGCAATCTGTACACGAAAAAAAGGCTAGATAAAAATTAGAAAAAAGGAATTCATGTAAGCAACTAAGATCCCACACCTCTCCTGGGGACACCACCTCGACGAAGCACTGTTCTGTGAAGCTGAGGGCTATACCGAAGGCCTCAGCTGATGGATCAGACCAAGCGAGTCCCACAACGTCCCGTCTTCCTTATTCTCTCCCAGTCCTTTCCCAATTCCTTGTGTGATGCGATCCGTGCCGTGGCACATGGGTGGATGTGTCTCGAACTGAGCCTCAGGGATACCGGACAACCTCCCTGAGTAAGTAGCCTTGCACCACGCGGGGTTATCGTGGTGTGGACCATATAAATCCCCAAATCTCGTGGGACTAAGATGAACACAGAGAAAGAAATTATTTTAAAAGGGCTGAGGGGCAATCTGAGACCTCAGATACTCAGACATCGGGATCAGGACCAATGGAGTGCACTCCTACTTCTGAATCAGGGTCTAGACCTGAGCAAGAAGTGGGAACTGTAACAGAGAAGTTGGACCAGATTAAGGCCTTGTCTGTGGCTCAGAGGAGGAAACTACTCAAGGAACAGAAGCAAAAGGAAGGAAAAGAATGGCTTCCTAAGAATAAAGAAACTGCCTCAGGTCGAACGGGATACACAGACCCCCTCGACGTCAAAGACAGGTGGCAAGAAGGTTAGGGAGGAATCTAAGACTCCCTCTGGACAGGCGTGATCCTGAAGGGCTGAGGCAGGAAATAGGGAAACAGACCTATAGTACTGCAGTCTTGGTCTTTAGAATGGTGGTTGTTCAAGAAGAATACCCACTGGTGAGCATCACCTTGCAGCAGGAGGAGCTCGTGCAGATAACCCTCTTTGAAGAGATTGGGGGGACGCTGGTCCAGGACCCAAATTCTGGAGGGTCTATCTAGATCTCGGTTCCCTCATTTTTGTCTGCGATGGGGAGGACTCAGCAGAATGGCTTAAGGACAAGGTGCCCATGATATCCCTGTGGGAGGATGCGAAGCTGCTGGTCAAGACAGCAACCGATCTCCTGAAGACCACAAAGGTACCAAAGATCCTTAAGGATGTCCCTCCAAAGACTCTGTTCGAGAAAATAAGGGTCCAGAACCCAAAAGTCTTGACAAAGGATTGGAGGGTAATTAACCAAAAGGTCGTTCCAGAAGGACGAACCCTGGTGGTGGATGTCAGAGAGAAGTCCCTGAAGGCAATGCAAGAGCAAGGCCTGAAACTGTTTTTATGGTTCTTTTAGGGTGATCAAAGACCTTAAAGGAAATAATGGCAGCAAGATGGGGACTGGAAATGCTGTAGATAAATCTGAAGCACAGTAAAGGGGCCACTGCTACCCTGAGCCGTTGCCTGGGGAGACAGGAGGTGGACGTGGCCCTGATACAAGAACCCTATTTATACATAGGGGGTGTATCGGGCCTCGGTGGTACTGGAGGTAAGCTGATTTATGCTATAAATCTAAAAAAACTCCAGAACATGCATTTATGTTAGAAATGGAATACCTTTCATACCAATGGTGGATTTTTGTTCCAGGAACCTGGTGACCATCAGGATGCAGCAACGTGAGGGAGGTATCACGAGGGAAATTGTTTTTGCCTCAGCATACCTTCCTTACGAAGACAGTTCTCCTCCTTCTTTGGAAGTGAGGAGACTGACGGAAGCCTCCATCAGCAAGGTGACGAAGGTAGGATGTAATGCCAATGCCCACAACCTAACGTGGGGCAGCAAGGACACCAACAGTAGAGGTGAGCACCTTCTTGAATTTCTCCTATTTAACAACTTGGAGATCCTGAATAGGGGTGATGAACCTACATTCAGGAATAGTAGAAGGGAAGTAGTAATTGACATAAGTTTTGGTTCCATGATGATGAGAAGTTACGTCGAACAGTGGCATGTGGTCCTGGAGCCATCTTCATCAGATCACATGTATATTAAATTCAAGGTTGAAATGGGAACCAGACAGACCATGGCCTATAGGAATCCCAGGAAAACGGACTGGGAGACATATAGGAGAGACCTTGGCTTCAGCCTATCGGAAATTAAAACTTCGATAAGGAATCCAGCAGAGTTTGAGGTAGTAGCAGAGGCGGTAACCTCTGCTATAGTAAACTCATACGAGGACAACTGCTCAATCACCAGGAAGTGCACAAATAGGAGTGTGCCTTGGTGGAATAATAACCTGGAAATGCAAAGGAAACAGGTACGAAGACTGTTTAACCTTGCGAGGCCTAAAGGACAATGGGCAAACTATCGTGAGGCCCTTGTCAATTAAAACCTTGCCATCAGACGGGCAAAGGAGGCATTCTGGAAGGTATTCTGTGAGGACGTGGAGGGCACGGCTGCTCAAGCGAGACTTCATAAAATCCTCACTAGGGTACCAACTAATCCAGGAGGAACATTGAGGAAGGAGGATGGGGAGTATACAAAGACAGCACACGAAACGCTGGAACTGCTCCTCAAGATTCGCTTTCCTCAATATACTCTGGGGGATAACTCGGGCCAGAATGCGATTCCTGAGACACAACGGTTCTCAGGTTTTCGCAAAGAGGAGTGGGATTTGGCCAAGGGGTGTGTCGATCTCAGTAAGGTCCGATGGGCGGTGGGAACATTTCAACCGTTCAAGTCACCTGGACCCGATGGAATCTTTCCAGCTCTCCTGCAACAAGCGGGAGAAAATCTCATTAGATTCCTATGCAGGTTATTCAGTGTTAGCCTAGCAGCAGGAATCATTTCCAATGCCTGGAGGGCAGTGAAGGTTGTCTTCATTCCAAAACCAGGGAGAATTGATCATACCAAGGCCAAGGATATGAGACCAATCAGCCCGTCCCCCTTCATTCTTAAGACATTGGAAAAGCTGGTTAATGTGCATGTTGGAGAAAGGTGGTTAAGTAGGGCTCGCCTACATTCAAACCAACATGCATATCAACCAGGTAAATCATATGAGACAGCTCTCCGCCAACTCGTTGGGAAGGTGAAGAAAGCACTACACTTTCAGAAAATAGCCCTCAGTATCTTCCTGGACATCAAGAGGTTAGGGCTGCAGAGGTGTATGACTTAGGGACCACTATATGTAGGTGGACTAGGGCCATGCTCAGTGGAAGAAAGGTGGAGGCTACCATGATGAATGAAAAAATGGTAATCAACACCACTAGGGGTTGCCCGCAAGGAGGAGTTCTTTCCCCTTTATTGTGGAATCAAGTGGTAAATGATCTCATTCGAGAATTAAACTCTAGGCAGTACTTTTGCCAAGGATACGCAGTTGATCTTGTCATAGTAAAACTTGGCAGATTTGCTGACACAGTGAAGAATATGGCACAAGATGCATTGGACATTGGCAAGACTGGTGCAGAAAACAGGATCTGGGGGTTAGTCCTAAGAAGACTGTTGTTGTACCATTCACAAAGAAGCACATCCAATACTCAAGTTGGAATCTAAAGCTTTTCAATGAAGCGCTACCTGTGAAGGGGGGTTCCCCTAGATGAGAAACTGAAAAAAAAGGTACTCTTGTTAGTACCAGGAGAGCTTGTAGCGAAAATTGGGGCCTGAGCCCCAACGGTATGCACTGGATATACACCACAGTGATTAGACCCAGGATCACCTATGGGGCAGTCGTGTGGTGGAAGAAGGTAGAACAGCAGGTTGCTGCTAAGGAGCTTGGTATGGTGCAGAGATTAGCCTACTTAGCCATAACAGGTGGAATTAGCAGCACACCAACTGCTGGGATGGAAACCATGCTGGATATGCCCCCATTACACCTTTGGGTCAAGATGGAGGCAGCGGCTGGTGCATACAGCCTCAAAACTGGCAACAACTGCAACTCTTTGGGATATCCAGAATCACACACTAAAATAGTGAGTGTGATAAATATACTGCTTCAACAATATAACAATTGGAAGTAGGGAGCAGTGGGAGAAAATAGTTAGACACCGTACAGGGGATACTGTCTGGTTCACGGACGGGTCAAAATCAGAGCAAGGCGTTGGGGCCGGGGTATACGGGGTGCAGCCAATCCTGGGCCTGAACAGGAGAGAGATTAGACTCATGGTTGGATTGCTGACAGGTCATGGGAATTTCAAAAAACACCTACATACAATGGGAATAACAAAAGAGGATCCTAAATGTAGGATCTGTGGTGACGGTGATGAAACTGCATCGCATCTAATCTTCGAATGCATTGCATTGGAGAGTAAAAAGCAAAGAACATTTGGGACAACCAGACCCGAAGAAATTGTGTCTAATAAAGAACTGCTAAAGGGACTCTTTACAATGTTCAAGGGCATTGGTTGGATTTACTAGGCAAACAGGGAGCGATACCGCACAATAAACTTAATTTCGGTGGGGGCAGTGGCGGATTGGACCAAGACTGTTTTTGGCTTCCCTGAAAAAAAAATCAAATCAAGATGCCACAAATTAGAAAACAAGGTGGTTGTGAGTGCTGGGAGAAGAAAATAGGTATGAGATGTGATGTGAGAGCCACCATGGCTCAATGTTGTACAGCATTTTTAACGCAATTCCACAGTACTGCCATCTCCTGTAATATTTATTATTCCTCATGAAAACCTTCATTTTTCACGTGATCAAGGCAAATATATCGTCTCGGAAAAATACGTGCAGTAACTTGTGAATTTTGTTTATACATGTGGGGTAAATTTGAACGTTCGATACCACCTGTCTGCTTTGACCAAAACGTCATACCTTCCGTCATCCTATCACAGATGTCATTGTATCACAGATGATTACATTTCTTTTATTACTAGTTGCCGATAACACTGTAAAAAACTATGGTAAAGATTTTTATGGGTGCTTACATATACATCCACGTCTCATGTTTTTTTTCTTTCTTTATAGTAAACAATTAACTGAGTTTCAAATCTGTGTTAGCGTAATACAATGGTTTTCATAGCACTTTTCTGAAGATCTGTAGCAATGTTAGAGACGTATATCGAGGACCAGTCACTACTTGGGTGTGACAGTTTTTTCTATCCCTTAACGTAGCTTTCAGTGGAAAATACTTTAATGCGGAGAAGTCTATATTATTAACCAATTAATTGCAGTCAATTTTCGTAAACAATAAAACAAACAAACAAAAAAAGAACAGAAATAAATAAATTATAAAGAAAGAAAGTAAGAGGGAGAGAGAGAAAACTGTCACACCCTTGTAGTGAGCGTTTTCGATTTAAGATCTTCAGAAAGGTACTATGAACATATTCCTTGTTGTTCTTTTAGGCACGTAATGTAATTTAATTTGAAGTAGTTTAATTTAAATCACACACACACTGGTATATTCCAGTGATCTGTATACAGTATAGGGTGATGGAACATTCTGACGAAAAAAAGGTTCTTTCTATGTACAATTGCTTATTCGCATCTATTTTTTTTAACTTTTTTTATGCACTACCCGAGTTTTGATACCTTTATCTCAACATCAGATTCATCTGAAAATTACAATGAAGTAAAATTGTGATGTCTATCATGTAATAAAATGGCTACCCTACATATTCATTAAAATTATTGAGTACAAAGGGAGTATAAATACTTAGTGAGTGCGCAAAACTGTTACGTGTAGGAACAGATTAAAGTACTGAGTATCTGAAACATGCAACAAGCCGGGAAGCACTATAAGCTACGTGGACGCGACAAAGCCGCACACACATATGGCTTACATTTGGTTTGGTATGGTTGGACATGCGGAATATACAAACACTTTTCTGTTCTTAACAGTGTCGATTTTCTATCTTTACGATGTTCCGTTTCTTAAATATGGGACTTACTGTTTTACATTTAGACCCTGCCTTGTGTGTGGCTATGTTACGCACAAATTTCCTACAGTGCCTCCCAGCGTGTTGCATGTACAGGAGACTCACTATTTGGTCTGTTCCTACATGTAACAGTTTACGGCCTCACTTGGTACGTATACTTCGTTCTGAATAATTTTATGAGGCGTTTTTTTAAAGTAGTACAGTTTTGAAATTAAAGACGTGCTAAGATATGTCAAAGATTTTATGCGCCTTGGGTACATACATCTGTTGTCTACGCACTGACGCCATTACGGACTGATTCTTCCTTGTGGGCGTTGTGTACTGAATGTTTAAAGATGCCTTCAATAATCGTAAGTTCCGCCGACTGTGAAGTATGAACTGTTGTAAGATTTCTTAGTGCTAAAGGCCTAAAAGCTATTGATATTCATCGTGAGATCTGCGCAGTTTACAGAGGAAGCATTATGAGTGATGGAATGGTAAGAAAGTGGGTGAGAGCATTTAAAGACGGCCGCACAAATGTGCATGATGAACAACGGAGTGGGCGTCCTTCGGTCGTTAATGAAAGTTTGGTACAGGAAGTGGACAATAAGGTGAGAGAAAACAGACGATTTACGATTTCCTCCTTGCGGGATGACTTTCCTAATATTTCTCGTAGTGCTCTGTATGGCATTGTGACCAAGCAAGACGATGACGAAGTCAAAACATGTCAGGCGGCTGGCTTCCATGAGGAGGGTATTCAAAAACCGGTACAACATTATAACAAGTGCCTCACTATTGACGGAAATAATGTAGAAAAGTAGATTAAGGTACAGGCTTTCATGTAAAAATAAATTTTAAAAAAAAGTGCTAAGATATCTAAATTTTATTTTTACATTAACGAGCGAAGGACGACCACTCTTTTGTTCAACATGCACATTTGTGCAGCCATCTTAAAACGCTCTCACCCATTTTCTTGGACGAGGGGACTGAGGCGCTCCAGTCACGGTCTGCACGGCCACTACGGTCGGGGGTTCGAATCCCCCCTGGGGCATGGATATTTGTTGTGGTGTCGCAAAAGTACTTAGGTCGCGCGCCGCCATGCACGCACGCGTTTTTACGTCAGCCACGAGCGCCCTCTGCTACAACTCCGCTCGTGGCCACCACTGCTGCATCTGCCACTTGGGACTGAGATAGGAACCAGTTAACACTTGGGAATCAGATAGGCACCAGTTAAGACTTGGCTATCGGATAGGCACTAGGAATCATCAGTAGGCAGGCCTCTATCTAAACTATGTATCAGCATTCTGCAGTCAAGAACTCTGTAAAAGTTAGGTATTACTAAGTCTCTATGAAATATATATCTTGTTCTAATTTAGCCTAGTGTTCTAGTTTCTGCTGTCCCACTGGCTGGTCACCTCCGTACCTGCACATGCGTGCCTCCTTTATTCCTGTGTCGGTCTCTTTCTACTCGGCCACCGACACCTAAGACAACCGGCGGACGAGACACAAAAGTGGCGACGAGGCAGGGACACAAAATTTGTGTCGTCCTTAGTCTTAGTTAGTTCATAAGTAGTTTGTAAGTTTAAGGACTGATGAACCCGTAGTTAAGTCCCATAAGCTATACAAACATTTGAAACATTTTCACCCACTTTCTTACCATTCCATCACTCATAATATTTTCTTCGTAAACTGCACAGATCTCACGATGAATATCTCAGCACTTTTTTTAATTCAAACGGCACTTACATAAAAAAAAACACGCCTCGTAGTAAAGATGTAGGATAGTCATTTTATTACGTGACAGATTATTTTATTTGAACGTAATTTGCAGATGCACCTAATGATATAGGTGTCGAAACTCTGGTAGTGCATAAAACAAAAAAGTTTAAACTTTACAACTTTCACACGACACTTACATAAAAAAAAAACACCTCGTAGTAAAGATGTAGGGTAGTGACAGATTATTTTATTTGAATGTAATTTGCAGATGCACCTAATGATATAGGTGTCGAAAATCTGGTAGTGCATAAAACAAAAAAGTTTACACATTTAATTCCATTCCATGATGGTGGTGGTGGCCGCTGGTGCAGCAACAGTGTTGAATATAAAAAAAAAAAAAAAAAAAAAAAAAAAAAAAAAAAAAAAAGTTTACACTTTACTACTTTTGCGGATCCAATTATTAAACATGAAGATGGACGGTTGTGGATGTCCCGAAGAAATTGTGTAAAATGTATTTTTGTTTCAAACGTATCTGTAAATTTTATGACGTCATTCTTCAAAGTTCGAGCATCGCCCAGATGTGACGCGTGCAGCAGACTGCGTTTCGCGAGCTGTCAGAGCCGCGCGGCGCCGCCACGTCAGACTCACCCCTGTCGCTCAGCCGGCGACTGCAGGCCTGTGAGCAGCAGGCGCACGCGCTGCCTGCCGCGCGCCTCGAAGTCGAAGCGGCAGCGCGCATGCGCGGGCAGCCCCGCCGGCGGCGACACGCTGCCGCTCCTGGCACCGTCGCTGCTCACCGTGGCGCCGCACTGCGCCCGCTCCACGGCAACGCCTGCCGGCACCACACCACACCTCCAACTGCCTCTTACCACAAGTCTAATGCATCTAATTGTATCTCGTCCTACAATCTGCATTGTAGACGTGTGGAAATTAAGAAAAATATCAGTTTCACCCTTTCCCCTTGGCCGGCGAGAAAGACAGACCTCAGCGCGCACCTCATGCCACGTAAGCAAGGTAGTTCCGAGCCGGCGCGATCGCTAGCCGATGGGCCGGCCGCTGGGACACAGTCCACTGCGTCATAGCGGGCAGCCACTGAGCTAGCGATCGCGCCGGCTCTGGACTACCTTGCGTACGTGGCATGAGGTGTGCGCTGAGGCCTGTATTTCCCGTTGACCACACCCTATGTGACTAACAGTGAAAATGAAACTTCCTGGCAGATTAAAATTGTGTGCCGGAACCGGGACTCGAACCTAGGAGCTTTGCTTTTCGCGGGCAAGCCCACTACCGACTGTGCTATCCCGACACGACTCGCGATGCCGCCTCACAACTTTACTTCCGCCAGTACCTCCCCTCCTACTTTCCAAACTTCACAGAAGCTCTCCTGCGAACCATGCAAGACTAGCACTCCTGTAAGAAAGGATGTGGTGGATATATGGCTTAGCCACAGCCTAAGGGATGTTTCCAAAATGAAACTTCCACTCTACAGCGGAGTGTGCGCTGATATGAAACTTCCTACCGTTGCACCATAAAACCCTAAGAAAGACTTCTTGTTACGGTCTTCAGTCCGGAGACTGGTTTCATGCAGCTCTCCACCCTACTCTATCCTGACAACGCCTTTTCATCTCCTCATAAGAACGGCAACCCACATCCATTTGAATCTGCTTACTAATTGCGTCTCTTGGTCTCCCTCTGCGAATTTTACCCCACACGCTTCTCTCCAATGCTGAATTTACGATTTCTCGATGTCTAAGAATGTGTGAATGTTTGCCAAAAATTCCTATTCTCGCCAATTCTGTTCAGTACTCCTTCATTACTTACACCCACCTAATCTTCATCATTCTTCTCTATCACCACATTTCAAGAGCTCTTATTCTATTCCTGCCCGCACTGTTTATCGTCCATGTTTTGCTCCCATACAAGGCAACACTCCACACAAATGCCTTCTGAAAAAACTTCCTTACACGTACATTAATATTCGATATTAGCTAATGCTTCTTTTTCAAAAACCTTTTTCTTCCCATTGCTATTCTTCAGTTTATATCCTCTGTACTGCGACCGTCATATGTTATTTTCCTACCAAGTAACAAAACTCAACTACCACCTTCATTGTTTCGTTAGCTTATCTAATTCTTACAGCATCGCCTGATTTTCTAAGACTGCATTCCATTATCTTTGTTTTGCTCTTTTTCATGTTCATTTTCTACGCTCTCTTCAACACACTGTCCATTCCGTTCAACTACTCTTCCAGGTCCTTTGCTGTCTCTGACAGAATTACAATGTCGTCAGCAAAACGCAATGTTTTTATTTCTTCACCCTGAACTTAAATCCCTATTCCAAATTTTTCCTTGCTTTCCTTCACCGCCTGCTCGATGTACAAATTGAATAACATAGTAAAAGGGCTACAACTCTGTCTTACTTCCTTCCCAACTAATGCTTCCCTTACATGCCCTTCGAGTCTAATAACTGCGGTCTGGCTTTTGTACAAACTGTAAATAACTCTCCTTTCCCTGTATTTTACCCCTGCTGACTTCAGAATTTGAAAGAGTATATTCCAGTCAATATTGTCAAATGCCTTCTCCAAATCTGCAAAAGCTAAAAATGGAGGTTTGCCTTTCCTTAATCTATCTTCTAAGGTAAGTCGTTAAGTGAGTATTGCCTTCCAGTTTCCTACGTTCCTCCTGAATCCAAACTGATCTTCCCCGAGGTCAGCTTCTACCAGCTTTTCCATTCTCCTGTAGATAATTCGTGTTAAAATTTTACAACCATGACTTATCAAACTGATGGTTCTGTAATTTTCACACCTGTCTGCGCATGAATTAATGGAATCAGGATTATTACATTTTTCTTAAAGTCTGAGGGTATTTCGCCTATCTCATACATCTTACACGCCAGGTGAAATAGTTTTGTCATGACTGGTTCTCCCAGAGACTTCAGTAGCTCTGAGGGAATGTCATCTACTCCGGGGGCCTTGTTTCAACTAGGTCTTTCAGGGCTCTGTCAAATTCATCTCTGAGTATAGTATCTCCTATTTCATCTTGATCTACTTCCTCTTCCGTTCCTACAACATCATCTCTAAGTTCATTTCCTTTGTAGGGCTCCTCTATGTACTCTTTCCACCTTTCAGCTTTCCCTTCTTTGCTGAGAACTGGTTTTCCATCTGACTTCTTGATATTCGTAGAGCTGTTTTTCTAGTCACCAAATGTCTCTTTTATGTTTCTGTAGGAAGTATCTACTTTTCCCCTTCTTATACATTCTTCTACAGATATGCATTTGGCTTCTAGCCACCCCTGCTTAGCCATTTTGCACTTCCTGTCAATTTCATTTCTTAGTCGTCTGTAATCCATTTAGCCTGTTTCATTTACTGTTTCTTTTATTTATTTATTTATTTATTTTATCTTATTCTTTCAACAATTACATTTAGTATTTTCTGTGATATCCAAAGATTTTTTGTAGGTCTTGCCTTTATACTTACTTTGTCCTCTGCTGCCTTCACTATTTCATCTTTCAATGCTACCCGTTCTTCTTCTCCGGTTTATTTACCTCCGTGTCTGTCCACTGTTGCCTGAACCTCCCTCTGAAATTCTTAGAACTTTAGGTTCCCTCAATTTATCCAAGTCCCATCTCATTATTTCCCTACCTTTCTCCACAGTTTCAGCCTACAGTTCATGACCAATAAGTTAAGGACAGAGTCTATATATGCCCCCGGGTATGTATTACAGTTTGAAACATGGTTCCAGAATCTATGTTTTACCATTAAAAAATCTGATACCTTCCGGTGTCCCCTGGTGTCTTCCACGTATACATCCTTTTCTTGTGATTTTTAAACCAGGTGTTTGTTACAATTAAATCATGTTCCGTGCAGAATTCTACCAGGCGACTTCCTCTTTCATTCCTTCTGCCCAGTCCATATTCGCGTACTATTTTTCCTTATCTTCCTTTTCCTACTACCGAATTCCAAACTACCATCGCAATTAAGTTTTCCTCTCCCTTAATTGTGTGAGTAATTTAACTCCTCATACATTTCTTTAATCTCCTCATCATCGGTAGAGCTAGTTGACATATAAACTTATCTTGACAATGATAACGCGATCACAGTGCTGCTCATAGTAGTTTACCCGCATTCCTATTTTCTTATTCATTATCAGTCCTACTCCTGTGATACCACCAACTGATTTTATATTTATAATCCGGTACTCACCTGACCATAAATCCTGTTCATCCTGCCACCGAACTTCACTAATCCCCATTATACCTAACTTCAACCTATCCTTTTCCCTTTTTAAATTTTCTAACTTCCCTACGCGATTAAGGGATCTAACATTCCACGCTCCGGTCCGTAGAATACCAGTGTCTTCTGTACTGATGATTACATCCTCCTGAGTAGTCTACACCTGGAGATCCGAATGGGGGACTATTTAAAAAAAATGTTCAAATGTTTGTAGAACTTATGGGACTTAACTACGGGGTCATCAGTCCCTAAGCTTACAAACATTATGAACTAGCTAATCCTAAGAACGGCACAAATATCCATGCCCGAGAGGGGGATTCGAACCCCCGACCGTAGTGGGACTATTTTACCTCCGGATTATTTTACCGAGTAGAGCTGCATGTCCTCGTGAAAAGTAACGTCTGTAGTTTCCCCTTGATTTGAGCCGTTCGCAGTAATTCTGTGGCAAAGCCATATTAGCTGATGTTACAAGGCCAGCTCAGTCAATCATCCAGACTGTTGCCCCTGTAACTACTGAAAAGGCTGCTGCCCATCTTCAGAAACCACACCTTTGGCCTCTCCACAGATACCCCTACGCTCTGGTTGCACCTACGGTACGGCTATCTTTATCTTTGAGGCACGCAAGCCACCCCACCTCGGCAATGTCTGTGGTTCATGGGGATGGAATAAAGACTTATAAAGAGTGAATCACCTAACACTTGTACCGCAAATATTGGGGAAACGGAAAGTGCGAGTGATATGCGGTTTTCACAGAATGAATGGTATTCAAGGACTCATATTGTTAGCCAATAAACAGATTGTATAAATACCTAGAAAGTGTATGTTTTTGGCAAAAAATACAAATATTCAAATGGAATAAGGGTTGTTTTTATCATACACTTGAATTTTTGACACCAGCTGTGTACAAAGAATTTTGAATGACATTTTTATCACGTTTCGTTTGGCAGCTACAACCGTTCATAGTTTCGCAGGGTAGGCCACGACAGCGTAGCTCACTGCCTGGTGGTCACGAGATAGTAGGCCGTGCCCCAGGGACTAGGCACTCGGTCAGTCAGCTATGCTATCGCAGTCTCCGCCCCTGAAACTTTGAACGGTTGTAGCTACCAAACTAAGCATGATGAAAATGTCATTCAAAATTCTTTGTACACAGGTGGCGTCAAAACTTCCAGTGCATGTTAGAAACAACCATTCTTCCATTTTAAAAATATACTTTCTAGGTAATATTACAATCTGTTCGTGGCAAAAAATACGAGCCCCTGGCAACTAATCAATTCTGTAAAAATCGCACATCAAACGCACTTTCCGTTTCCGCAATATTTTCCGCGCAAGTGTTAGGTGATTCACCATGTATAATGAAAATCTCTGTGGACAAAAAACACTCCAGTGAAACGTATTTGCCTGTTCATAGCAAATCGTAAATTGAGCTTGTTTTTGTTTTGTTAATATTGGTAATTGAAAACATTTGTTCACAAATGAATGTTGTTCAGAACACTGCAACGCATTTTAGGACAAGGGCCCGAATTCTCGCGAATGTTTCTTGATCAACGCCTTTATAAAAAGGAATTGACATCACTATTGTAATTGCGGTAGCGGTCTGTCAAAACTGAATCGTACTGTAGGATTAATCAGTTCAATTTGGAGACAAGATGGGACATCCTCTGGGTGCACCAAAAAGACATCATAAAAACTTTTGAATGTAGGTTTAGTTATTTTATTTCTCCAAACCTATCTTCAAACTTTTTATGTGAATATAACGCTTTGATGTACATCCTAATGTGGACGTAAGTACTTAAAGGATTCTGAAAGGGAAAATTTTCCAAATTTTTTTCTCTATGCTGTCTTTTAGAAAGCAAAACCTGCAATTTTTCACTTCCAGTACGATCATACATAGTACCGAATAATTTATTTTTACCCTGAAAAGATTTATTTGAGTCATGTAAACAGCTGTGAGGTCTTTCTTGAAAGAGAGATCAGGGATCCAAATGTTCAAATGTTTGTAACCCTACGGGACAAAACACACACATGCCCGATGGAGGACTAGAACCTTCGACCCGAAGGACCGCAATACCCGTAATAAGTACAATTTAAAAAAAAAGTATATTTTTGTTTCTCTTTTAGAAGAAACAAGAGTTACGTCTTAATGTAGTAATCAGTTCCCTTCTGTCTGATTCGACAATCGTCTCGTGTCTAACGGAATGTTTATTTTCATAATGACGGCGCTTTGATATTTACGGTAGAGTAGCTTTCACATCAGCCTTAAAGAATTTTCCCATTGAGCAAAAAAAAAAAAAGGCACATACATATCCGATCCTTTTCTGCAATGACAAACGTCCGCAAGATCAAGAGTGTCCTATTTGATAAGATTCAGAATGTATATTCAGCGCATTCAAGAAAACGCGAGAGCGAGCGCTGTGTCTTGTCACACGCGTGCTGCTACACGGTGAAGCAGGAATGGTGGGGGAAAGCATAGGAGCACCACCACCTAGAGAGAAGGCCGCGGCGCTGTAGTGTGAGGTCAGGCAGAATAGGTTGCGCGCGCGTAGCTAACTGACTCGCTGCTTTGGCATAGTGGGCCGTGCCAACGCCACCTAGATACAAGGCCCGTGCGCTGCGTGCCGAGAGTAGTCATAACACAAGCACAGTATTTGTCTCATGTAACGTTGTGATAGGTTTGGGAAAACGTACACGTTGCTCACTGTGTTTCAGAATGTTCTTAATGTTATTTATGTGATTCACAGACAAATGTATTTTCGTATTCTTCTTCTTCTTCCTCTTTAGCCGTTTTCCCCACACATTGCAGGGTCGGATTTTTAATGCGAATTTTGCATATTAGTTATTACGGGGTGGCCGAATGCCCTTCCTGCCGCCACCCCATGCCCCTCAGGAGGAAATGTGCACCCCAAATGTTTGCGTATATAAGTGTGAAAGTGTACAGTATTACAAAATGTTTGTGAATCCTGTAACTGAGGCGGGACTTGGGTACCAGCCCGGTATTCACCTAGGGGGATGTGAGAAACCGCCTAAAAACCACACCCAGGCTGGCCGGCACTCCGACCACTGTAGTTAATCCGCCGGGCGGATTCCAACCGGGGCCGGAACGTCTCCCCGTCTCGGAAAGCGGTGCATTAGACCACACGGCTAACCGGCGGGTGTGACAAATGTATTTTCGTATATTTATGAACAATTAATATCTTACCAATATTGGAATCAGACGATTTATTTTAGGCATTTTGACTCATACCAGCAAAAATCTGCAGGAGAACCACATAAATACGAGAAGAACATTCTGAAAAACAGTGTGCAACAAGCACGTATTCCCAAACTCAGCACCATACAACGTAAGACAAATCATTTTCTTCTGTTATGACTACTCTTGGCAGGCAGCGCACAGGCCTTGTATCTAGGTGGCGCTGACCGTGCCCCAGCGGCTACCCTGTCAGCTATGCGCGCGCAACCTACTCTGCCTGACGTCACACGAGAGCGCCTCAGCCTTCTCTCTAGGTGGTGTTGACCGGGACCGCACCGCGAGGTACCGGAACGCGCAAGCACTGACTGCTCGAGTTGGAAGGGCCTGGTTTAAAAGAAGATATAGAAGCAGTTCAGAGGCGGGCGGCTAGGTTTATAACTGTTATGCCGATTTTACACTACACGATTTCGTCCGTGCGGGAAAAAGTCGTACGGGTTTAAATCGTAGGTGATTTTCCACATTAGAACATCAGTTTCCTTGAAAGTGTGGCCTGGTGCAGTTATGGATCGTGAACAAGTCATTGCGTTGTGGATACTTTATCGACGTCGGAGAAGACGAAGGCGCAACCTTCTTCACTGGGTTCATCCATTTAATCTGAGACGTGAGATAGTCGGGACTTTGTACACATTATTTGCAGATCCGAGAAAAGACGACTACTTTCGTGTGTCAGTTGGCTCCTTCGATGAATTGCATGGGAAACATAAGATATAATTTGTCAATTGTGAAACATAAGATTATATGAAGCGTCCCTTCTGCGGATAGAAAATCTGTGTTCTGTAGCCTTCGTGTAGTAAATTGCTTTTTTTTTTTTTTTTTTTTTAAATTTCCAATACTATTCCATTTATTTAGTTATACCAGACCACATTATATTAAGAGAATAAATACCCCATGTTTTTAATTATTTATTTAACAAAATTTACGGAAGTAACTAACATTTTTATGGAACTATCGAGATGTAAGAAGGAATTAACGACTAAATGGTAAAATATTGCGAGACCAACGTCACACAGCCGTAATGTGTTGCAAGGAAAAGTAAAATGTTGTTCAACTACAATAAGAAAGTATTTACAAATAAGTATTTACTTTTTTTTTTTTTTTTTTTTTTTTTTTTGCGCTCTGAGCAGCGTACGTAGTTGTAGTGAACGCGCACGCTAAGTACGCGCATGCGCACTGTCGACTGAATTGGGCATAAATAGCAGAGCTCAGTGCGTCTTCGCCAGTACTTCGGCGGTACTCACCTGAAGATGGCCAGAAGACTCTGCGCCGAAATATCGTGGCAGGAAGTTACTGACATCCGGCAGTTCGCCCGAGATTTTATGAAAATATCAATACGCCGGGAAAGCTTTAAACATCACAACAAGTATTTACTTTGCTTAATATGTAGTACTTACCACACGCATTTTTTTCTGTATCACTATTGCTCTCAAAATCTGGGTTGAGTGCTGAATATACCTCTTCCCAGGCTTTTCTTGTTGCGTTTATATCCTTATAAATATCTAAAGTTTTGTGCCATAACATAGATTTTGATTTGACTAGCGATATAAAAAGTTCAGTGTCAATTCCTTCCATAATGTGAAAATAAGCTAACAACACTGACAAACTTAAAACACCGAAAAACACAATCTGAAACCAATCTTAACGTGGCAGAAACCACACTGGGCCCAGCTCCCGTACGGCTGAAATCGTACAGTGTGAAAGCACGCTCTTGGTCACGTGGGCTACTGAGCCGAGAACACGGTGCGCGGTCCCGTGCGGCTGCAGTGGCACTGGACGGCTGCAACACGACTAAAACTCGTGCCCGTGTTGTAACCGTACAGTGTGGAAGCTCTCATGCTCTTCATCAGTCGACTGCAGCGTGACTGACCGTACGGTTTTTTCCCCGTATGGGCGAAATCGTGTAGTGTGAAAGCGGCCTTAGGTTTGACCAATGCGCGAGTGTTACTGAAATGCTTCGGCTACTCAGCTGGGAGTCGCTGGAGGGAAGGCGACGTTCTATTCGGGAAACATTGTAGAAGCAAATTTAGTGAAGTGGCATTTGAGTAGGACTGCATAACGGTTTTATTGCATCCAATATACTTTCGCGTAAATACCATGAAGATCATAGACATTAGGGCTTATAAGGATGCACACAAGCAATCCATTCCCCTCACTCTGTATGGCCGTGGAACAGGAAAGCAAGTATCCAGCAGTGGTAGTTAGTAGCCTCCGCCACGCACCTGTGGGTGGAGTGTGCAGTGTGTAGATGTAGATGTTCGTCGCTGACAACTGCCGAGCGGCGGAAGGCAGCCGGCCCTGTAGAGGGCTCGCGTTGGCAGAGTGTGGCGGCCATGTTAGCCTAGGGCTCGTCTTGCGGCAGCCGCGGTCTCGGCTGGGCTGCCTGCAGTGCGGTGTGAGTGTTGTGTTGTGTTGTGTCGTGTGGTCCTCTGGGTGTGCGGCTAGGCTGGGGCGCTGCTTTGATGCGGTCAGGTCAGGCGTCGCGTCGCCGGGACGCGGGATCCCGGTCTGCGGCCTGATATTCACGCCTTCGCTTCGCTGCCAATTTAGCCGTCGGTTTCTCGACGTTTATACGAAGGGAGCTTGCTGCGAGAACCGCCGACTACCGACATTTTGGTGTTTACAGTAAGGCCCTTGCGTGTTACAGGCGGCTATTCCGTTCTTGACTGCTATCTCCTTTACTGCATTGTGTGTCTTTATATGTTTGCCGTTGCCTACGAAAAGTAAATAAATAATTAAAAATCCTGCTTGCCTCATTGCTTTAACTACAAAACCATAGCCAAATTTTATTTTGTCTTTTTGAATAAGAAATATAATACATCGCAGTAAACACACTACTGGCCACCAAAATTGCTACTCCAAGAAGAAATAAACAAGATAATCGCGTATTCATTGCACAAATATATTATACTAGAACTGACGTGATTACATTTTCACGCAATTTGGTTGCATAGATCCTGAGAAATCAGTACCCAGAACAACCACTTCTGGCCGTAAAAACGGCCTTGATACGCCTAGGCATTGTGTTAAACAGAGGTTGGATGGCGTGTACAGACACAGATACCCTTGCAGCATCAACACGGTACGACAGTTCACCAAGAGTGGTGACTGGCTTATTGTGACGAGCCAGTTGCTCGGGCACCATTGATCAGACGTTTTCAATTGATGAGAGATCTGGAGGATGCGCTGGCCATGGCAGCAGTCGAACATTTACCGTATCCAGAAAGGCCCGTACAGGACCTGCAACATGAGGTCGTGCATTATCCTGCTAAAATGTAGGGTTTCGCAGGGATGCCTGTCGTCTCGACTGCTAGTGATACTAGGCCGTTGGGATGCAGTACGGCGTTCCGTATTGCCATCCTGAACCCAGCGATTCCATATTCTGATAACAGTCACTGGATCGCGACCAACGCTAGTAGCAATGTCGCGATACAATAAACCGAAATCGCGATAGGATACAATCCGACCTTTATCAAAATCGGAAATGTGACGATGGTACGCATTTCTCCTTCTTATTAGAGGCATCAGAACAACGTTTCACCAGGCAACGCCGGTCAACTGCTGTTTGTGTATGAGAAATCGATTCGAAACTTTCCTTATGTCAGCACGTTGAAGGTGTCGTCACCGGCACCAACCTTGTGTGAATGCTCTAAGTAGCTAATCATCTGCATATCACAGCATCATCTTCCTGTAGGTTATGTAGCACGTCATCTCCTGGTGTAGCGATTTTAAAGGCCAGGAGTGTATAAAGCATTTGACACGGAGACTTGTTTGATGCAGTTTTCCTTCCTAATCGAACCTGAGTAGCCTAGTCGTCTCCTCATATGAAAGGAAACTCACATCTATTTGCATCTGCTTACTGCATTCGTCTCTTGGTCTCCCTCTGTAGATTTTACCCCACGCCCACTTCCCTCCAATGATGATTTCACAATTCCTTCAAGTTTCAAAATGTGTCCTACCAGTGGATCACTCATTTTCTCAGTTCTGTTCAGTACCTCCTCATTAGTTGCGGGATCTACCCACCCAGCATTGAGCATTCTTCTATAGCCAGACATTTCAAAAGCTTCTGTTCTCTTCCTGTCTGAACTATTTATGGTCCATCGTTCACTATCGCACAAGGTAGAACTCCAAACAAATGCCTTCAGAAAAAACTTTCTGACACTTAATATTCCACGTTAACAAATTTCTCTTTTACAGAATAGCTTTTCTTCCCATTGCCATTTTTCATTTTATATCGTCTCTACTGCGCTATCGTTTGTTATTTTGCTGCCCAAGTAACAAATTTCATGCACCACCTTTATTCTTTCAGTACTTTCAGCATCGCCTGATTTTCTTAGCCTGCATTGTATTACCCTTCTTTTTTTCTCGCTAATGTTCATATTACACTCTCCTTTCAAAGACAATGTTCACTCCGTTTAGTTGCTCTTCCAGGTCTTTTGCTGTCTCTGACAGAATTACTATGTCATCGACAAGCCGCAACGTTTTTATTCGTTCTCCCTACACTTTACTTGCTTCTCTAGCTTTCTTTCAAAATTTGTTCAGTACACACATTGAATGACATTCTGGAAAGGCTATAGCCCTGTCGTACTCCCTACACAACTAATGAAACGTAGCCTTCGCCTTTCGTACAATATTTTCTGTGTTCTTGCCAATTTAAGTTGTTCGTAATTGTTACTCCTAGATATTTAGTAGAATTCCGGCCTGTAGGTTTGACTGATTTATTGTGTAACTGAAGTTTAACGGATTTCTCTTAGGGGTCGTATGAATGATTTATTTATTTTTATTTTATTTTATTATTTTTACATTCAGCAAATAGTCTTGATCTTTCTCCCAGCGACTTCCATTTTTTCTTGCACCTTAAGTAATTCCTGTCTCCGGCCAGTGTTTAGACAATGACAGACATCTGAAGATGACTGAAATACGATGGTTCCATTCACAGGCGTCAGATTTTTACGGCCCAGGAATAGAGAAGTTGAGTCCACGAAAGCAGAAGCCCCAAATTTCTTCTTGTGACACGCCGACAAATATCTCAAACATTGCTGTACCTGTTGCCAATAAAGTTTTCATGTAACTGTGTCATCTTTGCATTAACTGACTTTGCCGTTCGTTATTTGTAAAAAAATTTATTCAATTTTAAAACTATTCACTTCTGTAATATCCTATAATATTTTTATAGGTCTTCGGTCTTCGGCTGCTACGCCACCATTACGTCATGTATTAAACCTGTAACAATTATCTGCTTTAAAACTGATCCAAAATACTCTCTACACACCACTTAAAACACTAAACTTTCGTAGCTACATGTTTATATCTGCGTAGCCACTACCTCATGATGGCGCAAACCGACAGCGGAAGCTGTTCCTCAGATAACAAAATTACTGCAAAATGTTACACAATTGTTCTTAAACCTCTTGGAAGCAATAAGGCCGCGTTGTTATCTAGTCCGCTTATATTGCACCGTATTATATAAAAAATATGATTACGAATAGTTGTATATATGAATTCGACATACTGAAACATTACAAACGTTTCAGGTCTTTGAAGTAAATCCAACGTCGAAACTGAAAGTTTGTGCTGGACCGAGATTCGATTTCAGGCTTCGAGCGCATTAACCATTTAGGCTATCCAGGCACTCTTTCCTTCGGACATGTCCTAAATAACCGATACCATATGATGACATAAAATGCCGTAATTTTATGAATTCGAAATATTGAAAACTTTAATTCAAAGGAGAAGCTGAAAATTTGTGCTGAACCGGGATTCGAACCCGGATTTCTCGCTTTGGATCTGCGGTCGACGTAACCACTTAGGCTATCCAGACACGCTTCCAACCCAAATTCTCAACTTCTAGGACCCTGGCAATTGATTCCTGATGCTCGCAGTCTATAATTGATTTACGCGAGGGATCGAGCGTTTGAATATGTCGCAGTGAAATTGTCAAGTGCCTGCTGGTGGCATATTTTTCAGTTATTGATATGGCGTCTGTTCTTTCGAACATGTGAGAAAGAACAGACACCATCTCAACAACTGTAAATAGTTGCATTAAGTACCATTTGGTTGTTGTTAGTGAATGCGCAATGAATGGCTCATTGTAAGTAGTTTGTAAATGGTGCACGCTAAACGCTGTGTCGTGGTACTTTGGATTAGTCAACTACATTGTATTTAGGGTTCTCATTTGGCCTTCGTCAGTGGCTCACAGTCCGAGTAAGCACCAGCCTGATCCTGGTCTTTATGCCACCTTTCCCTCTTCCTCGGCACACGCGTGCTATCTGTCGTGTTGGGCCTCAATTACGCGATGTGTAGAAATGCTGCGCAAACAATTTCTGCATGTTCGCAGACTGCACAGTTCACACTGCACGTAAACATTTGGCGTCCTCATTGTGGTCTGTCCCGGAGTGGGGGCGTAGGGGAGTGGGAGGGGAGGGGGCGGGATAAACCGTACAGGAACCGCGCGTTTCGGTGCGCGCAGGAGTGCAGCAAAGGACCGACACCGACTGAGTTGCAGCTCGAAAGTCTCGTTGCTGTTTCATGTTCTGTGGTCAGATTCAGTTCGATTTAATTCGATGATACGGGATATGCCCATATTGTGAAGTTGTAGGTGGTTTTTAAAGTAACGTACTCCGGCTTATATGTGTGATGTTCAGTACCGTACGTACCAATGAAACTAGCTAATACTTCCCCAATTATTGAATTTAACAGATAGGCCTAAACTGCCGAATAGTGTTATGATAAGAACGTTTTACGTACGGTCAAATTTTACTTAGTGCCCTGGAACATTCGCGCGATTATGTCGTTAATTATATGAGGTTGGTATTAGTTAATCGCGTAACTACGCAAATATCATTAAGGCCGTCCGATTTTCACTCGTCGCGGCTGCGACGCGTCCTCGACGTGATTCCGTCCCCCACGCGACTGCCCACCTAAGTAAACTGTAGGCCGCCAACGGGTCGATTTGCACGCGTCTCGTAATCGTCTCGATGTCGTTGCGAGCGGCGATCGTCTCTTGCGACTTACAGTGACGAGCGGATCGTACATTATTGAGGTAATTTACCACGTATTTTTTCTGCATTTCCAGTGCATAAAACACTTTAGAGCCTATGAGATGTATATGCAATCACTGTAATGAACTTTTAATAAATAAATAAGTACATAATATCTAAATATTTTCAGCTCGCAAATATACAAGAAGACATATATTTTATCTGACATTCAGAGCTGCTGATGCTTACTTTTGTATTGGCGACTATTTTCGGGCATATCCCACTTTCTCAAGGCACGTATTATGTAGGATGCTAAAAATTTTGTATCAGTCTGTAGCAGTTCTCTAGCACCAGCGAACAGTCGATGATGAAAATTTCGCCCTATGTACGGATGCACCCATAACATTGTCATCCTTTTCTTGTGCCGGTACCAGTAAAACATCACAGCGTCCCCCTCATCACTAGAACCACAATAGGGTAATTATTGGAGGAAATATCCAACACAGTGGTGTAGCTCCCTGGTGGAAGTCGCCAGCTGAGTGAAAGAAAATCGGACCCGCGACGAGTGCCAGTCGACTCGTGTGTGGACGGCCGTCACCGGCATCACGAGGTTCGCACGAGACGTGCGCGGTGGGGCAGACGTGACTCGCGCCCACGACGAGTGAGAAACGATCCGTGTGCGGACGGCCTAAGTCTTCCTTTGCGATGGCAGTTACTTTTACTGAGTGAACGAGGTTACATACAAGAACCTGTCAACCATAGAGCAGGAACAGTATCATTTATTTACTTCATCGTTTACATCTACATCTACATAGATACTCTGCAAATCACATTAAAGTGCCTGGCAGAGGGTTCATTAACCACTTTCAGAACTTTTCTTTACCGTTCCATTCTCTAATAGCCTGCGGGAAGAAAGAACACCTAAATCGTTCCGTTTTCGATCTGATTTCTCTTATTTCATTGGGATGGTCATGTCTCCCTAAGTAGGTGGGTGCTAGCAAAATATTTTCACATTCATAAGTAAAAGTCGGTGATTGAAACTTCGCAAACAGATCACGCCGCAATAAATAACGTCTTTCTTTTAATGATTTCTACCCCAATTCTTGCAACATTTCCGTGACGCTTTCCCCCCCGTAACGTGATAAAACAAAACGAGCTGCCCTTCTCTGAACCTTCTCGATGTCTTCCGTCAGGGTCCCACAAGTACTCCAGGAGAGGACGCACAAGTGCGATGTAGGCAGTCTCTTTGGTGGAGCTGGTGCATCTTCGAAGCGTTCTGCCGATGAAACGTAACCTTTGGTTTGCCTTCCCCACAATATTTTCTATGTGTTCTCTCCAGTCAAAGTTGTTCGTAATTGTAACTCCTAGGTATTTGGTAGAATCTACGACCTTAAGGTTTGACTGATTTATCGGGTAATTAAAGTTCAGCGGATTTCTTTTAGTGGCCATGTGTATTACTTCACACTTTTCTTTATTTAGTGTCAATTGCCAATTTTCGCACCATGTAGAAATTTTGTCTAAATCGCTTTGCAGTTGCTATTGATCCTCAATTGACTTCACTAACCGATAAACGACAGCATCATCCGCGAATAGTCTAAGGGAGCTATTCAGATTGCCTCCTAAATCGTTTATAAACACGAGGAAGAGTAGGGGACCTATAACGCTTCCCTGTGGAACGCCAGATATCACTTCTGTTTTACTCGATGACTTACCGTCAACTACAACGAACTGTGTTCTTTCTTATAGGAAATCGTGAATCCAATCGCACAATTGGGGAGATATTCCATAAGCACGCAATTTCATAAGAAGCCGCTTGTGGGGTACAGTGTCAAATGCCTTCCTGAAATCCAAAAATATGGAATCGATTTGAGATCTCTTGTCGATGGCATTTAACACTTCATGTGAATAAAGGGCAAGCTGTGTTTCGCAAGAGTGATACTTTCTGAACGAAATACTAATCAAGTCACTCTCTGAGGATTTCTAAGAATATTAACATCTTGGCGAGGGCTTTCTACCGTTTTGTTGATGTTGTCAACACAATCATGGGAGACCGCCGGGCTGGTAAGAAAAATTTTACCGTTATGTACAGTTGAAACAAACTGTAGTTATGTGAAAAACACCCACAAGAATAAAGATACGTGTCACCCACGACAAAATAACACATTTAAAACGGCCGAAGTTAATCAAAAATTGTAACAGATTAATGAAAACAGGAAGCGCGACTCGTTAGCGTGTGTGTCAAAGCAGACTTAAGATATCATAAGAACTCCAAAAAGAAGAAGATTACGTCTCATCCAAGATAAACAACACTTTTATGATGATCATACTACTGAAAGAAAATTCGAAGTTGAATGAAATTGCTACAGATTGATAATAACATGAAATCAATGCAATTCATTAGTGTATGTGTCATAGTCCAGCTAAAAAAAGGAAGGAAAAAAAAGAAAAGAAAACCACCCCCCCCCACACACACACACACACGACTACAACACACGAATTTTCCCTATATCAAAAGTCTAAAGACAACGCAATTACGTCAGTTCGTCCGTAATTTTACGATACGTTTGTTGTATAGAAATATGGTTGCGAGACTTCACTGACACAAATGATACTTGTGTCCTCGGAGTCTTCCGCGACGCCATTCTTGCATAAAATATTCTCGGTTTAAAAGCTGCGACATATCGGGTAAAGTCCTGTAGCTTTCAAGCTCCGCCATCGTCATCAGGAGTAAAATCACTGACTACCGGTGTTGACAAGGCGTCCTGCTTATCTAGCTGCAGCGCTGCATCTGGAAGTTTCTGAAGGGCCGGAGGGCGCCTGGGCGGGAAGACAGCGCGGGCCGATGGACCGCGATACCGTGGGTCTCGCGAGGTATCGCGTGACGTCAAGTGGAGCGTACCGCCGGCGCCACATTTATACCCGGCGCTGTCTTTTTCCTGTTAGCGTGAGACCACTGTTTCCGCTATAGGTCATGGACGGATTGAAACCACTTTTCCGGCCTGCCTCCAACATCAGACACATGTTACGCCCCATTAAGGACAGTACAGGTCTGCGTTTTCCGGATGTATATGGCGTCCCCTGTGAGCGCGGAAGTATTTACATTGGACAGACTATTAGAACTGTTGCTGAACGTTGTCCAGAACACACTCGGGACATAAAACAAAGAGAGCTTGAGAAGACAGCCTTGGCAGAGCAATGCCTAACAAATAGGCGTAAAATACTATTTGAAAACACAAAATTTGTGGCCCAATTACTGGGATTCTTTTATTAAAGAGGCGGGTGAAATTAGATTAGACGTCAACAATTTCAACAGAGACCAGGGCGTGGGGCGAGCCCTGAACGTTGAGCGGCAACAGAGGTCTCGTGCTAATAGGGAAGCGAGAGGGCCAGGTTCAAATGTGTCGTCGGCGCTGCGATCCACGTGACTTCACGCGGTACCGTGGCGAGGCCAACGAGAGAGACAGGCCGCGGAGCGCACGTCATATGATGTAAGCAAGGCTGTCTTGAGCCGGCACGATCACCAGGTGAGTGGCTGCCCGCTATGAGACAGTGGGCTGTGCTCCAGTGGCCGGCCAATCGGCTAGTGATCGCTCCGGCTCAGGACTGCCTTGCTTACGTCGCATGAGGTGCGCGCCGCGGACTGTCTCTCTCGTTCGTACAGCGGCCCATTGCCCCCGCGCTGTCTTCCCTCGCAGGCGCTCTCCGGCCCTCCAGAAACTTCCAGATGCAGCGCTGTAACTATATAAGCAAAACGACCTGCCAACACCGGCAGTCAGTGATTTTACTCCTGGAGACGATGGCGGAGCTTGCCATCGAAAGCTCGAGGATTTTATCCGACATGACACAACAAGTAAACTGAGAATATTTTATGGGACAAATGATTCTGTAAACGGCATTGCCAGTCTAGTAATATATATCCATGGTCTCTGCGTAGTTACATTCCCAAATACTGCCTAGTCCAAAAATATGCCAGGTGAAGAGACGGAGTCCTGCACACTTACCGGTGTGGGCGGGCGGCCCCTCCTGGAAGTGGAAGGTGGCGCGGAAGCCCTGGCCCGGCCACCGGGCGCGCGCCGCCAGCTCCACGTAGAGGTGCGACCCCGTGGACAGCACCTCCAGCTGAGAGCTGTCCGAGCACGCCACCGCCGCGCTGGGCGACGCGGGAGACGCGCCGTCGTGCACCGACACCCAGTCCTCGCTCTCCAGGCAGCTGCACACCACACCACACACCGACACACCTGCTTAACGCCTCGTCAACACTCCCAAAGGTACGGCAAAAGCGTTCAGGAAAAATTCCTCACACACAAAGAAAGAAAATATGTTATGTGGACATGTGTCCGGAAACACTTAATTTTCATGTTAGAGCTCATTTTAGTATTTACGGATGAGGCTTCATTTCATAATGATCAAATTGTAAGTTTTCACAATCAACATGTGTGGGATGACGAGAATCCACACGTAATTGTGCAATCACGTCATCAACACAGATTTTCTGTGAACGTTTTGGCAGGAATTGTTGGTGACGTCTTGATTGGGCCTCAGGTTCGTCCACCTACGCTCACTGGAGCACGTTATCATGATTTCATACGGGATACTCTACCTGTGCTGCTAGAACATGTGCCTTTACAAGTACGACACAACATGTGGTTCATGCACGATGGAATTCCTGCACATTTCAGTCGACGTGTACGTACACTTGTCAACAACAAATTCGGTGACTGATGTATTGGTAGAGGCGGACCAATTTCATGGCCTCCACGCTCTCCTGACCTCAACCCTCTTCACTTTCATTTATGGGGGCTTTGAAAGCTCTTGTCTACGCAACCCCGGTACCAAATGTAGAGACTCTTCGTGCTCGTATTGTGTACGGCTGTGATACAATACGCCATTCTCCCGGGCTGCATCAGCGCATCAGGGATTCCATGCGACGGAGGGTGGATGCATGTATCCTCGCTAACGGAGGTCATTTTGAACATTTCCTGTTGTAAAATGTTTGAAGTCACGCTGGTATGTTCTGTTGCCGTGTGTTTCCATTCCATGATTAATGTGAGTTGAAGAGAAGTAATAAAATGAGCTCTAACATGGAAATTAAGCGTTTCCGGACACAGTCCACGTAACATATTTTCTTTCTTTCTGTGTGAGAAATGTTTCCTGAAAGTTGCCGTACCTGTTTGTAACATCCTGTATATACACTTACATCACAGAAACTTTTTTTTTCATTATAGTCTCCTTGTAGATTAATCCACTTAGTCCAACAATATTCCGGTACCTTGAACCAATCTAGAAAGTGTGTGATTCCTCCAGGACTGCAAATTACGAGGACGGTTTGATAACTCTGGTAAAAATAGAATAAAAATTGATTTAATGGCGAAAACTCACTTTATTTCTCGATTTAGTCTCCTTGTAAGGCTATACACGTGGTCCAGTGAGTTTCCAGTTTTTTCAACCCATCGGAAAAGTAGGCTCTGTCAAACTCTGCAAAATAGTCTGTGACAGCGGCGGACACTTCCTTATTCAATGAAAATTTCTTTTCACCAAGCCAAATTTTCGAGATTGGGAATAAGAAGAAGTCATGCGGAGACAGGTCTGGTAAATATGGTGAGCTAGGAACCAATATGAGTCCCATGTCGTTCACTTTTGCCGTTGCGATAGCTGCTGTGTGAGCTGGAGCATTGTCCTGATGAAACAGTACTTTCTACGTGTCAATGTTGGACGGTTTTCGGTCATTTCCTGTTTGAAACGATAGAGAAGAGCAGCTTAATAGGGCCCTGTTATGGGTCTGTCTTTTCCCAAATAATCTTTCTTCCCTAAGAGTCCAAAAGCACTGTGGCCACGACCTTTCCAGCTGACAAAAGCATCTTCGCCTTCTTTGATGCATTCTCTTCGTCCATTGTATGGACTGCTGTTTGGATTGTGGAGTGTAATGGTGGATCCAAGTGTCATCCACAGTTATGGATCTGCGCAAATAATCATGTGGACTGCACCTGAACCGTGTGAGATTCTGACCAAAAACATTCTTTCGTTTCCTTGGGCATAGTTTGTGTCGTCTTTACTATAAGGAGGTTCGTGAGTTCAAATCAAATCAAATGTTTGTAGAGCTTATGGGACTTAACTACGGGGTCATCAGTCTCTAAATTTATAAACTACTTATATACTACATAATTCTAAGGACGGCACAAATATCCATGCCCGAGGGGGGATTCGATCCCCCGACTGTAGTGGCCGTGCAGACCGTGACTGACGCGCCTCAGGCCCCTCGGCCACTGCGACCGGAGTTCATAAGTAGTTTGTAAGTTTAGGTAGTGTTGACCCCACAGTTAAGTCCCTTAAGCTTAACAACATTTGAACTTTTTGATCACGTGAGATGCCGGCAATGTCAGCTGTCTCGCGAACTTTCAATCTTCCATTACAATATCATGCACCTTATCGATGGTTTGCTGTGTGGTGACTTCAACGGGCCGACTGGAGCGTGCGCCATCTTGCGCGCTTCTCCGACCACGTTTAAACTCACTGATCCAAAACTAAATGGTCCTCAGTGTTGGTGCAGAACCAACATGGACCACATCTAATTCGGATCTGATCTGTCCAGCTGTCCAACCCTTCAAATGTAAATGTCTAATGACCACATGAAATTAGTTTTTCTTCATTCTAAGGAACTATCTATGCAGTTACCAATTCATCTGGCAGTCAAAAAATCAACTATTAACAACTATCGTTCGAAACTTGCTGTAATATCCGTGGAAATATCACGCTTACCAAGAAAAGTGCAGGTTCCTAAAATTTCCCGCTCTCTCAAGCAAATTTACTAGACTTATCAAGCCATCGAACAGATATCGATGACATTTAAATGCTGAATAATTTACACATTTTATTAACGACAGCAGCCAAGATTTGCTTTTTAATTTTTATTTAGATAATCTGTTATCTAAATAAAAATTAAAAAGCGATCCTGGCTGTTGTTCTTAATAAACTGATTGAAAACACCGCCACCCCAAATATGACATAATTTACAAAATGTATAACATGTAGTTTCTTCATTCAGCAGTTTAGTCGCGATGTAAAAGACAGATTTTCTAATAATATCTCAAGTTCTTTATCGATAAAGAAGAACAATTTTTACCGTCATTCAATTCGTACGTGAAGCCTGGGAACACTATCATTTATTTATTGAACCAGACATTGTTCAGATACACACGTATGTCATTTCGAAGAGAATCCCTGGAATTTTTTTTTCTTTTTTCATGCATACCGCTACAGCGTAGTTTGGTAATTTGCCGATAGTCAGAGCTAGTCGCTAACGTTGCGAGTTCAGGTGCGGAGCGAGCTTTCTGTGTGTTGGAGTTCGACAAAAACAAGTGTGCTACAGCTGTTCTACGGATATTTAGAATCAAGTACGGTAAGAAGCTACCAACAAGGAAGGTTGTTTACCACTACTCAAACAAATTTGTTACGACAGGTTGCTCGTGCCCCGCAAAGAGAAGCGGACGTCTCGCGTCAGTGTGAGTGAAGTGAATGTGGAGTGCTTACGAGACACAGTCATAAGGAGTCCACAGAAATCTGCGCGTCACGCATCCCGTGAACTAGAAATGGCTCCAATGACAGTGTGGAATGTCTTGCGACAGAAGCTGCTTGTGAAACCATTCAAATGGGAACTAGGACAGAAGCTTACTGACGGCGATAGAGCTATATTACCCCACTCCATATTTGTGTGGTAACTAATATTTTGGTAAAAACAGTCTTGGTTGCACAAAAGCGACGTTTTACTTATTTTCACAATACGCGTTTCGCCTCTTCTGGGAATCATCAGACGTCGAAGATAAAATTTACAAACTTGTTCAAAAGACTGTAGTTAACTTAAAAATGTATGTAAAATCTTCCCTAAGCAGTTGCAACAATTGAATGCGGAAGGGGATGGCATTGTTGATAGCTTAATTTTTAGCGACGAAGCTAGTTTCCAGACTAATCGGTATGTGAACTGGCGTAATTGTCGCATCTGCATTACGAAGCGTCCACACGAATGCATTGAATTTGAGCGTGATTCCCCAAAGGTAAATGTTTTTTGTGCCTTCTTACGTCGAAAACTGTAAACGCCATTCATCTTCCCAGCGATACTGTCACCGAATATTATACTTGCACATATTGGAGCCTCTTGAATGTGTTTCTCTGTACACCGCTATGCCACGAGTGTTCCCTGTCGACATAGATCGGTATAGCACCTGAACTCGCCATCTTTGCAACTAGCACTAACTATCGGCAAATTACCAAAGTACGCTGTGGTGGTATGCATGAAAAAAAAAATGAAAGAAAAAACTTTCAGGGCTTCTATTCAAAATTACATATTTATGATACTGTACAGTGATTGGTTCTTGTGCAATAAGTAATTGAAAGTGTTCCCGCACTTTATGTACACCCTCTATTCCCCAGTTATTGTTTTCTAAATGGAGAGATAATCTACAAACATAGTTCCCTTGACATCCCATAACACTGATGCAATGCCCTTTCTAGCCGAAAGAATAATCTTAGCTTTCTTTGGTGGAGGAGAATCAACATGCATACACTACGCTATTGTTTTGTCTCTGGGGTACAATACTGCTCCCAAGTTTCACATGTGGTCACCAATCGGCGCAAATAATCTTGTTCGTTTCTCCTAAAAAGGGCAAAACACTGAAATTTCACATACTTTCAATCGGTGATAAAGCATTACCATTTTCTACACTTTTGCAATGTTTTCTGGAGTAGTGACATCTTCATAAACCATAGCGCGGATCGTCATCTAAGCTCTCCCGACCAAATTGAAATTCATTTGTCCACTTCGAAACAGTTGAATATGAAGGAGCACAGTCCCCCAGTGTATTCTGGAAATCGACACGAATGGCCTTTGCCTCCGTACTTAATCACTGCTCGCATCTCAATTTTTTCCGCCTTCGCGATTCAATACGCTGTAAAAATAGAGCCACGTCACCGCCACAGCGCTCTTTCAAGAGCACTGACGGGCCACGTGCTTACAGGCAACACTCCAATGGATATAACTTGTAAAACTCGTTGCGCTAGTGCCGACATCTCGTGGTGACTCCGAGAACTTTTCAAACCACCTTCGTAGCAATACTCGCTCCAGATACCCTGATTGGATCACAGCCACTTATAACTAATGCAGTCTGCAGCACACAGTTTCACTATTTTTTAATTTGTTTCTAAATATTTTCCAATATTTTCTTTAAAAGATATTATGCACAACCCAAATTAAAATTCATATAAGTCACAGTGATTATAAAAAAAAAGTAAAAAGCAAAAATCAATCCACAAAAGCTCTTAAAATATTTTAAAAATTCCAGATGAAATTCCACCTTTTATCGGCATGCTATTTTTCTTTTATTTTTTATTTACATTTATCGTGTTTCGCAGAACTAAATTGAGGAGCATGTTCATAGATCGAGTCAGTACATCAGACTGTAAAATAGAGTAGTAACAGTTAAAGTGAAACACGTAGCAATCCTATGGCCATGGCAGACCTGAGCTAAAATGAAAAGAACCTACATCGTCACAAAGAAATTAGCGATTTTTTTTTTTTAATTTGTCAGATTTCGTCGACAGAATTGAGATATTAGGAAACTCTTCAGTTTAGCTTTAAAGTCCGAGGCTTACTACTAAGCATTTTGAATTATTGTGGCAGTTTATTAAAACTGGATGTGGTGGAATACTGCACAACTCTCTGCACAAGGGTCAAGGAGGTGTGATCCAATTGCAGATTATAATTCTGTTTAGTATTACGATAGTTTATAACTATTGTGGACAGCCAAATATTGTCAACAAAAAACGACATTAAAGATAATACAGTGGTCTATAAGAAGTACGCGAGCTTATCCCACATACTACTCGAACCGCCCGTTCCCGAGCAAAAATATATCTGTATAGTTTGCACATCTCCTCCAAAAATATATCCTTTTTGAACCAGAGGAGTTGCCATACAAATATCTCCATACGTCACGAGAGAATGAAAAGAAGCAATTAACTTTTCGCGATTAACCATTATTTATTTCATTAACTCTTCTAATAGTAAACAACAGAGTATTTAGTTTTTGAAAGATTTCCTGAATATGAGCTTTACACCACAGGTTAGTATCTGCCTAAACGATAGAAATTTGAACAATACAATCTCACTTATCACGTGCCCATTCCATGCAATTGACACATCCCGTTTTTTTAATTGTGTTTTAGAAACTGTAAAAGCTAAGTATCACTACGATTTCGCTTCCATTTATTTTTTATAAGGCATGCCTTCCTTATCTGCATTATTTGATACTGCATCAATTTTGCCAACAACATCCTTCACTACCAATATAATGTCATCAGCAAACACAATTACCATAAAATTTCGTCTTACGCTAGAAAGCATATCATTTACGTAAATGATGAACAACAGTGGGCTCAGAACAGTACCCTGTGGCACTCCCCCACTTAACAGTGCCCCATTGTGATTGGATATGACAGCCATTTTCAACACTGCAAATAATCAACTTCCGCTGTCTATAAGAAGTAAACCAATGTAAGCTACTCCCATTACTTGACAATGTTCTAACGTCTCCAACAATATCTTGTGATTAACGCAATCAAATGCGTTTGTTAAATCGAAGAATATGCCAAGCGTTCGCATTTTTTGTATAATACTCAGACAGAAAACAGAATATCGCATTTTGGGTTGTTAGATCACTTCTGAAACAAACTGCTAATTTGGCATCAAATTATGGCAACTTATGATCAATTAACAATGAATAAGCAATTTCAGCTCATTTTCTAAACTGACTGGTGGAAATATAAGTATTTTCCTGTATTTCTGTTTATTATTATCAATAATAATTTCAACTGGAGTTTAATCGTTTACTTCCTCATTCAGACATACCTGTCATTAACAAAATTAATTCTTTCACAACTTCATGAACAGGGCTTTTCTTCTTGTAAATAATAGCGAATATTGGTACAGCGCACGATTGATTCAGATAGTTTGCCAGTCTGAATGAAAAATTTGCTTCAATTTCAGATGTCCAGTAACTGTAGAACCTGCAGATATATTTCAGTTTGGTCCGATGTCATATTTTTCCCTCAGCCATAGGCTGCATTAACGCTCAAACTTTTACCAATCAGGATAACTGAAGGTGACGCACAGCCACACAAAGCCGAACTATCTATTCAGCTTTGCCTTGGGCTACAAATTAAAAAAAAAATGCTAAGACTTTAATTTCATAATGCATAGTACGTTCATAATGGATGGCCTGTGGCGGATTGGTTACACGACAATAATGGACTGGCCTGCACAGAGTCAGGCCTACATCGATACCTCTCCTCAACTGCAGCATTCCGTGAAGAATGGGCTGCCATTAGCAAAGGAACCTTCCAGCACCCGACTGAACGCATGCCTGCAGGAGTGGAAGCTGTCTTCGATGTTCAAGAAATTCCAGCATTACCGATAGAGGGCACCACGAACTTATAAGTCATTTTCAGCTTGGTGTCGGGATACTTTTGACCACGTAGTTTATGGAATTACTAGCTTAAAACCGCGGCTCCGCTCGCGTGTTTGTTGATTATGATAGATAAGCTATCTTTCAGTAGTGTGCCATGAGACTGAATAGTAAGTAGTGTAGATCAAATCACACGTAAAAATGCATTCAATCCAATCACGAAATTCAACAATAATGATTGTAATAATATTACAGATCGACCACTTGATGTAATGCGCGAAACGTCAAATCGATTTTATTAAAGAAATGTATTAAAAGAAATTTCTTTTTTACAGCTTTATTTATTTATTCTAATAGTCCCTTATTCATATGCTTATTCTTACAGAGAAAGAGCTGAAGACATTGTAACACGCATAGACCAAAGATATGGTCTGCGGCATCACGTTTCGCAGTATGTAACCTCCTTGCTATGGAGTCGCTAACGTCATCGCTGGACTTCAGTCCCAATTTTTTGTATAATTTGACGACTTGCAACCACCATAGCTATCGACATGGAACTGCTATGGTGTACATCGGGAGACTTAGGACAATAATTACATACAGACTATTCGTTTGCGTTCTGTAGTTTTCGCTGCAGAGCGAAATATTAACACACACACACTCATACACATACCCGTAGAATTTTATATACACCGATAACTTTCCATCCCAATATACTCCACCCTTTTATCATTATCAACCCTCAAGCAACAATGCAACCAATAAAACCATTTTCAAAGAGTAAATATAATTTTCAAAGAGTAATTATTGTTCCGCATTTCGCGTTATATTCTTCAAATTGCTAAATATCTATCAGATCGCTATAAAACCGTGCCTAAAACTTTCCTCAGGTATAAATTAGTAACTGTACAAATATTTTAAGTCTCTGCGTCTTGCCGTTCGGACGTGACAAGCGTACACCTAACAGGCATTCACATTAATATATATATATATATATATATATATATATATATATATATATATATATATATATATATATCCGATCGCCATAAAACCGTGCCTAAAGCCGTCAACGGGTAGACATCAGTAACTGTATAAATTTTTAGCTCTTTATGTCTTGTGGTTCAGACGTGATAAACGTACACCGAACAGACATCCACATTGATAGATATAAATTTTACAATGGGGAAATTTTGTTACAAATGTCGCAAGGTGTTACATATATACAGTTTACATATCGTATATTACGTAAATAGGTATATAAAAACACGTCTGTAATAATATACAACGTTGTGTCGAAATTTCCAAGCCACTTAACGGAGATTCTCTTTATTTTATCTTTTGCGTCCCAGGTAGACTAGCCTTAATTTTGAGCAGTCAGATGTTGTTGCTACTACTATTGACGCAAGTACCTAAACCCTTTTTGTAAGATTCCACAAGCCATGTCCAATATTGATTTTGACCGTACTGCACACATTTCTGCTACTCATCCGATATTCCTTCAGTGACTGCTTAATCCGCGACAACTTTCACTTCATTCAATTCTAATGTTTCATTCCTTCCTGCGACATAATTCTTAATCTTTGCTCAGACAATTTCAATGACGTTCAGTCGAAAGATGTTTGGTGACATTCATAACACTCTTGTCTGTAGCATGCGCATTTTTCCTGAACCATAGCCAGTAGTCTAGTTTAAAAATGTCATTTACAAACTTTCTTTTTGTCCGAAGCTTGTCACTGATGTTACGACGCGTAAGTTTAATGTATCCGGCAAAGATGACGCAAGTGATCGTGACAGCGAACAGACGGTCACTATTGTCGGCAAGCCAGTATATCTACGATCGGCTACTACGCAACATGGTTAATTTTGTTTCCCCACCTGACAAGACTGTTAGAGACATGAGTTAAGACTTGAATTTAGCAGCATCGATCTCAAAGGGTGCGTCTCAAAAATGAAATGAATCGTGGAAATGAATGTTTTAAAGGAAACGATCAATGAATGCAAGTAATAAATGGCTTTATATTATTTCGCTTACGAAGTGCACAACATATTTATTTTCTTCAGCAAATACTCGGGAAAAACACAGAAGATGCGTCTCAAATTATTATAGCTTAGTAAGGAACTCACCTGACATCTCTCTTCTGTAAGGACACTTCTTCGAAGACCAACCGAATTCTCTCGTTCTCCCTGGAACAGAATTACATCTTTTAAGAATCGAGCTGAAAACACGTAGTAGATATATCTCCTTACATATGTCTTCAGGAGAAAGTTTCACACACTTTATTTTCATTATCACAACAACGTAAGCTATTTTAGAACATACTATGTATTTATTATCAACGAAGCTTTCTTCAGTTTTATTTTCTTCACTTTTTTTCCTCCCTGTTTCGGCCATATTATTACTTCTCATCAATCTCGCCGCACTGTTTCCGTAGAGAGGAAAAAAATGGTTAGTTGAGCGTTCGGACCGTTCTATGCCCTAACATGGTGACTATGTTGAAAATTAGTGTCATTTATCACGTCATTCTGACGTTACGCGTAGCTTAGAAGATCGCATAAACATCGACTTCTATTATCGTTGTCTTCAGTGTATGCATTGGTGCCGCTTGTTAAAATGACGTCACATTCGAAGTCTTGTAAAATGTTTATATAGAGAAGAAGTCAACGGCGCACGGAAGATTTATACAAGCTGTTTAAGCTTTCATGAGATTGAAGTTGCAGCATAAAAGTCTGTCAGTCCTCAAATTTATCGTAGTGTTACGAGAGTTACGAGATGGAATTACATACGAAGTGTGAAATTAAGTAAGTGTTTTATCTCCTGCCACTTCTAGCTAATCTTTTTACACCCCCACCCCTCCACGCCTTCCATTGTAAAAGATTCTGTGACCGCCTTATTAATGCTACAGAAGTGTGATCTGTAAGACCGGGAACCGTGTTTGATGTTAGGTGTATAAGGTACTCGTTCAGGAACGATTTGTCATTGGTAATAATTTGAAAATCGAGTATGAAACATGCAATTGCGAGTAAATATTCAATACGCATTGATTATCAGGATAATAGAATTATTACCCCGAATGAACAGCTTGGCAAAGACTGATACTTTTGAGAATAACTTCTTGGTTAAAATACATATTGGCTTATTATCTGTGCTGTTTAGGGTTTACTCACGTGTTCTACCTCTGAACGTTTCTAATTTTCTAACTCTTCAGTTTGTAATGCTTCATACAGGGAATTATAGGTTTAGAGTATGAAGGTTAGGTACAATATTTGTATTCTTAGTTGCATTTTAGGTGCCTATGTTTTTCTGGAATGTCGTTGATTCGTTTTGCCTTTAAGTTACTGTGTCAACTGCCCTAAGTTCTTGCTTGTTTTAACTGTACGTTGTTGGTATGTAGACAAAAGTATTGGTTTTATGTAGCGTGTTGGCATTCCGTTATTGTCAAGTTTATTATTCTCGTCACTTCTGTTGTCTCCTTTGTAGTGTAACTGTTTGCTCTGCTACCGGTAAATAAAGTGCAGTTTGGCAAGTGGTCCTCTGGAAAACATCATGTTTCATCTGTGTGGCTACATGGCAATCAGCTGTACCTCGCAGATAGATGCCGTCGATTACATTGTTTCACTTGTTTGCACGTTTGGAGGTTTTACAATATGTTCCTCAGTTACGCTCATCTGATATCGCCACGTGACCGTTCGCTGAAATGGGTGTGTTCTGATCGATGGAGACTTAGGTCTGCGCATTCTAACTTGGTCAGTTTATATGCCTGTTCCGATATACAGTAAAGACGATTAAAAATGGGATTGACAAGAAATTCCAAATAGCTAAGGAGGAGTGGCAAGAGGGCAAATGCAAGTCTGGATAATAAAAGAAACGTATGGAGACAAGAAAAGCAGTTACATGAATATCAAGAGTCCAGATGTAAAACCAGTTCTGAGCAAAGAGAAGAAAGCTGAAAGATGGAAAGAATATGTAGAATGATTTCCAAAGGAAAACAACTTCGATATAATACTCTAGAAAGGGAAGAGGAAGTAGATAGAAGACACTATACAGAGAGAAGGATCTGACAGAGCGATAAGAGACCAAAGTCGAAACAAAATCCCTGGAGTAGATGACATTCCCTCAGACCTATTGAAGTGTCTGGGAGAGTCATCCATGACAAAACTGTTTCACCTGATGTGTGAAATGTATGAGACAGGAAATATACCATCAGACTCCATGAAAATGTTATAATCACATTCCAAAGATAGCAGCGAGAGGCAGGTGTGAAAATAACATAATTATCAGTTCAATAAATGATGTGTGGAATTTTTTAATACGAATTATTTACGGAAGAATTGAGAAGATCAGTTTGGATTTAATAGAAATGTAGGAAAACGTGAGGTAATCTTAGAAGATAAGCTAAGGAAAGGGAAACATATACTTCTAGCTTTTGTAGATCTGGCGAAAGCTTTTGACAATGTTTACTGGAATACTCTCTTTCAAGTTCTGAAGTCAGTAGGGGTAAAACATAGGGAACGGAAGGTATTTACAACTTTTCTCTGCACATTGGGAAACCTGTGAATGAGAAAGGAAGGTGGAATTTGGTTAAGGCATTTAAGTCCAAGGTGAATAAATAAACATTTCTGGTTTTTAGATGACATTGTAATTCTATCAAAGACAGCAAAGTGCCTTGAAGAGCATATGAAGTGGATGGACAGTGCCTTGAAAGAAGCGTACAAGATGAACATTAGCAATAGCAAAACAAAGGAAATGAAATGTAATCCCAGAAAAACAGGCGATGTTGTAGGAACTAGATTAGCTAACGAAACAATAGAGGTGGTAGTTACTTCTGTTAATTGGGCAGTAAAATAACAAACGATGGTTCCAGTACAAAGTATATAAAATGCAGAATTGCAATGAGAAGAAAAGCGTTTTCGAAAAACAGAAATTTGCTAACACCGAATATTAATTTCAGTGTTATGAAGTCTTTTTTGAAAAAATTTGTTTGGAGTGTAGCCATGTACATGTGTGAAACATTGACGATAAATTGTTCAGGCAGGAAGGGGGACAGATTTTTTAAAATGTGGTGGTACAAAGAATATTGATGATTAGGCGGGTAGAGATGGTACTGAACAGAATGATGGAGAAAAGGAATTTCTGGCAAATCTTGACTAAAAGAGCGTTCGAATGGTAGAATGTATTCGTAAACATTAAGTAATGGTAAATTTAGCATTGGAGTGAAATGTGTGGGGTGAAATTCGCAGAGAGAAGACAAGAGGGAAATATAGAAAGATTCAAACATGTAAGTTTTCGTTTTTATGAGCAGAGGAAAAGACTCGCTCATTTGGCTCCTAGTGTCTCGTCTTTTCCGGTGTATATTTTGTGGTATGATTATTAAATGTTTGTCACGTATTTTTCTGTAGCAGTACATTACGCTTCTCTTTCTGTTTGGTGTCTACATGCAGCGTATTGCCGTACATTTGTTTTGGTGCATGTTTTATTTGCTTGTTGACGCCAGAATTAGTGCTTCTATTGACAGAGAATTTGTGAGCAAAGCAGTGTTGTGGTTATGTATTTACGCTGTAGGTTCCTGTGCATGTGTGTGTGTGTGTGTGTGTGTGTGTGTGTGTGTGTGTGTGTGTGTGTGTGTGTGTGCGACAGAGAGAGAGATATAGCGAGAGAGAGAGAGAGAGAAGGAGAGAGAGAGAGAGAGAGAGAGAGAGAGAGGAATGGGTGGGAGGAATACTGGGATGGTGGTTGTTTGTACATTTATCGTGGCAATTTGTGCTTTGTTGTGGTGAAGTGTAATCATTGAGTACAATTGCGTTTTGTAAAACACTCCTCCATTGTAAATTTCTCGTATAGTCTATTGCTTATATTGAGAGCTTTCAAATCATTATGTATGTTTGTATGGTGGTGATTCTCTGATATCAGATGCCTGCAAAAGTTGAGAGGGAGTTGTTTTTACTTTTAATGCCATTAAATTCTCAGTATATATGATCCTGAAGTATGTGCATGTTTGGCCAATATGTACAGACTAACAGTATTTGCAGGTTAGTTGTCTATGCCAGAATGGTAATATTTGTTAATTTGGTGAGAATTCATCTCTTTGGATGTGCAGGTCTTGCGATTTCCGTATTTGCAGAAAAAATAACACTGATTTCCCTTGCTACCCAAACATGTTTCGGCACATCCCATCATCAGTGGGTTATTTTTCTATTTGTTTACAGCTCTGAAAGTCAACATATATTTTAGTACTAAAGTATGTGAAAATCAGGCCTAAAAGTTTCATATTTTAGTTTGGTTAATACCTTAGTTTTACATTGTATGATCAAGTAGAATATTTTGGGAAGTCAGACATTGGTAGAGTTGTCATCGCAACCAAATACATCTGTGTGAACATTTCGATCGGTTGACACGCTACTTTGAGTGTGGAAATGTAAATTCAGTGTGCAGTGATATTTAATTAATCTGCTTATATCGTATATTACGGTTTGTTTTGCAACACACTTTCGGCTCTGCGTTTCTGAGAGCCATACTCAACACTAGAAATAATACAAATTTTTTTGCATACGTCTCCCTTTCAACATCATTTTACAGTTAGCCAAAATTGACTGTGTATGCCTCGCCTCGTTACTGGTTGCACATACTGGTCGGCGTTCATTTGTTCTCCGGTGGCAATAGACATCTATTTAAATTTTTTTCTCTGTGTGCCTGTGTGATTGTGTGTTTGTGCATGTTTTTTCCCCTACTGACTTCAGAACTTGAAAGAGTGTATTCCAATAAACATTGTCAAAAGCTTTCGCCAGATCTATAAAAGCTAGAAATATATGTTTCCTTTTCCTTAGCCTATCTTCTAAGATTACCTCACGTTTTTCGTTTCTGAATAGCTCCTTTAACGCGTTGAAGAGTGTGTTTTTATATAGTGGTAATTATTCTTTTATTGTTAGTTTATGGTATAGCGAGCACAATCACCCATCCACTGATACGAACACACACACACACACACACACACACACACACACACACAAACACACACACTAAGGGGGACTAGTATGATTAATTGATGACAAAGCATCCAAAGTCAATTTTGGAAAATTGGAAAGTGATTGATGGTGAAAGTGAAGTGTTTGCGAAAAAAATATATTTGTATTTTTTGTGCGTGGCTCACGAAAACGCAGAAGAGAAAATGTGCTGAGCTAAATATCCCTAAACACACCAAATTTACTCTCTCACGCTGAAAACAGCATTTAACTTAAAAAAGAATATCAGTTATCAGACAGGACCTACATGAACATATAATTGAAAGCCAAATCGTAAATAAATTGAAAACGCCACTGATGATGGTTAGGAGGTGCCGAAACATGTTTGGTAACAAGAAAAAAACGGTGTTTTGCGCATCAGCTGGACCTCACAATGATGGTGAGGTTTTGCCAATTTTGTTTTGTACTGTGTTAGGTGTTATGTACGCTATTTTGAACCGCTGCCTTTTTTTTTTAATATGCTTCCTGTTGTATGTATGACTTTGTTGTTGTATGTCATTATGTCGCATTCGTTGTTTACTACTTGTTCAAATGTTTGTAAATCTTATGGCACTTAACTACGGGGTCATCAGTCGCTAAACTTACAAACTACTTATGAACTACTTACGAACTAGGACGGCACAAATATCCATGCCCGAGGGGGGATTCGAACCCCCGACCGTAGTGGCCGTGCAGACCGTGACTGAAGCGCCTCAGTCCCTCGGCCACCGCGGCCGGCCTACTTGTTCAAAAATGTTCAAATGTTTGTAGGGCTTATGGGACTTAACTACAGGGTCATCAGTACCTAAACTTACTAACTACTTATGAACTAGCTTATATTAAAAATGGCACAAACATCCATGCCCGAGGGGGATTCGAACCACCGACGGGGAACGGCCTCGCGCATCGTAGCATAGCGCTTCAATGCCCTCGGCCGGTCCGCCACCGCACTTCTTGTTAAAATTGTTATCCAGTTGCTATGCAACATAATGCGAACTCACTGCTGGCACGCGTGTAGCGGAGGGTTAGAGGAGCAGCAGGTGGAGACTGACCTGGCGCGGAAATAGTACTTGCAGGTGGCGTTGCTGGGGTAGCTGGAGGGGTAGCGCGGCGAGAAGAAGCGGCCACTGCGCGGGCCGTCGCCGCTCGAGAACAGCTGGTCGCACTCCGTGCCCAGCACGCGACGACCGTCAGACCGGAACGACCCTGTCAGGGAGAAAGACCATGTCACACACTCAATTCAGCACACGTGCTTCTTTACTGGCACACTTCCTACACATTCTTTTCTTACCTTTTTAGAAAGTGTGCTAATATATATAAGGGATACTAGATGACCCAGATGTTTAGTCCCCTTGAAACATCAACAATAACAATACTACATAGAAGTTTTATAGTTTCCAAATGATAAGCCAAGATCGCAGACTACCAATTTATTAAACTTCCTGGCAGATTAAAATTGTGTGCCGGAACCGGGACTCGAACCTGGGACCTTTGCCTTTCGCGGGCAAGCGCACTACCGTCTGTGCTATCCCGACCCGACACGACCCACGATGCCGCCTCACAACTTTACTTCCGCCAGTACCTCGCCTCCTACTTTACAAACTTCACAGAAGCTCTCTTGCGATACATGCAAGACTAGCACTCCTGGAAGAAAGGATATGGTGGAGACATGGCTTAGCCACAGCCTAAGGGATGTTTCCAGAATGAATCTTTCACTCTGCAGCGGAGTGTGCGTTGATATGAAACTTCCCGGCAGATTAAAATTGTGTGCCGGAACCGGGACTCGAACCTGGGACCTTTGCCTTTCGCGGGCAAGCGCACTACCGACTGTGCTATCCCGACACGACCCACGATGCCGCCTCACAACTTTACTTCCGCCAGTACCAATTCATTATGTGACGACCGGTTTCGGTGCACTGTGTCACCATCATCTGGTCATATATATATATATATATATATATATATATATATATATATATATATATATTATAATCTGGTCATCTTGTTAAAAATTTGGATAAAAAATAAGATGTGCAACATTGCACTTAGTCACTAAGTTAAAAACATGACAGCTAACAAATTTTTTGTATTTTGTAAGCTGTCATGTTTTTAACTTAAATATATATATATATATATATATATATATATATATATATATATATATATATATATATATGTGTGACTAAGTGCAATATTGCACTTCTTAATTTATATCCAATTTAATAGTAATAATTGGTAGTTGGAGATCTTGGCTTGTCATTTGGAAACTATAAAACGAATTGATCGCCTCCAGACCAGACGACGTCAGGTAATCTTAACTACACAGAAGGTTGGCCGCCTCCACGTGACGTCACTGGCGAGAAGCGTGAGCAGCGCGAGGCGTTACCTCGCGTTTGCGTGTGGCACTGGTAAGGCATAGATTTCGGAACCAGGTTGTAAAAGTAATCTTCCTTTCAAAAAATGTAACAAGGTATAGTGAGTTATTGGTTCGATAGAAGCATACCTACACAAGAACAATATTACAACTTAAAATGCCGTTGAATCCAATACACTGTGTTTCAAGTAATCACAAAAATAAAACATAGATTACCGCTCCGCTTAACATACATGTCCCTTAATGCAAACGTTTCTTCTAGATAATTGACCCTTCAGTCAGTTTTAATTATTGTGAAATTCTCATTGGCACAAGAAACGCAACAATCACCGGATCTCTTTGTTTAGCATAGCAATTTGCGCATCACAATTGACAATATTGTATAGTGTTACATTTAATTCGTACATGATGATTGTATGTATTTTCCAGTCTGAAATTTGTTATTACTCTTTGGTTTAACGAAAAATTTTTTGTCTAAAGAATTTTTACAGAACTTCGTGCTCCTAACTCGTCAATATAGCATTTTGTAGATACTGAAGATTTTTTGCATTGTTTTCTCCGTCTGCCTTATGCATGAACCAGTAATACGTTTCATGTTGAGAGAACGCTATTTTGTTATTGAACGCAGGAAGGGAAGGAAAAATAGCAGATGAATATGAACTGGGCAAAAGGATTGAAACAGGAGATCGCATGATAAAATTTTGCAAGGAACTTAATTTAATCTTAACAAACACTTGGTTTAAGAATCATGAAAGAAGTGTACGTAATATATATATATATATATATATATATATATATATATATATATATATATATATATATATATATCAGGAGACACTGCAAAGTACCAGATAGAGTTCATAATGGTAAGACATAGATTTCGGAACCAGGTTTTAAACTGTAAGACATACCCAGGGCAGATATAGGTTTGTTGGTCATGAACTGTAAGCTGAAACTGAAAAAACTGCAAAATGGTAGGAAAATAAGGAGATGGGACCTTGATAAGTTGAAGGAACCGGAAATTCTTCAGAATTTCAGAGTGCGCTTTAAGCAACATTTGACAGAAATAATGAAATAGTGAAGGCACCAATCGACAAAATAGGCAGAAAGGCGAGACCTACAAAAAATCCTTGTATATCACAGGAAATACTAAATTTAATTTATGAAAGGAGAAAATTGAAAATGGAGTATACGTAAAAGGCAAAATGGAGTACAGACGACTACCAAATGAGATTGGTAGGAAATGTAAAATAGCTAAGTAGGAGTGGCTAGAAGGCAAATGTAAGTCAACACAAGAATGTTTAAATAGGGGAAAATAGATACCGCCTACAGGAAAATAAAAAACATTTGGAGACAAGAAAAACACCGCTACGAATATAAAGAACTCAGATGGAAAACCAGTTCTCAGCAAAGAAGGGAAAGGTGAAAGATAGAAAAGGTGTATAGAGTGGCTCTAGAAAGGAAATGAACTTAGAGACAATATCGTAGGAAGGGAAGAGGATGTAGATGAAGATGAAATAGGAGATACTATACTAGGAGAAGAATTTGACAGAGTACTGAAAGACCTAAGTCGAAACAAGGCTCATGGAGTCGACGACATTCCGTCAATACTATTGAAGTCTCTAGCAGAGCCAACCATGACAAAACTATTTCGCCTGGTGTGTAAGATGTATGAGACAGGCGAAATACCCTCAGACTTTAAGAAAAATGTAATAATCCCCATTCCAAAGAAAGAAGGTGAAGACAGGTGTAAACGTTACAGAACCATTATTTTAATAAATCATATTTGCAAAATTTTAATATGAATTATTTACAGAAGGATGAAAAAGCTGGTAGAAGCCGACCTTGGGAAAGAGCAGTATGGATTCAGGAGAAATGTAGGAACACGGGAGGCAATACTCACTTTACGGCTTATTCTAGAAGATAGATTAACAAAAGGCAAACCTACATTTCTAACTTTTGTAGATTTGGAGAAAGCTTTTTAAGATGTTGATTGGAATATACCCTTTCAAATTCTGAAATCAGCAGGGGTAAAATATAGAGAACGGGAGGTTATTTACAACTTCTACAGAAACCAGACGGCAGGTATCTGAATTGTAGGGCATGAAAGGAATGTAGAGGTTGGCAAGTTTGTAAGACAGGGTTGTGGCCTTTCCCCAATGTTATTCAATTTGTACATTGAGCAAGCTATAAAGGAAACCAAGGAGAAATTTGGAGAAGTAATTAAAGTGCGAACAAATAAAAACATTGCGTTTTACTGATGACAGCATAGTTGACAGGACCGACTGTGGACATCTGGTACAGAGCCGAGTGGAGGGTCTGAATCAGAGGCTCAGACCGTTCTGCGACCGTGTAGGCTGCAGATTCCTTGACTTGCGCCATCGGGTGGTGGGTTTCCGGGTTCCGCTGAATAGATCAGGAGTCTACTACAGGCAGGAAGCTGCTACACGGGTAGCGGGGGCTGTGTGGCGTGGACTGGGCGGTTTTTTACGATAAAGAGCTTCAGGAAAAAAAAATGGCAATCTCAAAGGTGCAGGTGGATCACAGGAGAAATGCAGATCTAGGAACTATCGGTATAACAGTTGTAAATTGTCGTAGCTGTGTCGGGAAAGTACCAGAACTCCAAGCGTTAATAGAAAGCATCGAAACACACATCTTTATAGGTAGTGACAGTGCGGTTAAGACGGAAATAAGTTGTGCAAAAGGTTTTTGCAAAACATCCTGAAAGGATAGGTGGACGCGTGTTTGTCGCCGTTCAAAATGTTCAAATGTTCAGATGTTTGTAAAGCTTATGGGACTTAACTGCGGGGTCTTCAGTCCCTAAACTTACAAACTGCTAATGAACTTACATTAAAGACAGCACAAACATAAATGCCCGAGGGAGGATTCGAACCTCCTACCCGGGAGGCAGCGCGATCCGCAACGTGACGCTCCAGACCGCTCGGCTACTCCCGCGCGGCTTTTCGCCGTCAAAAGTAATCTATCGTGATAGTTCCTGTGAGTTATTATGGGTATAGGTTGTGCTCGAAAATCGTAAAATGTTAATAACTAGTTCCTTTTACTGGCACTCCGACTCTGACGATACAATAGCAGAAAGGTTAAAAGAAAACCCGAGTCTAATTACAAAAACGTACCCGACTCACACAATATTAGTAGGCGGTGATTTTAATTTATCCTCAATCTGTTGGCGAAATTATATCAAGACGTAAGAATAAAACATCGTTTGAAATTGTACTAAAACCATTCTCTGGGAATTACTTCGAACTATTAGTTCATGAGCCAACTAGAACTGCAAATGGATGTCAAAACACACTTGATCTCCTAACAACAAATAATCCTGAGCTCGTAACGAGTGTCAAATCGGATACAGGTATTATTGAACACAAGGCTGTCGTAGCGAGACTGAATATCGGAAGTCCCAGAGTCACCAAAATCAGACGAAAAGTATATTTGTTCAGAAAAGCAGTTAGAAATGCAATACATTGCTTCTTGAAATACAGTTTCCACTCGTGATGTGGCTCCAATTCAAAGAAGTGATATCGACAGAAATTGACAGTTTTATACCAATTAAATTAATAAAAGGAAAAGGTCCAGTCAGGACACTGTTTCAAAAACAACGGAATGAGTAGTGAATTTCAAATCCCCAGGAACGGCTATCCTACACAGAAGCTCGAAATTTAGCGAGGACTTCAATGCGAGATGCCTACAATACGTCGAAACTCATTCTCGAAATTTGACTGAAAACCCAAAGAGATTTTTGTCATATGTTAAATATACTAGGAGCAAAAGCAAACAATACCCTCACTACGTGATAGTAATGGCGATCCTACTGATGATAGCGCTACTAAAGCAGAGTTACTAAACATAGATTCACCAAGGAAGACGAAACCAATATTACAGATTTCGAATTACAAACAGAGGCCAGAATGCGTAACATTGAAGTAGATATTCTCCGAAAAGTGACGCAATTTAAATCACTTGAGAAGAACAAGTCTTTTGGTCCGTACTGTATACCCATTAGATTTCCATCTGATTACGCTGAAGCGATAGCTCATTACTTAACAGCCATATACAACCGCTCTCTCAAAGAAGGATCTGTACTAAAAGGTGGGAAGTTGAACAGGTCACACATATATTCCAGAAAGGCAGTAGGAGTAACCCACTAAACTACAGGCCTATTTCATTGACGTCAACTTGCAGCAGGGATTTGGAACATATGCTGTATTCAAATATTATGAATTAATTCGAACAAAATGATATATTGGCCTAAGGTCAACACGGATTTCGAAAATATCGTTCATGCGAAACAACTAGCTTTTACTCACATGAAGTGATGAGTGCTATCGACAATGGTTCTCAAATTGATTCCGTATTTCTTGATTTGCAGAAGGCTTTTGACACCGTACCTCACAAACGGCTTTTAATTAAATTGCGTGGTTATGGTATATCGCCCCATATTTACTACTGGATAGGTGATTTCCTGCCAGAGAGGACACAGTTTGCAATAATTTATGGTAAGGCTTCGACTAAGTCAGAGGTGATATCGGGCGTTCCACATGTTAGTGTTATTGGTCCTCTGCTGTCCCTTATTTACATAAACGATTTGGGAGAAAATTTAAGCAGCTCTCTTAGGTCGTTTGCAGATGACACCGTTCTGCAGTTGTTTTTGATCTTCATATAAATTTACTAGAGGGCAAATACACTCTAGTAACTTTATCTGAAGATCAAAACCAACTGCAGAACGATCTAAATATCACTATGGTGTAAAAATTGGCAATTTACACTAAATAATGAGAAGTGTGAAGTCGTCCACATGAGTACGAATAGAAATCCGTTAAACTTAGTTTACGGGATAAATCATTCAAAAGTGAAGGCAGTAAACTACACTAAATACCTAGGAATTACTATTACTCCAGACTTAAACTGGAAAGAAAATGTACATAATGTCGTGGGAAAGGCGAACCAAAGACTGCGTTTTACTGGCAGAACCCTTCAAAGATGCAATAGAACTACTAAAGCGGCTGCATACACTACGCTTGTTTGTCCTTTTTTTTGGAGTATTGCTGCTCAGTGTGAGATCCTTGTCAAGTCGGTTAGACAGAAGACATCGAAGGAGTCCAAAGAACGGCAGCTCGTTTTGTATTGTCACGGTACAGGGGAGACAGCGTTACGGAAATGATACAGGAGCTTATCGCTGTGGCTTAGGCTGCTTACGAAACTAAAAACGCCAACATTCTACTCCGAATGCGAAAATATAGGTAGAAAAGATCATCAGAATAAAATACGAGAAATCAGAACTCGAACAGATACATTCCTGTGTTCTTTCTTCCCGCGCGCTATTCGAGAATGGAATGGGAGATAAATAGTATAAAGGTGGTTCGATGAACTCTCTGACAGGAACTTAAATGTGATTTGCAGAGTATCCCATGTAGATGTAGACGTAGATGCAGAACTATGAGCTCCGACTGTCTCTCTCTCTCTCTCTCTCTCCCTCTCTCTGTCTGTCTGTCTCTCTCTCTGTGTGTGGGGGTGGGGGTGGGGGTGGTTGTGTGCTCCATACCATAAACTAACAATAAAGGAAAGCTATCACAATGAAAGAACTATATGGTGTATCAAAAACGATGGCGCAAACGCGGTTGAATGTATACGATAAAAGAAGGAAAAATGTACCAGTAATCATGGGTCTGCTAACGAGCCGTTTGCGAAATAATTAGGAAAGTTTAGTGTAGTTCAAAGCTGCAACTGACGTCGTTGTGAACATCGTCCTCATCAGTACACATAAATTTGAAATTTAGACTTTACTATTTATATATACAACGCATTTAGTTCACATTTACCTGTTAACGGAGGTGTTAGAAGGGACGTAATTGAATCTGGATGCAATACTGTGCTCGTCTCTGCAATTATTTTCGAATTCATTCGAAAATTTCTTGATCATTTTGGAATTCTTGACCATCGTGTACAGCTCTCCGCTGCAGTGCTTCACCAATGTACTGGGAAAAGTCTCAACTCTACGTCACGTATAATAATGAGAGAAGTACTCGTTTTCTGCATTCTATTCTTATGGCCCTTCCCTTCTCTGTGCACCTCATCTTCGCCCTCCTCCTACTCCTTATTGTCTACCCTCTAACCGTCCCTCACTCAATCTCCTTCTTCCCTTCCATCAGTGATCGTCCTGCGAACTCCGACTATTTTTTACTTTCCCCCTGTTGTTTGTCCAGCCACTTCTCTCCCTCTAATCTCCTCCTCCTCTCCCTTCTACGTATTCATTTCCTCCTATTCCTCCCTCTGTCCATCCCTATCCCTACGCCTCTCCACCGAGGGTCTATCACGTTTGGAAATCGATTCAGGAGCTTATACGAAGACGAAAATACTTGTACGTCACATGTATATGACTGATTTTCTTGTGGTTTATACCGTAGGACTGCAGAGAAGATGTAACATGTGTCTCTCGTACTAAGCCTGGTGCAAAGATGGCGAAATTTTCCCGTAGTTTCGTTTCCGCGCAGTTCATTGTTTATGACATCATATGTCCTGGGCTATATATTGCAGTCATACTGCAAGTACGATGAATGTATATGTACTGCCAAGAGAATGACTAGTGTATAAATAATAAATTTAATGCCCAAGCAAAAAATTCTACAGCTGTTTTTGACGCATCCCGCTTTTTATGACATCATACTCCCGAACCACCTGTCATACAATGATATTGTGTTGTACCTCCATTCGGCGGCATATATGGCAGCTGCCTCAGAAATACGATGCGAACACAGTTACCATCAAAGAAGGAATAAATTAAAACGTCACGCCTGATGCGGCAGTTTGTCACGCGTCGCTGTTTTTATGACGTCCTGTCTAGTGAACTATATGCCGTACAATTTTACAGTTATGCTGCAGCATTCAGGGATGAACACCGATTGTCAAATTTGTTGCATATAGGGAGAGTGCTATCGAAGTTCTGTTGTAAGCAGCAGTTATACTGCATGGGAAGCGACAACGTAGTGAGTTATAAATTTCTTTCCTAGAATATTTTCTGAGAAGGGATCGCCGAGGAAAAAGTTTGTAAATGTTTAATGTTACGTGTAAAATTTTCTGTTAGTCGCTAACGGTTCGCAATGTACGGCATGAAAATAGTACAGGATTTTACTCGTCGTGGGATAGTCATATGGTCATTACAGAATTCATTGTTTATCAAATGAAAAGCTTCTCCATGATTAATATAACTTAGTGTCAAGTTGTTTATCAAATGACAAGCTTCTCCATGATTAATATAACTTAGTGGCAAATTCCACTCCCATGAACCACAAACATTGCCGAGGTGGGGTGCCTTGCGTGCCTCTACGGTACAGATAGCCTTACCGTAGGTGCAACCACAGCGGAGTGGTATCTATGGAGAGGCCAGACAAACGTGTGGTTCCTGAAGAGGGGCAGCAGCCTTTTCAGTAGTTACAGGGGCAACAGTCTGGATGATTGACTGAGCTGGCCTTGTAACATCAGCTAATGTGGCTTTGCCACACAGTTACTGCGAACGGCTGAAAGCAAGGGGAAACTACAGCCGTTACTTTTCCCGAGGATATGCAGCTCTACTGTATGAACACATTATGATGGCATCCTCTCGGGTAAAATATTCCGGAGGTAAAATAGTCCCCCACTCGGATCTCCGGGCGGGGACTACTCAGGAGGACGTGATCATCAGGAAAGACAACACTGGCATTCTACGGATCGGAGCGTGGAATGTTAGATTCCTTAATAGGGTAGGGAAGCTAGAAAATTTAAAAACAGAAATGGATAGGTTGAAGTTAGATATATTGGGGATTAGTAAAGTTCGGTGGAAAGAGGAACAGGATTTCAGGTCAGGCGAGTACAGGATTATAAATAAAATATCAGTTGGGGGTATTACAGGAGTAGGTCTGATAATGAATAAGAAAATAGGAATGCGGGTAAACTACTATAAGCAACACAGTGATCGCATTATCGTAGTCAAGATAGATACAAAGCCAATACTGAACACAGTAGTACAGGTTTAAATGCCAAATAGCTCTGCAGATGAGGAGATCGAAGAAATATATGAGGAGCTAAAGGAAATTATTCAGACAATTAAGGGAGTGGAAAACTTAATTGTTATGGGAGACTGGAATTCGGTAGTAGGACAAGGAAGGGAAGGGAAGATAGTAGGTGAATATGGTCTGGGCAAAAGGAATGAAAGAGGAAGCCGCCTGGTAGAATTTTGCACAGAACGTAATTTAGTTATAACAAACACCTGGTTTAAGACTCACAAAAGAAGGTTGTATACTTAGAAGAGACCAGGAGACACCGGGAGATACCAGATAGATTTTATAATGGTAAGACATAGATTTAGGAACCAGGTTTTAAACTGTAAGACATATCCAGGGGCAGATATAGACTCTGACCATAACTTGTTGGTTATGAACTGTAGGCTGAAACGAAAAGGTAGGAAAATAAGGAGATGGGACCTGGATAAATTGAAGGAACCTGAAGTTCTTAAGAATTTCAGAGGGAGCTTTAGGCAACAATTGACAGAAACGGGGGAAAATACAACAGTAGACGAGGAATGGGTAGCACTGAGAGATGAAATAGTGAAGGCAGCAAAGGACAAAATAGGTAGGAAGGAAAGACCTACAAAAAATCCTTGGATATCACTGGAGATACTAAATTTAATCGATGAAAGGAGAAAATATAAAAATTCAGTAAATGAAACAGGCAAAACGGAGTACAGATGGCTAAGAAATGAGATTGACAGGAAGTACAAAATGGCTAAGCAGGAGTAGCTAGAAGGCAAATGCAAGGATGAAGAAGAATGTATAAACAGGGGAAAAATAGATACAGCCTACAGGAAAATAAAAGAAACATTTGGAGATAAGAAAAACAGCTCTATGTATATCGAGGGCACTGATGGAAAACCAGTTCTCAACAAAGAAGGGAAAGCTGAAAGGTGGAAAGAGTAATTAGAGAGGCTCTATGAAGGAAATGAACTTAGCGGCAATATTGTAGAAAGGGGAGAAGAAGTAGATAAGGATGAAATAGGAGATACTATACTGAGAGATGAATTTGACAGAGCACTGAAGGCCTAAGTCGAAACAAGGCCCCTGGAGTAGATTATATTCCCTCAGAGCTACTGAAGTCTCTGGGAGAACCAGCCATGACAAAATTGTTTCACCTGGTGTGTAAGATGTATGAGACAGGTGAAGTACCCTCAGGCTTTAAGAAAAATGTTATAATCCCCATTCAAAAGAAAGAAGGCGCAAACAAGCGTGGAAACTACAGAACCATCAGTTTAATAAGTCATGGTTGCAAAATATTAACACAAATTATTTACAGAAGGATGGAAAAGCTGGTAGAAGCCGACCTCGGGGAAGATCAGTTTGGATTCAGGAGAAATGTAGGAACACGGGAGGCAATACTCACTTTACGGCTTATCCTAGAAGATAGATTAAGAAAAGGCAAATCTACTTATCTAGCTTTTGTAGATTTGTAGAAGGCTTTTGACATTGTTGATTGGAATAAACTCTTTCAATTTCTGAAGCAATCAGGAGTAAAATATAGGGAGCATAAGGTTATTTACAACTTGTACAAAAACCAGACAGCAGTTGTCAGATTTGAAGGGCATGAAAGGGATGCAGTGGTTGGAAAGGGAGTAAGACAGGGTTGTAGCCTTTCTCCAATGTTATTCAATTTGTACATTGAGCAAACTATAAAGGGAAGCAAGGAGAAATTTGGAGAAGGAATTAAAGTTCAGGGTGAAGAATTAAAAACATTGCGTTTTTCCGACGACATAGTAATTCTGTCAGATACAGCAAAGGACCTGGAAGATCAATTGAACGTAATGGATAGTGTGCTGAAATGTACATATAAGATGAACATTAACAAGAACAAAACTAGGGTAATGGAGTGCAGGAGGAATTAGATTAGGTAATGAAGCAATAAAGGAGGTAGATGAGTTTTGTTACTTGGGCAGTAAAATAACAAATGATGGACGCAGTACAGAGGATATAAAATGCAGAATGGCAATCGGTAGAAAAGCGTTCTTGAAAAAGAGAAATTTATTAACATCGTATATTGATTTAAGCCTAAGGAAGTCCTTTCTGAAGGCATTTGTATGGAGTGTTGCCTTGTATGTGAGTGAAACATGGACGATAAACAGTGCGGACAGGAAGAGGATAGAGGCTTTTGAAATGTGGTGCTACAGAAGAATGCTGAAGATTAGATGGGTGGATCGCGTAAATAATGAGGAGGTACTGAAAAGAAATTTCTGGCATACCTTGACCAAAAGGAGGGATAGATTGATAGAACACATTCTTAGACTTCAAGGAATTGTGAATTTAGCGTTTGAAGGAAGTGTGTGGAGTAAAAACCGCAGAGGAAGACCAAGAGATGGATACAGTAAGCAGATTCAGACAGATGTAGGTTGCCATTCTAATGTGGAGATGAAGAGGCTTGCTCAGGATAGGGTATTGTGGAGAGCTGCATCAAACCAGTCTCCGGACTGAAGACCACAACAACAATAGTGTCAAATTGAACAGAATTTTGAGCACAAACATAGGTGGGCTGAAGTTAGATTTATACAGGGTGGTTCATTGATAGTGACCGGGCTTAATATCTCACGAAATAAGCATCGAACGAAAAAAACTACAAAGAACAAAACTTTTCTAGCTTGAAGGGGGAAAACAAATGACACTATGGTTGGCCTGCTAGATGGCGCTGTCATAGGTCAAACGGATGTCAGCTGCATTTTTTAAAATAGGAACCCATATTTTTTGTTACATATTCGTCCAGTACGTAAGTAATGGCGCTGTAATATTGACAAACATATTGCTCACGAACAGTGGGTAACAGGTAGGTTTTTTAAATTAAAACACAGAACGTAGAATGTTCGAATGTTTGTTAAGCTTAAGGGACTGAACTGCGGTTTCGTTAGTCCCTAAACTTACTAACTACCTATGAACTACCTTATACTAAAGACTACACAAACATCCATGTCCGAGGGGGGGGGAATTGGAAACCCCCGCCGTAGCGGCCGTACAGATTGACTGGTGCGGCCACCGCGGCCGGCGCAGAACGTAGGTACGTTTGAACTTTATTTCGGTTGTTCCAATACATGAACTTTTGTGAAATTATCATACATTATGAGAACGCATGCTGGTACTGTGTGATTACCTGTAATTACCTCATGACTTCAATAAATGGTTAAAAATAATGTCCTTCAACTCATTTGCATTTGGAATAGGCGTTTTTGTCAACAGCGAGTAGTGCGCATTTTTCAGGCATTGTCGGTGAATCACGATAACAAATATTCTTCAATTTTCTCCACAGAAAGAAATCCAGGGATGTAAGATTCGGTGAACGTTCGGTGCTTCTACGACCAATCCACCTGTCATTAAATATCCCATTGAAGACCGCTTTTAACTGCACGCGAGCCATGTGCCGGAAATCCATCATGTTGAAAGTACATCGTCATTCGGTCATGCAGTGAAACATCTTGTAGTAAAATCGGTAGAACATTACATAATCAGCATACATTGCTGTTGATGTAGAATTATTAACACTGAAGTTTTTATGATTCCCGATTTTCGGTCAATTTGTCTGTTACCGATGTGCGGATTAACCGAATTGCAGCTAAAACACTTACTTGGGCTTCATCATTTGTTGCAGGTCGTGGTTGACGTTTCACTTGTGGCTAAACACTTCCCTTTTTTTTTTTTTTTTTTTTTTTTTTTTTAAATAACGTAACTATCCGACAAAAGGTCGGGACATTTGGATGATGTCTTCCAGGATAACAATCAACATACATAGCACAGACCTGTTCGGTATTTTGATCACAATAGCCATACATAAATACGATATCGACCTATTTTGCAATTGGTAAACGGCCCATTTTAACACGAGTAATGTATCACGAAGCAAATACCGTCCGCACTGGCGAAGTATTTCGCGATACCACGTAGTTATACGTTTGTGACTATTACAGCGCCATCTATTAGAAAGCGAAAAAAGTTTTACAAATAAAACATTCATATTTATTTACGTACAAGACGAATATGTACTAAAATGGGGGTACCTATTTTAAAAATGCATTTGATATTCGTTTGACCAATGGCAGCGCCATCTAGCGGGCCAACCATAGCGCCATCTGTTTTGGCACTTAATGCTAGAGAAGTTTTGTTCTTTGTAGTTTTTTTGTTTGATGCTTATTTCGTGAGATATATGGCCTGATGACTATCAATGAACCACCCTGTATATGACACACCGACTTCGATAGCGATTTTGACGAAAGCGTGAGAGGTTAATTGGGCCTCGATTGATTTTTTGGTTGGTTTGATTTCTTTCGATCCCATAAAATTCTCTGGCGCTAAAACATTATGACCTTTGTGTATAGTGACATTCATTTCGACCTTGTGATGTGACGTGAAAAGGAAAGTATATTGCTGAAGCAGTGAGTACGAGGATCTTCCATCGACGAAATGACGTTAACGGGAAAATTCATGTTAAGGCAACTTTCTGGAGAGTGAATATTGTGTGCCTCTCCCAGACTCGAACCCTGTCGTTTCACGGGCCACTGCCGTACCAGTTAGGTACCTGCCCTGACAGCTTTAATTCCTCATCTCCTACCTCCAAAACTTTACAGTTCTGCTACGAAATTTGCGGGACTGACACTCCTGAAAGAATGAGTATTGTGAAGACATTGCATGATCGCAGCCTTGGGACTAGTTTCCGAGGTGAATTTTCGTTCCAGAATGAATTTTCACTCTGCAAAGATGGGTGCACTGATATAAAACTTATTTCAGATTAAACTTTTATGAAAGGCAAACGTTCTAATTTCGCTCCCTGATCCGTCACACAATTTTAATCTCTAGGAAGTTTCATATTAGCGCCCACTCTGTTTTACAGTAAAAAATAATTCCAGAAAGGGCAGTCTCTTATAAACTAGTGCCTGGAAACGACCACGTTGGAATATGCGAAGCTGTCCCGATGACATCAGGAGTAAGCGGCAATGAGTTCGATGTCCGTACCTCACCACAAAACCTCGAGTTCGAAGGTGATCTCTGCTATTCTGACGAAGCAACACAATGGTGATACAAACACACGGATTACTGAGCACACTGTTCCGCATAAATTACTGAAAAGAGCTCTCTGCAGGCCAGACCTAGAAAAAACAAGAACGTGAATCTACCTATGCGAACGTTACAGTGTTGCTTGAACTCCATTGTGTGTTTAGTTCTGTATACGTCTCCAAAAGGTCAGGAGCTTACAACGTTGAAAAGTGTGTGTGTGCGCCAGTATTATTACATTGTACGATACTGAACAATGTTACATCTATAGCATTGGTTGGAGATTATGTCTGCGGTAGGTGAGATGTCTTCCGCTGTTAAATGCAATGAATAATTTTCGTGAAATGTCCAAGAGTAAAAGTGATGTGTATAACTTCCGTGAATAGGAAGATACAGCTGTTGACATCGGTAAGCATCTATCTAGAGGCAGAAAATGCAAACATACAGTGCTAGGAAAAGAAATGCCACTTGAGAGCCAAACGCTGGGGATAAGTTATCTTACTCTTATCCCGGTAATCGAAATGAAAGGATAGTGAAGTATTTGATTTTGAGCTTGACTTTTCCATATAAAAACCATTTGCTTTCTTCATTCTGAAGTCTTCATTACTTAAATTTCTTTTTTGTCAAATTTATGTAACAAGGAATAAAAGCACAAAAACGACAAAAGAAATATTTTAAACCTAAAATAACATATGACAAAGTATTAGTCGTGTTCAGAAATGTTGAAATTCATGAATATGAAACCGAGGATTAATTACAAGGATAAGGGAAAAAAAGTTGGTAAAATTGTAATATTTTATAGAAAAGGGATATACTGCGGAAAGAGGAACCGTCGCATTTCGTAGTAGGGTACAAGGTAAATGGGAAAGAAAGTACTCAGTCACAGAAAAGAGGCATTTAAAAATTCAGATATTACGTAAAAGGTAGCAAGGTAGACGTTTGAACAGAGCAGAAAACTCTTTCTTTACTTATGGACCGCAAATTAAATCATAGATGGGGTTTAACATTGTAAAGGACGACTTCATCACAAACATACTAGCCAGGGGAGAGTAACACTGGAGAAGACTCCAGGTTGGCATTGGATATGGATAAGGCAGATTTTAATGATTCAGGAAGGACAGAGATTGCCCTATTATATAACAAAAGTAAAGAATGAGGATAAAATTAAGGGAATACTACAGAATTTAAGGAATGAACGAAATGCAGATGTTATCGAGAGAAATAAAACTGAGTGGAGCAGAAAAACACAAATCACAAAACTAGGTCCGCGGCGGAGTATCCGAGCGGTCTAAAGCGTCGCCGGTTGCTCGCCGTGGAGGTTCGAGTCCTCCCTGGGGCATGGATGTGTGTGTTTGTCCTTAGGTTAGTTTACCTAGGTTTAAGTAGTTTGTAAGCTACAGACTGATGACCACGCAGTTTGGTCCGATAGATTTACAAACATTTGAACAAAAATGGGAAAATACTTTTTACATAGGGGAATATTGTATGGTAGAACAGATCCCGAGAAGTAACAATGGAAAATGAATTGGCGAAAAAGCTGTATCAAATGTCTCATATGGATCATACATTACAGATGTGCTCATTTTGATGTTAAGAAATTATTCATTTAGATAACACTGTACACAATATACTATAAACGTGTAGTAAGTGTCAGAAAACAAAGGTTACAAATATTTATTTGTAGTGGTTGATATGCTGTCGAATCATGCAAAGCAGTATCCATTAAGAAAGGCTACAGATAAGTTAGTCACAGACGAAGTCAGGAGCGACTACGTAATCAAGACAGACAAGCAAGATTAAATCGTTAGTAACAATGGCAAACAGTTCATGTCAGAACGATAGGAATATATGTTTAATGACCTTGATATAAAACATATTTACATATCTAAATCCATAATGAGTGAATGGGGAATGAGTGAAGGGGCTATGAGGGAACTAAATAGATTGTTTACAATATGCTGCTCCAAAATATATCTTTCTTTGGTAGGCTATGTGGAATAGAGATGGGTAATCTGCTCCTTAACTGATTCAAAGAGCCAGATCCTTCTAAGGAGTGAGTGATGGATAAATCCAAAAAAAAGAGCGGTAGTTCATGTGATCCGAAAAGTCCCTCTGGTGACAGCAATGAGCTGCATAAGCACCCCTTGCCACATTCTTCAGAAGTTTCCTAAATCCCTTGCCACATGCTTCAGAAGTTTCCTAAGCTACAAAATAAATGTTCTATAGACCATGTGCAAGTATAAAAAGCAAAAAATGAGCGCCTAAACACGTGCAGCGCCTTCGCGCTGCGAGTCGAGAATTGGTGAGTCGCGCAAGCAGCATGGTTCAGTGAGCGCGCGGCTCCTGACTACCGCTGACTCGCTGCTCCGCACGACTCCGGCGATCGAGGCGATCCGACCGCCAACTGAGTCGGTGAGTTATCTGGTTCACCGGTTCACCTCTCCCCACCACTCTCCCGACTCCGCTCGCTTGCGGAGCCGCCTGTGTGGCACGCTGCTCATTATTCCCCCCACTCCTCTGGCGAACCGCATGGTGGCGAACAAAGCGACTCCGCGCATTTCTCTGTTCTCTCGACTCCTGTGTTCTGATAAAGCTTGCAGCTCACTTACAGAAACGATCATGTGAAGCAGCAGAAACCATCATATTCCTATTTCGAATAGTACTCGAGATGAAACGTATTTATTTAATGTTACATGTTTTTTCTTAATAACAGGAAATCTGCAGTCAGTAGCAAAAACATGTTACAGTACAAAATTAAACTATATAAAATTTCTACGAAAAAGATCCTACTCCATTTTTCTCGAACACTTGTTGTTTGCATGAAGGGAGCAAGTTTCCTGACTTGATAGACGAGTGTCCTGTAACAAATTATGCGTCTTTTATGCATCTACATTATTTTGGCACGTTGAAAACAGTGACTATATAATCGAATAACAAAGAAAACAACAATGTGCATTAATGTTTTCTACATCTGAAACCATTCAGTTTCGGGAATGTGTCCATTTGAAATTTTTGCTGCTGGCGTCAAATCTTTGATCGTAACAACAAACTTGTTTTCGAAGACAGAGAGAACACTAGGATGTCAAACGAGATGTCTAAAATTACGTTTCCGAGTAAAATATCTTGCTATAATGTTTCATTACGAATTTAATGTGTTTGGTACAGTAGGAGGTGTGTGTTTGCAATTAAAGATAAACTATATTGGGAAGCACTTAAAAAAATAATGCACATTGCTCTGTATAGAGAATATATAAAACTTAGCACAAATAACAGGTGAAAGGGTTGTAGTTACAGGAACTAAAAATATAAGGTGGAACGGAAATCTTACCAGCAACTGCAAAGGAGCCCAGAATGCTACCCCTGTACAACGCCGACTGTAAGAGTATCACCGCAGTTATTTACCTAATTATTTCTTTAGCTAAGACTCTCTTCGAACTTACAGTTCAATTGTTGATGGTTTGTACTCACAAAAGAAAAACTCATTGACAACATAGTCGAAAGTATCTGTACTCGTCGTCTTATTTTCGAAGAATCTGGCTGGAGATTTTCACAGTCTCTTTTTCGTACTTGAAGTTACGAATGAAATAGTCCACGAACATTCCTCGCTTTGTAAATTTAATGGACATTCCTCGCTTTGTAAATTTAATGGACATTACTCTTTTGACGCCTTATTTTCGAAATTAAATAGAACTTTATTGCTTACTCTGGAGCTATCATTATTTTACTGTTTATGGATGCTAGACTTTAGTTTTTAGATAACAAGTGATGGGTTCTAGCGGCCATCTTGTAGCGAGAGTCTGTCGCGCTCACGTAAGACACCCGAGTGTTGCTGCTTGTAGCTGCCGTTTCGCGTCGCTGAATATCGCGCGCTGTCGCTCGCTTTTGTCGCTCACGTAGGACGCGGCCTTATTGCGCACGGCTATTCCTCTGCGGCAGTTGCCACGTTTTGCACGGAACTCTCGCGATATATCACGTTTCATTCAACTCTCTTAAACTACTCAGTGTATAAATACGGAACTAGTATTTTTATTCTGCAAAATATTGTATTTTTTTAATGAAAGTATATAAAAAATAATATGTTTTTCTTTTTCCGATTATTTCACCTGCAAAAATATTTAAATTCTGTTATAACATGTTTAATTTTTAATGTAGGTGTAACTAACAAATTTTAATTCTCGAAACTACTGACTTACAATAAAATGATTACTCTTCTTTCTTCTTTCACAATGTGGCCAAATCGGATAAAAGTATAGTGACAAAAAAAGCAATGTGACATCGTTTTACGTTTTTTATCAGTTGGTGAGTCGGTGAATCATGAAAAAGAACTAGTTCATCCCAGTGAATGACTATTTCTGATCCGATCTCTGAAAAGATCGGTTTTGCCCATCTCTAATGTGGAAGAATGAGAGTGAATTATAAGTGCACTGCCTCATTCTACCACGGAAATACTACCACAAGAGCTGTTAACTTTGAAATCAAGAAATTCTACGAACCTTTCAAGGGGCATACACGGTAATTAGAATTACTCGTCCCAATGCAGTGGATGTTGCTAACACAAAAACAGGAAAAATCAAAGGGATATACAATATTGTGTACGTCAAAAGATACCACGCAAGAAAAACCACGGGGGCAGCAGCGTTCTTTGCACTGCCATGTAATTGAAGGCTACTTGGTAATAGAGTTAACTGACAGCTTACTTCTTTTATTTTCACTCTGTCAGTTCTTCCCTTTTCATCATTATGTGCTATTTACTATCTTTTTAACGTCTTTCACTATCGATAGTAAATGTAAGACACGGAATGTAAGGACAACAAGGAAATGAGACATAAACACCATTGTAATGACAAAATATCAGTTAATGCCAAAAGGAACCTGTCTGTCAAATAAAAGCACATATTTTACAAAAGGTGTATTTTATGTACTTTAAAATCGAGTTCTTTTCGTGTGGAACGCATTTGTATGCCTAATATAACAATATTGTAAGAGTAATGAAATCAACAAAACATTTAAGAACTGTAGTTTCATTTGACACAATACGGCAGTCCGCCATTGATGTACCTCCACATCTGCATAAATATTCTGCAGCTCACAATGAAGCACATAGCAGAGGGTTCATTAAACCGCTTATATATTTCTGTATAGTTCCATTCTCTAATAGCTCACGGGAAAAAGGAACACTGAAACCTTCGTGTTTCCGATCTGATTTCTTTTATTTTATTATCATGATCTAGTCTCCCTATATAGTTATATTCTAACAAAATATGTTTGGATTCGAAGAGAAGTTTGGTGGTATAAATTTAGCAAATAGATCTCGTCGCAACGAATAATGCCTTTATTTAATGATTTACACCCCATTTCGTGCATCATTTCCCTGATACTCTCTTCACTATATCGCGAACTTACTTTAAATCGTCCGTGAGTCCCAACTTGTGTGGATTCCATAATGCGCAGCAATACTCCAAAATAGTACGCACAAGTGTAGTGTAGTCAGTATGTTTAGTAGAGCTTCTGCATCTTCTAAGTGTTCTACCAATGAAACGTAGCCTTAGGTTCGCCTTCCCTACAAAATTTTCTCCGTGTTCTTTCCATTTTGAGTAGTCCGTAATTTTTATTCCTAAGTATTTAGTTGAATTGACGGCCTGTGTAAATGATGTTTAACGGATTTATTTTAGTGGTCATATGTATGGCTTCACACATCTCATTATTAAGAATCAATTACCAATCTTTGCACCTTGTTGATATCTTATCTAAATCATTTTGCAGTTGCTAGAGGCAGGAGATAAGACGCCAGATGACACGTGAATCATGCCTGGAGCGCAAAGCTGACGACAGGTGTGGCCAGGCACCAGAATTTAAATGACTGGAAGGGACAACGATCAATACATACTGACCAAAACAAAACCACGCCTTTATATATAAACATAATTTCGAATGTGAACCTTTTTTTCTACACAAATAACAATGACATTGAGTATCATTATGTTTATAAGTATGTATTTATTTAGAATTATTAAGACAATAATTTTATGTTTTTTGTCGCTTCGCATGAAATGGAACTGAACTTGTAAGCGGAGCTGGAAGACTGGAGAATAGCCTGTCTTCTGTCAAATTCAGCTCCTATCCAGCAAATCGGTATTACGCCATGGACCACAGGCACCAATGAAAGGTGTTGCTGTTTTGGATCGAGTGTATTGAGTGAGCAAGGTAGAGTATGTGACAGTGAAGCTAGGGCTTATAGTCTGTCTCTTTTATTATTCCATGAATTATGAAGTGTTGTATTGATTTGGACAGCAAACCGCCGATAAAAATATGTTCTTCAGTTTAACTAAATCTTGGATAAAGTTATGGACTTCACTGTGGCGATGATTTGTATGTTTAACTGTAATTTTCAGCCTGCCGCGGTGGCCGAGGGGACTGAGGCGCTCCAGTCACGGTCTGCACGGCCACTACGGTCGGGGGTTCGATTCCCCCCTCGGGCATAGATATTTGTGCCGTCCTTAGTCTTAGCTAGTTCGTAAGTAGCTTGTAAGCTTAGGGACTGATGACCCCGTAGTTAAGTCCCGTAAGTTCTACAAACATTTGAACTTTTTTTTATTTATTTTTTTATTTTATTTTTTTTTTTATTTTTATTTTCACAGAATATATACCTCAAAATTACGGACGACAAAGGGCCGATAGAAAACAGTTTGTGCATATGAATTTTTTTATTTACGTTACAAGGACGATATTGAATCGATATTATTATTTGATTTTGATCGTTATTCGTTAGAAGAATAATGATCGATATAGTACAATTTTTCCGGTAGTAGTACAAGTGAATGATCAAAATACTGTTAACATGTTTCAGAGCAGATTATTTTTGGTATGCTACTTCACATTCAGTGAGTAAGATGAAATTTTGTATATATAAATTTTACTAATTATGTGAGAAAAATGACGACGAGAATTAGTTTTGTTGAAAAATATTGAGTTGGGATTGGAAAAACAATGTCCCTCCATTTGGTTGTCCGTCTTTTTTTCACACCACTATTGAGGCAGAAGTACAGAAGCGCAGAAATGGACACCTTGTAGACAATCCATTCAGCTGCAGATGACCTCTAATGGTACGTGCGGACACTGACTGTTTGCCAACAGATCTCTTTTGTCTGTTCGTTCCATAGTCTGAGAGTCAGGAAACTCCCAGTGATTTTCTTCTGCGCCACCAAGCGACTGCGTCATTTCATCAAACCGCGAAACGATTGTGTATTGAAAGTGTATTTAGAGTGGAGCAGCACATTCGGAAAGCGGCCGTATTTCGCAGCCTTTGTGGCGCTATAAATTGTTGCAGCTATCAAAAACAATACGAAAATCTCTCATTTCCATTTACAAAGGATGCCGAGAAGTAAATAATGTTACGACTCAGAGCGTGCAATTACCGTTGTTACTTATTCTTTAACAATTCACTTCGAAATTTCAATTTTTCAGTATAATTGAAAGGGCTTAACGAGAAAGCTTAAGGACGACTTTATAATACTACTGCTGTTTACAACTATTGTTTAAATGTACCGATTGCAGTTAAACTAAGTAGAGCCTGCTTAGTTTCGTACTCCAGTTTTACGTATTTATACTCCTATATAGTGGCACATTGTGGCAGTTACCAACTAGATTGGAAAAGAGAACGCGTAGCTTTAAATAATATGTCCACATGTACGCTCTTGAGGCAATGTCATCCGCGGCGGATTGGCCAAGCTCATTGAGGCGCTATGCTCCGATACGCGAGGCCGTTCGAAACCCCATCGGGATGTTTGTGCTGTCTTTAGTATAAGTTAGTTAATAAGTAGTTTGTAAGTTTAGGGACTCATGACCCACAAGCTTAAGAAACATTTGAACATTTTTGAGGAACTGTCAGTATTAGCACGTCACATTCTTGACGATGTACTCTTGATACCTGACAAGTGGCTAAGTCATTATAATTACGGACAAGGCACAGAAGCAATTAGAAGGCGAAATGGGTGTTTAGAAGGAGATGTAGTAACTAGTCTTCACGAATGTAACATTCGTGTCCAGTTTTGAATATAATCCGTTAAAATTAGAAAAGAAATCCTCGTGCAAAGTGTAAGTACCCACCGAGCACACGAATATAATCACAATCAGTCCTGTTTTTGAACTCGAGCACATCAGTTAATTTCTGCTCGTAAAAGACGTTTTCGTACGCAACCAGGAAGAGCAAGATGACCGAGGACGGGTAACACGACAACGTTGGGAATCGTTGACATAGGGCCATCTTGCTGTGGCCCTGTCACTAAAGGAAATTGCAAGACAGAGAATTTCGCCGTTGTAAATGTGCTATTCAAATGTTCAAATGTTTGTAAAGTCTATGGGACTTAACTACGGGGTCATCAGTCCCTAAACTTACAAACTACTTATGAACTACTTACGAACTAGGACGTCACAAATATCCATGCCCGAGGGGGGATTCGAACCCCCGACCGTAGTGGCCGTGCTGACCGTGACTGGAGCGCCTCAGTCACCTCGGCCACCGCGGCCGGCTAAATGTGCTATTCTACACTGTTCGAGTGCCTAGTGTGTTGTGGCTTACAGTGGTACGGAGTGCAATTTTCTATGGTCAGCAAACCTTCCGTTGCCTGACCTGATTTTCTCGATTCAAATAGTGCCGGTATGAATTTGATATGTGACACTAGTTCCTTGTTTTGCAGTGGAATTGCACACCACACGTAGCGCTACCTAAATCCAATACGTTTCTATTTAGCGTCTATAAAATTTGCAATATCTGATTTTCTCGATTCAAATGGTACCGCTATGAATTTGATATGTGACACTAGTTCCTTGTTTTGCAGTGGAATTGCACACCACGCGTAGCGCTACCTAAATCCAATACGTTTCTATTTAGCGTCTATAAAATTTGCAATATCCAGCTTGTCAGGATTTATCCTTTCAGTATTTGAGATTAGTCTTCTTTGACTTACAAAGGCGCTAAGGGTTAATTGGCTTCGTCAGTACACGTTACATTACTTCAGTTCTATACTTCGCAATACAACTGATGTATCTATAAATTGTTCAGTTTATTAGTGTCTTTGCATTGATATTGAGATAACATTCTTGTTTTGGAAACGAACCGTTAAGCATTAACTGCATCTTTCGGATAAAAGATGTTCACATTCCAACAAATGCCAAAATAGTTTCCTTTGATATACAGAGCCTTTTTTTCAAGCATTCCTGTGAAAGACTGTAAATATGTGTTGTCCTATTCATTGTTTCTACAAAATATTGTTCATGAGGAACACCTGAGCATAATCAGAACAGTAGAAAGTTGTCTCCATCAAAACTATTTCTAATTTCAAGGGCACTATTACAAACAACCTAATGGCTTGGCAATGGGCTCTTGCTGACAGAAATTATCATGGATAAGTGGGAGACAGAATTTCGTAAGAGTGAACCACTAGCACAATATGCAATATACTCGTATTGATATGTTGAAAATATCCTTTGCCTGTGGAAAGGTTCCACCAGACACCAGAAATTCTTGGAAAATGTGAACCAGTCGCACTCATACCTTAAGGTTAGCATGGAGTTAGGGGGCCCCCACCATTAATTTCCTTGATATTAAATAGGAGCCATAAATTTAAGATCTACAAGAAAGACACCTTTACTGACACCTTCATCCTTGGCTTCCTAACAGCAGCCAACAGCTTACAAACAAGCAGTATTCCACCATATGCTAAACCGGCTCCTGTCCATTCCCATGACCCAAGAACTATGACCAAGAACTCAACATAACAAAAACCATAGCAACAATTAATGGCTTTCATTCCTCCATAACATTATTGAAAAAATTATTGACAAGAAAAAGAAGGAACAAACAAGATCCCTACTCTACCCAGTAAATTCCACTGAAAATCAAAAATAGAATAGTGTAGGTTGCCTTTCATAGGCAAAATTTCCAATAGGATATGTAACATTTTGAAAGCAAAGGAATTTTCAGTATTTTTCTATGTTCCACATACTTTAGGTAAAAGTTTCTTCAAAGAACAAACAGCCAGCCATTATGAACAGTGATGAATATAAAATCAGTTGTAAACAGTTCCAGTTCTTTTATGTAGGACAGACAGACAGGTCGGTCAATTTGTAAAGGCTCAGGAAACACCACGGGAGCTGGAGATTAAGAAATCCAGATTGTGCCTTTGCCCAATACTTCCTAGAGCATGAGCACAAATACGCCAGAGATGTAGATGTCTTACATGTAGACGATAAAGATGCAAAAGTGATCCAACTAGAAATTTTGGAAATTGGAAAACAGATGCACACAGCCCGAAATTTGATACTGAATGAACAGACAGAGTTCAGTTATTCACCTCTTTAGATTATGAACAACTTCCACATAGTAGATAATGACAATGCTAGTAACCTGAGGCGATCATCTGCAAGAACCAAGATCATGCACAATAAGCTGTTCAATTTTTTGAGGTACAATAATGATTAGTAATTTCAGTAAGAGGATACGTAATTAAATACAATGTTAGTGCAATAGATATTTACATAACTTTATTCTAATAATGTAATCGAAGTGTAATACTTCCTAAATTGCAATGTAAATGGTATTTTCTTCCAATGTTAAAGTCGATAAACAGAGACGTGTAGTAGCGTAATGGCTTGTCTTCACTGGTGTAACAACTTTGGAATCAGTAAAGTACGTCAAAGTGGGCTCATAACCCGAAACCTAGGTCGTACAAATAAAGTTTCGTGTAACAAGGCAATAACAAGTGTTCAGTTATTTAATTAGGTTGAGTTGTGTAAGCTGAGTGACTATACTGGTACACCGTTTATTGGCACTTTCGACCAAGTACTTTATTGATGCTTTTTGTGTGGGCAGGTAATCTTATTACAGAATCGTCTTCCTTTATTTGAATATGTGTGTCTTTTATTTAAATAGAATTTGCTCCTTGCACGTTTGTCTCATTGATCACTGGATGTATAAGGTAGTGTGTCACGATGTCTTGGATGGATTTAAATTAGTTAACTAAAGAAAAAAACCGATTCATACTGAGAGACACAATTGGCTGTATAGTAAAGTTCAGTTCAACAGATTTGAAAGACTGATTCTAGAAAGTAAATGCTAAACGATCGGTTTTGTGAAATAAATATAAACTACTATTCTTTTGTCATTCATTACATTAAATTAGATTAACTTGAAAGTAATGTATTTCGGTAAAATAAATATCCAGGATTTTGTTTAAAATAAACATTACTTTAGAAGTGGTCGGAGACCTCTCACAGCTGAAATCAGTTCTACCACTCTGTCTACCGGAATAAATTTCGAATGATAATGTCATTTGTAGTTTATACACACTTATATGTATCAACTTTTTGGGTAGTAAGCGACTTATTAGACGTGAAGTGATAGTTAACAATATCTATGGTAATGGGTGCACCTTTCTCTGGTATGTAATAAAGATCCCCTCAATTTTTTAATTTTTAATCTTTTAAAATTAAAGTAAAAAATCGCGAACTACATTTTGAATCGCACTTGTAATAAGAGCATATAGTTTCTCCATGATTTTCTTGTTTCTACAATTATTTGTATCCACAGTATGAATTAACCGTAATGTAACGTACAGTAGTGGCCATATATGCGTCATTTTAAGTTATAAAAGTACGTAAGACTTCTGTCTTCCATAGATCAACTCCGAAAATAAGAAGAAAGGAAATGAAATGGATCTCGTACACTTTGATATAGAAAGGTAACTTGAGAAATGTATACTACATGTAGGGAGACTTCAAACATATAATAATACGCAATTATAAAATACGTAATAGATAGTATTAGAACGTTATGAATAATAAATACGTAATCATTGTAATAAAAGACACAATGAAAAAGCAATAAAGAAAGAAAAACCTAATACTCTGTTCAGGAATAAATATGCGATTTCATATTATTATACAGGAAAAAAAGCTGCATATTGAGTGTAATCAGGCCACTTGATTCGCCAGTCAATAAGCGCCATTCAGTTTACTTCCACTAACGAGTGCATTTGTAATCGTTGGCGGAGCTATTTCTGTTGTTTGAGCTACTGCAATTGCTGTCTCAGGGTAAATAAGGCAGATAACGAGCTATCACACAATGTATTATGCAGGCAAACGACATAACAAGAGTTCCGTGTTTGTAGTTTCGTACAGCCTGCGTTGAAATTAGCGAGTCATCCACGCGCTGTGTTTCCTGAAATTGTCAAGAACGAGGAGACAACAGTTGACATGTCTGTTGCTTTACACGCTTGAGTGAAAATCACGTGTTATTTTCAGGCAGTCTGGCTGCATTCTGCGCACTGCCCTAAACGTTTTTCAGCTCACAAATTTCGCTGCACCCTAACAGGACTGCATTACCCCTTAGTCTTCCTAAACGTTTTATGCAGTCTGCTAACATTTTCTCTTCTCTGGCACTCTTTTCACGTATGAGTGCGTACAAAACCCGACAAGCTATTTTTACGCTGTTTTCATCTCGTGACGTTCCTACCGGAAGGAGGATACACAGGAAAGTAGCAACACTGGTCCACTTTCTATAAAAGATTTTCCATGATCTCCTTACTCTTAATTCGTTATGGCTGCCTCTCTGTTTCCTCTTTTCTTAATTTACATATTTCCAAAACAGCACCTCTGCAATAAATCTAAGTTGTTATTCTTACACATTCTCTTAGCTCACCGTTAATTTCACCACTACACTGTGGTAGAGTTATTTAACTAAATACGAATGCAGGAAGGGTTATTACATAATTTTATTTATTTATATAATTGCTTTTTGATTTTAGTCTGTAATCTATTCGAAAATTATCCACGCATTGAATATCAATTATATATGGAATACATGACGAGAAAAACGTGTTACTGTATTTCATCATGATGACTTTTTAAGGAAAAAAGAGAAATATATTTGAGCAGAAGAACAGAAAGAGATATACTGAGGCAGAGGGAGAGATAAGTGTGTGCTAATAGAGAATTAAAGCAATAAAGCCGGCCGCGGTGGCCGAGGAGACTAAGGCGCTCCAGTCACGATCTCCACGACCACTACGGTCGGGGGTTCGAATCCCCCCTCGGGCATGGATATTTGTGCAGTCCTAGTTCGTAAGTAGTTCATAATTAGTTTGTAAGTTTAGGTACTGATGACCCCGTAGTTAAGTCCCATAGACTATACAAACATTTGAACATTTGAAAGCAATAAAATCAAAATCATAGCTACTTGCCACAGTTTTCCACTTTAATACGAGCTGTTTCTATATCGGCAATCGAGTAGGCGCTCTGTATGCTAGTAAATAATTCACTGTTCTCCATTCCTACTCTACAGATTTTTTAATTTACAATGGACATTACAAATTACAGAGCTGCGCTGCACTAAAATATTACACTTCAGGTTGGAACGAAAAGTATCTTTTTTCCATAATATGTTCTGTATTCAGTAATTAAAACTTCCGGGCTGAGAGGCCGTGGTCGAACAGTAGAAATTTCTTCCCCTGACGTTTCGTTGCCGGCTGCGGGCAACATCTTCTGAGGTGAGTCGACGACTGGCTGCTGGGCCGTGGAGGTCCTGCTTATATAGAGGGCATAGAGGGCGCCATCACTCGTCACGTGATGTCAACAGTAAAACTATCTCTGACTGGCGTCATTACTCTCGATCGAAGGTAATCGATTGTCACATCTTTGGTACAAAGCAGACCGCCATATCTTGTCTAACTTCAAGCCTTCTTCCTTTCTGTTAAAATTATTGTGGTGTTTAAAAATCTCTATAGCCTCTCTATTCATACGTGCATAATAATGCGATGTCTTAGCTAGCACGCTTGTCTCACTAAATTTTATTTTGTGGTCACCGTTTTCAAAAACATATTCCGCTACGGCCGATTTGTCCGTGTGTCCCAGTCGACAGTTCCTTTTGTGTTCAGTTAGGCGAATATTGATACTTCTTTTTGTTATTCCAATATAAACCTTCCCACAACTACATGGGATCTTATACACACCTGGAGTAGCCAAAGGGTGTCGCGCATCTTTCGTTGATCGTAAGCATTCACTGATCTTTTTGGTGGGTTTGAATATTGTTTCCACTCTAAACATGGCCAGTACTTTCCCAATGCGGTCCGTGATATTGTGGATGAATGGGAGAAACACTTTCTCCGCCAAAGGTTGTTGTTGGACGTTAGCAGAGATTTGTCTTCTGGGCTGGAGTGCTTGATCTATCTCCGTATCACTGTATCCGTTTTTCTGAAATGCGGTTCGTAAATGATCGAGTTCCTCTTGCAAATAAGCTGGCTCACAGATTTTATTAGCCCTGTCCACTAATGTTTTAATAACACCTCTCTTATGCCTGGGATGATGACTGGAATCTTTGTGAAGATACCGATCGGTGTGCGTATCTTTTCTATATACTTTATGACCCAGAGTCCCATCTGAACGTTTAATCACTGTAACGTCCAAAAACTTTATCTGTCCATCAATCTCCGTCTCCATGGCTCCATGGTAAATTGTATTTTCGCGTTGATACTATTCAAATGCTTTACGAAACAGTTCAGTTCCTCTTCCCCGTGATTCCAGATCACAAAAATATCATCCACATACCGATACCACTGCAAAGGGCTCTTTCTGGCCGACTGCAGTGCCTGTTGTTCAAAAAATTCCATAAAAATATTCGCAACCGCTGGACTTAGACGGCTACCCATTGCCACTCCATCGATTTGTTCATAGAATTCATTATCATATTGAAAATAAGTCGTGGATAGGCAGTGTCGAAACAAATCTACAATATCAGTGGGAAACAAGTCAGATATGTAAGCAAGAGCTTCGTTGACAGGAACCATGGTGAACAGGGAAATCACGTCAAAGCTGACAGTAATCTCCTTCAGTTTTTCGACAAAGTTCATAGAGTTTTTAATGTGATGATCAGTTTTCCCAATAATCGGTTGTAGCAAGGAGGCAAGATGTCTAGCCAACTCTTGAGTAGGGGATCCAATAGCACTTACAATCGGTCTCAGAGGGATATCGATTTTGTGCACCTTAGGTAGCCCATATAACCTAGGAGCGTAAGCTTCCGTTTTGCAAATGTGTTTTTTAATTTTAACAGAAAGGAAGAAGGCTTGAAGTTAGACAAGATATGGCGGTCTGCTTTGTACCAAAGATGTGACAATCGATTACCTTCGATCGAGAGTAATGACGCCAGTCAGAGATAGTTTTACTGTTGACATCACGTGACGAGTGGTGGCGCCCTCTATGCCCTCTATATATGCAGGATCTCCACGGCCCAGCAGCCAGTCGTCGACTCACCTCAGAAGATGTTGCCCGCAGCCGGCAACGAAACGTCAGGGGAAGAAATTTCTACTGTTCGACCACGGCCTCTCAGCCCGGAAGTTTTAATTACTGAAGACGCCGGCCGTGAAAGCCTACACGTTTTGATGTTCTGTATTGTTGGCACTTTGCGGACAGAGGCAAAGCGATGGAATCACAAAGACAGCATTACCAGACACGAATGTCCTCCCTTTCTCTTCCTGGATTCAGAGATGAAGGGGCAATGAGTATGCTTCTATGGCAGTTACCTCCTCGTTCTTCTCGGTCCTCGCTCTTCTCCAAGAGTGTTATGGTTGGGCGTTCTGTCTCGATGTTCATGACCCCTTATAGTGTGCCTAACGTTCAGATTGCAGTTCTGCCCTTCAGAATATATATGTTGTCCTACAGATTAATGTGTTAATTGTTTTTACTACAAATGACGCTACTGTCCTGTCAAACAGATCACAATCTTCCAAATTAGATGATTGTGATTAGCTGCTGCTCCACATTCACAATTGTTATTAGTAACACTAGATGAAAACCCGGCCTTGCCCAGGTATTTATTCATTTATTCAAGCTTTGAGTTAGTCCTACTCATACCCCTTCTCTCTGCACATTTTAATAACATTTTATACAGTGCTTTAGTTAGAAAAAAAATTAGTCGGTACTCTGCTCAACCCACATGAAATGAGTCAAATGAACATTTTTAGAAAATCAAGAAAGTAAAGATTTAGGCATGTGAATACACAAACAAAGTGTAATTTACAGATTTGAAAATCATTTTTTATTGTATTCAAGGGTTTTGTGTAAATGAGGATACCAACCATCAGTTTTGGATAACGACTTCTTATCGTAACTAATCAGGAGTGGCGTTCCAGAAGGCAATAAGAGTGGTGTTGCTGCCAGAAATTAAAACTATCGGTTGCTGGTTACCAACATTGTACATGTACACATCCTGCCGGTTGAAGAAGCATTGGTCAAAGACATTAAAATTTGATTCTGGTTTAGTTCCTACTAGTGCTACGGAGCACTATTTTATACTCTTAAACTGACTACAGTGCGAAAAAGATGGTTAAGTAAACAAAATATTTACGGTAAATATTTTATTTTGACAGTGAGTCGTTCTCGAAACGTGTCGTGCTAAGCATGAAAACATGTATATTCGTGCAATGTTTCATGATTCAATCAATGGAAATTTAAGCCATAATGTTGCGGTGTACTGTACTTGAATTTTTATAATAATGTCGGAATTTCGCACTTACTTTCTTCAACGATTAGGCAACAATATAGCATACAAAAGGCTTTGAGTATGTGGTGGCTTATCTCTTTGGTGCAAGGTTCTTAAATCCTTCGGAGTTGGTAAGAAGCATTTTCTCCATCTCGGTTCAGACTAGTCAGAAATCTCCATTGACTTATTCGAACATCTGACCGCCAGTCAGATTCCATTGGAATTATGCGAAAGTACAATTTCAACTCTTCCACAGTTATGAACACAACTCGAACGAACCTTATATTTCGAATTTTTCTTTCCGAAATCCATTCGACAATTTACAGTTGGGCTACTTTTTTTACAGTTTTAAGAAAGAATTTTAGCCGGCATGCTAATAGCGAGTTTGAATTTTAGGCAGTACGCCGTACCGCCCCGTTCCGGACCAACTAAAGCACTGCTATCATATCTATGGGAGAATATTCAAAAAGAAATCTGTCTTCCATAATTTACAAAATAATAACTGCAGGATCCAAACAAAGTCATCCAGATGTAAATGATATGCAACCTTAATATAAATTGATTATAAACAATATTTATGGTTACTTGTCCAAAATCTAGTATAAATAAATTCTTTGGGGAGCCTACCCCTGAGCAAGCGACATGTAGTTGTCCGTTTGAGCAACATGGACATGTCAAATCCACTCCACGGTACTGAATAGAATGCCGTGTGATATATTAATCGTAACAGAAAATGCAAGTCTCACTGGAAGTTAAAAGCTAGATCTGTGGAAAATAGTGGGTTTTCCTTTCCCTGTAGCTCTATAGAAGTCTACTGCTTTCACCTGCAGCCATGTACGGTTCACAGTTCAAAGTTGGTTCAGTTGTCAAGAGCAGTCATCTTTCAGGAATTTCCTTAAGCTGACTCTAATACAGGAGTGTTTGTCAAAAATACGTAAATGTATTAATAAGTGGTGCACGATGTGACAGGTTATTACCCATCGCAGTATATCTGATCTCTCATTTATTGAATGATATAATTTTGTATAAGTGCTGTATGTCGGAAAAAATCCGTTGGGAACAGAGTTAGTTGTAAAGAAGTAACAGATTAAAACCTGATGCGCCGTGGCTGAACAGTCGTGCGCACTAAGACGTCTTGCTACGGTGCGCGTGGCCGTTCGTCGTCGGGAGTTCCAGTCGAACAATATTATTATTATTATTACTATTACTTTCACCTGATACGTGATGGAGCGGTTTTCTATGAACGTTACTGTTACTGTTACATCTAATGAACTACGTGTCGTACTATGATGTAATTTCGAAATTGCGTTCAGCCGTATGTGTGTATACTATCTGTAAAATTTCCAACCACTACGATTTGTAGTGTAGAAATTACAAACTGTAACGTGATACCGAATGCTGTAGTTTTGCTACATGAGCAGTGGAAAAGTAGTAAGCGAGAAACTTTTTCTTTTCATTATTTTGACGTTGTTGTCAGTGAGAAAAACTTTAATAAAGGTACGAAACTATGTTTAAATTTGTTGCAATTCGCTAAGTACTATCATTTTCATACAGTGCATTTGTAAGGTTTCGTCGCGTTAGATAGCAATTTCTTGTAACTCCTATTGTTTATGACGTTGTATTTCCTGAAACATGTGTCATACTTGGTTATTACCCAGACAGCACGATAACCTTCCGGTAAGGAACATTAGTGCCAAATTTGGTTGAAATCGGTCCAGTGCTTTAGGAGGAAACATGCAACGTTGTCGTATGATGCAACTGTTTATGGCGCATCTCATTGTTTATGTCAGCATATTGCGTGAACAATGTGTTCTACGTGATCCATACACCTACGGCGACCGTCTTCATGGATTGAACTTCATGTGTACAAAATTTCATAAAGATTAGAAGAAACGGTGTATTTGTATGTAATTCGTACACACACACACACACACACACACACACACACACACACAGACAGACACACAAGCACACGGACACTCTGATTTTTATATAAATATTGTGAATTTTGAGTAAATGATTTTGGTGTTGTAGTCGTTCCCACAGATGGAATAGAGAGCTTTCAAAATATGATATGGTCTGAGGTTGTGAAGGGATACAGTATCCCACAAACAAGAAAAGAAGAAAGATGGGCATGAGCTCCGAAATTCATACCTTGACGGCTATGAGCATTTGTGCGTCTTGGTTCCTGCGAAATTTCACTTTTATATTCAAACAGGAACCGGCGGAAAATGAAAACTACGAAAAGTACACTGGACAAAACAGTTAGGCGATCAGTTGAGATATCTGGGTTCTGAAGTATTGTCATCGGCAGAATGAACTAAAATTTTTCGACGCGTTCCTATAGGTTCTACGGCATTAGTGCATTACGACAACCGAGATAGTTGTAATAACAGAAAGATGCTGATCAGATGGTTGGTGTTCACTTGTGTTTACTCTACCAAACGGATTACACAAACCGTTTGGTTCAGATAGTGTAGCGAGCACGTAGTGCAACGAAAGAACAACATGACTTTGTCGAAGCTATAGCATGGAGAGCCATAGGAAGGTGGAAAGCTGGACAGAATGAGAGGGAGGTGGCTGCGGCTATTGGAGTGACCCAAAGTGTAATTTCCAGGACCTGGACGCGATTTCAGGGGCATGGCCAACGTCGTCCACTGGTAACATCAGCAATAGATGGCTGTTATCTCCGGTTAACAACCCGTCGGACAGGTGGCTGAAACGCAATTCAACTGCAACGCACCCTGCAGGCAGCAACAAGACGCGCAGTATCAACACAAACAGTCCGAAATCACCTTCGGCAACGTGGCTACTACGCACGGAGGCCTGTGGTGTGTGTCCCATTTAAAACCACGGCACCGTTTAGCCCGCAGATATCAGGATTAGAGTCGTAACGAATGACGCCGGGTTCTGTTCACGAATGAGTCAAGGTTATGTGTTGAAATGAACAATCGTCGTTTCCTCATCTGGAGAGAACGTCGACCTCGGAACAATCGTGATTATGTGTAGGAAAGTCACCATTTCATGGTGGTTGACGAATGGTATGGCGAAGAGTCAGTATTGGGGGATATACGGACCTGCACGTAGTTCATAAATAGCGCTTTGACTGCTCAGAGGTGTAGAGACGGGCTCCTTCGACCTTTTGTTGTGCCGTAGGGTAGTGCCCTATGAGATGGGTTCCTTGTGGTTTACGAAATCGTTCGTCCCCAAAGGGATGCACATGTTTAAGCTGCGGATTGGAGTAGCCACCTTGTTCACCGGACTGAGCGTTATGGGATGCATTTGGCAAACTCATTGCAGCCAGACCAGCACCTCCCACAACGGTTGAAGAGCTGATTGATAACGTCATGCTCTCCATGCCATGCAGGTGTGTAACTCTACTGACATTTCTAGGTGCCACACACGATATTAGAGTGCAATGAGAATGAATTATGTACTATTATGGCAGCCCTTTGTGCGTCGCTTTGAGTAAATACTATTTAAACCTCAAGTGAAAGAGTCATCAAAATATCGAACTGTATCACAAACAAATTATAATTGTAACCAATATCTATATAAAGTACGTGATCATTACGTATATTGTGTATGATATTTGTCTTGATCCCCTGATTGGTTTGTTACAGTGTTTTTGCGAACTTCGTTATGTATACACATTTTGAGAACAACTATGTTTCGCAGCCAGGCGCGCGAACAATTGCACGCAGTTGATAGAATTTGGGAGAGGACTCTAGGTCGGGTTCGTATAAGCCTCTTAGAGTAATTGGCGAATCAATCGACGTTTGAACAGAACCGATGCCACTATTCGACAGTTTGGCCGGCACGTTCATCTACAGCTAATCACAGAGTCAAAAAGAAAGCGACCTATCTAGAATGTGGAATTTATTATGTAAAACATCAAACAAGGTCTCCAAAAATTTTAATTTAGATAACGGGTTTGGACAGATTATACTGACATCATGAGATTTCTCATTCACATAGGGAAGTTAGTAAAACAATGTGATGTGGTTTTGGTCAGTTAAAACAAAATAGTTGGATGACGCTACCGGCGCAATGTAACTCGTTGTAAACCCTTAGTGGCACCCCACTTTCTGTTTTACAGCTTGTAGCCAACTATGAATGTCTAGTGGGTCAATGTAGTTTTTATTTTGACGATTTGTGTATTAATTTTCACAACAAGGCAGATTTCAGTGTTACACATCTCGTACTGTGCCAATAAACTATCCAGATAATTGCAGGACTGCTTCCACACTTGGAGCGAAATATTTCAGCGCTGTGATGCAAAATTGGAGGCGCTGGCTATAATATTCCAGGTTTAATTGCTACACGAGCTGCAGACGCTACGCTTAGAATTCTAATTGCTTTTGCAAAATGTTTCTCACAGTTTGCTGAGGAATTCCATGCTGGTGGTTTTCACAGACGAGTTTTTATTGACTACGCAAGAACTTTTTTCCGTCGCTCTCTCCATTATTTCATTTGGTTCTCCTCGTCGACCAATACATTTATGTTTGCAAAGAAAACCGCCGTTCCTAAATTATCGCAGCGCTCAATGGCACCTTGACTAAGGCGTCATACTACGGATTAGGTAACCGTCTCACCGGAGGTTCGAGTCCTCCCTCGAAATTGGGTTTATGTGTTGTCAATGTAAGTTAGTTTAAGTAGTTTGTACAGCGAAACCGGTTATGAAATACAAATAACAATTTTTGCGATCTGGATTACTTTTAGTTTTAGGCCGCGGTGGCCGAGGGGACTAAGGCGCTCCAGTCACGGTCTGCACGGCCACTACGGTCGGGGGTTAGAATCCCCCCTCGGGCATGGATATTTGTGCCGTCCTAGTTCGTAAGTAGTTCATAAGTGGTTTGTTAAGTCCCATAGAGTATACAAACATTTGAACATTTTTTTTTTTTAGTTTTAATTATAACTATTGCAAAAAATGTTGAAATGTTTGTTAAGCTTATGAGACTTAAATGCGGGGTCATCAGTCCCTATACTTACAAAATACTTATAAACTACCTTACATTAAGGACAACAAAAACATCCATGACCGAGGGAGGATAAGAACCCCCGCCGGGGAACGGCGTCGCGCATCGGAGCATAGCGCCTCAATGCGCTCGGCCACTGAGCGAGCTGTTGTATATAGTAATAACTTGGTATGGGGCTCTTGCATAATCATAAAGGAAACTAATTGGTACACAATCAGCACCGGGAGACTTGTTAAGTGATTTAAGTTGCTTTGATACACCAAGGGTATAAACTTATAAATTACGTTCTTGATACGAATTCTAGAGTATTTGCTTCGTCTTCTTTCGTGTAAAAATAGCGGAAATCTATGTTGAGCAAATCTGGTTTATCAGAACTGTCATCAGTAACATCACCGTTATTATCACGTAGTGACGGTACTGTGATTTTCCGCTAGTATACATTACATACAACCATTATTTCTTAGGATTCTTTCCAAATTACGTTACAGGGTTACGTTGTGGAACTTAATTCGAGTTAAATCTCGAGTTTTTTTTAAAGACTGCCAGTCTTGAGGATTTTGTGTCCGTTTAAATTTGGCATGCTTTTTTCTTTGCTTTTGCAATAGTCAGACTCTTCTTTCGTAAATTTGTTGTCGATATTATTTCTTAGAACGTAAGCCACATCAGACCTACAGTATCATTGTTAGTTTCCAAAGACTGGAGTTTCTCATTCAGGAAAGCGTTAGTCGGATTTTTATCTGCTTTTTGAATAGATATATTTCTTGTTTATTTTTGGTAGATTTGGGAAAACCGATATCCATTTTCGCTACAACACTCCGTGTTCACTAATCCCTGTATCTGTTTTGATATCTTTTATTAGTTCAGGATTATTTGTTGCCAAGAGGTCAAGTATATTTTCACATTTACTAGTTCCTCCATTGGGTTCATGAACTAATTGCTTGAGATAATTTTCGGAGAATGCGTGGAGTACTACTTCGGACGATGTTTTATGCTTGCCTCCGGTGTTAAACATGTATTTTTGCCAAAATATCGAGGACAAGTTAAAATCGCCACCAATTAAAATTGTATGCTTGGGAAACGTTTTTAAAATTTGATCCAAGCTTTATTTGAACATTTCTGCAATCGAATCATCTGAGTCACGTGGTCGGTAAAAGGAGCCATTTATTAACTTACGCTTGTTGTGAGGTATACCCTCTACCCACACCAACTCACAGCGACTCACATCATTGGTACCGACATGAGGCACCACCTGCAGTTGGCTGCACTCCATAACCTTCATGGCATCCGGAAGCACCCGTTTCACAACTGGAATGACTCCACCCGGTATGCATTCGGAGTGCACGCTGGCCATCTTCCCCTCCTTGGCAGCTCTCTAAAAGGCTCCATTATCCGCATAAGGTTGGAGTTCCCAACTACGAGAAAAAAACCCCTCTGTGAAAGCCCGCACCTTACAGACTGCGTGGTGACTTCAAGATGAGAGGCACCATCTAGCTCAGGAACATTCTCCTGAACAGCGCCTCAAATCTGTTCGGAAAACGAACCGGAGAGGACTCACGATCGGTCCCCTGGAATTTCTTACGTCGCCTGCCTCATTCCAATCATTAAACTTTGATAAAATCCAGTATCTACAGTTTGAAACAGTAAACGTCATGACACCATTAATACGAGGGACGTCCTCAAAGTAAGCTCCGTTTCTATTTCTATCTGCGGCAGCCTTAAGATCGCAGTTCCGAGCATGCGCGGACTCAAGGAGAAGACATGCACATGCGTGGCATTTATGACGCAAGGAGAAGACATGTACTCCATTTTCAGTGCGTGTTATAGCGCTTCTGTATAATGTCATGCGTAATCGAAAATTCTGCAGCGTGTGAAATCAGATCAGTGATTCGTTCCTACATGCAAAGAAAGTGAAAGCAAATGTAATTCATCGGAAAATCTGCGAGATTTACGGACAAAATGCAATGAGTGATTTAATGGTAAGAAGATAGGTCAGATTGTTCAATGGAGGACCAATGTGACCAAACAACTCTTAAGCGAAATTCACTGCGACGTGCTTGACGATTCCTCTGTACAGCTCGGACCTCGCTCCTAACGACTTTTATCTCCTACTAGCTATAACTCCGGCGTTGCCCGGTTGTTTATTTATCCTACAATCTCATAGTCCACATGCTCTCCCTCCCTCTCTGCATCCACCTCTTTCTCTCCCATCTCTCTGTTATTTTCCTCCTTTCCTTCTCTCTCGAAAAAGTTCCCTGCAAGGTACCCTCTGTCATGTACCAAACAAACATTTATGTACCCATTGATCTTCCAATCGGTTTAAAGGTCATGTGTGTAAAAATTCATAAAGATTGGAGCAAAACTATGCATTGTGTAAAATTCCGTAAGTCAAGTATCCTACACCATGCACCGAACGAAATTTTATACAGACAGTGACATTCCTCTTGTTTTTAAGGTAGAGTGTGCAAAATTTCACGAATATCAAAACACAACTATAGATTTCTATGCAATGGAAACTCTGGGTCATATTGAAAAAACGCACTTTGTTGTTCTAAAATATTCCAGTTTTATTTTATACAACCCCTGTCTGAGAATAACAAAAACAACAAAAAAGGACCTCTGAAATCGGTCGAGTCGTTCTCAAGTTATGGGGGCGACCAAGGTATTTAAGGATCCATATTTATTTTGCAAAGCACCCTCTCCCATGAACCGCATAAAACGTAAGGTATACGGTTACCTTCCCCTTGTTTTGAAGGTCTAGCGTGCGAAATTTCGTGAACATCGGAATGAAGCTGAAGATTTCGTGAGTCTGTAGGAGAAGTATGCTCCGCCATGCACCTATCACAAAATACTTTCTTAGCTGACGTTTTCTACATAGAAACTACACCCCTGCCAAATTTAAGCTTCATAAGTGAAGTAGTTTTCGAGATTTCGTGTTGAGGCAGTCAGTGAGTGAGTTTCCTTTCGGTTTTATATACATAGAGATAATAAAACAGATTGCTTAATTTTGGATGCAAGGGAATTACGGGAGACTCGCAGAAAAAAATAAATAATATCATGCAAATCTGTAAAACTAACTTTATTTGATACAAAGTCATGCCTTATGCAACAGCTTTACATCATCTACAGCGAAACTATTTTGAGCGATAGACTTATTTTCGTTTCACCATTTTGTGTGTGTGTGTATGTGTATGTGTGTGTCTGTAGGAGGGTGGTCAGTTACAAAACGCTTCATCGAAATTACATGCAAACTTTGTTGCAAACTACTCCCAATTTCCAATAATTGACGCATAAATCTGGGTATTCTAACGCGGTGACCTCTTATTATTTATGACATCATATCTCCTGAGCTATGTGTCGTGCTCTTTTGTTTTTGGGCCACCAAGCTTCGTGGACGTACGGTGAACAGTTCACCAAAATTTCATTGCAGTCGAATGAATGGTTTACGAATTCATGGAGGACATACAGACAAATATTCATTTTTATCGATATAGATTACACCTAAAATCTGTCCTTCGTGGTCAACACTTCCACGATGATGGCGAGCTGAAAGAATACGTTACCACATGGTTGAAGACACAGGCGGCAAAATTTTATGAGAAAGGCATACAAAAACTTGTGCCACGCTATGTACAGTGTCTACAAAATTGCGGAAGCTATGTATTAAAGTAGATTAACGGTTTTAGATATTTGTAATTTTTTTTTCTTGTATCTGTAGACCTTTGGTTTATATAACCGAATAGAACTTAGTTTATGGAAATACCTGAGAAATATAGACATTGAACAGAAATCTGTAGCTAAGGTAGAACATTCAAAATTTTTTGGAGTCGCATTGATGAGGGATTGAATTGGAAGAAAAATGTCTTTGAAGGTTATAGGACTTAAATACCGAGTCATCAGTCCCAAAACTTACAAACTACTTATCAGTTACCTTATACTAAACACAGCACAAACATCCATGCCCTAGGGGGGGGGGGAATTCGAATCCACGACGGGGATTCGCCAGCATAGCGCCTCAATGCGCTCGGCCGCTCCGCCGCAGCCAATTGGAAGAAACACATTGAAGATCTGCTAAAACACATGATTTCAACTACTTATGCTATCAGAGTCATTTCAAAGTTTGGCGATATAGATTACCTTATTATGCCTCTTTTCACTTACTGCTTTCATATGGGATCATATTCTGCGGCTATTCAACATTGAGTAAAAGAAGTATTCATTGCACAATAACGTATAATCTAAATAATTGCTGGAGCCCACCTAAATCATTTTGCAGACATTTATCTTAGGATCTAGGGCTCTTCACAATAACTTCAAAAGAAAAAAAAGAAAAAAAAGAAAAAAAATCATATATTTGTATAGTCTATGGGACTTAACTACGGGGTCATCAGTCCCTAAACTTACAAACTACTTATGAACTACTTACGAACTAGGACGGCACAAATATCCATGCCCGAGGGGGGATTCGAACCCCCAACCGTAGCGGCCGTGCAGACCGTGACTGAAGCGCCTCAGTCCCCTCGGCCACAGCGGCCGGCACGTCAGTGAGTTCACAGGGCTTAGGGTGAGAGGGAAATGTCTAAAACTGTGCAAACATGAGAGCGCTCCTAGCGAGATCACGTTATGTAAAACACTGTCGCGTCGGCCAAACCTGGAAGAACACTGATTTTCTTTCAGTGGAACATTACAATTCCGTGGAAAACTAAAATATGTATCTAACTATACTAATAATAAATCTGTAAATGTAGGCCTGTCACTGTTCGCTTCAGTCTTAAAAAAATACTGAGCGAATTTTGATGCGGTTTTCTCAGGAAACATGAACGAATATTGTTTCAGGATATAGGAATGATTTCGTCAAAACAGAATCACGGAAAAAAGAGATATCTTGATTTTAATTATTTACAGTAACCGTCGTCTCTGTCTGTTCATCTATTAGAAACCACGTATCTCCAAAACTACTTTACGAATTCGTATTGAGTTTTCACAGTTACTCTGAGCGTACATCGGGGCAACATATAGACTTTGTTTCGTTAAAATTCGATCACGAAAAAAAGAATATCACTATTTAACGTCTTTATCTACAGGCATCACGTTTATCTCCAAAACTAATAGACGAATTTTCAGAGGTTTCTCACAGGTTACATAAACGCTTCATTTAACAAAATGGGATCAGAGAAAGTAAGGATATTACAAAAACACAAAAAAAGTACTGACATATTTTCATGCGGTTTTCACAGGAAACTTGAGATAAGATTGGAGGTATGATTTCATCAAAATCAGATCACGGAAGAAAGATATATCGTAAAGTTTTTTCAGTAACTGACGATTCATCTATTAGGAATCCCTAATCTGCTAAAATACTTCACGGATTGCATGGAGAAACCTACTTTCATAAAAGTGGGATGATGGAAAAATTTTTGGATAGCGTAGTACAGCAAACAAGGGTTACAGACGCCGTAGTTTAGCAAAGAACTAACAGAAGCCACTGCTGAATTATAAATATGGCGCAGTACAGCAAGGAAACGTATTTCTGTGACAGATTTGAGATTTTACCGACGCTATGTTATCTCCAAGAATACCAACAACCACTGAACATTGTGTTACTGATTTCGCTTTGTGTATTACATACTTAACGTCCTTTCATTTCCTTTTTTCGGCATGTTTCATTTATGTAATAAACTGACTGAGGTCTGGAACCCTAAAAAGCCATTATAAGCACATGCCCTTCTTCATCTACATTCGTACTCCGCTAGCCAACTGACGGTGTGTGGCGGAGGGTACCTTGAGTACAACTATCGATTCTCCTTCCTATTACAGTCTCGTACTTTTCGCGGAAAGAAAGATCGTCGGTATACCTCTGTATGGGCTGTAATCTCTCTGTTTTTATCCTCGTGATATCTTCGCGATATATATGTAGGAAGGAGGAATATACTGCTGACTCCTCGGGAAAGGTATGTTCTCAAAACTTCGACAAAATCCCGTACCGAGCTACACAGCATCTCTCTCACAAAGTCTTCCACTGGAGTTTATCGAGCGTCTCCGTAACGCTTTCACGAGTACTAAATGATCTGTAACAAAAGCGCGCTGCTCTACATTGGATCTTCTCTACCGTCTCTATTAACCCCACCTGGTAAATAAATGTTCAAATGTTTGTAGAGCTTGTGGGATTTAACTACGGGGTTATCAGTCCCTAAACTTACAAACTACTTACGGACTACCTAATACTAAGGACGGCACAAATATCCATGCCTGAGGGGGGATTCGAACCCCCGACCGTACTGGCCGCGCAGACCGTGACTGAAGCGCCTCAGTCCCCTCGGTCACCGCGGTCGGCTAACCCCACCTGGAACGGATCCCTTACCGGTGAGCATTATTCAAGCAGTGGGAGAACAAATGTATTGTAACCTAATTCCTATGTTTTCGGACTGCATTTCCGTAGGATTCTTCCAATGAATCTCAGTCTGGGATCTACTTTACCGACGATTAATTTTATATGGTCGAACCATTTTAAATCATTGCTAATGCGCGTTGCAAATCCTCCTCCATTTTAATACAATTTTCGATTGTTACAACCTGTCGATGTACTACAACATCATCTGCATAAAGCCTCACTGAATTTCCGATTTTATCCACAAGGTCGTTTATATATATTGTGAACAGCAACGGACTCACGACACTCCCCTGTGGCACACCTAACATCACTGTTATTTGGGAAGACTTCATTCCATTGAGAATGAGATGCTGCGTTCTGTTATCCAGGAAATCGTGAATCACACAAATGGTTTGATAACCATGTGCTCTTAGTTTGTTCATTAAACGAACCCGTGTCTATGGCCCTCTGAGTCTCGTGGACGAATAGCGCAAGCTGGGTTTCACACGATCGCCTTTTTCAAAACCCATGCTGATTCCTGCAGAGCAGATGTCTAGTCTCCAGAAATGTCATTATACTCAAACATAATACGTGCTCCAAAGTTCTACAACTGACTGCCGTTAGAGACATAGGCTTATAGTTCTGCACATCAGTTCGACGCCCCTTCTTGAAAAATGGAAATGACCTGCGCCAATTTCTAATCTTTTGGAACGCTACGCTCTTCTAGGGACCTACGGTACATCGCTGCAAGAATGGGGGAAAGTTCCTTGGCGTACTCTGTGCGAATTGGTATCCCATCAGGTGCAGTGGCCTTTCCTCTTTTGGGCGATTTTAATTGTTTTTCTATCCCTCTGTCGTTTATTTAGATACCTGCCGTTTCGTCATTGTGCGACAATCTTGAGAAGGAACTTATATCTAAGAATACCAAGAAACATTGAACACAGTGTTACTGATTTCGCTTTGTGTATTGCAAAATTAACGACATTTCTTTGCTTCTTTCGGCACGTCTCATTTCTTTTTAAAACTGACTGAAATCTGGAGTCCTAAGAAGACATTATACGCACAGGCCCTTCGTTAACAACCGTTGTGAAGCGTAGTTTACTAAGGTTTGGCAGAAGGGACTGAACGGAACCGTAGCTTGACCAGAATGTGAGATTACTGCCTAATAGAAATACCGGTAATCAATAGCATTTGATAATTAAACAGTATGAAGTTCACTGCAAACATTGACCATGCCAATGCACTAAATGTTACACAATTTTAATCTTATTAATTATGGTAGCAATGTATGTACACAGTTGGGTGACAACATTTATAGTTAGGCCATAGGTAGAAATTGCACGATTGTGATAAACAGTACAAAGGATGTTTATACTAATATAAAAACGTAAGAAAATATTTGTTTAATGTGTAGTGTAATTGTTTTGATTTTAAGTAAAGTTTTAGAAATGTATTGGCTGAGCTCTGTACGTTGGCAAATCGGTTAGAACAGTTCACATGCGGAAGTTGATGACGTAGGGGAAAAAACCCCGGCAGTTGAGCTTTTGGCACGCGCGCGAGGGCAGGAAGTGAGGACTCCAGAGCACGTGGTGTGGCTGGCCGGGTGGCGTCGCTCTGCATCAGTCGGCATGTGGATCTCGAGGTGGTGACTTGAGATTTGTCTGTGGCAATCGCCACGTGTGGTGCTCGTCGTAGACTGTACAAAGTTAAATCGAGTGCTACTGTGTGTTTGTGAATATTTAGCCGGTGGAACAAGGTGTGCATCGCATTGAATTAAAGTGACTGTGATTTGTTAATGTAACACGTGTCGTCGCATAGGCATGAACATAAACGGTGTTTGAGACAGCCACGTGGTGTGAAAACAATTCGCGACAAATATTCATTTTTGTCTGGGGGCTCACGAGCTATAACTTTATTTGGTAAATGTGTCGACGTACAGACGTATCAGCCACAGGGTTCAAATATTGTGAAATAAACAACATAAAGTGAACTTTCACGTGTTTTCAAAAATAGTAGTTAGTACACCCTTTTCTCTCATGAACTTGATTTTATTATGAATTTGTTTTGTTGATCATATGCAGGGAAGGAAAGCTGCGAATGTGTGATATCATCCCCTAGAAAACGAGTCAAACAGTCGCAATAACAGTTCCAGTGTTTTTGAATGTTTAGGAATTTGGTTCGCAGCTGGTGGTTGTGAGTTTTAGAAATTAATCTTTCCCTATTTTAAACTCTCACCCCGACATTTACCCTCGCATTTGGGGGCTCGTCCGGGATAAGTTCACGTTGGACTTGCTCGGACGGAGATATTAGGGTGTGTATAGGACAGTGAACAGTTACGAACAGTTGCAAGCAGATACGCAATCGCGTCGCGCGGTTAACGACGATTAGTGACGCAGAGTTCGGGCGCGGGCATCCGTAACCGGCGATCGACGGCGCATCGGACCGACAGCAGTGAGCGGTGGCGCGTGGGTTCAACGCACCCAATTTTCATCTTCTGCAACGGACGGCAGTGATCGTGGGGACTTTGCAAGTCGCCAACGGAGCGTCGGGGCCCAGCAGCTTCGATTCTACAAAGGATAAGGGATGCAGTGAAGACATATTCCAGCCACAGGTTCTACAACAGACGGCAGCGAGCGTTGGGGACGTCGCAGCTCGTTGCAGCAACTTCTGGATTAAGCAGCTGGCGCTATAAATTCTTGTGTGTTAATCAAGCTTTCTTGTGATACCGATAATGGATAGCGTTTTTAAAAAGTCGCCAAGCGACGTAGATTCATAGACTAGCATACCAGAAACTCCAGAGAGGGTAAATACTGGGGGAATGTTGTGGACACCGGAGATGTTAGCAGCCATGTTAGCCAGTTTTAGCTCAAATTTAGAATAAAAAATAGTATCAAAAATAGAAAAGTCAAACTCAAATTTAAAATCAGAAATAGAAAATTCAAACTCAAATTTAAAATCAGAAATAGAAAATTCAAACTCAAATTTAAAATCAGAAATAGGAACTGTAAAATCAGAATTAAAAGCAGACTTTAAGGCAGACATTGGGGCACTACAAAATTCAATGTGTGCATTAAAGGCAGAAATAATCACAGACATTGACAAAAAGATAGGAAGTCTAACAGAACGGTTTGATAATAGGGAAAAGGAGATACATGCCAGAATTGGTGCTATTGAGACTGAGGTAGGAGACAAGTTAGATGCTGTGAAACAAATATGTGATCACAGGATTGAGGGCACTATGCAGGCGTTGGCTGAGGTTGACAAGAGGATGGTGGCAGGTATTGAGGAAACAAAAACTTTGTTGTCAGGAAAATTAGAGAATACAGAATGTAACTTTAGGAAAAAGATAGAACAAGTAGTGACAGTAAACAATACTGAGATTGAGAAGGTGAATACTAGAATAAATAATCTAGAATTGGGTACTGCACCAGGAAACACTAATTGGTCCATGGTGCAGACACCTAATGGCAAAAAGTTTTCAGGGCTGGGAAATTATCATCCAGTAGATTTTTTGGCTGTATGCAAGGATCAATTTGTGCCTGGTACGTCAGACCAGTGTAAGGTGAAGTTAGCAAAGAGAATGCTTGACTGTTCTGCTCAAACTTGGGCAAATCAGTGTGCTAATAAATTTCTAACTTTTGAGGCGTTTGAAAAATTGTTTTTAAATAAGTATTGGGGGGAGGCCAAGCAAGCTAAGATATAAATTAAATTCTTGAACAGGCCAAACTATGTGAAAGGGAGACAGAGCATGAAGGAATTTTGTCAGGAGGAACTTGAGAAACTAGTGCATTTAGATACACCTTTGAGTCTTTTAGCAGTAATCTCCACTTTGTGTAGGAGGTTACCTGCAGATTTGCATTGGCAGTTAATTCACCATCCCACAGATTCAGCTGAGAATTTCAATGAATTTGTAGAAAAGATAGACCAGGGTTTAGTTATGGAACGACAGCTCAGGGGAACACAGCATGTGAACCACACCACACCCAGTAGAAATGTGGGTCATAACCAGGGAAACCACAATAGAGAGAGGAATTTAAATGAAAATTGGAGAGGTAACAATAACATAGGAGACAACTGGGATAATAGAAGCCAGAGGGAAAATGATAGGAGAAATCAAAGGCAGGAAGGTGGAAATAGGAATGGGGATAACAGTAGGAGAGAAAATCAGAGACAGAATCAGGGAAACTAAGATTTGTTCCAAATGAGGTCCGCTTTGGGACAAGGCGCTATTCTAATAACAGGACCAGAAGATGGGATAGCAGGGGATCAAATGACCATAATTACAGTAGGAATAGAGATGGGGAGAGAAGGGAGGAAAAACTATGTCACATGGACAGAGATAATGATAGGAAAGAGGAAGTAGGAGTTCACAAGGGCAAGGATAAAGAAAAGAGGGAAGAAAACATAAATAGAGTAAACAAGGAAAGGGAGAAAAGAGGAAAGTATGTGTCAAATGGATGCTGTTATAGGTAGTGAGGAAATTTTTGGGGATTGGTTTAGGCAACATGACAAAAGAAAGGCAAACAGGAGGAGGAATGATAGAAACAAGGACAATAAAGGAGAGTATAATGTGAGAAATTTATTTCATAATAACATTAAAGAAGATAAAAACAGTGTTGGGTTAGCCTTAGTTTTGGATAAGTCAGAGGCACAAGTGTTGACTGAATGTGAAAGTGAGAATGTAAATATTGATGGTACTGGAGCCAGCATAGATGGTGTTGAGTGTGTGAATGAGAATGAATGGAGTTCTGAATTAAAAAAAAAATTAAATGTGATCCAGTAAAAACATTAAATGGCACTGGGTCTAGTATGAATAATGAGAGAAGTGTGAATGTTTCTGAAGTAGGTGAAATTGTCAATGCTGATGTACACCCACCTGTAACTGATGATGTGTTGGGACAGGACATAGGTATTATTGAGAAGATAAAGTGGATTAGGAAGTGGGCACCAGATGATTGGCTATTACACAAATATGATTACTTGGACAGACTAGGCAAAAAATATAATAGGGACCAGACTTATTACAATGTGTTGAAACAGTTTGTGAATGGTGGCAATGAGTATGATCACTTAAGGGGAATTGGCATGTGTACCTTAGATCATGATGAGATAAGTGAGGTACATGAACTTATACAGGAGGGGTCAGGTGATAAGGAGAATAAGATACAATCCTCTGTCATTTATAATAGTGAACAATACACATGCATGGATGAAGATGGGTTGAATGTAGGTTGGATTAACAAAGAAGTGCATGACTATGGGACTGATGATTGGATCAGATTTTTAAAATATTTAAAGATTGTAGAACCAGGGGCATGGGAAAAAGAAAAGTGTGCATTTGCAAGAAAAATAGAAGTGTTAAATGCAGGGAACCCAGAATTTGAAGTAAACATTAAGGAGGAGCTGTTTATTCAAGATTTATTAGTCATAAAGGGACTTTGTTTAAATCTAATGTTAGGAAGTGGTTTCCTGTGCAAATATGAAGCTCAGTTGGAATATAAGGATAAAGTGCTAGAATTAAGTCTGGAGGGATGCATGAAGAGGGTGAAAGTCAAAAATTTTGTAAGTGATAAAGATTTAATGGCATGTTTACACAAGTAACTGCCATAAACCAGTGTAAATTATGAAATATGAGCTTCAATGCATTGTAGATAGTAGGTTAAGAATTTGTGTATATTTGTTCTGTGGTCTGTGTTAGTATCTACTTGTGTGTTTAGATTTAAGCATTGGGGTCAAGTTTACAAGTGTTCTTTGTAAATGTTTTTCTTTTGTTGTTTGTGTTAAAACATGTCCTTGTATCAGTTTTGCAGTTCAACAGTGGTACATGAGGTAAATATGTATGTATGTATGCCAACACTAAAGGATAGAGGACGTGGGAGTGTACTGTTTATGTGTGTGTATATGTGAGCAGGGCTGGATATGCGGTGTGAGTTGTGGGGTGACTCGGAGAATGAGAAAGTGGTGGACATTGATGCAGGCAGTGGGGTCTGTGGCTTAGATAAATTGTGATGAAAATGTCAGCTGACAGTGTTGCATATGTGGGTGTGACTGACCATATGGGTCAGAAGTGAGGAATGCATGTTTGTTGTGGCTGTTTTGGCTAAAGGTGGGTTGGATTGAGAAATGTTTTAATGAGAGAAAGTGTTTGCTCTTTAATGTCTGTCTCTTTGAGTGTTTGGTAGGTAACGTGACTAATAGGGAATGCTCTGTATTGTTATATTAAACTGATTCTGATAACACATTTTGGTTTCTTTAATGGTGTTCAACTGTTGACTGAACAATTTCTGCAACAACAGTTGACGAGAACTATATAAACTAAATTTGAAATTAGACTTTAACCTTAGATATTTTATTGTGGGGAATACTTGTGGAAACCACATGAGGCTGATGACAGGGATCCAAATTTAAATCTCACACCAGCAAAAAAAATTTTTTTTTTTGGTGCGAGGGGGTAGGATTTGTATTTATGCTTGTAGATGTCATTTTGATAGAAGAGTAAATTCTCTATGATAACATTCTTTTGGTAGCATTATTTGAGCTTTAAGATATATTTTTGACACAGGCAGGTTGTTGGTATTCTTTTTTTTTTTGATGGAATAATACTCCAAGTAGGCCACATATTCTCTTGTCTGTTTCATCTGAAGCTATGGCTGATGAGAGTGCAGGCATGGTGGTTTGGGTTAATATGATAATGACTAACACCAGCCACTTTCAGTTCTTAATTCTGTTGATTTACATGTTACTGTACATGTCTCAATGCTTAGTTTCAATTGCACCAAGTCTGGATGGCAGGGGGGGGGGTGGGATACAAATCCAACCGAATCCTGGTGTCCAGACAAACTTTTGTCTATGTTGACTCATGAGTGCCTTCTGCTTTTCCTGTTCCATGTAGGGTGCATATCACGTGTGTGAACAAGAACGCTTGATCCAGTGCCATGACTCTAAGCTGCAACAGCATGTTGATTGAAATGACGGAGACATAGGACCGTACACCATGGACCAGAGTTTCTGCAACGATGACTCTGGGGTTCTCAGTGTCAAAGTGGTGAGAGATTTCCTTTAAACAAGTGGAGTGTACACCGTCAAAAGTTTTTATAGTGATAATTCTAGTTTTTCCATGTAGGACAAGGTTCTCTAAAGACTAAAGTTTAATAATATTATACATTTGGTGCCAATTCTGTATATAAACAACAGGCACACTTAAATTTCATGGATGTAATTAGTTATAAGGATTCTTTTCTAAAAAAATATGCACACACTATAAGTGGTCTTAATGGTAAAAATATTGGGAAATTATCTCACTGCCCTGTTTATTTTTTATTTATCTATTTATTTATTTTTTTGCATTAGTTGAGGTCATAATTGGCATAGTGTTTGAGCCAATCCGATTCAATAATTTTGTAATTTAAAATTTTGCTCATTTGAATCTATTAATTTTGGAGCTACTTGCGCCATCCTGCACATGGTTTGGATGCCGCAAGTGGGGGTATTGTGAGATTACCGCCTAATAGAAATACCGGTTATCAATAGCATCTGATAATTAAACAGTATGAAGTACACTGCAAACATTGACCATGACAATGCACTAAATGTTACACAATTTTAATCTTATTAATTATGGTAGCAATGTATGTACACAGTTGGGTGACAACATTTATAGTTAGGCCATAGGTAGAAATACTCCACGTTGAGATTTGCTGTGTGCTTGTAGCTGACGGGAGGCCAGCGAGCAGGTCGACGTTGGTGGCTTGTTCCAACTTAGGATTTTACAGTTCGTTTCCAGTGAGGGGAGAGAGGGTCAATGGCGAGTGCCAGGCACAGTGCAGTGCACAAATATTGTAATACTACTGGCATTTGAAGTAATACGATGCAGTTAGGAACCTTTAAGGCCCTCATTACAAAATAGCCTGTTGATAAATAAACAATACATTAGCTGATATAGTCACATCTAACGTAATATGTTTAATTGGCAATGAAAAGTAATAAATTACCAACGAAGACAAGACAGTTACACAACTAGCATGGCAATGATTGTTTATAATAAAAATAATATATTAACTATTTCCCATTTTACTTTCAATTAATCTTTTGTATTGTTTCTTAAAGTATTCAGTTAAATCACTTATCTGTGGCATAAGAAATTGCACGATTGTGATAAACAGTACAAAGGATGTTTATACTAATATAAAAACGTAAGAAAATATTTGTTTAATGTGTAGTGTAATTGTTTTGATTTTAAGTAAAGTTTTAGAAATGTATTGGCTGAGCTCTGTACGTTGGCAAATCGGTTAGAACAGTTCACATGCGGAAGTTGATGACGTAGGGGAAAAAACCCCGACAGTTGAGCTTTTGGCGCGCGCGCGCGCGCGAGGGCAGGAAGTGAGGGCTCCAGAGCACGTGGTGTGGCTGGCCGGGTGGCGTTGCTCTGCATCAGTCGGCATGTGGATCTCGAGGTGGTGACTTGAGATTTGTCTGTGGCAATCGCCACGTGTGGTTGCTCGTCGTAGACTGTACCAAGTTAATTCGAGTGCTACTGTGTGAATATTTAGCCGGTGGAACAAGGTGTGCATCACATTGAATTAAAGTGACTGTGATTTGTTAATGTAACACGTGTCGTCACATAGGCATGAACATAAACGGTGTTTGAGACAGCCACGTGGTGTGAAAACAATTCGCGACAAATATTCATTTTTGTCTGGGGGCTCACGAGCTATAACTTTATTTGGTAAATGTGTCGACGTACAGACGTATCAGCCACAGGGTTCAAATATTGTGAAATAAACAACATAAAGTGAACTTTCACGTGTTTTCAAAAATAGTAGTTAGTACGGCCTTTTCTCTCATGAACTAGGTTTTATTATGAATTTGTTTTGTTGATCATATGCAGGGAAGGAAAGCTGCGAACGTGTGATATCATCCCCTAGAAAACGAGCCAAACAGTCGCAATAACAGTTCCAGTGTATTTGCATGTTTAGGAATTTGGTTCGCAGCTGGTGGTTGTGAGTTTTAGAAAATTAATCTTTCCCTATTTTAAACTCTCACCCCGACCTTCACCCTCGCAAGAAGCTCCATGGTGATGCAAACCGGCTCGTTGCATTCGGTGAAGCATGTAAGGTGCCAAAGGGATTGGCAGGGCTACCGTAGGTTGGGAAACACACGAACCCACACGATCCTCTAACACCCCTGGATTTCGTATTCCGAAGAGAGTTCTCGGTAGGACGAGTCGGGCGCCTTCCTTGTCGCTGGCCGTCAGCCTCGGTAAGCCACGCAACAAGTCCGTGCCTTCATCGCCAGTGCCGCTGCCGTGAGCTGCCTCGCTACAAGGCTGCTACTGGTCGCTACTGCACTTGGCTTTCAACACTGCGAGTTGGACAACGGCGCGTCCAGTGTGTTCACTAGTTCAGTGAAGCCCCGAAAAGATTATCGCCGTGAAAAAAAGAGTACACAAATAAAATGTCTTCTTAAACTATCATTATTCGATTCTTTCTTCTATCAGGTAATTTTATATGCACTTTCAATGTATTTTTATCATATGAGAAACATATTACGTGACGGAGACTCCACTTATATGAGTGGTAGCGCGGCCGCTTATTTAGGCAGCACCGTTACAATGCGCATGCGCGGCTGAGGTTCAAATTATCTAATTATCTTGTGAGCCGCATGGAGGCAGAATGTGGGCGCTCCCGTTGCACCCGGGGGGGGGGGGGGGCGGGTGGAGCGGGGGGGAGGCGCGAGAGGAAACGGCGCGTTTAACATTGGCGTTGGAGCTGGCAGAGACATCAGCTCCTGGCTACTCGAGCTCGAATTGAGCTACTGCAAAAAAAAAAAAAAAAAAAAAAAAAAAAAAAATGTTCAACTGTTTGTAAAGCTTATGGGACTTAACTACGGGGTCATCAGTCCCTAAACTTACAAACTACTTATGAACTACTTACGAACTAGGACGTCACAAATATCCATGCCCGAGGGGGGGATTCGAACCCCCGACCGTAGTGGCCGTGCAGACCGTGACTGAAGCGCCTCAGTCCCCGCGGCCACCGCGGCCGGCTGAGCTACTGCGCACGTCGCCTTGCGCATAGGCAAATCCTTCATGAAGGCAACATTCGCCCTTCATATTTGTTTTTGGCTCATTGAAGATTGATCTAAAACACGTTATATTTTATAGTTTCCAAATGATAAGCCAAGATCGCAAACTACCAATTTATTAAGTGACGACCTGTTTCGGTGCACTGTGTCACCATATATATAGTCTGGTCATCTTGTTAAAAATTAGATATAAAATAAGAAGTGCAACATTGCACTTAGTCACTATATAAAAAAAATACTTAAGTTATAAACATGACAGCTTGTAAATGTCTAGTGCAATGTTGCACTTCTTATTTTATATCCAATTTTTTAAGAAGATGATCAGACTGTAATATATATTTATGACCAGATGATGGTGACACAGTGTACCGAAACCGGTCGTCACTTAATAAATTGTTAGTTTGAGATCTTGGCTTATCATTTGGAAACTATAAAACGAATTGATCGCCTCCAGACCAGACGATGTCAGGTAATCTTCACGTTATATTTGGTAAATACTTATTAACGACGCATCAGCTGTAACGGCCTGCAAAAGATCCGATCCTGAATACTCATGAAGTCACTGATCTCTACCTAGTAATAATAACTGTGTGGTTAGCGATATCGCTATGTGCTGTCGCAAGTAGTGTGTTAGAAACCAACTACGAGCAATTTTTGTAAACACAATCTTCTTTCTAACAGAAATGGAAACAACAATGACTTTTGTATTGTTACTTGCCACATATACTTTGGAAGTGTTTGCAAATGTGTTTAGCTTTTCATGGTAAACTTCGTTGTAACAAATATTTGTTTTAAAATATGTGGGGGAGAGCAGCCTTTGCGCTTGCGTAAGGTTAGGAGGGGGCTGCTGCTTACAGTGTCACGTGACTCGGAGGTAGCTTGCTTCTTCATCGTAACAGATTAATTTCATTACAGTTACTTAACAGTGTAATCAGCTGGTGGAAGCTGACCTCGGGGAAGATCAGTTTGGATTCAGGAGGAACGTAGGAATCCGGGAGGCAATACTCACTGCTTATCTTAGAAGATAGATTAAGGAAGGGCAAAACTACATTTTTAGCTTTTGTAGATTTGGAGAAAGCCTTTGACAATGTTGACTGGAATACACTCTTTCAAATTCTGAAGTCAGCAGGGGTGAAATACAGGGAAAGGAGAGTTATTTACAACTTCTACAAACGCCAGACCGCAGTTATTAGACTCGAAGGGCATGAAAGGGAAGCATCAGTAAGATAGGGTTGTAGCCTTTCTCCGATGCTATTCAATTTGTACATCGAGCAGGCGGTGAAGGAAAGCAAGGAAAAATTTGGAATAGGGATTAAAGTTCAGGGGGAAGAAATAAAAACATTGCGTTTTGCTGATGACATTGTAATTCTGTCAGAGACAGCAAAGGACCTAGAAGAGCAGTTGAATGGATTGGACAGTGTTTTGTAGAGAGCGTATAAAATGAACATTAACAAGAGCAAACCAAAAATAATGGGATGCGGTCTTAGAAAAGCAGGCGATGCTGAAAGAATTAGATTAGGTAACGGAACAATGAAGGTGGTAGATGAGTTTTGTTACTTGGGTAGTAAAATAACATGCGATGGTCGCAGTACAGAGGATATAAAATGCAGAATGGCAATGGTAAGAAAAGCATTTTTGAAAAAGAGAAATTTGCTAACATCGAATATTAATTTAAGTGTAAGGAAGTCTTTTCTGAAGGCATTTGTGTGGAGTGTTGCCTTGTATGGGAGTGAAACATGGACGATAAGCAGTGCGGGCAGGAAGAGGATAGAGGCTTTTGAAATGTGGTGCTACAGAAGAATGCTGAAGATTAGGTGGGTAGATCGCATAACTAATGAAGAGCTACTTAACAGAATTGGCGAGAAAAAGAATTTTTGGCATACCCTGACTAAAAGAAGAGATCGCTTGGTGGGACACATTCTTACACATAGAGGAACCGTAAATTTAGCATTGGAGGGAAGTGTGTGGGGTAAAAATCGCAGAGGGAGACCAAGAGACGCGTACACTAAACAGATTCAAGTGGATGTGGGTTGTCGTTCCTATGAGGAGATGAAAAGGCTTGCTCAGGATAGAGTAGGGTGGAGAGCTGCATCAAACCAGTCTCCGGACTGAAGACCATAACAACAACAACAACAACAACAGTGTAACCAGTTACTTACTGTGTTTTAGTGCTCATGTGCATATTCATATGATCTTGGTGTTCATTATCAAAGAAAAATGAACAACGTTCATTATCTTCTAGAAACAAATTACTAGCTTTTAAGCATGGAAAAGAAGTAGTAAAGAAGCTTCAAAGCCGACGCCTCAGTTCGAGTTGAAGCAGTCAGAAACAAACCGAGGCAAGAAATTCTGCAGATCTTGTAACGAAGATAAAGGGAGAGGGGAAGGAGAAACGGGGGCGCTCTCCCAAGGCGCAGAGGTGCGCCAAATTGTCTCTTTGGATACCGAAACATAGACGTTCTGACCCGCTGAGCGGGAGGGGAGGAGGATGGAGTGGTGGAGAGGGGAAGTGGCACCACTATCAAGATCCGGCAATCAGAGTAGTGAACGCCAGTAATCTGAAGCTCCAGCAGCCACTGGGGTAGCAGTAATATTCCTTGATTCCTTTGAATACTTACCCCTATCCTAAATTGTGGTACTGGGCTGTCAGATCCACTGAGGTTTATAAGTCTCCTGATAATAGTGTACCTGCCGAGTCCCAAAATCTACAACTCTAGGAGGTGTCTAGTGGCAGAATTTGGCGCTGATTCATGTCATCCCCTAACTTCACCGGAAGTCTGTCTCCTGCATTTCCTCCTATCCGTTTGGAAACCGCAGACTGACCAACCCTTCTCATCATTTTCGACGTCAGGACACGGCACAGCTTTATGATGTACCTTATAGTCAAAATTCGTTGGTCAGATCGAAATTCTTATTCCATTCTTATTACCAGTATGTAATTTATTCATCTATGGATTCAGACAGTGGCGGGCGGTGGTACCTGAAGCTGTTGCGCCAAAGTTTCAATGTTACATTTTTATACGAGATTCTCAAAAAGGAAGAATATTCACGATGTGAGCGCTTGGCCTTGTTACATTTGTCTTGATATAAATATCACTATAATTCTTGGTGTATTGAGGTCACAAAATTAAATCTTTGCAAATCCAATTTACGATCCTGTGATAAGTTAGTGATCAGTGACAGAAAATATCTGTGGCAGAGTACATGTTACAATTTATCAACAACCATTAAGTAATGAGCTACATTACCAGATAAAATGTAATTGTTAATAAAAATAAACCTTCCTTAGGTTGTTTCGCCAAGCTCGCTGGTAAAATATATTTATTTTCACTGACCGGTTTCAATTATGTAAATCATCATCATCAGAATATTTCACAAGGTCTTAGGAGCATATTTCAGATAAAAAATATTTAGTCGACATACGAAATGAATAAACAAGCATGGTCAACGCCACCAAAATGGATCGTCATATTCGATTAAAGGGTAAAATGCGACTGAAACCGGTCAAATCAGCGATTTTCTCATAACAACCTAAATAATGTGTACTTTTATTAACATTTAAACACATCACTCTCCTCCATTGGCGTAAAATGCCAGGTAACCACAACACAATGTCACTGATTCGTCATATTAAAAAACTGGAAATAAAACATATTTTATTCTATACCTTATATGTATGCTTATTGTTACGTCATCTCTACTGAAAATTTGCCCTCCTATTTGTTATCCAAGCAAATTTATTAGTCGTGTCCTAACTATAGTTGCAATTTCCATCTCCAGTGGAAAGCATCGCTGACAACTTTCCCGGAGCATAGAGTTACAGACGAATGATTTTTATTCATTTCTGAATTGCAAACCGCTTTCTCCTTCTGCTGACGTCATGGGAATTACGAAAATCATCTTCAACAATTTTGAGCACTCACCGAACACTTCCCTTGCTGATTATTGAAAACTCTGGTAGGCTAACAGCACCAGATAATGATCTAAATTGGTAGGTAATTCGTGTATGAAACAAATTTATTGCGACTGCTGTTGAAATGTCAGTATTGTGTGACACAGTGACATACCGGACAAAAAAGCATGCTACGAGAAATCCCCTGTAGAGAGCTGCAATTTAGTGCAGCGCTGGGAACTGCTTCTGCCCAGGGAGCTTTCAGGCGGTCTGAAACCCCCTGTGACGTCACTGGCGCGCCTGTTACGAGGTGTCACAGTCAGGCGTGGACTCGCCGCTGCCGCAGGTAAAATGTCCGAGCTGTCCGCCAGGTAGATGCAGCAGGAGTGCAAATCCCCCGTGCCGGCAGCATTTTTCTGTGCGGTTCTGGGCAACGGGCCGTTGTACGACCAAAAGTAGTTGAATATATTTAATGGTACAGGTTGGGCTTCTTAAACCAGGAAGAATATAAGAAAAAAACTGGCGTACGTAGTTTTAAAAACTGGGAGTTGTATTACAATGCAGCAATACCACGCACCGGCACTGGATTCAGATTAAGACATGCGTTACTACCTTAACCCTTTCGGACCCACTGGCTACAAATGTGTACATAACTTCTACGGTGTCTGAGACGGTTCAGAAGCATTTTTTCTCAATGGAAAGAACACGTATACGACACCTGAGAGTTCAATCATTTCATCATGCACAATTACTGCCACCTGCCAAAGATCACTGTAAAAATATTAAGAAGCCAGTGTTCCACTGTGCAGCAGTTTGCGAATTTCGAAGAACACGGTAATTGAGGGTTACTTGTATTCCACTGTATGACTGAATGTTGTAGTTGTTATTTTGCGATGTAGTTATTGAACGATTAGTTTACAAAATGTACAAATGTTTGTAAATCTATCGGACCAAACTGCGTGGTCATCAGTCCGTAGCTTACAAACTACTTAAACCTAGGTAAACTAACCTAAGGACAAACACACACACACCCATGCCCTAGGGAGGACTCGAACCTCCACGGCGAGCAACCGCGCGCTCCGCAGCGAGTCGCTTTAGACCGCTCGGCTACTCCGCCGCGGCCGATCAGTTTATTTAGTACAACAGTTGGCATGACAAAATTAATTAACTTATCCTTAAAAAAAAACTTGTTTTTCAGTATATGCAGTATTGTAGTATGAAAATGGGTGCATATTATTGCATAAATCTTGCTTCTAAAATCATTGAAAATTTAGCTTAAGAATATTACAGCATTAAAAATAATTTCTTTGATAGAGAATAAAATCAGGTCTCAAAGGGATAAAATAAAATGTTTATTGACCTTATGGGACGTAACTGCGGGATCATCAGTCCCTAAACTTACAAACTACTTATGAACTAACTTATACTAAGGACGGCACAAACATTAATGCCCAAGTAAGGATTCATGGCCTCGCGTCTCGGAGCATAGTGCCGCAATGCGCTCAGCCACTCCGCCGTGGCTCGTTGCTATTCCATTTCTTTAAGGAAACTACGGGAATTTTATGATATGTATGATTCATTTTTGTTCCTGTTGTTAAACTTTGTGGAATAGTACTCCAAGTAAGGAGAAACGTGATCTTGCTACTTCCGATTCTACTCGTTTATGCATATCATATTATAAAAATTCGTGTTTGTGTGTGCTACTGCTCCAATTTAAAACAAACTTGATACACATTTAGCTTAATTGGGCGAAGACTTATTTATAACAAATTTAGGCCCTCAGTACTATTCTTCATACTCGTATCCACTTGATCAAATATGTACCGTGCCCACAACCATTAAATCGTGCCTGATTAAAATATCCTGTTGTATTGTGCCAATACCACAAGAACTCCGGCCAACAATGTCTGTCCGATTAAGAAACGCCAACGACACATAGTTCGTGAGATATGACGTCACAGACAAAACAAATCGCGATAAACAGCAACATCATTCTCCAAGCTCCAACTAAAATTATGGCCCGATTTCAATGTAACTTGGCACAAATATTCTTTTTCGTGAGGAATAAATCTCTATGGGGATAAAAGAAGGACAGTTCAGGAGATATGACGTCATAAACAATGATAATGTCCCAACATAGAATGCGTCAATTATGTGATTACTATTAATCCACTATTTGAGAATGAGAGCACTTAGCTATTTGCAATAAACTTCAAAAATGATTTCACATGTGCCTTGACTTTCGACGTGCATACATACAGAAGATATTGATTTTGAATCACACAAGTTCAATTATTCATATCTTTTTTAAGCTTAAGGGACTTGTAAATCAATTCTAGAAAGTAATATAGACAATCAGTATGTCTTTCTATGAATTATTGCAGTCCGCCTTAGCTGTTTTATACGCCTTTATTGCGTTACTATCGGTTTCGTACCGTTAAAGGTACATCTTCAGGTATCTTTTAATTTACATGGGGTGGTTTGGCTTATTGCATGTCCCAACGTTCATGATAGTTTGCCGGGTTTTATGGAGGTTTTCTTCAAAGATGTTAATTAATTTTACAAGGGACTCTCTTCAGTAAACGTCTATGTGGGCAACGGTTGCATATACCAAGTTTACTGCTTAAAATTTTAAAGTTGAACGTAGCGGTGGGTTTAGTATCCCCTGAATCTAAAGTAAAACGAATTGTACCAATGGTTTGCGTCATATGCTATTAAAATATTTGACAAAACCAGAAGCTTTTTGGAGTCGTGGTCCTTGTTATGATTCTCAAAATTAGAAAGTTCTTAGGAACCGAGAAGTGCACGTTACGACTTAAAAGTTTTTGTTGTCATTCAAACTATGAAAATTATTCATGTGCACTGATAGTATATTATATGTTCAGAAATGCAATACTTCTGAGCACGTATTGTCGTCGTTCAAGACGTCGTTGTGGAAAGCCCCCAGTACTCGTCATAATGGGTCATCAGTTCCTAAACTTACAAACTACTTACGAACTAGATTGTACGAGGAACGGCCTCGCACTTCGTAGCGTAGCGCCTCAATGCACAACTGCCAGCTCATGATTACCATGTAGTGTGAAATGCTTTAGGCTCTTGGATTGTACAAATGTTTTAGAATGCTTTATACTCTTGGATTGTACAAACAGTCACTATTTATTGGAATTGTAGGTCCTCTTGGCTTATGTACAGTGTTTGATATGCCACATTATAACCTTCCATCTGTAGTTCTAAGTGTGGATGATAATTAAAAAAAAAACTTATGTACTAGATTGAAAACAGCACACAGATTGCACTTTTATTACTATACCAACCATGATGTTTTTAATTTTTTTTATTAATTTCTAAAATTTCAACGAGGTTGTCGAAACTAGTCACAATAAATAATTTGTAAATACGCGATCTAGGGTGTCTTCCATGTGAAGCATTATTCACATGATTACAAACCTTTGACTAACTCCTTCATGCTAATAACCCCAGCAAAATTATGAAAGGAAAAAAAATGTTGATTGCTTACTCCATTTCTGCTCTTCATGCCATAAAAGTGCGACATTCGATATAAAGTTTTCAATTTCTTACTTCTGCAATGCTAACTGTAGAAGGGAGACATTTAACAACAAGTGGATTATAACAGAACTCTCCTGTCTGGAGCGTTGTCGACTACCGAGACGTCCTCGAACCTTCTCAGTTTTTGTGATTTGGATCGTCATTGCGCACCGATAGAACTTCGACTGTCGCCTGCCTCCGGACTTTGACTGTAGCCTTTTGTCTTTACGAATGCCATATTGAAGAGCAATTTACGTTTCCTTTGCGCTCTCTCCAGTTTCTAAACAACAAAGTATTTATGTGCCAACAGTTACAGGACCATGTAAGCATGAACATTTAGTTTGTAAAATAACTTTTCTGTTCCATGATGTCACAAGTTTTTCATCAATCAGGCGAACACTGTTTTTCTTAGCGCCTGTGAGGGAGGCTGCCTGTAGCACAGGAGTGTAAGTTGTAATGCCGCGATTTAGGAGCAGTCCGGTTGACGGGCAGAACATATTCTACAAACGGGACATACAGGCCCTGTGCTGTCACACCAAGTCACACTACAGGTCTTACTACTTCCATCGATCCATCGCGAGTTTCCGGTGGAGAGTTAGTTCTAGTTTCCTACTAGTTTCCTGGGTGCAAATAGAAATATAGATGAGCTTTCGATAAAGCGTGGCACACTTGTGGGTTCCTTTTCATTCCCATGACGGTTTCGTTTGTAACTTCCGGACGGAACCCTGAATTCACCGTGAATAGCGAACAACGCAACTAGTGTGACTTAGAAGTTCGTTGCGAACCCAATAGTTCTCGTGAGCCCCAGATCAAGATATTTCACGTCATCAAAAATTATATATAAGAAAAATCTCTATCATGCATTAGGTTTTATTTTGTTACGCTTGTACTACAAATAATATTCGCAACACATTCCGCGAACGGTTTCCTAATAATGATATTCTTGACACAATATTTCAGCGGAACAATTATTGACGAGTCATTACATTCGGCTTACGCACCTGATGATGTCAGGTAGTTCGTATGCTGAAATATTATGTCAATATGACGTTACCCAGCTGCTTACCCGGGAAGGATATCACCAATTATTACGCTGGGAAAATTTACGCAACCAGTTGCCTAATATTCCACAAAACACATCTAGAAAATGAATGTAGAACTTATTGTACTGAGACGTGACGTCATAGGTCTTGAGCTGAATGGAAACGAAACTAAAGGCCGAAAATCACTACAGATATGGGTGAAACGGACCAAAGGTAATGGACAAAGAAGCAAGAAGATGGAGGGTGCTTAGTCTACTTGAACTATAATACATAAGACTGCTAAATTTCTCCTAAATTTTTGTTTTAATAGTAGAATCATCACTATGAAATAAAGTTTTCTTTGGCTAGTGTATGCGTATTGAAACTGGTAGCTGATGCTTCAAAATTTACTATACACAATCCGAATTCTATAGACTTGCTTTTGAGGTAAACTACCGTCTGCAGAATTTTTTCTACGATTTCTATAGGACTGTAAAGAACTCCGATATTACTTGCTGATCTCAGGGGGCTTCGTAAGCTATTGCAATGTCTAGGTATAACTCCGCAAGGAACTTGTTTTTTGGATAGTTTCCACCCAGTAATTTAGTCCCCGTTTCTTTTGTGGTAACAATAGTATTTCAGTTAGAAACCATAAGGAAAAGTAATGCAAATAGTGACTGAAACGTCGGGCAATTTTGTAAGCAGACAACGTGGTGACTAACCCTAAAGAATTTATTGACAGTGACATCAGGCGCGATATCTTACACTTTCAGTAAGAGTCTCTGCTTTTTCTTAAATTCTAGACAGTAGCTTCCTGTGAAGTAGTTAGTTTGAAGGAAAATAAATAGCTTTTCACGGATCAACTGAGTTCTGTTGTCGCGATATATGGAATTTGAATATATTTTACAGCAAAAAAATGAACGAATAAAATCTTCTCCAGCAGTGTCAGATTGTTAACAAAGCACTCCTTGGCCACTGTAAGATCGTAAATGATTGCTGCATCGTCGTCGTCTTGTCGTTAAATAGCCGCGCTTCTGCCTGTGACGTCACTGCTGAAATATAAATTAATGTTTACGTTCTGAGTCAATTGCGTCTGCTTTTGGCTGCTACAAGGCCAACGAGAAAGACAGGCTGTGGCGGGTACGTCACGACACGTCATCACAAAAAGCTTGAGACAACGCCACCGCTAAACGCTGGAGCACAGCCCACTATCTCATAGCGGCCAGCCTGTCAGCTAGCGTTCATGTTGTCTCAAGCTTTCTATGATGACGTGTCGTGACGTACACGCCACGGCATGTCTTTCTCGTTGGCCTTTTGGCGGCTGCCTGTGACGTCACTGAGGCTCGTTTCTTCGTCCCGTGTCCACCGCGTTATCTTCAACCTTGCTATGGCCGGGTCCCAAGATGTGCTGAGCTACAAGCCGACGTCCTTGTTAATGGCGATTCAGATATTTTAATACAATTACTTCCTTCATAACACTATCTCAATATCCCTTCGTTTCAGAAATGAGAGGCGCTTCGTCGATTCGAAATCGATGTCGACTGTCTAAAGAATGTTATGTCACGGCTGATTTTTTTTTTGGTAGGGAAGACGTAAACATCTTTTTGTGTTCTGTAAGGAGTTGTTCTGCAGTTTGTCTAATTTGATAGCAGGCACACTCACTTGGTATCTAATACATCATCTATCGTATATTTTTCTGGGGGCTCGAACACAGAAGGGAAGTTGTATCTCTTCAATAGCCAGCTAATCTTTCCCGACACTGTTGCACAGAAGGGCTAAAAGCGAGATTTCTCTTCTTCCGGCGTACTTTTCCTGCTTTTATCGCCAGAAATAGCTTGTTGTATCTGATGGTTACTGTAGCCATTTTCCCTGAAGGCTCTTCGGTGATATTTTAGCTTTCGGTGTCTGAAACCGAGTGGTCTTCTTATAGACACTGCGACTAAGGTGAACATTGGTTTTCCGGCAGACGAGGACATCGAGGAAGGGCAAAAACGGTCTTTTCCACCTCCATCCTGAATTTAATGTGGTCACGAACACAGTGCATAAGCCTAAAATTCTCCCAGTTTCTCACGTCAATGAGGCCAGATGACAAATGTATGATCGACGTAGCGGTAAAAACAATTTGGCTGGTGGAGCAGTATTCAAAGCTGTCTTATAAAATTTCTTTTTAAAGAGGTTTGCTATGGATGGAGCTAACGGACTTCCTAGCGCCAAGCCGTCTGTCTGTCTATTCGAACCGCGTCGCATGGAGCATGAAAGATATTTTCGATGACGCTGCAGCATCGATAGGAGAGTCGACCACTTGACAATGGTTGATGAGATCTCGTGGACAGTAAACCCCTGATGCGGCTTGCAACCCGAAAAAGTTTTATTAATGGATTACGCCGCGAAGATATACATTTACATGCAACTTCATTAGTTCCCATTCATACAGAAGAATTTAAAATTAGGAGCAGTCTGATGGAATATAATTAAAATGCGCTCAACCACGGAATGGGAGGATTCGCTTTTATTTAATGATCAATAAATACGGCATTAGCTGTATTCGTTCATTCTTTGGACGAAATTATGGAAACCGCTAGATGCTTGAATCTAAGTGTAGATAGTAGCAAACCCGTGCACTGTCCAACACCAGGTGGTCTTGGAGTTAAGTGCTCAATAGAAGAGTCACCAGTTCGAAACCCGGTCGGACCTCGGATTTTTTCAGTCTGCTCTTTAACCCATGATTTACCTCTCAACAATATGCGAAGTCGCCTGAATGGTTTCGGATTCCACGTTAAGCTTTAGCTCCCCTTTCTAAGGTGGATAACTGGGGTAGGCTGGCGACACTCAAGTCGCCGAAGTGGCGTCCAATTGAAACACTTGCACCAGTCCAATGAGCCACACCAAATTACTTTTATTACTACGTTGCAAGTGTCAGTTTTGGTCACATCAGCTTTATCTGTAGATGTCAGTGCTATATGACGGAAAAGAAAGGAAGGGAGGTGGATCAGAGTTTAACGGATCGACGATACCCGATCGTTGGAGACGGAACTTATGTTGGGAGTGTAAGGATGGACCGTGACACTTCATAGATACCCTCCCGGAATTTTTCTGTAATAATTTAGAGAAATCACGGAAACCCAATTCCGTATGGCCGCAGGTGCATCTGAACAACCGTCCTCCAGAATACGTAGCCTGTGTGTTACCAAAGCGCCATCTCACTCTACATCTACATCCATACTCCGCAAGCCACTTGGAGGTGTGTGACGGTGGGTACCTTGAGTACCACCATCCGTTCTCCCTCCTATTCCAGTCCCGTATTGTTCACGAAAAGAAAGATGGTCGGTATGCCTCTGTGTGGGCTTTAAACCCTCGTTTTATCTTCATGATCTCTACGCGAGATATACGTAGGAGGGAGCAATATACGGCTAGACTCCTCGATAAAGGTATATTCTCGAAACTTCGACAAAAGCCCGTACCGAACGACAGAGCGTCTCTCCTGCAGAGTTTATCGATCATCTCCGTAACGCTTTCACGATTACCAAATGATCCTGTAACCAAGCGCGCTGCTCTCCGTTGGATCTTTTCTACTTCCTCTATCAACTCCAACTGGTACGGATCCCACACCAGTGAGCAATATTCAAGCTGTCGGAGAACAAGTGTACTGTAACCTACTTCCTTTGTTTTCGAACTGCATTTCTTTAGGATTCTTCCAATGAATCTAAGTCTGCCATCTGCTTTACCGACGATTGATTTTATATGGTTGTTCCATTTTGAATCACTCCTAATGCGTACTCCCAGATAATTTATGGAATTAACTTCTTCCAGTTGCTGATCCGCTATAGTGTAGCTAAATGATACAGGATCTTTCTTTCTATGTATGCGCAGGACATTACACTTGTCTACATTGAGATTCAATTGCCATTCCCTGCACCATCCGTCAATTCGATACAGATCCTCCTGCATTTCAATACAATTTTCCATTGTTATAACCTATCTATATACTACAGCGTTATCTGCAAAAAGCCCCAGTGACCTCCCGATGTTATACGCCAGGTCATTTATATACATCGTGAACAGAAACGGACCCACGACACTCCCCTGTGGCATACCTGACATCACTCTTACTTCGGAAGACTTCTCTCCATTGAGAATGATATGCTGCTTTCTGTTATCAAGGAACTCCTCAATCCAATCACACAATTGGTCTGATAAACCACATTAGACCATATGCTCTTACTTTGTTCATTAAACGTCTATGGGGTACTGTTTCAAACGCTGCGGTGGTCATGTTGGAGTTAACTGAATTTGAACGTGAGCTAATTGTTGGTGCTCGTGTACAGAGTACTCCTTTAACAAAGGTAACCGGAGTGTTTGATATTTCGAGTGTACTGACTGGTGTACTGACACTCTCTCCCGTTCTGCAATGTAAAGCAAATTTCAGCTCCTCTTCTTTGTACGTTATCCATATCCCCTTTGGTACGGATTCCCTACCGCGCAGCAGTATTCCGGTTTAGAACGAAGAAGCGCATTGCATGCTGTCTCTATATAGAAGGTTTTGCACATTTCTACGTGCTCTGTTAACAAAGAGCAATATTTAGTACGGTTTCATACGTGATCTTACCAGTTAAATTTGATAGTAATTGTAATCTCAAGATACTTAGTTTGAATTGAAAGCCTTTAGACTTGTGCTGTAGGTCACGTAACTAAAATTGAACAATTTCTTTTAGTAATCATGTGGATGAACTCGCAATTTTCTTTGTTTGGAGTAAATTTCCACTGTTCGCAACATACAGATAACTTGTAATACTCATTTGGCAGTTAATAATTATCTTCTGTTGCCTTTACTCTCTGCTATCATCTACAAACAACCTAAGAAGACTGCTTACATTACATTCTAGGTTTTACATATAGAGCCCCTACGACATTTCCTTGAGATCACTTATTACTCGAAGATTCATCATTTATTACTAAGTACTGTAGCCTTTATGACAGCTCGCATGAGTGACACGGTGTTGCATAGACACGTAATCAATTGAAAAGTCGCTTGCTAGTAGCGGCATCGTAAGCTGTTCTGAATCTAGAAATATGAAATCGATTTGAGATGTCCTGTCGGTAGCGCTCATTCTCCGTGTATTGCGTTCTAGAGGGACAACATTTTCTCATTCCGTTTTGTTAATATCTAAAGAGATGATTTTACGGAGATTTCTTATGGTCGACTACAGTAGGCTAATATGCTCCAGAATCCTAGTACAAATCGATGTCAATGATTAGGATTTGTCAACAATGTTTGGTTGTGTGGCCATATTCCGCAGCCGCTGTTAAATTTGATTATAAAAGGTAATTTGTCTTATGCAGACTGCAATTAAACATTTATTTTACACCAGACGCGTTTCGCTTTTTTATTTTTATTTTAAAAGCATTTTCTGTGGTCTGTAAATGATACAAAGGTTTGTAGAGTTTGTTGTTGATAAAATAGATTAAAAACAATTTTTTAAAAAACATTTTGTACGTTAGGCCAAAGTGTTTTTAACTTAATATTCGGTCTACTTACGGTGTTGATGTCTCTTCTTTACATGTTACTACTGTTTCTCCGTCTTGTTGGCTGAAGTTCGTTTCTTCCTGGCGTGTGTTTTTCGGCTGTGTACAGCACTTTTCTTGTGTCTTTGTTTCGTTTCTTCCGTTTCATCCCAGCACATCACATCACTTCACTTTTTGAAATGTATACAGACTAATTATCACCTGTTATAAGTGGAATTGTAATTTGTATACATTTCAAAAAGTGATGTGATGTGCTGGAATGAAACTGAAGAAACGAAACAAAGACACACGAAAAGTGCTGTACACAGCCGACAAACACACGCCAGGAAGAAACGAACTCCAGCCAACAAGACGGAGAAACAGTAGTGACATGAAAAGAAGAGACATCAACACCGTGAGTAGACCGAATATTAAGTTAAAAACACTTTGGCCTAACGTGCAAGATGTTTTTTAAAAACTGTTTTTAATCTATTTATTGAAAACAAACTGTACAAACCTTTGTATCATTTACAGACCACAGAAGATGCTTTTAAAATTAAAAAAAAAGCGAAACGCGTCTGGTGTAAAATAAATCTCTTAATTGCAATCAGCATGAGACAGATTACCTGTTATAATCAAGTAGGATTTGTGATTGAATGGATTGCTCCTATTTCTTTTTCTGAATATTTTTGCGACATGTACAAATTTCCAATCATTAGGCACGGATCATTCATGCGTCAAATGGCTGTACAAGTTTGGTAAGTATGGCACTATCATATTCGCACATGCTGAAAGACAGGTTGTACACAGTTCGGATCGGAAGACGTGCTTTAGTTGACTATACTCACGCTAAGGTATGTGGTGTTTCATGAGTACCAGTAAGTTTTACGCAATAACTCGTTTAATTTCCTCGTCATTTCTTCAGATTGATCCTTACATACATTTTTAATAGATAGGTCCCTGGCGCATCCGGATTAAAGGTATGGGGTTAGGTGTAGGACAATATCTACGTCTTACTTAACTCCCACATTAGTGTGCATAATTCTCAATTATTTTTATCCTTTCGTTAACTTGTCAGTGCATTATGAACTGTTTAGAAATTGTTACTAATCACGTAAGTGAAAAGCAACCATAATTCAAATAGGTATGAAATTTCCGTCTTTAGCAACTGAAATCCTGTTTCAAATAGCAATACCCTTCATACCTTAACAATACCCTTATGCCTGCTCGCCGTAAGCTTTGCAGAATGTGTGATTTGATTCATAATAATTTAAAAAATTCACACGAACGCACCCACCCACACACACACAGAGAGAGAGAGAGAGAGAGAGAGAGAGAGATGGGACTACATCACAACTCCACATGTCCACGATAACACCCGACTCCACGTTATCCAATGACTCCTCAGTAATCTCCCTCCAGTCTCGTTTAAAGCAAATGACAGAATTATCGCAATTATGAGCGGTAAGCAGGAAAGCTTATGCGGTTATATGAAAGACATAGTAAAAAAGTAAACATTCATTACTTGCATTTAGCACATTTAAAATGACATGAATTCAGAATTTAAATGTAAATAGATAATTATATTTCTATTGCAGCGGAGTGTACGGAACGTGACATGAATTCAGAATTTAAATGTAAATAGATAATTATATTTCTATTGCAGCAGAGCGTACGGTGATACGAAACTTCCTGTCATATTAAAACTATTTGCCGCATCGAGATTCGAACGTGTGACCTTTTTCTATGGCGAAAGTACTCTACAGACTGAACTATCGTGGCTTGCTTTACGGGCCGTTCTCACAGCTTTACTTCTGCAAAGGTCTCCGGTTAGAGTCCTAGTTCGGCAAATAGTTTTAATCTCCCAGAAATTTTAATATGAGCGCACACTCCAGAGTGAAAATATCAGCGGAAGTACTGCAATGAGGACTGGTCGTGAAGCATTCTTGCTGACAGAAGGCAAAGGTCCCAGATTTGAATCACGGCCCGGGACACAATTTTAAATCGCTTGCTTTTTTGTGAAATTGATAGGATTTTCTTTATTTCTTTTTATCGGCTAATTGTTGCAATTGAGGCTTAAATATAATGCAAAAATCTAACATATTCAGTGTATCGTACATGAATTTTTCCTCCCCTTGTAAATTTTTTAAAATGATTTATTGGATCCTAATCTTCTTTTCCACCCCCATGAACCACAGACATTGCCGAGGTGGGGTGGCTTGCGTGCCTCAACGATGCAGATAGCCGTACCGCAGGTGCAACCACAGCGGAGGGGTATCTGTGGAGAGGCCAGACAAACGTGTGGTTCCTGAAGAGGGGCAGCAGCCTTTTCAGTAGTTACAGGGGCAACAGTCTGGATGATTGACTGAGCTGGCCTTGTAACATCAGCTAATGTGGCTTTGCCACACAGCTACTGCGAACGGCTGAAAGCAAGGGGAAACTACAGCCGTTACTTTTTCCCGAGGACATGCAGCTCTACTGTATGAACATATGATGATGGCATCCTCTCGGGTAAAATATTCCGGAGGTAAAATAGTCCCCCATTCGGATCTCCGGGCGGGGACTACCCAGGAGGATGTGATCATCAGGAAAGACAATACTGGCATTCTAGGGGTCGGAGCGTGGAATGTTAGATCCCTTAATAGAGTAGGAAAATTAGAAAATTTAAAAAGGGAAATGGATAGGTTGAAGTTAGATATAGTGGGGATTAGTGAAGTTCGGTGGCAGGATGAACAGGATTTCTGGTCAGGTGAGTACAGGATTATAAATACAAAATCAGTTGGGGGTATCACAGGAGTAGGACTGATAATGAATAAGAAAATAGGAATGCGGGTAAACTACTATGAGCAGCACAGTGATCGCATTATCATTGTCAAGATAGATACCAAGCCAACACCGACAACAGTAGTACAGGTTTATATGCCAACTAGCTCTGCCGATGATGAGGAGATCGAAGAAATATATGAGGAGCTAAAGGAAATTATTCAGACAGTTAAGGGAGAGGAAAACTTAATTGTGATGGGAGACTGGAATTCGGTAGTAGGAAAAGGAAGAGAAGGAAAAATAATAGGTGAATATGGACTGGGCAGGAGGAATGTCGCCTGGTAGAATTTTGCACGGAACATGATTTAATCGTAACAAACGCGTGGTTTAAGAATCACAAAAGAAGGTTGTATACGTGGAAGAGACCAGGAGACACCGGAAGGTATCAGATAGATTTTATAATGGTACGACATAGGTACCGGAACCAGGTTATAAACTGCAGGACATACCCAGGGGCAGATATAGACTCTGACCATAACTTGTTAGTCATGAACTGTAGGCTGAAGCTGAAAAAACTGCAGAAAGGTAGGAAAATAAGGAGATGGGACTTAGATAGATTGAAGGAAAGTGAAGTTCTGGAGAATTTCAGAGGGAGATTTAGGCAACAATTGACAGAAACAGGGGGAAATAAAACAGTAGAAGAGGAATGGGTAGCATTGAGAGATGAAATAATGAAGGCAGCGGAGGACAAAATAGGTAGAAAGGCAAGACCTACAAAAAATCTATGGATATCACAGGAAATACTACAGTTAATTGATGAAAGGAGAAAATATAAAAATGCAGTAAATGAAACAGGCAAAATGGAGTACAGACGACTAAAAAATGAGATTGACAGGAAGTGCAAAACGGCTAAGCAGGAGTGGCTAGAAGCCAAATGTAAATCTGTAGAAGAATGTATAGCAAGGGGAAAAGTAGATACCGCCTACAGGAAAATAAAAGAAACATTTGGAGATAAGAAAAACAGCTCTACAAATATCAAGAACTCAGATGGGAAACCAGTTCTCAGCAAAGAAGGGAAAGCTGAAAGGTGGAAAGAGTACATAGAGCAGCTCTACAAAGGAAATGAACTTAGAGACGATGTTGTAGGAACGGAAGAGGAAGTCGATCAAGATGAAATAGGAGATACTATACTGAGAGATGAATTTGACAGAGCCTTGAAAGACCTAGGTCGGAACAAGGCCCCAGGAGTAGATGACATACCCTCAGAGCTACTAAAGTATCTGGGAGAGCCAGCCATGACAAGACTATTTGAACTGGTGTGTAGGATGTATGAGACCGGCGAAATGCCCTCAGACTTTAAGAAAAATGTAATAATCCCCATTCCAAAGAAATCAGGCGCAGACAGGTGTGAAAATTACAGAACCATCAGTTTGATAAGTCATGGTTGCAAAATTTTAACACGAATTATCTACAGGAGAATGGAAAAGCTGGTAGAAGTTGATCTCGGGGAAGATCAGTTTGGATTCAGGAGGAACATAGGAACCCGGGAGGCAATACTCACTTTACGTCTTATCTTAGAAGATAGATTAAGGAAAGGCAAACCTACATTTTTAGCTTTTGTAGATTTGGAGAAAGCATTTGACAATGTTGACTGGAATACACTCTTTCAAATTCTGAAGTCAGCAGGGATAAAATACAGGGAAAGGAGAGTTATTTACAACTTGTACAAAAGCCAGACCGCAGTTATTAGACTCGAAGGACATGAAAGGGAAGCATCAGTTGGGAAGGGAGTAAGACAGGGTTGTAGCCTTTCTCCAATGTTGTTCAATTTGTACATCGAGCAGGCGGTGAAGGAAAGCAAGGAAAAATTTGGAATAGGGATTAAAGTTCAGGGGGAAGAAATAAAAACATTGCGTTTTGCTGATGACATTGTAATTCTGTCAGAGACAGCAAAGGACCTGGAAGAGCAGTTGAATGGAATGGACAGCGTGTTGAAGAGAGCATATAAAATGAACATTAACAAGAGCAAAACAAAAATAATGGAATGCGGTCTTAGAAAATCAGGTGATGCTGAAGGAATTAGATTAGGTAACGAAACAATGAAGGTGGTAGATAAGTTTTGTTACTTGGGTAGTAAAATAACATGCGATGGTCGCAGTACAGAGGATATAAAATGCAGAATGGCAATGGGAGGAAAAGCATTTTTGAAAAAGAGAAATTTGCTAACATCGAATATTAATTTAAGGGTAAGGAAGTCTTTTCTGAAGGCATTTGTGTGGAGTGTTGCCTTGTACGGGAGTGAAACATGGACGATAAGCAGTGCGGACAGGAAGAGAATGGAGGCTTTTGAAATGTGGTGCTACAGAAGAATGCTGAAGATTAGGTGGGTAGATCGCATAACTAATGAAGAGGTACTGAACAGAATTGGTGAGAAAAGGAATTTTTGGCATACCCTGACTAAAAGAAGGGATCGCTTGGTAGGACACATTCTTAGACATCGGGGAATCGTAAACTTAGCATTGGAGGGAAGTGTGTGGGGTAAAAACCGCAGAGGGAGACCAAGAGACGCGTATAGTAAGCAGATTCAAGTGGATGTGGGTTGCCGTTCTTATGAGGAGATGAAAAGGCTTGCTCAGGATAGAGTAGGGTGGAGAGCTGCATCAAACCAGTCTCTGGACTGAAGACCATAACAACAACAACAACAATCTTCTTTTGAAAATCCTTGTGATGCTGGTCTCACATTGCACAGGGGAGACCATAGTAGTTGCATGTCGCTTGAAAAATTAATCTGATTTTGATGTCTCCATTTTGTAATTATAGAAAGATTTCATTGCCCATTACAGCTTGCAGCTAATGAAATGATTAATTTTTTTCAGGAAATGCATACTGTAAACCATCAGCTGTTTATTATTTTTCCAAACTTCTATCGATTTCGGTTATAAACCATCTTCACGAAAGAGAACTAGACAGACTGATTAAACAGGCCGGGGGGGGGGGTTCGAATTCCCCCTCGGGCATGGATATTTGTGCCGTCCTTAGTATAAGGTAGTTCATAAGTAGTTTGTAAGTTTAGGGACTGATGACCCCGAGGTTAAATCCCATAAGCTTAACAAACATTTGAACATTAAACAGGTGCATTAAATGCCTCCTTATGCATACTGGCATGCATGCCACACAATAAAAATAAATAAGACGTCACTAGGTATGAAGTCTTGGTTAAAAACATAAAAGCAATGTCAGGATGTGTGATGTTGAACAAAGGTCTTGTAACAGCTTCTAATCCTCCCTCGGGCATGGATATGTTAATTAGTTTAACTTAGTTTAAGTAGTTTGTAAGCTACGGACTAATAATCTAGCAGATGAGTCTGATTGATTTACAAACATTTGATCATTTTTGAACACTTTTCAATATTGTTTATAAAGACATTTTAATAGACATCTTTCAACCTGTGAAGATGCTTAGCACTGAATAGGCAAAACATAAATTCTACTGATGAGACGAGAATTTCAACATCTTTATGGTAAAACACCTATTTGAGTCAGCAACTCACTCCGTCAGGAAACAAGTCTTCCCACTGTCTTTCTTCACAAAGTTGCATTTATACATTATCTCGTTTGAGAATCTTCCAAGGACTACAGGATTGCTGCTGCAGAGCTGTTTGTGCTATCGCCCTCTCCTACTTAGAAACAAGATATCGCTCTCTCTGCTGCCCGGGAAAAAGTCATCCCCCCTACATTCCAGGAACAAGTGATTTTTCATACGAACGTTTCTTGAAATAAAACCTCGCTTCAGGTCCTTCGCTTCATGATACACCCTTTCGGAAGTTTACCGGCGCGGACCAGTCTAAACTTCGCTGGTTCCGTGTTATTGATGGACTGCGAAAAACGACGTATCCGGTTGTCCGTTTCATCACTCTTCACATCTTCCTGGTACATTTCTCGAACTGGCTACTCAGAATCTCCGTTCTGTATTGCTACGGCATTTATTTACGATAACCGTCTTCTGCCTTTGAATGCGGCTTCCCGTGGCGTCAAAAAGAGCTGCTTCTCTTTCATATTCTGACGGCTTCCTCTGTAATTCTGTATTCAGTGGTACAGCATTGTTGGCGCCAGGACGGTGGCCGTGTCAAACACAGTTTACAGGGAAACAGGTCGCCTTGCAGTTTTCTGCTGGCTGTGATCTCCACGAAACCTCCCCATACAGTTATTCAACAATTTCAGTGAAAACATCTGGTACTGAAATCTGTCTCTCATTCTTACTGTTTTTTATCTTATTTGTGAACTACGAATGGCTGTAGTAGTTGACCTTTTGATTCATATGTCTCATTTTTGATAGTAAGTAACTTACCTATATAAATAAAAAATCTTAGTTTGTTAAAAACCAGTAATCTTTGACAAAGTTCAGCCCAACCAGTTGCAAAATTAGATAAAATACCTTGATGTAGGTTCTTCGTGTATTTTTCCGTAATATTATGTTCTATTCAGTACACCGGTAGGCTGGCAGCAGCACTATAGGCCGCTCTTCAGCCGAGAGTAGTAAAAGACATAGATGAGTTGAAAATTAAAATACAAAATAGGAGATAAAACAACGGGGATACAGTGACATAGACAAGGCGACAGTTTGGGGTACAGTACAATAGACAGATGATTAAAACAACATTTAGTTAGTTAAAAATGATGAGCCACGGTGACCTAAAAACAATTTAGGACGACAATAACAGAGGACGGCGAGTACACGGAGACACTAGTTAAAACACACGGTGCGACACTTGTCTGATTGCGGTGGACGCAGTTAAAAAACACACACTTCACTGGAGCACAGCACACAGCACTTGACGTAGCACTGTTAAAACTGTCGGTCCACGACCCCGAGAAGGAGGGGGAGGGAAGCGCGGGGGAGAGGAAAAACGGCGGGGAAGGAGGCGGTAGGGAGGAGCCGAAGGGACTCCAGGGCAGGGAGGGGTAGCCAATCGGGAGAGTGGAAGGGGAGGGGGGAGAGGGGGCCCTTTATCTACGGGAGGGGGGGGATCAGAGCTGGTAGGACGGGTATATGTCGGAACGGAGGAGGGGAAAATTACCTTGGGAGAGGACATGGAGTGTGTGGTGATGAAGGAAAGGGGGTATAACGCGGTAGAGGCGTGGCAGAGGCCCAGGTTTGGTATGGATGGGGTGGACCAGAGGGTTGCGGGAGTCTATTTTACGGGTGGTATAGAGGATACGGATATGCTGGAAGTATTCAAGGAGGTGGGGAAACGGGATCAGGTCATAAAGGATCCGCGTGGGAGAAGGGAGCCGGATGCGGTAGGCGAGGCGGAGGGCTTCTATTCCAAGTAATGTTTCTCTGTTTATAATAAAACTTGTTGCTTCATAGACCAACCATACTGAATTTTTTTATGTAAATTCAGTTTCGTTTCGGTCTGAAACTGTGGTCTAAATTGAACAATTTGTATCGAATTTCGTATATCAGCTGATTTGTTAAAACGTTCTTTACCATATTTTCATTCACATAGTGTATTGTTAGCGACTGCTGCCGCTTTGTACTAACGCCTGTTGCGTATAAACTGTGAGAGAGGGCGCCATATGCTGCGCAGCCACCACCTGTACGCGCCTGTCCTCAGTTCAAATCAAATGTTCAAATAGCTTATGGGACTTAACTACGGTGTCATCAGTCCCTAAACTTACAAACTACTTAAGAACTAGCTAAGACTAAGGACGGCACAAATATCCATGCCCGAGGGGGGATTCGAACCCCCGTCCGTAGTGGCCGTGCAGACCGTGACTGGAGCGCCTCAGTCTCCTCGGCCAACGCGGCCGGCGTGCGCCTGTCCTCAGATTGATGGCGTTCCGTCAGCTGTTGAGCAGCACTGTAAGCCTAACACAGGCGAGCTGCCTTTATTTTACTTTTGACTTGCTAGCCTTTTGCTAGCATGTCGCATAATTTTATAAGTTTTAACTTGAGCACACTGCTCGTAATTGCACGTCTTATGTAATTACATATGTATACCTCTGATTTTGCATAATGCAACACAAGTAAAGCACTTTTTTCTAACGTAATGTATACTAATTTAACTCAATGACTGTTTTTGAGTTTCAATTTTTATTCTTCTGATGAAGGCACCCTTAGATGGTGCCGAAATCTAGATCAAGGTATTTTATCAAAATTTGCAACTGGTTGGGCTGAACTTTGTCAAAATACAGTTGCTGCCGTGGACAACTAATGTTTAAAATCAACCCTTAATCTGCAAAAGATCTTTCGAATGCTTAGAAATTTTAAAAGAACGTTGCATTTTAAGCAGGAGGTGTTTTATGTGGTCGTTTATCCTCGGTTGCACAGTGGTAGTGTGTCAGACTATCAATCCAAAGGCAGCGTGTTCGATCACCGCCAGATACTAGGATTTTTATCTGTCACTTTCCACTTCTTTCACCTATGGCGGTATTGCTCATGTGAAAAATACCTAGTAGCACCGTGGTTCGGAACCCACATTACACTGTAGGTTCCCATATAACTGGCTGGGTAAGTCAGTTCGAAGGTCGGAGGTAGGCAACGGCATACCACTTCCTAACAGGACCATGTCTAGTCAACCACTATGGTGTTCAAACCAATCTTAGGATTGTTGACTGCTTTATATATCCCTGACAACTGGTGTGCCGCAGTGGATACATCGGTTCTCTCTACATCATCGAAGTTTTGTCGGGTTTGGATAGTACTTGGATGGGTAACCGTCCGAGTGTGCCGAAATCTGTTGCCAAGTGAGATACACTCATGTCTTTGAAGCCAACGGAGGACCTACTTCAGAAATAGCGGCTCCGGTCACCAAAACCAACACAACGGCCGGGAGTTGGGGATGCTGACTACGCTCCCCTTTGTGCTGGATGTGTTAGCGCCTTCGGGCGCGGGTTGACACTGTGGCCTTTAGCTACCTGACGGGGCTTTCGAAACCTGTAGGTCGGAGTTTAAGTGTGTGTGTGTTTGTATAATTTTTTGCTGTTTTCTATGATTCAGTTTCCCCATTATAAAATTTATGTAAATGCATATATGACACATAATAAAATCTTAATACATGTAAAAATTGAGGTGTTTATGCCTATATTTCAATCTGCAGCCAAAACTACACATCGCAAACGAATAGTGTTTGTATGTGGTAGTAGGTATCAGTCTCCTGTTCTGCACCATGGTGATAGATGCTTCATAACGGTAGAGGGGTGGAAGATATAGGAGTTGAAAGTTATCGAATTATATAAAATTCTACGTGTGTCAATGGAGACGATCCGTCTTTGTTGTTGTAGTACATAGTCTGCCGTTCTCGGTCCGTTTCTAAGAGACGAAAAACAGCGCTGAAAGGTGAATCTACAGACGATAGAAACTTGAAATTTGTAAACGTTGTTACACTGTAAGCATTAGCAGTTTTTCGATGTTCCCATCCCTAAGGGGGTGAAATAGAGGATGAACGGTTTTTGGAAAATACGTTGCTATTCATGCAATTTTGAAGTAAGAAATACAAAACTTGGGATTTAGATATTTGATTGGATTTTTAAAAACAGGTGTTTCGATATTTTTTGAAATATAAAAAGCGGGTGGAGAAGGGAAAATCTTTTAAGGGTGCTACTAAGACTATTTCATGCTAGAAATGCAAAAATTTGGATTTGGAACCACGTTTGAAATTAAAAAAAAATGTGTTTAGGGATATTTTGAATTCTGCCATAAATGGTGCAATAGGGGGTGGCAAGTTGTACCAAAATACTTGATTAGGAAAGCATTTTTAAAGCTAAATCTGTGGACATTTAGAAGTAGAAACAACCAATGCAAACTATCCAGTCTACGCGTATGATGCAGTGGCAATTAGTAAGTCTGTAAAAACACGTGCTAATTCAACTGCAACGTTATAACAGCATTTTAAAGCATTTGGTCAAGAATGTTCATGGGTATACGATTTTCAGATTAACATTAAACAGGGCTCTAGGTTATAAAGAGCTGTAACAGAGGATGGGAGGAGAGGGTCATCAGTCCCTAAACTTACGAACTACTTATGAACTAGGTAAGACTAAGGACGGCACAAATATCCATACCCGAGGGGGGATTCGAACCCCCGACCGTAGTGGCCGTGCAGACCGTGACTGAAGCGCCTCAGTCCCCGTGTCCACCGCGGCCGGCTCTTCTTTTTTCCGTAATGGGTCGCTATCTCATTCTCGCAACGATCTATTTCGCAGCGTGTTCTGTCGTTGTTCTTGGCGCAAATAAGTTATGGCTTATGCTGTCGATCCGAGTCTTGGCGTTACCGGACCTTGAGGTAGCAGTTTCTTGGCGACACCCTCCGGTAAATCCTCAACCTTGAGAATTGCCCTCGTCTTGTTCTCCACCTTCATTGTGGGGAGGAGATGTACCGCAGCATGAAGAAATTTGAAAAGTTGCGCCACCGTAGATGTCGCTTGCAAAAAACTCTTGCCTTTCTAAAGAGATGTCGTTTCGAGAATGTTGTTCCAAATTTTGCTAAGGTCACGCATCACATCGATTCTGTAGCAGCCAAGAGAAGAATTGGGCCAGCCTCGGATTGCTTCGTGAGAGAGTCCATTTCACCCGCCGTAGCCTTGAGTTCACCTCACTGGAACTATTCAAACTGCATTTGCAACTGGCTAGTCATTTCACTTCTTTTTCCTGGGATTGGATTTATGGTGTTACCTGGGTTGCAGCCAATTCCGCCCATAAGAAGGCAACGGGACGTCAAACAGCTATGTTCTCACGCCTCCGTGACAAACCATCTCTGCAGGTTCCGTGCAAGACTGTCATCAATCTAAGTGGTATGATGTTGAGTGATGATGCGGTCTCGGTTTGGGAGAAAGGACTCACCTTTGCCGTTGCGCCCTATTGTCAGTAACATCAGAGCACCTACATATTTGTTAGCAAAATACTTGACGGGAATATTAAGTCCTTATGTGGGTAAATGCATTCATCACATCCGTAATTCCGTGGATTGCGTTAAACGCCTTAACAGCTTCATGTGGATGAGTCAGATTGTGACACAACAACACAGTGACCAACGGTGCTTTCCAGTCATGTGTGCGTACAGGGTGGTATATAAAATGATGCTTTATGCATTTTTCCTCATTATTTGTATTTTTTGTAATTTATTATGTATTTGTATATTTTGTTTCTGTGATATATTTGCATTGTCCTGCTAATTTCCATATATGTCAAAAATATTGTAAATGTAGTAGACACGCTGGGTTAGCAAGGGCTTTGCTATTGTATAGAATCATCTTTGAGTAGGGAGTTTTTTATCGCTGGTGCGCAGAGGCGCACAGCGAGAAGGAGTCGTTGTTGAGAAGTAACGGTGGACAGACGCATTAGTGAGACTGTGTGCTCAGTGGTGTACGGCAAAAATACGTGGATTGACACTAGTGGAGGAGACAGCGAAGAGGCAATATTATTTATTAATACGGCCACAGCTCAGATAATTAATAAATGCATCAAGAGGAATGCTGTGGGCCCTAAATTGTAATTAACATTCGTCGCCAAGAAGAGCCTGTGTTTGTCAATTGTTAAGTGCCAACAGTCTTCAATCAGCAGCACCACGTCGCACACCAAATTCAGTAAGATCTGTCCAGTTTGTCTTAGCATGTACAGCTAACCAGCGTATTAGTGATGATTGTTCAATAGCGAACACTGTTATTTGTGAACCTGTGTTTAAAAATCATTACCCATAGTCATTGTCCAAACATGTTCCTTCCTCATCCATTGTTTTTCCGAGGATATTCACAAAGTTATAGAAAACTAAAAATCAGAGTCATTAAACACAATGAGACAGTCGTTAATAAAAAAAAAAATGTGTTCAGAAAAGTATTACTAAACGTAGCTTATGCCAGTGTTGCTGATCAATAGGTTTGCTAAGTTGAACGATACTGCTAGATTAACTTTCAATTTCAAAAGATATTTCAATAACAGTGTAAAAGATTAATTGTTTTCCACTGTATATTACTTTGAGGTAAAGTTTGTTTTAACTTGCAAGTACTGACTAGTGAGAATAGTAATTGTTTACAAGTGCTTGAATGCTAATAATTCCTGGTTAAAGATAGAGCAAAAGTTAATCAGAAGGTTAAATGGTTCTTTCCTAAATATTCAGTGTTATCACGACAAGTCAATAATTAATTTTTTGAGCTTGCCATTAGTATAGTTAATAGTTCAGTTACAACTTGATTATTGCTAAAGCGCATGGCATACTCGCTGTAGAATAATTTCTGGTACTTATATAAACAATTAATTATTTGAAGCTGTAAGTAGTAAGTATTAAGGTGAGAGTTTTGCATGATTTGCTGCATGTTGCATTTGCGCGGCTATGGCTTGCATTTTGATGACTTACAATGAACCCTGTGTTAGTAAACTATTTCTCAGTAATTAGTATATTGTCAGTGTCTTTGGTACCGAATTTGACTCGAACAATCTGATTTTCTGCCCACCCAAATTTTACGTAATTTTTCACGTTTTTAATTAACTTTGCCATTATTGACATCCCACCAAATTATTTGCTCGAACATCGAGCTGGCGACCGTGAATCAATAAGTTATTCACTTTTTCCAAATTAATCCCTGTGTTCCGTTTGTTCCGCATTTTTCTTCATTTAAACATTAATAATTTTATTCCAAATTTTACCTTCCACTTTCTTTATTCCTATCGATCGTTGTTGTCTACCAAAGAGGTGCAGCAACGTTCCGGTTATAGCCTCCGCTACATCATCGGCTTCATTACCGATAGCTTTTTCACCAAATTAAGATAATTAGGCACAAGGGTCATTTTTCTAATTATCATATTACTAACCGGTGTTGTAGGACGGGTAGGGTTATAAGACATCATGGTGAGTTTTGACGTCGTTTCGTTGTTTACGAGGGTGCCCCTTCGAGAGTCACTACATTTGATTAGTCAGAAGTTTGACGAGAATACCACCAAACTTTTGAGGCATGTCGTGACCTCCACGTATTTTCTTTTCAATGACGAATACTTCGAACAAACGGAGGGAGTCGCTATGGGTAGCCCACTCTCCCCTGTGATCGCAAATTTGTACATGCAGAATTTCGAGAAGGAAGCCCTGGCATCATCTGAATGGAAACCTACTTGCTTTTTCCGTTACGTGAACGACACTTTCGTCGTCTGGCCACATGGTATGGATAAACTCCTTGACTTCCTAACACATCTGAACTCCATACACCCCAACATCATATTCACTATGGAGACTGAAACGGAGGGTAAATTGCCGTTCGTTGACGTCTTGGTCAAGAGAAGAGCTGACGGCACCCTGGGTCATAGTGTATATCGGAAGACAACGCACACTGATCTGTATTTACACGCAGACAGCTGTCACCACCCTTCACAGAGGAATGGGGTACTTAAAACACTAGTACACAGGGCGCGCACTATCTCCGACGCAGAGAGTCTACCCCAGGAATTGGAACACGTGAGAACTGTATCCCAAAAAAATGGGTACTCAGAGTGACAGATTCAGCGTGCTCTCCGCCCAACCACTACAGCACAATCTGTGGAAACGGATGAAAATACGAGGGAGGATGTAGGCACTGCGTTTATTCCATGTATCGGGGAACTCTCGGGGAAGGTCGCCCGCATTTTGAAGAAACACTAGGTTGGATCTCTTGTCCGTCGAATAAAATTCGTGCACTGATGGGGTGCGCCAAAGTTGATCTCGGTCTGAGGAAGGCCAGGGTGTACCAGATTCCGTGTCAGTGTGGCAAGTCATATATTGGACAGAGGATGCGTAACGTCGATGATCGATGCCTTGAACACCAGACGCACACACGATTGATGTATCCCAGGAAGTCGGCGGTGGCTGAACATTGTTTGTGGGAGAATCACGCGATTGAGTATGAACGCACTCGGATTCTGGTACAGACATGGAGATACTGGGACTGCGTCGTCAGAGAGGCTATTGAAATTCGCACTAGTGACGACCTCATAAACCGTTACTGTGGCTATAATCTTAGCAAAGCTTGGAAACCAGCAGTACTGTACATACAATGTTAAGTCGCATAATTAACAAGTCATCATGAGAAAAAGGCTCCTTTAGCCGTTTCGGTCAGCCCATCATTAGATATCAAAAGTGCCATATGTACATCTTGTGCCACTTTGAATGTCTGATTAAGGGCCATTTTCACCTATGATGACTTGCTAATTCAGCGACTTTCACGAAACACTGTCACTTCTGTGTGGCAGTTTTGGCAAAGTAGCTGATTGTCACGAATCGTAGATTTGCTCTCGAACACGCTGCTAATGTATCCTCATGCGACCACGACCTTCCGAGCAAGACTTTGCGACCTCCCACAGGTTGAAAAACGCTGGTTTAAAACAACCTTGCGATATTTTGGAACGCTGTGCCAGGCGTCACCACTGTACATCGATTCTTCTCCACAGTGCAGCACTCCGTGTAGAATGAATTGCCATTCCACAAGAAACGTTGCACCACCTGACTGGTGGAGAGTTTGGAAGCTATCATCAAGACTAAGGGATGGGCCAGCAGCACGCTGAATTTCGGCCATGCCGATTGAGGGCATCGCGATCTTTTGTCATTTTCAGTAAGGCGTACTTAGAGTATGTAATGTGTAACAGACATATGCTATTTATTACAGGAGCATCGTCATATACATAGTGTACAATTCTGCATTGTACCTTTTCCTTCATTGCTCTCCATCATACACAGGGCCAATTATTCTCCTGAAAACATACGATCAGGAAGTATAAGATGGGCAGGTCATGTGGCAAGAATGGAGGAGTCTGAGGTGACAAAGACGTGGCCAAAGAGGTCGAGGTAGACCTGGAGCAAGATGGCTGGATGGAGTGGAAGAAGACCTACGAAAGCTGGGATGCAGAAACTGGAGGAGGGTAGCGTATGACGGTGATGGATGGCGGAAGCTCGTTGGGAAGGCCAAGGTCACCCTGGACTGTAGCGCCACAAAAGAAGGAGAAGAGAACAGGCATGCTCTAAGTAAATGTCGGTGAGTACTCACGGCGGTCGAGGAAGCGGAACCTGCCGAGGAACCCGGAGCTGTTGGACTGGGGCGGGTGGGCGCGCATGGCGAGCACGAGCGCGGGGCCCTGGCTGTAGAGCGCGGCGGGCACGTCGGCCAGGCCGCCGCACAGCGCGCCGGACGGCGCAGACCGCTCGTTCACGTCGGCGCGCGCCGGCCCGCCCGCAGACAGGAACACCTCCACGCGGTCACCCAGCGAGCAGCTGCCGGCAACACACAACACAACACCATCACCTTAGGCACTAGTGCACTCTCCTCATATTCTAGCGCGTTTCACGTTACTTACCGTCAGTCTGTTCCTCTGTAGTTGGCCTTAAGTAAGAAGGCGCTTTCGCGCATGTAGGTGGAGCGATAAGGGAAGCGTGGAGGGAGAGGTGCTACGGCCGAGCTCCAACATGTTTGTATAGTTTATGGGACTTAACTATGGGGTCATCAGTCCCTAAACTTACAAACTACTTATGAACTAGCTAATCCTAAGGACGGCACAAATATCCATGCCCGAGGGGGGATTCGAACCCCCTGACCGTAGTGGCCGTGCAGAACGCGACTGGATGACCTCATTCCCCTCGGCCACCACAATCAGCAAGCTCCAACATGTGAGCCTGCGTGGCTCTCGGCTAGCCAGGCGCCTAAAGATTGAAAAGTATTGCCTGCTAGTGCGGTAATGGGGGAGATGCACACAACAGGTGAAAACTGTCTTCTTACTTGATGCGCACTATAACTGAACAGAAAATTGGCCTGTACATCCGGTCCATTGTTACGTCTCCATCACTACCTCCCTCCACCTGTTCACCCTCCAGATCCTTCCCCTTGCCATTTCCGCACACACCCTCTCCCGGATGATGCCCCGTGTCACATAGTAACATCACAGAGTAACATATACATAGAAGCAGCCCTACCTAAACCACTGTCCTACGCTCCCCTCGTAGTTCCCAAAGATGCTAGTAGGTGTCAGGCGGTTCGCTGGCTTAGGGTGCCTCTCGCGCGTCAGAGGGTAGCGTGAAGGGGAGACTGAGGGGATAGCTCGTGCCGTCTGCCATGAGGCCACAGCTGTGTCCGGCTTGCTGGCGTTTGAGGGCAGGTGGTGGTGGGGACAGCTGCTACCTGCTGCCTGCTCTGGCCAGTTTAAAGAGCTGCTTCTGACCGCAGCGCCATCATGGGACATCTTACGGAACTGCTGGAAACCCTCCCTCCCCGCACCCCGGAGCGTAGTACCGGACCCTTATGGAGGTTTCCCGCCTGTATATATTTGTCTGTGTTAACGTATACAGAGAAGAAACCTCCCCCATACCTCTGTCCTACGCTCCCCTCGTAGTTCCGTAACATGCCAGCAGATGTCAGGCGATTCCCCGGCTTAGTACCGGTAGACCACACTAGAGGCGCTTCTGAGGGTGCCTTCCCCAAATCAGAGAGTGCATCGAGGGGAGCTTGAGGGGAGAGCTCGCACCACCTTCCACGAGGCCACAGCTGTGTCCGGCGTGCCAGCGTTTGAGGGGAGGTGGTGGTGGGGACAGCCGCTTCCTGCCACCGGACTGGCCAGTTTTAAAGGGCTGCTTCTGACCTCAGCACCCTCATGGGACATCTTATGGAACCTTCCCTTTTCGCACCCCTGCGCGTATGACCGGGCCCTTATGGAGGTTTCTCATCTGTATATTTTTGTCTGTGCCTGTGTCCAGAAATTTTTCCCTCCAATCACCTCCCCCCCCCCTCCTATTCCATCTTACGTCTAACCGTCCTCCTCCTCCATCCTCCTCCTGACGACCCACCTGTCCCCTCCAACGACTGACCTTACCGCCCCCGCACATTCCTCTGGCCACTTCCCTCTCCTCCTTTCCCCCTCCCCCCATTCCTCCCCCTGCCTTCCTGGGACATTCCTACCCCCAATTCCTACTACCTGGCCCTGTGGCGCCTACCAACCCTTCTCGATTTCTATTCCCCGCTTTTCCACCTTCCACCTCTCCCTTCTTCCCTCTCTCTCCAGCCAATCCATCATCTTCAATGTCTTTAATGAGTGCTTCACGAATATGCTGTATACAGTGTCCTCTTTTATTTTATGGACATTGAATGACCAACCCACGAACAACATGGTTTTTTCTTTTAGTAATAACTAAAAGAAAAAAAACCATGTTGTTCGTGGGTTGTATACTGGTCTCTGTTTTATTTATTTATTATCATTACTGTCGTCATGTTCATATCATCATTGTCTCCATTTTCAGTCATTTTATTTTCTTCAACTCTGTCTCTATAATAATTTTGCCTTCCATATTTGTCACTGTATTTTCATTTTTACGTACTCCTTTTCTCCATCTCTTGGCTGAAGAGCACCTGCATGCATCTCACGCCGGTTAGAGGACTTGCACTTGTAATTACAGTAAATAAAAAAAAATATCTGTACCTGTCCCAGATAGTGCCCTCCATCTTGAAATCTATCCTGTCAACCAAATCTGATCCCACGCTGCTCCTTTCCTTCCCTTTCGTAAATCAGACGCCTCTTCTCGCCGTCTCCCTTCCTCTCCTTCTCTTCCGCCAAGGCGTCCTTCGCTACCTTCCCCTCCCCCACCTTCCCACCGCCTGCACTTCCCTTCCCCCACTCCCTCACCTTTCATGTCAGCAGGTTGGTGTCTTTTAACAGCGTGGTCTTTCAGTGCTATCAGTGCTACGACAGTGCCTTTTATGTGGTTTTAACTTCTGCGCCTGTCCATTACGGCAGAACAATCGACGTGTTTCTACAGTGCGTCATCGTGGTTTTTACGTTGTCCATCCCAGTAAATGGCTCCTTTTCCAATCCCGCGTGTTATTATAGTTACTTCCTTCTTGAATTTTAAATTTCACTCATAAACTGCTCCTTCATTGTATGAAAATTCGCGTATTTTGTGGCCCCATTTATTTTGTACAAACTGTTTTCCTAAACATGCACATACATGTGTGCTACCAGCCTGTCCAG